>OZ034970.1:28590260-29190260 GCA_964030785.1 Siderastrea siderea | reverse complement strand
AGCTCTCTGTAAATATTGAGATTCTGGGGACTGAGGACCAAAATTTCAAATTTTATTTTTATTTTACCAAAAGAACCCATTTAATGACCTATTTTCAAAAATGACATTAAAATTAATGGTTTGATTTCACTTTACTTCTCTTAAAAAGTAGATAATTTAGTTGAAAATAGCATTTTTAGTCGAGAGAAGTGTTCGTGACCGATGGAATTTAGGGCATTTTTAACATACAATGTAGTCGTGTAGTTGCACTACTACTTGTCTAAAGAAGCCTTAAAACAACTCAAGACTTTATGATTGGCAAAAGTGTACATGTTCCCTGGTAGAAATCCTATACAGGATCCTACAGGATTTTCTAGGATACTACAGGATCCTACAGGATCCTGTAAGTTCACCCAGGATCCTACCCAGGATCCTAAATGGCACCATGTTGTTTAGGATCCTACTCAGGATCCTGTAAAGTCTTTCAGGATCCTGCGTAAGATTGTCCAGGATCCTGTTTAGGATCCTGTAGGATCTTGTTTGGGATCCTGTAGGATCTTGTTAAGCATCCTGTAGGATCCTATAGGAAGGATCTTAAACAGGATCCTATAGGATTCTATAGGATGCTATAGGATTCTTAACCAAGATCCTATAGGATCCTACAGGATCTTATATAGGATCTTATCAGGATCCTGGTTAAGATCCTACAGGATCCTGTTAGGATCTTATTAGGATCCTGGGCAGAATTTTTACCAGGGTTGGGGCCGTATGCACCACATGGCGTAAAGAGGCCTAAGTAAGTAAGTAAGTAAGTAAGTAAGTAAGTAAGTAGGTAAAAGTGTACATGTACCTAAAGAACATCGCCCCTTTTAATGTGAGAAAACAATTAGCTGAATCTCTTGTATTATCAAAACTTGACTACAACAATATTGTAATTTATCCAACTCATGAGTATTTAGTTAAGCGCTTACAGCGTGTACAGCTTGCCGCTGCAGAGTTTGTTTGTAAGAAGTTTGCTGATTTACAAGACATTATAAAATTAGGTTGGCTTCCAATTAAAGAGAGGCAGGATTATCATCTGGCAAATGCTGCTTATCAGGCAGTAACCAACAACCTATGGCCAGAACATTTGCAACTTGAACAATATGTCCCCCCTAGGCTGCTCCGCTCAAGCAGAGAATTTACATTAAATTCGTCCCATGTCCCCGGCACCTTTAAATACCATGCTTCAAGGGTTTTTAACACTTTGCCATCCACAGTTAGATCTAGCAAGGACAATCATGAATTTCGCCGCTTGTCTAAAGCACACTATGTTTCGAATGCTGTAAATAGACTGACTGAACAATAGTTGTAATTGATACGATGCTGTAATTGTTTTTTTCCACATATTAATTTATCTTAGTAGCTTCTACATTATAGTAATAGTAATGTATACATTATAATTATTTAGATATTCATGTAACATAGAAGAGCCAATTAATTTTTGGAGTGTTATTAAACCATTATTACTATTATTATTATTATTATTATTATTACCTATAAAATGTGATTGCCATTTAGATTTTTGAGACGTGCCAGAGTTTGCATGAAAGACACTTTAAAGCTCCCTTAAACCCAGTGCTGTGTACAAGGATGAAACCTAATATGCTTATCTTTACTTTTGTTTTCAAATCCACAGGAAATATCTTCTCGTATCATTTGCCGCAGTAAATGCAATTTTCTTAATAATCAACTTCACAAGCGCATTTGTTTGTCCGAAACAGAACGCTCATGAGATGCTGGTAATAGTGAGAGTGGTTGTTAATGGTTTGCTGTTTGTCATGGTTGGAATTCTGCTCTGTGTTTGTATCATAAAGGTATGTTGTGAAGGCCATTTTGGCTCATTCTGTCACATGTACAAAATGTAGAGTAAAATCCCAATGGGAGTGGGGGGGGGGGGGCTAGCTCACATGCAAAGGGAGCACAGATACATACATGTGGTCTCTTGTAAGTTTGTAAATTACAGATTTTGGTACCTTTTAGACAAGTATACCTGCCAAGTGTCACACTCCCAGGCGTGATTGTCACGCCTGGGAATCAAAAACTGCGATCTCACGTCTACTCACGCCTGCATTCCCATTTCTCACATCTGGTGAAAAAGTTTGAGCCATTACAGCCTTAACCGACTCATTTTGAAAAAAATTATAAAGTATTTAAATAAACTCGAACCAATGCGAGAAAATCATATGACATTGTACTTTCGCAAAATCTCTGATTTTAGTAGGGAAAGTCACTGGAGACATGGTCATACTCATCGAGACGAGCTCCGTATAATCTTAAATGACCAAAGCATCGATTTACTGCCCATAAATCAGAACGTCTTCAGAACATCTTTGGAAATCTTTGGACGTCTTCGGAAATCGTCAGACATCTTTGGATTTTATCAGTCCACTACAAAAAATCTTGACACTCTCAGGATAAAAATGTCACGCCTATAAATCACAGAAAGTTGGCAGGTGTAACTTAGGGTGTCTAGTATAGAATGCCAGTATTTGTAGCCATTAAGGTCGGTATTGTTTAGGGTTCACACAAGGAAACAAAAAATGCTATCATACTGACATGTGGGTGGTCTAGCATTGGGCATGTTAATTTTTATAATTTTGTCATGGTTTCTCTTTACATGAAGCTTGAGTGATGCTCAGGTTGGTCTCCAATTAGTGGTTTAATTCAAATTTTCCAACAAGCATGCCTATTCCTCTCACATGAGTGGTCCTTCCTTTCCTGGGGTGAAAACTGCTGAGCTTACAAAGCTTATATTTATTTAATGAAGTCCAGTTGTCAAGTTGATTTTTCTGTAAATTGCAGCCTTTTTTATATATTTTAGAGGGCCTGTTTGACAAACGAGGGCCCAAAATTTTTAACTTCCAAAACTTAAGATTTTAATGGCAATTTGGTTTGATATCTCAAAATTTTATTGATAGTTTGAGATTATTGTTGGACCATATTAAGCTTAACCTATCAGAATAATGTGCTATTAACAGTACTATCTTTGCATGGGTTCCCTGTGGTAAAGTTCATGGGTTTTAAATTGGCTCCACCCAATAGGGGTACCTTTCTTCTCTTGCAGTATGTGAAAAAGATGGGAATTTGTTGTTACAGTTTAAGCATGACAATGGGATGCTTGAATACATATTAAACTGATAGGGGTGGCAGTTGTAAATTAGTTGGTCATGAATGGAAGAGGAACAGAAAGCTGTATGGCAAGGAAACAGTAAAGATACATGTCTCTAGAATTCAAGGTGATGTTGTTGGTGGTGTATGTGTACAGTTTTTCTTCCACACTTTCCCCACGGAGCTGTAGTGGACTATATGTGTAGGCTCCACCTGAGAGGGGTGCCTTTTTTGTGCTTGCAGTACTTATGTGAAGAGGTAGAGAAGTTTGTTGTTTTAGCGTTATGAAGATCAGAGTTGCTGAAATAACCTAAAACTGAAAGGGATAGCTGCTATTAAAGTGTAAGTGCTTAAATAAAAGGTTGCAAAATTTTGGCAGAAATTATGATGTCAAAGTACACGAATGCTGAAGTGTTTAAGTGCCTCAAAAAAATCTACTCTTTCTGGTTCAAACCTTGATTGTCAAAATGTGAAAATTGAGCAGCATGTGGTTTTGAAGTGCCAAATTGTCCTTTGTACTTGTGTCAAGTTCTTTCATTTTCGATGTTGAGTTGCACAAAACATGTCTCAGTTCTTCCTGTAAGGTAGAATACATGTGATAAGTGGTGTCAACAGGAATTCCATCCCCTGGTAACTCAAACTCCCAATAACTCAAACCTTTATTTTTGATTCCCTTGAGATACAAGTTATCAGGAGTCAGCTGTACATGACTGTGTAATTAATTTTTCTCAATATTTGGCCTTTTCTTCCCTTGCAGATCACAAGACCTCCAGCTGTTAATGTGTTACTGGAGGGACAGGTATATAATTTCCTTGGTAGAAATCCTGCACAGTTTATTGATAGGATCCTAGCTATAGGAGCTTATAGGATCCTAATCTAGGATCTTGACAGCGTCATCCCACTTTTAAAAGACTCTTCAAGATAGAATTAATCCTACAAGGTCCTAAAAAGTCCTGCAGTCCTGTATGGCACTTCTACAAGCTGAGGCTGCATACATGTAATTTGTATGTATTCTAAATGTTGTATTTTGCATTGTGTTGGCTGGCTGGGTCTTCAGAGAGGCCATAAATGGCCATGGACAGTCTTATGCATCATCTGCATCTTCCAATTACCCTGGTGGGAATTCTAATTGTTGCTGAACATCGAGCAGTTGTATGTGATTTTAATTGTGTACCAGTACGTACAGTATCAATCTGACTGCAAAACCAGCTGTGAAGCTTGGGTGAAACAAAAATGAACGTCTCTTATTTGGCCTGAAACTCTCACACTTGGAAACTCATGTTACTGTTGAAGTAACTGAATTTGCTGAAAGTTTCAAAACACGTGTATATGTAATCAATAGGAGTTCATTTTGAACTCTTCAAACTCTTGTGTCCTCTTGATTTAGTTGAATATGCTGAGTTTCATTATAATGGAAGATCAAACTCCTTGTGAATTCTGTAGTCCTACATGTACATGTACATTGTGCATATATGCCAGTCTCACTGCAAAACCTGTAAAGAGTGAGAGTCTCAGAGAGGGTGAACAGTTACATGTACTCTAATTTGGCCTAAAACTCTCACACACTCTCAGCACCTCTCTTGCCTGCTGAGCAAGGTGTCTTTTTTGTGCTCTTGATGGAATTGAATTTGCTGACAGTTTCAGTATTATGGAAATTCAAACTCTTAATATGTGCTCTTCACACAGACTCTAATACATTCTTGAAGAGTGTGAATTCTGCAGTCATGCATGTGCAGATACATGTACCAGTCTGACTGTAAAAACCTGGAAAGAGTAAGAGTCCCAGAAAGTGTGAAAACTCACTCTCATTTGGGCTGAAATTCTCTCTCACACACAGCCACTCTTGTGTGCTCTTTACATAAATGAATTTCCATTATTACATAATGGAAATATTTCAAACAGTTAAGATTTGCCTGACTCCAGAAGATATGCTCTTAAGACTGATAAAGCTCTAATTATAATTCACTATTGACATGCAGCTACAACCTGATTGTTAATCAGTTTTATTGTTTTTCTCGAATTTTTGAAAATTAATTTCACACTGGATTCTGCTTTGTTTAAATATTTATTAATTTTATTTATATTTTGCACCATGCTTTTAGCCCCAAAGAAGTGCAGAAACATCCTTGAAAGGACTTACAGTATGAAGCCCACAAAGTTCTAAATGAAGCCATGTTGCTACTCCAGCTTTTACTGGAGTTACGACTTTTCACCCCTGTACCCCGACAAGTATCACCAAAGATAAAATGTCTTGATGTTTAAGGAAGTTCTCCCAACTAGTGTCATTAGATTTATATAGAGAACTGTGAGAAGAACATACCTGTTGATATTTGGGGCTTAGAGGGATAATTATTACTGCAAATGATATTCTAGGGAGCCACACCAAGACAAGGCATGGTTCTGTGTGTGTTGGTTGTCCTGTTGTACGTGTCACGAGTAATTTACAACCTTGTCGCTGTCACGGTGCCACATGATATATCGTCATTTGGATTCGGTTGGATAAACGTCTCTGATGAGGTACATTCATTTGTTATTTGGAATCATTCCATGTTTCTGGGAAACCCACACTTACCCCTCCCTAACCCAATATTTTGCTCTAAGTGATAATAAGTAAAAAATGTTGGGTTAGGGGAGGGGTAGGTGGTGGGTTTCCCAGAAACGTGGAATGATTATTTGTTCAGCTTAGGCTTAGTAGACCACTGAACTCAAGAAAGGTGAATGGAAACTGCTTCATCATTGAGGGATTGGTAAAATCTGAAACTGCGTAAAATTAATGATTTTTTTGGCCAAAAACTCTCCCCCCCCCCCCCCCCAGGAAACAGTTTTTGCAAGGCCAGATTGAGAACCCAAAACCAAGGGCAACATCCAATTTAGCCTGCGTGTCTATGAAGTAAAGGAAATAGGAGACGTCCACACGCAGGCTACATCTAATTACGTTACGTGACGTTACGTTACGTTAAGGTTCGAACAAGTATAAGATAGCAAATTTGATTGTGCATCTTATCAAGACATAAACGGCTCCATGGCAAAGAACTGCTGGACTTTCGTTTAAATGATCACATCTTTGGTTAACACAATAATAAACAGTAGCACAGGAAATACCGCTCAGTAGCTTTGATATGAGTAGTCAAACGGTTGGTTTCATCCACAGACTCAAAAGTTGGAATCATCTTGTATAGTCCTAAAGGAAAGTTCTGCTGAGTAGCTTTCATTACAATTTTCCCACTTAAGGAAGTCGTCCACAGGGTCAAAAGTTAGAACCATCTCGTACACCATGATGAAGCATAATAAACAGCAACACGGAAAGGTCGTGCTAAGTAGCTTTCGTTTGAATGGTCAAACGTTAGGACTTTATCCAAAGCTTAGAACCATCCTGTACAGCGTCTTAGGAAAGCACTGCTGATGAGCTTTCGTTTAAATAATTATTATTCACACAGCTGCATTTCTTCTACAGTCTCAAATGTTACAACCCTTGTAAAGTATGATTAACAGCCCCACAGGAAAACTGCCTTGTAGGTTCCATTTGAATGGTGACATGTTAGGATTTCATCCACAGACTCAGAAGTTAGAACCACCTTGTACAGCACAATAAACAGCACCACAGGAAAGTACTGCTGTGTAGCTTTCATTTGAATGGTGACACGTTAGGAATTTATCCACAGGTTCAAAAGTTAGAGCCAACGTGTACAGCACAATAAACAGCACCGCGGGAAAGTACTGCTTAGCAGCTTTTATTTGAATGGTTACACTTAAGGATTTCGTCCACCGACTCAAAAGTTAGAACCACCATGTACAGCATAGTAAACAGCACCACAGGAAAGTACTGCTCAGTAGCTTTCATTTGAATGGTCACACGTTAGGATTTTATCCACAGACGCGAAAGTTAACCACATTACGCGACTTACTGTCACTAGACGTTTACTTTATTACAGATAAACACATGTACATGTATTTGTTCTTTCTTTCAGGGAGAAATCAAATATAACACCCCCAGTGTGAGCATACATCAGAATATTCGCGACAGGGAGTTCATTACCTTTGGAGTGGTGCTGATTGTTTGGGAAGTTCTCCCTACCTTTATGGTTGTATTGTTTTTTCGAGTCAGAAAACCAGTTGTTGGTGACATGGTGAGTGAAACAATCGTAAACTCAGTGTGCAGTTCTTAAATCTCCTTTAAAAATCAATTTATGTGCAACCATTTTTGAGGAACACCTGCTTTCAGCAAATAGCTCCTCTTTGGAAGGGGTTGCACCCATTGGACACAATTCTTTCCCAGTTTATAGTAACGATATTTAACTTTTTATACCTTCTGTGAGAGCCACGCTAACAAGTACGTAGATAAATTGAAATTATTGTTTGTTCTCTTAACTTCTACCAGGGCCCCTCTGCCATTGCGTCCCAAAGTTGTGACAAGAAATCATATTTTTTTGACAATCCACGAAGATATGACTCGGACGAGGATCTGACTAATCCATTAAATGGATCAGCTGGAGGGTAAATAACGAGTCATTTAATCAATCAATCAATCAATCAATCAATCAATCAATCAATCAATCAATCAATCAATCAGTCAGTCAGTCAGTCAGTCAGTCAATTGACAGTCCATGAAGATGTCACTTGGGTGAGGATATAACCAATCCACTTGGATCAGTAAGAGAGTAGATGACTGAATTAATCAGTGAATTCAGCTGCCAATCGATGGGTCGGTTGGCTGGTAGTCCCTGTAACAAACACCCATCACCACATGAACAAAGAAGTATTGTTGACTTGAATGGTTGCTCTTTGAGGTCTTTAGACGTCACAACCACTAGGATCAGTGCAGCATTGTAAACAGCACCATCTTGTTGGTCGCAATTACGTTTTCACTCACTAAAACGTCCCTTGTACAGCATAATAAACCGCAGGAAAAGTCTTAAATGTACCAGATGCTCGTTTTGAGGACCTAGCTCAAATTCAGTTTTATTCTCCAAGAGGTATCAAGTCTGACAAACAGTCACTCTTCCTGTCAACGTTTCTTCAGCTTCTTCCCTCAAAGGCACCACAACAATTTTAATGGTGTTTAAAAATTTTACCTCCCAAAGCAGAACCAAACAACACATACACCCAAACCCTTAAAAGATATGACGAGCACGCCTTTTACGTCTCTCTCCAGGGACATTTACAGCGCACTTATACTGCGTTTTATTCCCTTGTTTTCCAGCAATTATAACATTCCAGGCGTGCTTAGTCCGTCTACTTCCAGTGTAAATGTAAGCAACCGAACATCACGATCCTACGGCTCCATCTCGGGCATGCGCAGTGGTAGTTTCCAGAGAAGTAACAGTGCCTCGAACCTCTACATCCCTGGTACCACGCCTCCTCAACTCTTTACGGCAGGGTCTGGGTACCAGCCAAGTATCTTAGTCGAGGAACAGTAAGTTGAAAGTGGTGAACTGTGAAGAGACTGATTAATGCCCAGTGTCGGCATGTAAGTTCTCCTTACTGGTCACCATACATTTGTTGTAGGGCTAGTTAGGAGAATTTGTTCAAATATCAAAAGAGTTCATCCCTGATGATCATTCCCTTAATTCTCAACACCTGTCCACTTAACTGTGCATTGATATTGCAAGGAGAAATCTGAGGCTGATCACTGCTGAGGCTCAGAGGGTAACAAAACTGACAGCCAGTTAAAACCAAACAAGGGGGTTAGTTTCTAAAGAAACTGTGGTGCTGTGTCGGTGGGGACGTGAAACACAAAAATTTTGGATTTATCAACTGAGTTGATAAGGTAAATTGGCCACCGTAAAGAGATTGAAAGCTGACGTTTCGAGCGTTAGCCCTTCGTCATTCGCTCTGACAAAGGGCTAACGCTCGAAACGTCAGCTTTCAATCTCTTTACGGTGGCCAATTTACCTTATCAACTCAGTTGATAAATCCAAAAGTTTTGAGCCAGTTAAAACCTTCTTCTATATGTCGCACACAGCACGCAGCCACACAAACGCAGTATAGACGGATTTCAGTTTTTGTTATTAATGAATCTGGTACTCCTTGATAGGATGCTCAAAACAAAGGTTTCTTTGTTCAATATTCCGAGGAGGTGTCTGAAATTGAAAAGGCTTGTTGATGAATATTACGTCAGCAGAAATCCGCTTATTCTCCTTCTTATTCTCTTCAGTTATGTGTCATGTTTTCTCGGAAGATGCTGTCGCCTTTCTTTTCGTGCCGCCATTATCCTTTCTTTTCCGATAGACAAGTTAGGCCAACCTCATTAATACGGCGACCCTGTTAATAGGTCCAGAATTTCATGGCTCGTTAGTGCGCGGAATTATGACGTACCCCTGTAGATACTTCTTTTTGATAGAGGTCCATTTTCAAATACCAAACGTTTAAATTGCATTGTTTTTAGAGTCAATAGTACCACAGTACATGTAGGTCAAGGAGCGCTCAGATGATGTAACAGGACATTAACCAAACCTCCTTGGGGAAAAACCCAGATTGAAGTGATTACGTGAAACCAATGGTTTTAATAGAAGGTGATCTCTCAGGAGATTTTTATAGTCATTTGGTTGGGTTCCAATCCCCTCAAGTAAGAATCAATTTGCCTTCTGTGAGGGATAGTCGTTTGTTAGAAAGGTTAATGGAAAAGAATGATTTTGCAGAGCCTCTTATTTTGCGTTGTGAAGATATATGGAAACGGCATCTTATTTGTCGTGTTTCTGGGTGGACGCTCCAAACGCTTTGTCTAATTAAGGCGGGAAAAGTAAGCATGGGATTGAAATACGTACTCAACTTCATGTAACACTACAGCCATACTAGGGTATTTCATACTCGTAATACTGGTTTTATTAAAAGTGTTAAAACTTGATGTCAGTAATCTTAGGACTGTATAAATTAGTTGACTTCAATATCAGTGAATAGCCTGAATCATTTCATCAATAGTTTTTTGAGGAATCATTTCTTTTGATATAAAAACTACAATTTTCAAATGGAAACGAAATATTGCGTAGTAAAGTTTAAATATATAGCGTAGAGAGACTTACAAGGAAAGTGTCAGGTTTATGTGTTTCACTTGCTGACATTAAGGTCGGGTTTCTCCCATTTCTATGTACGAAGATTCTTTAAGTTTAACCTGAAACGTAGTAGCCCGCAAGATCTTGGACTCTGCGGCCACTAAGTTTCACGTTAAACTTAAAGAATCTCTGCATATAAAATGGGAGAAACCCAACCTTAATTAGCAGGTGAAACACATAAACCTGACACTTTCCTTGAAACGAAATGTCGATTAACATGCACTTAAAATACCTGAACAAGGATCATCATCATGATGTTCCGCCTAATAAAGTTTTATAGTGATAAGGAAATGTATGGCAACTTGAACCGGGTAGGTTTATTCCAATTACGTTTCGAGGTTGTCTGATTTGAGTTTAACCCACCCAATTACAACCTCGTCTTAGAGTACGAAGTCCAAGACTAAAAACTACTAGTAAGGTGGTCGTTAATAAATCATTAATTAAATTATTGATTTCCTTGGGAATAGAAAGCTTCTGGAACACCATACTTCAGTTGCACGTAGCGGTTAACTTAGTGGTTGAAGCAAATAGTTTGGTTAAGGGCCGTTTATACAGCAATTTTTTTTGCGAATTTAGTGAGACTATTTGCGACAAGTTCGACAAGCGGACATATGGCAAGTATATGCTAATATACTCCACGAAATCGCCGTAGCATGTTAAGAAAAACCGCTACCTAGTTCACACAGACCACTTGAAGTCGCACTTAAAATGTGGGGGGCCACTAAAATTGCTGCCAAAATCGCGTGAAAATCGCCGTATAAACGGCCCTTTAGAACTCTTAAAGGATTTTTCTGCAGTCAAATGGTCTGCGATGTCAGCCGTTTTCAACCCTAACCATCTGTGGGCGCAGGCGTCTATGGGGTTTTGGTCAAGGAGACGGTTGACACTTAAGAAGGAGTCAAAACAAAGGATTTCTGTTGGACTTTTAGCACGACGATTCAGAATTTCATTTCCATGTTTGATTGGTTGATTATTGTTTTAATCCTTTTGATTTTGAAATGTCTGAGTTCAAAGCCCGAAAACCAAACACAAAACAAGACCTAAGATCTGTATTGCAGTATATTGACAACCACATTACACCTATGGACAGCGTTAGTAATTCTCGCGTGCTTTCATGTGAACGTCACAATTTACGATTTCGATCACACACTGACTCGTTTAATCACATTTTTACTCTGGGAACGAAAGGGCTGAACTTGTCGTCAAGTTCACTTGAAGTTCATGAGAACACTCCTTCGGGTGATTATTGCTTGAAAATTGCTCCTTAGAGATGTACCATAGCCGACCAATGACTGAACAGAAAAATTCTTGGTAGATTCGTCCATTACAATGGTAAGCACTGACGAATACTTAGTAGTTTAAAATAGTCAATATCAACTTAAGAGATGTGTATGTTTTTAATCTTTGTAAAAAGAGCTTTATTTGTAGAAATAAATTGTGAAATATTTATGCACTGAATTGTTGTCAACAAAGGCACTTTGAGAGGACCCCTTCTTGTAGGAAATCGTCGTGAAACGGGATCCTAACGAATTTCTAGTAGTTGTTGGACTGCCCTTTGTTTGGCTGAATGCTCATGTCGCAAAGCCTAAGAGCACGTCTTGTTAAAGCATCCACTAGAAAGTGATGATTATGAGTTTTCATTGCAGTGGCAGCACTAATAACAGCATCAACAACCTGAAATGCTCTTTTGCCTTGCAAAGAAATTTTTAACTAAGAGATGAAGTATTATCAGTCCATATTGCAGTACTGTAAGCTGTCTTCTTAATTATTTTACTGACGGCATCGAAGTCGACAATTATTCGTCTGCTGTTTTGTGACACAATTGACGTGGCTGTATGCTGGGAAGCGTTTCTCGACTATCTCGCCGTTTTCATTCACTCGCTAACTTCGTCGAAATCAATTAAATTCTCCCTTGGTTCTTCGGATAATGGACGAGAAGACTCATTTGTTTGCGATGTGGCCGTGATGCCATCTGATCTCTTACCAAGTGACGCATTATCGTTATTTGTTGTTTTGTTACGGCTTCCTCTTTCCTTGCCTTGCTTTGCTAAAAGGTATGGTCCACTGAATCGTTGCTTGAATCCCATGCGCCGACCCTGAAATGTCTAATATTTACATCACTGGCGAAGTGAACGGTACGAGTAGTATCACTCTCCAGATTCTTTTTGTTGTCTACGTCAACTATTGGACTGGACTCTTTCACTGATGACTCCGAATTGAAGGAATTGTGTGCAGTTGATGACGTTGCAGATCTGTGTGGAAAACTTGATCTTTCAGGAGGAGCCAAAGGCTGGATTTGCCCATAATAGCTGTCTGGTGTCACCGAAAAGCCAAATAATTCTTGCTCGCTCTTAGCATCGAACGAATTCCTAGTTGGTGGCATCGCATAGCTGTCTAGTCTTGTCCTTCTACCTGGCGTTCAAACCCGATAACAATGCTACTCAGCTTGCTGCGGTACTTTCCATGGAGGCCTGTGTTGAAGACGTGAGACGATGGATGATCAAAGATAAGCTCATGTTAAATGATGATGAGACCGAGTTCGTGCTAATCGGTACAAAGCAGCAAATGGCGGAAGTCTGTATTGACACTCTGTCGGTTGGCATTTCAGAGGTTTCAAACTCCAGCCTCATTCGGAACCTTGGTTCGTGGTTTGACTGTAATTTCACAATGGCTACACATGTGAACAAGATTTGCAAAGCAGCATTTTACCATCTTTATAATATTGCTAGAATCAGGAAATATCTAAATCGGCAATCGACAGAAGCCCTTGTTCACGCGCTTGTGACCAGCCGCGTAGATTACTGTAATGGATTGCTTTATGCTAACCCTTATTTGTGTAAGCTTCAGCGAGTGCAGAATGCTGCAGCTAGACTGGTTTTTCGAGCACCTAAGTTCTGCCACACATCGCCATTCCTATTTGAACTACACTGGTTACCTATTAAGTCTCGTATTAATTTTAAGGTTATTTTAATTACTTTTAAAGCGATTCATGGATTGGCCCCTAAATACATTTCTGATCTTATATCTATCAAGTCAAAATCGAACTATAGCCTGAGATCAAACGAAGAACTGCTTTTGTCACCACCTGTTGTAAAGACCCTATCTACCCTCGGTGACAGGGTTTTTGCGGCGGCTGCGCCTAAATTATGGAACCAGCTACCGTTAGAACTAAGGAGAATCACTTTCATCGATCATTTTAAGCGAGCTCTGAAGACATATCTTTTTAAACAAGCTTTTTATTAGTGTACAGATATATATATATTTTTTAATTTTTAATTTTTAATCTATATTTTATTTTATTTTTTAATTTTATTTTTTAATCTAATTTTTTTAAATTTATATTTGTAACGCGCATTTGAAAACCTATGTTGAATTTGCGCGCTATAAATGCATATTATTATTATTATTATTATTATTATTATTATTATTATTATTATTATTATTATTATTATTAGTGAAAATGAAGAAGAAAAAAGGTTTGTAGGACCCAAATGAGCATCGAATGAATTGCGTGAAATCGATGACTTTGCACGCCGGTCTAGTGAAAGGGAGTTAAGAGGAAATGCTGAAGGCTGTCTTTGCTCACATAACGATGTTAGAGAATCCAATGATAGTGTAGAACTGGCTGGTGAAAGCCAATAACGTAGGTCATCTGTAGATTCGTTTTGCTCTCCGACTAACATTGAACTTCTGAGAATGGTTGAAGTCTTCATGTCCTCGTAGGATGAATATTGTGAAGCTGGTGACATATCGCACCTCTCTAGGAATAGTAAACTTCCACAAAATTGGGAAGGATCGCTTTGTCCAACGATTGTATTTGTTTGAATTGATGGAATAGTATATCCATCTGGTAAAACGGAGCAACCGAGTCCTATGGGCTCGCTTTGCCCATTGAATGAATTGCGTGGTGTTGATGACATTGCATATCCATCTCGACAAGGGACGCTAACAAGAGGTTCAAAACATTCATGTGAGTCATTTGTTTGGGGATTGTTTTTTGCCATGCATTTGCTTGACACCTCCGTATCGTCTGAGACTTCCAGTTTACTACCCTCCTGGGTAACCGCGGTCGAAGAAATCTCTACTGTTTCTGCCCTTTCTTTCACAGTCTCCCTCTCGTGGCTTGCCGTGGAAGAATGCGCTCTATTTACGCCCAGAAAATTTAACAATTTTGATAGCAATAAATTAGCCACTTCCGTATCGTCGTTTTCTTTGGCTGAGATGTTGGATTCGCTTTGAGCCTCATTTAAAATTGCCACAAAGATGTTGATAAGGATGATCATCGTAAGGAAAAGGAAACTTTGGGAGTACAACTTGGCAAGGACTCTGTCCACCTGTTGCAGCTCTGAATGTTGTGCAGGGCCTCCAAGACTCATGAGAAATTGCGACACAATAACCTGCTTTAACGAAGAAAACATGTACACGTTTTTGCCGAACAGGAGGAACCCCGCATGTCCATAAGCGACAAAGACGAGGGCGAGAACTACTGTAAAATTCATGACTAGTCGCAGAGACTTTCTCGTCGCCAAAAACAGCACTATAACATTTTTGTTAAACTTTAACAGTCTTAACAGACGCAACACGGCAACGGTGACAGCGATACAGATCATGCTGTTTTCTGTCTGAAACCAGAACAGTGTATCGTGAAAACTGACAGAGTCAAACGGATTTCTCTTAAGTTGTTGCAAAACACCTGACGTCTCTACCTCTCTTTGGATGGAAAACGCAATCACAAGTATTGCGCTTATAATTTAAAGGATTTCGAGCAGTTCCAAATCGATAAAAAGTAGTATTTCAAGCCAGTTCCAAATCGATAAAAAGTATGAGCATTTCAACTGAAAAATCCTGATACATTCGCTCACTAAATAATAACCAAAACAAAGGCGAAGATAAGAAAAGTGACTAGGTAAACCTCGGTCTCCGTAGAATCAGTTTTAAACAGTGGCATTACTTGGGTTCTCGTGGATGTCTCCAAATATCCGGAAGGAAGCATCTCAAAATATAAGGTAGTAACTGTTAGTAACTTAGTGGCTACGTTGAACGTAGAAAGCTCTACCATAACCACCCTAGTTTGACGATCTATCCATCCTTTCTTCGTGATGTCGTTTAGAGTCCGTCGGGCCGTTTTTGCCTCGTATCCCAGATTCGCTACGTAACCTCCACCACCGTAATTAAAGAGCGTGCACACCTTGAGTTCGATGGCTTCCTAGTTCCTCGTCAGATCTGTATTTCCAGTTTTCAGGGCAAGCAATCGCGACCAATTGAACGAAGCGTTTGTTATTCGAAAGTGCCTCCATCCCATTTTGTCTTCTTCGTCTTCCGAGTAGAAATCGTAACAGGAAGATATGGAATTACTAAAAAGGCTTTGCACGTCACAGGAATCTGAAAAAAAGTGGTGTGCAAATGAATTGAGCGGCAACCTATCTAGACAAAGTCGCAGTTATTTTGCAAAAATAAGGTCATAGTGCAAGTATTCCTCTGCAACCGCTCAGGGTTACAGAGAGAAATCCAGTTCACTATAATTTGTAGGAAATAATTAAACCTCCGACTTTAGGTACGCTTAATATTACTAATAATAATATGTGATACTTATATAGCGCAAATTAATATGGAAATATGATCAAATACGCTTTACAACTGAGATATTAAAATGAAAACAGTAAAAAAAACCTATAAATTATAAAAATTACAATTGAAAAGGTACAATAAAAAAGATAAAAATAATATCACCGTTAATCTAATCTTGATAAAAGCTACTAAATCTTATCCTACATTAAAAGCAATTCTAAAAATATGAGTTTTCAGGGTAGATTTAAAATTTATAAAATTGTCCATGTTCCATAAATGTGCAGGAAGCTTGTTCCAAAGGGTAGGGGCAGCAGATGTAAAAGATCTGTCCCCTAGTGCCTTTCGAAGTCGGGCGTTAGGTTGATGGAGCAGCAAGCCACCGTTGGATCTAAGACTGTATTTCGATACAACTTTAACACTTATCAGATTACTTATGTATTCAGGCAGGAGGCCATGAATCGCCTTGAAAGTAAGAATAAGTATTTTAAAGCAAATGCGATATTGAACGGGTAGCCAGTGTAAAGAATACCGCACTGGCGTTATATGGTTACAATCTATCAATTAGATTTTGTTACTACGTTACGAGTAGGCGACATGCATCCAACTGAAAATGGCTTATAAAAGGTTACATCAACGGTTGTGTTGTTAACGTTGTTATCAGCCAATAACTGTTATTTTGTTGCAAATGTTTCGTTGCGACATAAAAGTTCTTTCCATAAATATGAATGAATGAATAATTTTATTAAAGTGTCAGGGTGGGTATTTAGCTTGTGACAGCTAATTGGGGATACTCTACTACTTAAAATAAATTAAAATTTACAATATACATTTAAAAATTACAATATTTTACTATAATAAAATTAGGGGAAATAAATAACAGTAGGAATAGGTCGTTTAAAAAACGGTTTCTAAATTCACAGCGTATTCGGAGCGATTACCAAGGTAAGAGAGATTTCAACTGAGTGGCAAAAGCATTTGGTTTTGCCTTACTGCGCTCTGTGTTTGATAAAAGAAAGAAGCACACTTTCTCAACCATAAAGATATAAAATCAAAACCAATCGTGACTTGCTCACACGGATTTTCCCGCGCTTGACGCTGCATTTACGTTGAGTTTCGGTTGCTTCAATGTCTTATTTTCCCCCATTGCGATTGGCTAGAGTAATCACGTGGGTTTTCGTTTTATGACAGTCAACTGAAACCCGATATATGAGGTGTTATTGCCAACTCGGGGCGTTGTTTGTTACCTGATATACAACGCGCGCAAGTCGAATACCTGTTAAGTATACATTCCTTTGGTAAAATAGTGAAGATAACTTGAAGAAAGGCGAATTATTTGGTACCTTTGAAAACTCGTAGTTGTCTCAAACGTGGCATACCGACTAAAATGGATCGTTTGTCTCCAGTGTACTCTGTGGTCGTTTTTTTTCCCTTCCATTATATCACTCGCCTGCTAGGGTCGCTGGAATCAGAACCTCGTCAAACCAGTTCCATAGCTGAGAACTGTTCCTGATCTGTGAGCAAAATTGAGAATTATTCACCGAAGTGGAAGTGAATAGTGGAGGATAATGCCGAGACTGGAAGCGGCCTCGCTAACATATTTTAGAAAGACGTTGTAGTAAACAGATGGATTTTTAACATATCGACAGAGCGATGTTTGTCTTGTCATCCTAGTTATTGTTAACGCAGATCCTCTATCATTAACTACCTGGGACTGTAGCTCGCTGTGTTTATTGCTGTGATTATGTGAGGCACTGAAGTATTCGTCATATGTAAAATATTTGCACTTTTATCTACATTTAAACAAAAACTGAGTGATATGAAATAATGACGACCATCGTTACCTTTTAAAGCGTTGCACCGGTATCGCAGAGGTCATGAGTTCGAGTCTCGTTCGAGCCTAATGTTTTTTTCAGGGGCGGGGCAAAACACTTCTCAAATGTTCCAACGATATATGACGTCACTTCCGGTTGCAAAAAACGCTGAACTGGTTGTTCAGCGAAGGTTCAAGATGGACGTTTGGTGCCACTTAGTTTCTTCGTTATTTTCACCAACAGTAAACCATGATTTTGTATGTTGTGTATTAACGATGTTGTAGAGGTATTTTGCCAGCTATTTTAGCCAATATTTTGGGAAAACAAATATGCTGAGTATCATTTTGATGATAAATGACACACAGCTCCGGGGAATGTCATGGCGATTTTTTTGCACTTTCAACACGAGTGGCGTTCAAGATTTTGGCTCTTGTGGTTTCTGATTCACTGAAGGCATTAATTAAAACAGCTTATTATATAGACAAGAGTGGTTTAGTGGAAAATAGACCACTCGTAACGGTTCATACGAAACTACATCCGGGACTCGAGTGGCGTATTTTCCATTCCTCACTAGTGAGGATATCGATGACGTCATTTCCCGCTCTCACACTGTTGTTTGTGCAAAAATACTCTTGTCTATATAATAAGAAGAATATTACACGGTGGCTCGAAGATATGAATTTTATTTTCTCGTGGTAAAAAACAATATTTTACTCACTCGCTGCGCTCTTTCGTAAAATATTGTTTTCACCACTCGAAAATAAAATTCATATCTTCGTGCCGCCGTGTAATATCCTCTATCTATCCCGAGTGGGATATAATGGAGAAAACGCTGGAAGTCACAGTTTGTAGTGTTAACACCGGGAAGGTTATTAACACTCGACGTGAAGTGCTGGAAGGGCTATACATAATTACACCTCCGTGGCATGCTGCTACAAGGTTGGTATTCGATTTCTTTATCGTCTTTTAAAGATTTATATTGCTATATATAAAAAAAGCCTTTATGCCAAAAAGAAAAAATCGATTAATTGCATATTGGCGGTTTTCCCCAGGGAAATAAGGTAACTTTGTGCTGTGTAGTTTAACCTTAATTATTAGTGGCAACTGTGCCCTGTATTCTGATCGTGGCAAGGAGGGTAGCGCTGTGGAGCAATCTTAAATCTTTATTAATGCTATCGTTTGGTAAATACTTGGCGTTTTAATAACCGAAATCTAGTTTGTCAATTACACACACACAATTACACACATAAGGAAAAAGAGACCTAACTGCCTCACACTGAGGCATTTTGCTCAGCAATTACCTCTCGTGTGTAACAAAGCTTTTACAACAATTTCCCCTCCTCAATGTCATGAAGAAAATATCCAACATCTTTTATAAACTTTGTCTTTTGAGACAAATTATTCACTGTTTGTACAGAGTCTGGCTGCGTGGCATGCTCACGACTTCACAGCTTGGAGTTCAAGATGGTACCTGGTAGTGTTTTCAGTGGAGTTATGAGAGAGAGCAAAGTCGTGGGTGAAAGCATTGTGCCATTTCTTAACATCCCCACTTACTTACCATAGTTTAACCTGAAAGAGCGCCGCCCTTGAATTAGTGCTGCATAATCCCAGCAACAATGGTTCTTGACAAACTGTGAGCCAGCGAGCCATGCAAGCCATACGAGTCATGCGAGTCATGCGAGGCAATTATTAGTTCCCAGTCCTGCTGGATCGAAAAATTCCTTTAGTATTCCTTTTTGTACATCTATTAAAAATGACATTGTCATTCGACCCAGATTTAACGCAAGAACAGACACTTAGCCTTAACTGGAATATCTAGATTTAATACCACTTGTACTTCTTGATATATATAGTTCATTGCGGTTCATATTAACCTCATTCAGTGACCAACTGTATGTATTGAAAAATTGAAAAATTAATCAAAATTGAAAATTAATCCGCATGTTCATATGTAATTAGTGAAGTTTCTAACAAAATAAAAGTTGACTTTGATGGCATGCAAACAGCCTTGCCATAAAAGCAACGTTCCAGTCAGGATCAAATTTCTCCCCAGAGTATCAATTCAGTTGTTAGTACCCATGAAAAGGTTGTGAGAATAAAGGAAATGATCACGAAAGAGAAATTGTCTTGAATTTTAAACAAATTCTGTAAACTAGTTATAGGCTACAGGAAATGTTTAGATAAAGGAAGGAGAATTTGTATATTGGCATCAGGGCTTAAAAAATCCGCCATCCAGCTCTCAATGTAATCGAAATGTAATACCCTGCGAAGATGACGGTTTCTTTGGCGGGCAAAACCGCGAGTTTGCCACAAGGAAACTGATAACCATCGTAAACAGGCACTCGAGAGAGATGAAGGATTTTTTCCACCACATGTACTTTGATAAATAAATAAATAAATAAATAAATAATCATAGAGAATCAGCTGACCAGAAATACAGGAGTGACCCCTCAGAGTCCCTTACAGAGATTAGTTTTGTAGTTTACGTTAAAAAAAAAACAAAAAACAAAAAAAACAAAAAACAGGTTAGAAACTTTCAAGTCGTGACGTGACAGTTATTTTATACGACTTGCATGGCTCGCATGAATGGCTCGCAGGCCTCGCACGTTGACTCGCATGGCTTGCATGCCTCGCTGGTTTGCATTTTGTACACACTCGCAACAATGCGGCACTATTGATTTTTATTTGTTTTTGACATTGTTAATGCTGAAACACTCATATTTAACAACATTATTCTACGAGGGCGCGCTGGATATCAAATTATAGATAACCAACGAGGCGCATAGCGCCGAGTTGGTTATAATCATTTGATATCCAGCAAGCCCGAGTAGAATAATTGTTTTATTAAAAACTTAACCGCTATTTAAAAAAAAAACGGGAAAAATGAGAAAAAAATTTAAACGGAACAAGAATCGATCACATGACTCAACGAAAAAGGCGCCAAAACCTTGCGAAGTGTTGCAGCGTTTCATTGCAAAGCTGAATGAATCAATGAAAACTGCTCGAAAGTGAACAAAGTAGCACAAGTTTTGGAAAAAAATCTTCTAATTATTGGCTCTGAAATATGGTACGTAAACATGTTTGATTTTTCCTGAATCAGTCAATTTCACCCTATTAGCTGCTGGAGTTGAAACTGAACAAGTTTGTAATCTGTTCGCACAACGGAGCCATCATGTACGTGTTTGATCGAACAAATTTGAACTTGAAGAGGTAAGCTCAGAAGCAAGATTACTGTAGCGAGGAACATAAGAATTCACCATCATAGTTTGCTAAACGCAAAGGGCAAAATGTAGTTGTTCTCGGTTTCGAGGTTGCGGACGGAATGGTAAAAACAACATTCAAACAACTGGAAAAGCGATTGAACTCCGTTTACATGGCATCCGATTTCTATCTGAGCATTTGGACCTGTTGGAACACAGAGCTACAACGAGTGCAGGTAAACCAGTGTCAATTTTGCGTGTTAACGCAGAAAGAATCTCGCCCTCCCTTCCTTCTTGGTAGTTTGCAGCTGTATTTTTTTAGTATTTGTTTAGACTGCTTCATGATTTTCCCACCGACTCGCCTTGAATGTGTGATAGTTTTTATTAAATGCTCCTGCCCCATTTCACTGTGTTTTATTTTATGTCTTGTCTTGATATTTTGAAGTGGAAAGCCTTCCTGATAAAACCTACCGTTTGTTCAATTTCAAAGATCGACGCGACGATCGATGAAAGAAATTAATTGTAAACACAACGCTTGATGCTTAAATTTCTATTTATGTACAGTTTCTTCAAACAATTTTGACTTGTGTTAGACGACGCTGTTGGTTATGCTTGTTGGTGACACTGTTGTAATTTCTGCTTAATTTAAATTCGCTCCCCAAGTGATTTTTCTCGTCCATTTTTCTCGCCGGGTTGCTCGCGTGGAAAAAACTTTCAGCTCACTTTGTTGTTGAGTGTTCATTGACGATATTTGGTTGCAGCAGGTATATGAGCTGATAGCCTAGCTCCGTTCAGCCAATCAAGATGCTAGAAATCCAATATACCTATAGTCCAGTTTTTAATAAGGCTTGTTATTGCTGTCGTTGTTACTTATTGGGATCAGCTGTTAGGGCTTAATGTTATTGATGTCCTTTTTGAACATAGTATTGTGCACGTGTTCACAAATAGGAAGTTTTTACGTAAGTGCCACCCTGAAATGAGCAACGCACTAACAACTTTCAAACAGTTTAATAAGTGCCGTGGAATACGATACTGCTTTTTTTTTTAGATTTCTGTCACTGCCAGGTGTCTTCTGTCCCTTTTTTTGAAATCTGGCGAAAGACAGCCTGAATTGGCTTATAGGCCATTAATATATAGATTTAGCCAAGCCTAAAAGCGGAGCCGGGAAGGAATAAACTGGTGTTCGTTTCTCAAAAATAGTCCTGAAACTTTTCGGTCTGAAATATATTTCGGGGCTTTTTTTGTCTCGTTCGCTTTCGGAAAGTGTTTCTCAGAAAGCCTGAAAGTGTTCCGAATTGTCCTCCAATATTTTGGGGATCTGTTCTGTAAAACCAAGCTCGAAAGGTCATTCTAGAGGCTGAGCACAGCTTGATTATTTTACTCACGAGCCGTCTTGCTTGGTGTTTGCAATGTTTCTATATCCTGTCATTAACTGTCAAGGCTTGTCAAATCTCCTTGGATTATTGGCTGTTCGCTTGAATGAACTTAAAACGGCGCTCATTTACAAAAACAAAATAAAAATTATTCGAGTATTCGCGTTCGGATGTTAACAAATAACATGAACTGCTACTAAATAAAAATATTAGTCTGGTCAAAAATTTATACTGACATTTCACCGGCATTTTACTGGGACTACCCGAAAGAAAGGATCTGGGGAGCCTCGAAGCACTTGTAATAAACTTATTGAAGAAATGTCGCGTAGGTTTTAGCAGCCGCGAAAAAATTCAAGCACTTTGAGGAACACACATTACTTACCGGATAAAATAGCTTTAAACTCAAAACTGCTCCGCTTATAGTTACTTAAGTAACCCTTATATTTCGTTCTTTAACTTGAGACCATCGAGATTGAAAACAAACAAACACCGTCCAAACATTCTTAACTCTGTGACATAAGTTTTGCGGCTGCAAATTGTCTGAAATTCGAGCGCTTTTAATTCGCTTATAGTTTTTCAAATAACTGTTATATTTCGTTCTCTAACTAGAGACCATCAAGATTCAAAACAAAGAAACGCCAAACACGCTTTAATTAAATAATGCCGGCATAAGTTTTGCGGATGCGAAGTAACCCTATATAAAGTTAGGCGCTTTGAGGAACGCACAAAACTGTTTTCGGAAGCTTTTGGGATAAAATAGCATTAAAACGACAACTGCTTTGCTTAAAAGATTATTACTATTGAAAACGTCTAGGACAAGAAAATCGACAGTTGCACAAAGAGATGGACCAGACAGTCAAAATTGAAAGCAAAGCTTGTCTTGCGGCTGTGCTTAGACCTACTGTTATGAATAAACAAACACAAAATAATGGACAGAGAAATCATTTTTGAAAAAGTTTATTCGAAAACCTGTAAGTTTATACTTAAATGCAATTCGCGTTACACTTCCAAAATCGTAGGTCGGTCCATGCGAGTGAAATCGGCTGAGCATGGCAAAATATTCAAGAATCTGTCACAAATCTGAGCGCGTTTTCTAATAATTTTTTAAAGTCAAAAGTAAATGACCATTTCAAAACGTAATTTCTTTCATCGTAATACTCGAAATCATGTACCTTAGACCCTTTAAAAACTTCACTTACTCAGTTGTGTTTCAGAACAGGGCAAACTCTCCGCCGTGAAGAAAACAAAGCGATGAAGTCCTTTGAATGCAGCTTTCGTAACTTGAACTTTTCGCCTTCTACCAGTATTCTTTTGAACTTTTTCTTTCCATTTATAGATATTACATGTTTTTTTTTGTCAAGTATAAAACTTCAGTACTCTCGAGCAATCGTTAAATGCTAAAGAAGCTGAAGCTTTTAAAGAAACCTCTTTTTCAAAAGCGACGATGGTCATGGGATTTCCCGCCAAGAAAAACGCTGGTTGCCCAAAAGCATCGCGCGATTTCCCGCCAAGAAAAGATGGCATTCCCTACCCCCGTCCGGTTGTCTTGGGACTTCCCTCCCCCTCCCACAGAGTCTGTGCGGACGGACGGACGTACGGACGAATGGTCACGTGACTATTACGTCAGAACCAAAATTTCTTGGATTGATAGTTTACCAAATTTCCTTAGCAATGGAGCTCCGCTGGCGGGCTTTGCCCGCAGGCTCCGCTATAATTCACCTTTTCGGCGTTAGATTTCACGTGTAGTGTCACGCGACTTTGACGTAAACAAACCTCGAAAGTTCGGACATCCGGTTCTCAAACAACCACTGCACGTCTACAAACAACGAGTCGCTATTTCAAGCTCCCGTTACTATATATTTTTTCCATTACTTGAAGTCTTTGAAACTCGAATAGTTCCTGGCTCAAAATGTCAAAGCAGAAGAATAAGGACGAATTTAACGCCATGAATGTGGCAGAACTTAAAAAATATTTGCAGGAACGTCGAGTTTCAGTAAGCAGATATTCGTTTGAAAACTTCGCTAGTGGAAATCGCCTCTGCAGTCGGAAGAATGGTTTTGCCAGTGGATCCAAACTTCGAAAAAGATCAAACCAATGATGCAAATAATTTAGCACTTCATGATAGGCTAATTCCCAATCCATTTTCCCCGAAGACTGTGAACAACTTCAACTCTTCACCCTGTTCACCGCCGTTTGGGTTGTGCGACATTTTTAGCTATTTAATTTACCAATCCACTGCCTACATTGCGGCCGCAATGTGCTTACATCCCCCATCTCGACCACCTTTACACTCCATCTTGCTTAAAGGACGCTACCTCGGTTTGCACCTCTACCCTCAAGAATAAACCAGAGATCGTAGTAGTCCTTTCTTCATCCGTTTTGATTTTCACGAAAGGCTATATATACAT
This sequence comes from Siderastrea siderea, assembly GCA_964030785.1. NCBI lineage: Eukaryota > Metazoa > Cnidaria > Anthozoa > Scleractinia > Rhizangiidae > Siderastrea > Siderastrea siderea. The sequence goes on along the minus strand of OZ034970.1, from coordinate 29,165,722 downwards.
GGAAACCCTCTTGATTCAACTGAGCAGTTAGTAAAGATTCCACATAACCATCATTGAATAAGCGATAATCGTCAAATGATTTGTAAGCGGCAAGTCCCTGCTTGTCGTAATCAGTGGAGTGGTAAGCTTAAAATAGTTATGTCGTACAACCCAAAAGGCGGTGAAGAGTTGAAGTTGTTCACGGTCTTCGGGGAAAATGGATTGGGAATAAGCATATCATGAATTAATAAAATCTGCATCATTAGTTTGATCTTTTTCGAAGTTTGGGTCCACTGGCAAAACCATTCTTTCGAATGCAGAGGCGATTTCCACTAGCGAAGTTTTCAAAATATCCGCTACTGAAACTCGACGTTCCTGCAAATATTTTGTTAAGTTCTGCCACATTCATAGCGTTGAAGACGCTCTTATTCGTCTGCTTTGACATTTTGAACCTGGAACTATTCGAGTTTCAAAGACTTAAGTAATGGAAAAATTACATAGTAACGAGAACTTGAAATAGCGACTCGTAGTTTGGAGACGTGCAGTGGTTGTTTGAGAACCGGATGTCCGAACTTTCGAGGTTTGTTTACGTCAAAAGTCGGCAAAACTCGCGTGACACTACACGTGAAATCTAACGCCGAAAAGGTGAATTCTACACGTTTTTCTACTGCATTAGAACTGAAGTGATTACTTCTGTCACTGAGATGACTACCAGATGCTTTTTTGAACACCAACCTTTGAAGTCAAGTGAGCAACCTCACTGATAAATCTGGCTCAGCAAGTTCCTCACGACTACCACACGCAGTGAGGAATTTGCCTCGGGGTGCAAAAGTGTGATACTTAACCAAGCTGAAATGGCTGAGCTGAATGCATTGCAAGGCATTTAATTTTAATTAGCTTATCCTTGGTTATGTGGACAAAATTTATTCGTTGTGGCCTAGGATCAACTTAAATTATTGTTGACATTTGGCAGCCGCTGATAAATACTGTTAAACAGGGAATAGTTTATATTAGTACTTTCTTTGTATCAGTAATGTATGTATTGTGGGTGTGTTGTATGGGCATTATTTATGTAAAGTTGTAATATGACAAAAAATTAAGAAATAACTTGGTGACAAGCAGTGATTTTTATACATGTACCATCAGGATTAACTAATATACTCACCCCTGACATAATAATTGCCCCACAGGGCATGGAGAGTTAATATGTGATAAATGCTTATATTTGGGAATAAAGTGTAGTGACTTTTTGGAGACTTTTCATATGTTATGCAATGTTATAAGTATCTTCCACTTGACAGTGCCCTCAGATGTCTGTTTTAATTGCCTTGTAAAATTCGTTATGTGTTTTATTTTGACCAAAACTGATTTTCCTTCTCCAATCAAACATTGTTATTTTACTTCACATTTTTTTTTCACTCCCAGTTATTTATACACCCAATATATATCTCCCCATGAGATGCAAAGATTTGAGTTTCCAACGCTTCTTATTAATAAAATAATACTACTACATGTAAGTTTTATGTAAAGGTAATGCATGTCCATTACTGTATGAATTCTTTGGTCTTTTTTGAAAAGGCTTGACTCAAACAATTGGTGCATTATTTGCCGTTCTTTTGGTATTGTCTGTTTTCTTTACATTGCTGTTGTCTTGGAATTATAAAATCAGATGACAAAAAAAAACCAACAGTACTTGTATTGACATTATCAGGTCTCCTTATACAGACACTTGGGGACTTTTAATTGCTCATGGGAACAGTTATTTTGGATGTTCCTGCAACTTGCTGTATGTAATAAACATTATACCAGATTTCTCTATAAATGTACAGTCAGGTCTCTTCACATGAAGGAAAAAAAGCCTGCACACTCAGTGACGCTTAATAGCAAAGTTAATGCTTTTAAATTTATTTACATTAATTGAAGGTACATACAGTATTATTTGTACATATTACACACGCCCCGTATATGTTTGGTAAAAAATTGTCTTTGGTTTGAAAATTTTAAACCAGTTAAGTTTTTGTTTCCCTTTGCCTCAGATTATGGAAAATGGATCTAAGACAAAGGAAAATACAAATTAGATTAGTTTGTAAATTTTCAAATGAAAGGAAAACTTTAACCATAAGATAAATTTTATTATTCAATATTTGAAGATAATGCATGCTCTGTGATTGGTCAATACCTATTGATTATTATACCAGTAAACCACATGGAAAATATAGTTATTATATAAAAGCAATATACCACACATTTCTATGGTTTAGGTTGTTGGAATAACACTCGAAAAGCTTGTAAATCATTCGCCTTCGGCTCGTGACTTACAATGATTATCTCTTCTCGTGTTCTTCCAACATCTTGCGTGGTTGATTGAGCCAATAAACCATAGAAATGTGTGGTACATTGCTTAAATGAAAAGCAGATAAAAGAGTGAAGGTTGAGTAGCCAACAATATTTTGTTGGCTGTTCTGCCTTCTTCCATCTGGTATTTATACAGGTTAATTTCAGATTTGTATTGAGCACATTACTTTGTGAACTTTCTGCTGGTTTGAAGTACCTTTTGTAAAAAAGAAATAATATTTGGGGGGGACTACTCCATGTTGTTTAACTTTAAGGTTATAAAAATATATTAAATTTACTTTGACAGTATTTGCTTTGGTCCAAAAAGATGTTGGCAAGTAGTATTAATGTGAACATAAAACTGTTGGCTCAGAAATATTTGCCAAATGCTTATTTTGTTTATTATAAATTGAACACTACTGTGATAGCCATTAATGTCCAAGTCTAGTAATATTCAAATGAACAGGGCTGTCACTAATGGTGGTGTAAAAGGTGGGTAATAGGTGGGTAAGACTGGAAAGTAGCCAGAGATTTGACATTTTTTTGTGTTGTCAACATGCATGTACATGTATTTTGTTTCTACCAAAGTCAGTAGCCAGAACTCACATGTCATGTCTAGCTGATAGCCAGGCCAAATCCCAAATCCCTGGCCATTAATGACAGCCCTGAACTGAAGGTTTAAAACTAATGACTACAGTGTACTTTTCCATTTTATTTGACAGGTTTTAACAAATCGTGAAGACATGAAGTATGTTTTCAACATGCAGCTTTGGACTGTTCATATTCATATTATTTGTGAGCCACCAAAAGTTTGTTGTTGAGACTGAGCAGGTGAATGGCATCTTCAGTGTACATTTGGACACAACATGGAAGTTATAGTGTAGTGATGACTGTTCAGACTGTTCATCAGTGGTGAATGTTACTTTAATTAGGCAATGTACAGACTAAGATAAGGACAATTCTGTTGATTGCCATTTCTGTTGCTTTGCACCTTCTGTACTTTGGGAGCAGTGGCTGTTCTTTGTACCTGGATACGAATTATATAAGAGACAGGTCATTAAATACAAAGAACTGGTTGTTGGAGGAGAAGTTGGATTCCTGAAAAAGGTAATAGCAAATTGTGAGGAAAATTCCAATAGGCTACACAACTAGGCATCTCTTACAGGATTAAGGCCATTCTGATTTTATGACATCAACTGCAGACAACAAAAATACATTTGGTATTAAAACTTATGGACCATAGTAAACAACTACAACTAAACAAAATAATGTCAATATAAAGGTAGTTTATGGTACCAGAAAATACAATGAAAGACTTAAGAATCCTTTTCTACATGTGTGTCTGACATTATTGATGTTTAATATTTATAACTTACTACAGAAAGGTTAAGACAGAAAGCTCTGTATAACTGTGCATAGAGCAGTCCTAGGATAAGTGAAATGACCTATACATTGTATTGTTTACAACTTATCATAAAAAACTGTAAACTACAACTACATTAAACTTATAAAGACAATGACTGTTCTTCTTGAAGAGTATTTGCTTCTTTGCAAAGAAACCAGTCGTTTTCATTTACTTCCACTGTCATACTTACTATTCATTCTCTTTTCTATTTGTCTTTCATGGGCTCATGGAAAAAAAAAACATTTATTGATTGCTCACAATGCTTTCCCAACTAATCTTAAATAAGTAGTTCCAGAAAATATGCACACCTCCCCCACGGAAGGTTTTTCGTTTTGCCCCCCTTCCCCCATGAAATTCCAGTTAAGCTTCACACCTTGCTTCTAAAATTTTGGCTTCTGAGACCCCCAACCCCTAGGAATTTGCGATGACCTTCCATGAGGGTATGGATTTTTTCTGGAACTACAAAATGGTCTTTTAATGGTTATTTATCAAACAAAAGGATAGTCCTTGAAATAATATGACTGAGCTTGCTTAAAATGGCGAGGGGGGGGGGGGCGGGGAAGCGTTGAGGTCTCAAGATTTTATTAATTTCAACGGGGCCGTAAAAATTAATCTTAGTTAAGAGGGTTTGTCGATGAATTTTTTTACAAAGAAGAAATGGAATTTCTCCTCCAGAACCACCATCCCTATCCGTAGTCAATGATCCCTCCCTAAAGAACTTGTAAGTGTTGGATTTTGAGAAGAGCCTAAAGTAAAATTAACCTTAAGACTTAATGGGTTTTCAGTTCTTTACCCATCCTACCCTGCGAGCAGAGGCCCTTCGATCCTCCTAGATAAGTCAGGAAGAGGAAGGGACCTCTGCCAGCCGCCGCGACTTTCTTTGATTTGCCGCTCATCCACCGAAACGGATGAGTCAGTCCGGTTTGAAACCTGTTTTTCCCGTTTTTGCTCAGTGCGCATGTGCCTTGTTAGAAATTGCTGACTAAATACGCGCCCACGGTACGTTCGGTGCGCTCTTGAAGTTCACAGCAGCGGACGTTTCTCTTTCTAAAGCCGTGAAAAGTGCACTGGGAGGAGTAAATACTCATGGAATAAGCAATCTCACACAACACCAGTCGAAGGCCTTGCTTTATTTTCTGTGTGGTAAAGATTCTTTTGTCTGTTTGCCAACCGGCCATGGCAAATCGCTAATTTCTTACTGAAACAAAAGAATCTGGGTTGCGGTTGCTTTCGGACCAAAAAATTTTACTTTTGGATTGAGCGGGAATCGATGCGAAGGGCTACGCGAATGAGCACTTTAACGCTTATTTTTATGGCGAAATGACATTTATCTTGGTCAACGGCGAGACAAGCAAACGGCAAGAGAAACAATTATTTGCCGACTGGCGGCCGGTAATTTTGAAGACGAAACGGTCTCAGTACAAAATATAATTTACCGCATGACGGCCAAGAAGTTTAAATACGAAACAAACTCGACACAAATGCGTTTTGTTGAATGAAAGCCGAGAATGTTGAGGACGAAAGAGTCTCAACACGAAAATACTTCTGAATGACAGGAACAAAACGAGGGACAAAACAAAATAAATATCTCGAAGACCAAGATTTCTATGCGAGCTTACCGTGACCCGCTAATTGGAAATCACTGGACTGTAACAACATGTTGACAGTCGACAAATCGAAGTTTCTTGATCAGCAAAAATATTTCGAGGCTGACAAGTTTTCAAACTGTGACATAAATTCGAACAGAATTATTCTCAGCCTTACGGTTTAATTAAAGCTTTCCTCAAATCTCTCGTGTTTAATACGACCGAAGTCAGAATAGTTTGTTGTGGACGCGGCTGTCATTCAGTGAACATGTCAATTGAAGCGAGGCCGACAAGGCTCGGTTACATTTGAATTTAGCGCATGCTCAACAGGGAAAGTCGCGGCGGCTGGCAGAGGTCCCTTCCTCTTACCGACTTATCTAGGAAGATCGAAGGGCCTCTGCTCGCAGGGTATACCCATCCCAGCAGAGGGGATGAAATAAATAAAGAAATTGGAGAAGCAAAGTCTCGGTAGCCACGAGAAATAACATACACTCAGTATTCTTTTGACTATTTGTGCGGTCAAAAAGGTGAACGAAGGTAGGCTTAATAAAACAGCTTGTTTTCTTGAGCAGTTTCCTCAAAAAATGAAGAGTGTTAATGGGGTTCCCACTCGTGTAGAAAGCTTCCTTTGTAATTTTTGGATAAGCGATTTATTATTCTATAGGATAGGCTATTTCAATTAAGTTTTACGTACCTTGAATTCATGATCTCCAGCGATTTACAGAATCCTCTTAACTTCGGGAGAAAGAAATGCCGACATCTTTCAGAGAAGGCAAGGCTCAAAAACACCACATTTAGCTACATTTTTAAATATTCATTAAGTGTAATCACTTAACTAATTAAATGAGAGGGAAGAGTACATATTTGTCTTCATCTTCACGAGAAATAAAAGGAAAATTTGCAGCCGATTGAAAAATATGGCCATTTTACTCACTGAGTGAACGAAACTGTTGCCGTCAAGTTTGATTTTCCCGCTCGTGGGAGAAGTTGTACGCTTTCGGACCGGATGTGACGTCATCTATCGTTGGAACGTGGGTATACAAAAAAAGTGCCAGGCGTTATTGGAGTGTTCTCCCCCGCCCCTGGTTTTTTTTTTTTTCAGGTTTCTTTTATCGGCTGTTTAAGTTGATATCATTAACTGCGATGATCATCATCATCTAATATTTCAGTCCGCAGTTCACATATATGAGCATTTCATATATTCACTGTCATTCAAAATCTAAGTAAAATTGAAAAAATGTAACGACGCCATTGTAAATCCCATTTCAGATTCAGTACACTCTGTGGATTAGAATTCGGAAGTGATTCAGGTATCAGGAAAGAGGGGAAAGAGGCTGTCATACAGGAAAACAATGTGTGCAATATGTTGCATGCATTGCTCACCTTATGAAGTTTACTGAAACCATCATTTGTAGCTTTAGCCATGAGTTATCGATGTTCATTCTTATCTCCATAGCAGACAATCATGAGAAGAATAAGGAAAACACACGGTAACACCATGTCTCTCGCAAATGTGTTTGTTTTCCTTTCAGTAACCTTGTACTTCCTTTGACTCTCAATTTTTTCCTTGGACGTGTTGAATAGTGTTTGCGAACTATCGCTGTCGGACGAGGGACCTTCAGAGGAGTCATCATGTTGCTCTACGGGTTCCTTTTTCCTGCTTGTCAACCGCAGAGCCAGAAGAACAGAGATAAAAACGATTTTCACTGGTTGAGAAACAAAAACATCCTCGGTTGTGGTTAGAAAGATGGGTGCCAACCAGCGCGATGAAGTCTCCCCTCTCCACTGAATAGAAGAGAAAATGACAATTAACGCAGCTACCAGTGAACTAACAATACAAATAAACCAAGCGATGTAGATGCAAAAATGACGAAGACGGCAGCGTTTGTTGCCCTCATTAACATCGAACTCGTCGTGTGCTACGCCTGAACGCCTGCTGTTACGAAATACCAACACAACGAGGAAGCTTGGCGGAAAGGTAATTAATGCAGTAAAAATAGAAACACCGACTTCCCGACCGGTCATTTTCAAAGGCCCGACTTGAATAGCGGGGGTTTCATCAGCATTGTCAATATTGTAGAACATGGCAGAGGTAAGCATTCCCAAAGGAAAAAGAAGAAGCAACAAGTCACTTACTGTACACGGGTAAAGTAATCTCGGGGCTCTTTTGTGACTACTGAGAACAGCAGATGGTCGTTAGCGAGTCCGCATATACGTGCGCTGTTGAACTCGCTTTTGAACCCGTGGCGTTTGTTGACGTTTGGGGCATAAAGCTCCACTGTTGTGCTCTCATCTTCACGTTCTAACGCCAGCCAACGGTAGCAAGGGAACTTCCATCGGGAATTTCCGTCCCTCAATGTCTGTGATAGAGATTTCATTTAGAAACCATGGTGGATCTTCTCCAGAACTGTCATGGCCGACATGAAGCTTAACTAAAGATCCAAGCGGTTGACCAACAGCTGAAAGAAAGTTGTCGGTATTTCCTCGACTAAACGGTTTGCTGTTTCCATCGTTGTTCCTTGTCAACTCAATGACCTCGCTAGAATTCTCAGTTCCATAAAGTTTCATGAACACTTTGGCAGAAGTACCAGAGTTGCGCCATGCTCCTGTGGTTAAAGAAGCTTTGTGTCGGCAGGCAGTGTTTTCGGTCGAAGCTAGAGGCATCACTGGACTTACCTGTAACAAAGTAAGTAGAAATTGGTTTTCAGTAACAGAACAAAATTTTTAATTTGAGTGGATAACTGGACTTATGCTTATCCCCTGCGTCATCATACATATGTCGCCAATATTGCCGACGTAGCTGGAAATTGCTTGACGATCGTCAAAAACATTCAGGCATTTCAAGGATTTATGCTGCGTTTTACCAAGATGTTAATTTATTACTGGCAGGTAATCCCACTTTCAAGAATATTTTCAAAGGTAACTGCTAAGGGCCGCGGAATTTCACTGGAATTTGTCCAGAAAATTTAGGAAGATGTCAAAAGTAGTGGTTTTCAGGTGACTGACTAACGTTACGAATGTTTTGTGACAATTCACGAAGGTCCTCCTCAATTTTATTAACTAACTATTGATTAGAAAACGAAAAGAAAACGAAGGAGGTGATACTGATGCAATAATAGATTTAGTCTCGCGTGAAAACAAACTTTAGGACTACCTTGAAACCAAGCATCAACCAGTGATAGCAAAGAAAAAGATTCAATACAGTTCTCAACTCTATAACGGACTCACTTTTTCTCGATCTCTCTTGTCAGCCCTTCGCGCAATTATTTAAGCGATGAAGTAAAGCAGAAACACTAATAGTACTGAAACAAGGACCAGAACATCGCGTGGATCACTGATGTTGTTAAATCCTACTTGAGCTTGAGAGAAGTCTATTGTGTTAGGCGTTACGACAAAATAACCTCCAAATGAAGTTAGGTGATTGCAAAGACACTGCAAGGCAGCTGGGGTAGAATTGGCGCCAACCTGTGGAGTGGAAAAATGCAAACATTACGGTGGAGTCGACTAAACTATGTATCCGAATAACACTGTAATTAGATGAACCAGTATTAGAGGCTGTAAATTACGCAAAGATTTTACGTCAAGAGTTTGAGAATGACCATAAGAATAAGTATACCTCAATTTCACGTGATGTGATCATCTCATCTCATCTTGCAGCAGACATTTTAGGATTGCTCTAGCGCTTCCAAGTTTGTTATTGCTTATGCACTCACCTAGGAGAGGGTGGAGTTCCCCCCCCCCCACCTTGAAGACTGAAATCCCGGTGTAATAAGTAGAAACTGGCACGTACCTTAAACCCTTCACTCACCCATTGCTCTCTGTCCTCCGACCAATACAGACAGCCAGCTGAGTCTACTTCCAAGGTAAAGTTTACGGACGTTTGGGAGTCATAAGGAGGCAAAGTGAGTGTCTTGTTTTGAACCACTGGCTGCTGCATCGGCGGTCCCTTGAACTTTACACACAGCTGTTCATCTTGATCGTTGACCTGGAGAAGAGATCTCACGATTGGCTGCCTCGGAGTATGATTGTCAGGTGCATCGGTTGTTGTAAGACTATTTCCGAGGCAGACCTTCTTTCTCTCACATTTGACTTGCGATGTTTTTGAAGTAGTCCAATGAAATATTTCCCACGGTGTTTAGCATCAAACCATACGTAATGGCTAACACTACAGAGCTGCGTTTTGTTCTGGCAAGGTTGTTCTTTTAAAGAAGTTACGCAATCATACTCCTGCTTGGTAGGCTCAGCACCGTACTTCACATAGATTTCAAACGGTGCGTCCCTGTCTAGCGCCAAAGAGATCCTGACTGACGTCTTTTCACGATGAGTAGTAACCCAGCACTCGATACATCATAACGTCTGGGACAGCGTAACCCTTCACCTGTGGTAAACAGGTAAGCAGTACAGTTCTGATCGTCCACCCTCGGAACATTTGAAAAACAAATAAGTCATGTAAGCCTTTTACGGATTTTGTGACAAGCACTTTACTCGATCGTTTGCGAGTGGGGGCCATTTCATTTAAGGGTAGACTCGGAGAGGTTGTTCCACCTCATCTGGTCCTCCCACTAACTGTGGAGCCCATGATGCTCGTTTTCTAAACTTATGGATGAGAGACATGCCTTACAAGTTAGATACTCTTTTGAACATTCCACGATATGTGGGCCGTGACACCTACCATACGATATTAGATGATAAATCCAGGTATGATTATCTTCTTTTGACCGAGGAGAGTAGAACATTCTTTGGAATCCAGTGGGGTGGGTGGTATTTTGTTTATAACATCCTGCCTTTTTGCTGGAAAATATCTTCTTTTGTCTACCACTCAACTGGTCTTATGGCATCTGGTTTTTTTCCGTTCTATGGGGATCCCTTGCTCACTGTACATTAATGATCGTCATAAAGGCCAACTCCAGATACCACCCAGACAAGGTGCCTATGCAGATTTTGTAAGTTCCAACGAACACAATTTAGCAGCTGCAAAATCAGCTATCTTTTTAGTAGCTTACTTCTTGATCAAAATTGTATATTTTCTGGATTTACCGAAATCCATCCTGATGCCGCGTAAGAGTGTTCCATATTTGGATTTCCTGTCAGATTCTTCCCGGGAGGTTTTCCATCTTATTCATGAGAAAGAGGAGAAGTTTCTTAATCTTGTTCAACAAACCCTAGAATGTTCAGTAATCTCAGTGAAGAGTCTCCAACGCTTGGTAAGCAAATGTTTATCATTCTCCTTAGCAGTGCCGGGAGCGCTACCGTTTACTAGTGAAATGAGTAATGCCATTTCCAAGGCCCTTCGCACATCCAAACCTATAAGGGTGCAAAAGGCACTGAGGGATGAGATTTCACATTGGTTTTTTCTGCGCACATGGAATAATCCACTTCCTTGGAGTATATCCCAACGAATGAAAATGAGGCAGATGTACCCTCACGCCGATTGACAACCCTTGACTGTAATCTTCACTCGGATAGATGAGCAAAAGTACAGCTGGAATTTGGTGGTTCGAAGGGACACACTCGCAATTTAATGGCACTTGATTAAAACGCAATGACATTTCAGGATGGTTTTCCCTTGCCACATCTTACTCCAAATGCGTCGCCTCTATCTTTCGGCGTCAATAGTTTTGCACAAGATTTATCGAGTGGAGCCCCTTTTTTGGAGCACCCTACGTTTTCCCGCCTCTCTCCCTGGTGGGCCCTGTTTTACGTTTTCTGAAGGCTCATCAGCGATCCTGCTCAGCTTTTGTCTTAGATGTGTATCCAAAGAAGCACTGGTGGCCTTTGATTCAGAACTGTGCTAGAAAATCATGCAGATTCGCGGTAAAGGGGATGTTAGAGCCCTTCTATTTCCTTCTGAACAAGGATGGATTCCTCATGCGGGGATCTCTGGGCTTTTGCTGTGTGTTTTCTAACAGTGCCGTGTGAATGAATTTATATGACAGACTTTGGAAAATAGTTTTTGTAGAGTTGTGTTATTTCCAGAACACTGCTCAAAAGAATTGTACAATAATGTTCTTGACTGAATCATATTTTGGCTATCTTTGTTACCAGTGTGAATTCTGAGAAAAAACTTTAATGTTATTCATAATCGTGTTTCCTTTTCCTGTTAACAGCATTTACCTGTTTGCCCCTTCTGTAAGATGTCCCAAGTGTAGTTATGCCAATGATTTTGATCTCCGTTTTTGCCAACAATGCAGTTATAACAGGAAAATTATAAACAGTTGCAATAGAACGCCTCCGGGTGTGGTTGTGAACGCCATTGATGGTTGACTTCAACAATTAGCCTTGATTGATCAAGCGACTAGTTTCTCTAAACAAAAAGATTCGATTCAGAAAGAATTAGAGAATTTCCTTTCCTCTCTTCTGTGGTATCCGACAATAGCAACTGTAACGCCTCCCGATATTTGCTTTTTTGGTACATAAGGATAAGAATGGGAAAACCCAAGTTCATCGTAACGGGTGTCCCCATTTAGGGAAAAGAGGCACACATGATTGTGCATGCGTCCCTAAGCTTATCTGCGCCTGAGGCTCGCAGGAGATGGGATCAGATAATAGAGAAACTCTTTATGGTTTCAGGGCTGGATGCTCTATAACCCTGGCTTTGTCAGGGGCTGAGGTGTCAGAGATAATGGATCATGTTGGTTGGACACTACTACATACAGCTTTACATTACTTGCAAGTGGCCAAAGTCCTCAATCTGGCGGGTGCTTCGGCTAGATTATCTGCAGTAAACATTCCAGCTGTCACCTCTGAATGGCATGACATTAATGATTTAAAACGTTTTATTTGCGCTTTTCCGTCAGACACACCTGGGAAAAGGTCGCTTTCGGAATAGTTTTTCCCTAAGGTTATAGTCATATTTATAATTGATGTCTTGGAGTAAGTTTCTTTTTTTAATAAATAGTTTATTGTTTAAACAAAACATAAACAAGCTTACAGAATACTAAAACACAACAGTTGAAATTAAAATTAACATACAGCATTAACACACAGACGCTAATTGCCACTGTTAAGAAACAAGATTGGCTCCCACCTCGCATTGAATTGTTTTAGTTTTCCATTTCAAGTAATTAAGTTTCTTACTCTTGGAGAAAGTTTCGGTGAGGGTTGGGTGTTGAGGATTGGAGGTGTTTAAGAGGCATGTTAGGGCTCTATTGTTGGGTGCAATATAGTTTTTGGGGGTATTGTGAAAAACGAAGCTGGGTAGCGCGTAGATCAATTTTCCCCATATCTTAATAGCAATGAGCGTGAGTGGTGGGTGTTGTGAGATAGAATACTATTCACAACACTCAAAAGTAAAGCGCGAAGCCTAAACGTCAAAACAGCATGTGTTATACACGAGGGTATGCACGTGCATGAAGTTCTGAATCCCAGGTGGTAATAATAAACGCTGATGAACACTCCCTCTTCACTCTGTCTCTGATCAGCGCCAAGGAGGAAGGTGGAACGGCCCTCCCTCCCGCCTTTCGTAGCTGAAAATTCGTGTTAGAGCAGATATGTGTTCCAACTCCTCAAGAGCGCTTCGATCAATTTTTCCCCATATTTTAATAACAATGAGCGCGAGTGGTGAGTGCTGTGAGTTAGAATACTATTGTTATCAGCTATTGTTTTAGCCCCACACTCCCCTGTTACAATCCGCCACCACCTTTTCAGACGGTGAATAAAAATCAAATGAAGAATAAAAACCAAACCAACTGAAAATTAAAGATTGGTGACCCAAATACTTAAAGCTATTGTAACTGACTTATGATAAACAACGACAATGCACAGGAAACAAAATACCGTGTTTCCTCTAATTATAGCCGTCCCTCGATTAAGAACCTTCCTCGAATAATTGCCCTCTACCCCCCCGCCCCCCACCCCATAGCGGCAAAGTTAGAGGATGATGCTTAAGTGGAGTCCGATCCAGCAAAACTGACTGATGACTCGATCTCCGACGCCGAGGGTATTGACATTGAAAAATAGTCTAAGAAACCAAATTGAGGACACTTAGAAGGTCCGTATTCAGCTGTTTGGTGTATTTTTTAAAAGTATTAAATGGGATAGTAAAACAAAATATTTAGGGCGTGACTTCCAGCGAACAATATCTGAAATAATAACCCCCCCCCCCCCCCCCACTCGATTAATTGCTCCCTTTTAGTGTGAAAAAATAGTTATTGCTCCCGGCTATTATTCGAGGAAATACGATATTCATCTGTGGTAGTTCATCTGTGGTAGTTACTCGGTCCATATACCTTCGAGACCTTCAAGCCAAAACTAAAGTTAACACTCGTCTACGGATCACAGAGTATTTTTCAAATGATTCCTGTCGCCGTGTTCTCCATAGAGATCGCTTTGCCCTCGCAGATATTAATTACCTTGAGTCCTGAAAATAATCTAATTACTGTCGGGTGAAACAATACGGGAAATCGTGTCGGGAATGGGCAAGGGGAACGTGAAACAGGAAAAAGAAGATCGGTGCTCTGAAAGGTAGTTGCAAGATTAAACCATTGCGCAAAATATCGACTTAAATAAATAAACTCAGTGACGTGAAAACTGAGTTTTAGGTAGGCTTAAGATTTTTAAAGGAACCGTTCCTTGCTCCGACCCTCGAGTTTCTGTGCTAGCTTTGGTTTTCATTTCACATGAGAGAAGGTTTCACTCATAGTTTTGAAGATTTAGTGTTCTCTCAGAACTTGACTAGCTTGAATAGCACCCACCCAGATTCTTTTTCACCAGAATATCTCACAAGGCAAATTTAGGAAGGCTAATAGACAGGAGACGTGACTTGTTTTCCTTTAATTGAGCTTTAATCTTGATCTCTGCACGCTTCGCGGACTAATAACAACTTAACTTCAAATACGTAAAACCTATGCTTAGCTAACTCAGCAAAGATCCATGTAACGCATTGTGATTGGCTAAAATGCCTGGTCTTTTCAAGTGCCTGTAAAATGAAAGATGCAACGATTTCCTTAAAAGGATTAAGACCGCGACTCTAGGTCCGCTAAAAGCAATCCTAAGACAATTTTTTTAAGTCGACGGTTGATCGAAAAGTATATAAAATAGACTAACACTGGAAATGCTCCAAATGCCAATCACTACGGTAACCGTGGACTGAAAGCGCAGTACCTTACAAAGGTGACCCAATTTCGCTAACAAATTACAAAAGAGAAAAGACTCGCAAAAATTCCACGTAAGCAAAGTAAAGTAATTAAACAAACAAGTTAAATGAGTTACATTGGAAATCACCAAAATGAAACCAAAATGTCTCAAAGTTCATACTGACATGTTGGCCAGGATGATTCTCTGAAAGGTTAACTAAATGGAACGCTTAATATACAGACTCTACCGAACCAAAACAGTCACTACTCCGAAGCACACGCAACTTTGTACACAAAAACTACGTTGTTTATTTAAATCTGACTCGATAGAAACATGGCTGTTTACGACTTTCAGAGTAAAAGTAAGTTAAGTGCAGCCCACGCAATGTAGAAATAGAGAGAACTTTTCCAAGCTGTGTACGCACGATTTCTGAACTATGGCTAAAACAAGCCAGCATGTCAGTTGTACCTTTTGACACGCGCGCGTTGCTTGGTGACTTTGCGGTAAACTCGCTGGTGAAAGCACACTAAAGCACGGGACACCCTGTTACTACAGAGTGTTATTAAATAATAATTTCCAACATCACACTTAAAATATGCAAAATACTCCAAAAGCATGAAAATGTTCTAGAAATTAAAAAAAATGTGCAAAATCAAATTATAAAGCCATGTACAAACGAGTCTAAACATTGCTATATCGCACATAAGTGTAAGTGTTTAGTTTGCGTTTATCAGGGTTTTTCACCAGGTATCCACGTTCCTTTTATATTTGTTTGGAAACTGCTAAATATACAATTTTTAGGTTCCTTCTGGCAGTTGAATTACACACTATTGACATGTAATCAATGAATAAAATTTCTTATGTTAGTTATCGTTCGCATTCAAGTATCTTCACTAATTAACGAGAACTTGAATTGATATCGAACTGGAATTCAATAGTGACTACCTGCTTACCTCCCGCAAGCGGACACGTCACTTCAGCGGTCACTTGATCGCGGTCTGAGAGTGGCTGCATTACCCACGTGCACTAAAGGGAAGTTTGGCTGTGATTGTTTATGACTATGTGACTAAACAGTAATAATAGATGTGCCGATGGAATGCTGAACGAAAACGCGATTGGTCGATGTTGAGTGGTCATACTACATATCAATTGAATATTTATTATACTTATTACTATGTACTCATCTTCACATCCAGTGAAAAGTCATATCGTGTGTAGATGATATTATTCTAGTGGCAAACAAGCCGAATTGATTAATCGATCGCTCAATCGATCGATCATTCAATCAAGGTAATTAAAAACCTGAAGACTTTGATATGAAGATTCATCTGTCGCAGAAATGGATTCCGAGATTCACGCATGCATAGGAAAGCAATTCTTGTTAAAGAAGTACACCGCATTAGACTAAATGTAGTACAGTTGGTTGATAGGTTCCTTATAATAAACGAAAGTAATTCTTATGGAGAGATAGGCAGTCGTTGCATAGTGCAGTAGTTGATGGGGTTGTCATTAATTAGTTGTGCTATGAATCCATGTGACGTGGTTTCCACCGCATGCATTGCGAAAAAAACGGCTCCTAATATTGTCTTGTTCTACTAAACTACGGCTTCGGTAGGACTCCACACTAATCCTATGTTCTTTTCAAAGAAACTCAAAAGCCCTAGCTATTTACACGCTTCTTATGCAGAAGCGAAGCTGTCATTCCTCTCTTACAATATTCGTTATTTTTATGTCGCGTTTATGGCCTGCCCCACTTTTGTCAGGAATTAATATGACAGCGACCACAAAAATGAATTCATAAATCACACTGAAGTGTTTCTAGGATATTATGGCTTATTACGAAGATTCTTCGAAATGTCACTCTTATTTCTAGTTGGGTTTAAACAATGTAATGAACAATTAAAGAAAAAACGTTAATAATTGTGGCTTGTGACGTCCTCTTCTGACTTGACAATTGAGCGTCTGAAAATCCAAAAAAAATTAAAAAGTTCAATAAGTAAACCGAGAAATGATGCCACGTGATTGACATTAGTCACATGGTTTTTTGATTGGTGTAGGGTCTATATCTCAGTGGGTTTCACTGTCAGGTGAGACAAAGGTGAGATGGCGTATTCTGGTTTATTTCTGTCGAGGCATGCGAAATGCACACTGTCCTAACATCTTGTAGAGAAGTATGCAGAAAAACACCTTTAATTCAAAAACAAATTAAGACAACATATTAAAAAATAGAAAATAAACAACAGCATATTTCAATTACATTTAAAATACAAATCTTAGTAACTTCCCCAAGTACTCTTCACAATGTGGTTTTTCACGTTGACAAGCTGTCGTCTACTGATCTAGCTTATACTGTGTGTGTGTTGGGGAAGGGGAGAAAGAAAGTATTCTTCAGCTAACTTGTGATTTGCAAGTCGTTCTTTGTATAGTGTTGCCTTATCTCTCGTTTCACTTTCGTGTGTTTTTCGTTGATGCTTTACTTTTGAGCACGTTTGTTGTAATTGTGTTTGAGGGTAACTGCACACATGGCTTACGAGAAAGGCGCTTTCCTTCAACCAAGCTAAGACTTCTCCCTCAACCAACACCGCTCTTTTGTGGATTTGAAGGTCACTTTTTTCTTTTAAGTGATATGTGGTGATATGCCATTGTTTAAATTTAAAAGAAAATTCTACTTACTTTACTCAGACTCTTCGTTTTCAAAATTCAAGCCTGACATCATCACCAATCAGTACAAATGGAGCCCAGTACTTCACGGCACAGAACCTCTCTGAATCTCGAAGGGTTTTCATAGCCTGGTAAAGAGCCACACTGGCGCTTTCTCCATCTTTCAGCTGTTGATAAAAACTCTTCATAAACTCCAGGGTTGCCTCGCCGGAAATTGCCCAGAGTGACGCAAGAACAGAACGGGCACCGGCAGCCAAGAAAGCTCGAGCAATATCGACCACACCCTCCGACTTCACTTCTCCGCAACCACTGTGACAACAACTGAGCACAACAAGCCTTGCTCGCAGACGAACGGCTAGCACATCAGACATATAAAGAATGTAGTCCTTTTCTTTAGGAATCTTGATCTTTAATCTTGGTAATCGATCTGGATTATTTTCCCACCCCAGATTTGGAGCCAAGACTATTTCACCCGTTTCCTTTCGCCCGTGTGCTGCAATGTGAACTAAGGCAACTGACGTCATTTGTTCCAGCACTTTCTCTTTTGTTGCTCCTGTTCCTGTGAGTGGTGGGACGTTTAGAATGTTTCCTATTATTTCTACTTCCATTTTAGCGCACGGCGACTGGGTGTACATCGGCTTTATTTTCCAGAGTCCTTCTTTGAGAACTTTCTCCAGACACGGATCTCCGACGAGCAGGGCTCCTCTCTTTCTGTGGTAGTCCTCAGGAGAGTCTATGATCAATTTTAAACTGGTGAGTGAGGGTACAGTGCGGATTCTTATAGATTCGCTTAAAGCAGAAAACGGAGCTAAGCACAATGGACCATCTGGGACAATGATCAATTCGTCACCTTGGCACAAGTCTGCAATGGGGCCAATAATTGCATCATGTAATGGCTGTAACGAGTCGATGGTGCACTGCAAAGTCTGTGCTGGCTGCTCATTACCTCCTCTATCAGACGGGGAGTCATCCGTTGGTTCTAGTGGACGATTCTCGCATTTAACACCAACTCCAATTTTCTTCAGCGTAGTTTCCAACAAGTCGTTTATGGAATCGTGGTATATCCTTCTCCCTTCTATTTTCTTTTGTCGAATTTCAACTTTGTTTTCCCTGTTGACAACCCACAAGGTTATTATGTTGTGTTTAATTGCTAAAAACACTGTTCGGGTGGGAAAAAGGTTTGAGATGTAAGAAATTATTGCTTTAGGTTCAATTGTCGCTGATTTTAGTGCTGTTAAGCCATACTGTATTTTCAAGCCATCCACCAAAGCCTGTGCTCGACCTCGCTCAGCAGCGTACAAAGCCTCATCGGTCAGGTTGAGCTTTAACAGGGTCAGCCACAAACCATCGAAAGCATCTCGAAAAAGATCGCGAAAGCTTATTTTTAAGGCATCTTCAGACTTAAGATAATCCCTCACGATATTGAAAACCTCTACGCTAGATTGGAAACATTCCTTGGCTTCTTGGAATCTCCTTAGTTTGCAATAAGTGCTACCAAGATTTAAATAGTTCTGGCCTTGTCCAACCCTATTACCCACTTCTTTGGCTATTGATAGGCTTTTATTGTAATAGTCTATGGCTTCTTGTTCTTTTCCCATCCCAAAATAAGAGTTACCGAGACTTCCATAGGCCTTTCCTTCTCCGTCTCTATCGCCCACTTCTTTGGCGATTGATAGGTCTTTATTTCGGTACTCTATGGCTTCCTGAAATTTGCCTAGGCGGCAATAAACGTCCCCCACCCTTCCATAGCACTTTCCTTCTTCGTCCCTATCACCCACTTCTTTGGCTATTGATAGGCACTTTTTATAGTTTTCTAAGGCTTCTTCGAATCTTCTTAGACTGTCATAAGCGATGCCGAGATTTCCAAAGGCTCTTCCTTCTCCGGCCCTATCGCCCACTTCTCTGGCTATTGATAGGTCTTTATTGTGGTACTCTATGGCTTCTTGGAATTTTCCTAGGCTGTGATATGCGTTGCCAAGATTTCCATAGGCTCTTCCTTCTCCGGCCCTATCGCCCACTTCTCTGGCTATTGATAGGTGTTTATTGTGGTACTCTATGGCTTCTTGGAATTTTCCTAGGCTGTGATATGCGTTGCCAAGATTTGCATAGGCTCTTCCTTCTCTGGCCCTATCGCCCACTTCTCTGGCTATTGATAGGTGTTTATTGTGGTACTCTATGGCTTCTTGGAATTTTCCTAGGCTGCGATATGCGTTGCCAAGATTTCCATAGGCCCCTCCTTCTCCAGCCCTATCGCCCACTTCTCTGGCTATTGATAGGTGTTTATTGTGGTACTCTATGGCTTCTTGGAATTTTCCTAGGCTGTCATATGCGTTGCCAAGATTTCCATAGGCACTTCCTTCTCCGGCCCTATTGCCCACTTCTCTGGCTATTGATAGGTGTTTCTTGTGGTACTCTATGGCTTCTTGGAATTTTCCTAGGCTGTCATATGCGTTGCCAAGATTTCCATAGGCTTTTCCTTCTTCGGCCCTATCGCCCACTTCTCTGGCTATTGATAGGTGTTTATTGTGGTACTCTATGGCTTCTTGGAATTTTCCTAGGCTGTGATATGCGCTGCCAAGATTTGCATAGGCTCTTCCTTCTCCGGCCCTATTGCCTACTTCTCTGGCTATTGATAGGTGTTTATTGTGGTACTCTATGGCTTCTTGGAATTTTCCTAGGCTGTAATATGCGTTGCCAAGATTTCCATAGGCTCTTCCTTCTCCGGCCCTATCGCCCACTTCTCTGGCTATTGATAGGTGTTTATTGTGGTACTCTATGGCTTCTTGGAATTTTCCTAGGCTGCGATATGCGTTGCCAAGATTTCCATAGGCCCCTCCTTCTCCGGCCCTATCGCCCACTTCTCTGGCTATTGATAGGTCTTTATTGTGGTACTCTATGGCTTCTTGGAATTTTCCTAGGCTGCGATATGCAATGCCAAGATTTCCATAGGCCCCTCCTTCTCCAGCCCTATCGCCCACTTCTCTGGCTATTGATAGGTGTTTATTGTGGTACTCTATGGCTTCTTGGAATTTTCCTAGGCTGTGATATGCGTTGCCAAGATTTGCATAGGCTCTTCCTTCTCCGGCCCTATCGCCCACTTCTCTGGCTATTGATAGGTCTTTATTGTGGTACTCTATGGCTTCTTTGTATCTTCCTAGAATGTCATAAGCGATGCCGAGATTTCCGTAGGCCATTCCTTCTCCAGCCCTATCGCCAACCTTTTTGGCTATTGAGAGACGTCTCTCTAGGTCATCTATACATTGTAACCTACTTTCTGTCGTTTGTATGTAACCCTGTAAAGATTAACAAAGAGGTTTATACAGATTTAGGATAAATGTAATTCATGTTTATTAGAACTCATTTCAAAACAATTTCGATACACGATTCTTAGGTCGATAGCATTAGAAACAGATCTTTGTGGGTCTCACTTGCTTTTTCTGCTCATATTAATTGACTTACCCTTTTCGTTTCTAACTCATCCCTCCCTTTCCTTCCTCCTGTATCTTGCAGTTTAATTTGTTCTTTGATAGACCTACTTTTTAATTGCAACAAATCCTTGTTGTTCATGTCAATCTTAGATAAGTCAAGAATGTTATATGTCGGTAGCAAAAGTTACGAATAATTCAAATTCAATACAGTGAATTTGAGAATGGCCTTTATTTAATAACATTTTTGGTTTTTGTTTAGAACAGTTTTACTTGACTTGATGATTTAAAGATTTCGTTTCAATGAGAGTTAGTGACTTACGAACTGATTGAGAACTTGAACTTTGAACGCCTGTGATGGAACACTGTTTCTCTTGTGAGCATTGAATTTCAAGCTTTTCTCTTGATTTCAAGCTAGCCATTGCACACGGTGAGCACACGTTAACGGACAGCTAAATCGTTTGTTTAGGTCAACTGAGCGAGGTTTTGCCTTCAGTTACAATCGTATATTCCATGTTTATTCTTTTTGGATTTGTCTGTCTCAGTTAAGCTTGCCCTAACCTTTTTAATACGTAATAATCACAAATCGATTTTTGATAGCGCCAGTCTCGGTTCATTACATGCTGCGCACACCAGTTTCTTTTATTTTCTTCAGTCTTCGCTTATTTTCTGCATTTGTTTGCAATTTTTTTCTGAAAAGGTCCTGTTACCTTTCTTGTTAAAATTGACAACAATTTTTGCATTTTTTTGCATTTAAGGTCCTGAAGGAAGAATAAAAGATGATGATGTCACATTCTATAAACCATCCTGATTTAACATATTTGTGGGATGTTGGGGAATTATAATCCTTAAGGTAAGCAACTTGGAGTTAATGAAATACCGTAATTGTCTAACGTTTTCTAGTTTAATGAACATAACAAATAACTTTATGGTGGCCTCTCAGTGAAGGATACAGCTAATCCCTTGTCACACCACGTGATTGCTTCTTCAAACTTACTTAGCTGGACACAGGCCCTTGCTCCTAATGATACAAGATATTGAACATAATGATATAAACTTTTGAACATAATGAAATAAAATACTGAACATGTACAAGTGATTATGCCATAACTACAGATGTAATGTCTCATTTCTTTAGTACAATAGGATGAGTTTTTAAAAAACAATTATATCCGGAACAGAGACCGAAAAGGGTGACTGAAAATAAAGGGGGCAGTCTGGTCAGATGCCATCTTTTCCCAACGTTTAGCTCTTTTTGTTAATTATCTTCCTGAGATTTTATTCATTGCAAATAAGCATTTTAAGAAAATTGAAAATGTTTAAGAATTAAAGGTAATTTAAAATTACAAAATTTTTATCCCTCTTTATTTCTTTTTCAAATCTTATCCTATTTCCTAAAACTTTGACCAGACTGCCTCCTTAATAATAGCCACTCATGGTAGAATATTGTTCCGAGGCTCACCCGTATTGCAAAAGTAATGACTGATAGATTATATTAGGGAAAAAAGGCCTTGAAACAACTAAATGGTGTGCGAAGTGATATTGGTAAAAATATAAAAGTGTCTCATTCTATTCAGGACGCATTATGATATAACTAGAAATTTTAAACCTTTTTTGAAAAGTGATCAATCATTGTAAAGCTAGCATCACTAGTATTGTTATCTAGTCATATCTGGCATAAGTTCTTGACTCAATTAGGTTTGTTTCTACGAAGAAACCCGCCAGCCTTCACCTAGTTTAACGAGAGAATTCTGGTTTATATTCCAGGATCAAAGTATCTTTTCAGTGCTAAGCTTGCTTGCGTGTCGTTGCGTGTCGGCGGATAGGATTCCGTTTCCTAAAATTTACTGCGGCCTAAAGTTTTAGCTAAAAACGCCGAACAGCCAACCTCTATTAGCTTACACAAATATGCCTTCAAAAAGCTCTGAAACAATCTAAGAAAGCAGAAAACGACGTTTCAAGTATTTTGCTAAAAGTTACTCGTGGGTTCCCCTGAATTCAGTTTACCAGCAAACACTGGGTTCAGCATTTAACATATGGGGAGCAGGGATGGCGCAGTGGTAAGAGCACTCGTCTCCCTTCAATGTTGCCCGGGTTCGATTCCTGGACTGGGCGTCATATGTGGGTTGACTTTGTTGTTGGTTCTCGACCTTGCACCGAGAGGTTTTTCTCCGGGTGCTCCGGTTTTCCCCTCTCCTTAAAAACTTCTTCACGTTTCTTCTCACCTCTTAAAGTGTCGTCGTCGAAGTTCAGTGTTTCCCTTGCAATTGGTGTGGCGTCACTATCACTGTTAGTTTCCGTTGGACTGGCCATAAATGCTTAGAATCTTTCTGCAATTTTCCAACTGTACTGGATATAATTTTCAAAAATATATTCAGTATGTCGAGTCATGAAGGTACCGTGAAGCTCCTAGCTTCTGCAGTGGCAAAATAAGTATTTCACAATCGATTAATGTCATAAATTTCAAAAAGATAGTCACAATTTCAATACTTCACTCCAACACTAGCACATTAAATACTCACATCTGAAAGTTGACTGAAAATCGCGAGCAGAATAATTTTACTCTTGTTGCTTTCAGTCATTCATAATTCGTAATTATATACAATAGAACGATACCTTTGATAAATAAACAGTCTAAAACCGATAAACGTTGCCGGTGATGATTTTCAAATTATTATTTTATCGGTACAATTATCGAATTAAGATTACGCCTTAAGGAACAAAGAAAAGCACATAAAGGCAAATAACAGCTTTCATTTTTTTCTCGACACATAAACAGGTATAAACAAAGAAGCGTTCACATCATGACCACGAGCTTAGGCTGATAAGGATTACACAGGAGCCTTCTTAATTTATCCTCACATAAACGTCAGCAAGGAAGCTGAGGCATACGTAGAAACACAAGCACAAGAGTGAAAAGAACAGGCGTTTTTAAAACAGAACAAGCGTGCATGAAAACCAATCTACCAACACGGAAGATTTTACTTGCTGCTCACTCGAAAGCTCGCGGCGATGAGCTTTGGCCTAAAACAAACCACACATGAAAAGGCTGTACATTGATTTATACGCGACAAGCCTCGAAATCTAATACGTCATAGTCAAGATTTCGAAGTCGTATGGAAGCTCAAATTGTCACCGAATTCCCGGCGTTTTTACCCTTAAACTCTTAATGTGAAAACTATTGTAAAGTGTTGTTGTATACAGTTCAAACAAAGATAGCTGAGAGATATTTTGCTGTAGTGCTACTGTAGTGAACAAGGTGGTCTTTAAACGTTTAAATTTGTGAATGAAATACAAAATGCTAGCAATCAAATAAAAGCTCCTGAACAGTGCTTGTAAGTCTTGTTGTATGTTTTGCAAGGTACGTATTAGAAACCAAAATTTATGACCTCAGTCATTGGCTTAAAATCCACTTATAGGAAATCTAAAAGCTCCATTCGCGATTAAAATTAGAACCGTCGGCAATCTTTTTCAATTTTTTTGCTAGTTTGTGATTCGTCCTAAGCCTGAATAAATTGACAGAATTAACATTCGGTAGAAGAGCTTTAATGTCTCGTCTTGTTGTAAAATTCCTATAAGAAGTAAATTTTTAGTATAAAATACTTACTAATATCTACCAAGGCTGGCCACTAAAGCTCTTCCTGGCGTCAACAGAAGCCTGCAAGCAGGAAATTTCACAGCGACAATTTTTTAGTTTATATTATTTTCTGGACTGATTTGTTCAGAAAAGTAGTCGATGCTATGGGCAACCATCTGAAATGCAAGATATAGCCGGATTTCGTTAACTTAAAATAACTTCAAAGTCACCTCAAACAGACATTTGATCGTTCCTGGAGTGATTTCGTTTTTAGCACTTTGTAAACTATGGTCTCTAATGGAAGTGTATAAATATCCCTGCCCCGAAGTCACGAATGAGAATCGGAGTTTTAGGTTGTTTGCTAATGGGTAAATTAATAGAATTATCCTTCCCTAGTGTAAATTAAGCAATAATTTTGGCAACTTTTATTAAAATAATGCGATTCTTAACATGAAGCTTAAAGGCATGGTCCAAACATCGAGCTCCTTACATGTCGAACCCAAAACTCATTTGGAACGACCCCAATAATTGACGGAAACAGCTGTGAAAACATCTTTTTCTTAACATAGGATGTCAGTAAAGGAAATTAACAAACATGATATTTTAAAATGAATTTACGTAGTCTGCTTTTGCCACTGAAAACGTTAACTGAACTCAGTATCTACAATTTCCATCAAAAATATATAGTCTATTTTAGCCTCTTAAAAAACCTAGTTGAACTCAGTAACTACAACTTATACAAGAGTACGATTATCCCTTTCTAGTGTAAGTTTAGCAATAACGTTGATAGGTTTTAGCGAATTATGCGATTCTTATAATGTAAACTTTTTATTTCTTAAAGACTTTGTCCAAACATCGAGCTCTTCACGTGTCGAACCCAAAACTGATTCGAAGCGATCCCAATAATTCTCCGAACCAGCTGCGAAAAACAACTTTTTCTTAATATCGGATATCAATAAAAGAAATTTTAAAACAATTTCCAATAATAAGTATTGTATTTCAGATGCATATAATTTATTTAATATAATTTATATAATTTATAATAGGGATTGTATTTCAGATGCATGGTTTATTTTTTGGATGTTTGATTGTGTTTCTTTTTATCAGGCTGGCCTAGTTGATACACACAAATATTGTTGAGCATTGTTCAAGCGTTAATTCAGTTCAATTGACACTCTTTTCAAAAGGAATTACCGATTTGCTAGAAAATATTATCGTGTTTCAAACCCCTCCTTTTCAGAATTAACCACTAAAGTAGTGTATAACAACAAGAAAGGAGAATTTATGCGCCAGTCTTAAGACTAACAGACTGAAAAGTGCGAAAGTGGAATGAACATGAAGAGGAAACTATGATTCTCGATTTCATCAGCAAAGACCACATCATTTCAACAGAAACGTAACGTTCTTGAACTGCGCAACTTGAGTCAGTGGAGACAAATAAATGAGGCCACAAATGTAGGATGATTGACTACTGCGAGCAAGTCTGCAAAACAATACTGAACTCCGCATTGTAGCTCTTCTATTCCTTTACTTTATCCTAGAAAATTGCTGCTTTTCGAACAAAAAAAATAACGTTCAGGTTTCCCCTAATTATAAACAAGAGACAGCGCCCTACTCTTAATTAGGAAGCTATTTAACTAAAAAAGTAGATATGAAGCTTCAAGTTTACTCAACTTAATCAATAAGAGATGGAAAAACATTTTTCTAAAGCTAAATCAGCCTACTTAGGATTGAAATCCGTCAAAGCTTGGAGATGAAATGACCCGAGTTAAAAGATAATAAATAGAAAGATAATATAATTTTAAATGACGCAAAACGAAGCGTCACGAAAAGGTCTTTATCTACAAGGTAAAGTCGCACACGAGCCAAGGAGGCCAACACAGCCGGCACTTATCCCGGTTTCTGTAGCATGAAGCAACTGTGAGTATTGCTACTCCCCCCTCGATGGGATGCTAGTTCATCGCAGGGTTACCCCCAGCAATATGTCGCCAGTACCCATTTATACACCTGGATGGAGAGAGACAATGTGGGTAAAGTTTCTTGTTTAAGGAAACAACACGATCGCAGGGACTGGGCGTTGAACCACCGACAATCAGATCTGAAGTTCAAGGCGCTAAACATTACACCACCGCGCCCCCACAGAAATACAGAAATACAGCACGCCTCGAAATCTAATGTAACTAAAGTTCGTCATATTTAAGATTTCGAAGTCTTAGGGAAGCTCATATTGTCACAATTCCTGGAGTTTTTACCCATTTACTCTTAACATCAAAACTATTGCAAAGTGTTATATACCGCTAAAACAAAAACAGTTGAGAAGTATTTTGCTGTAGTGCTACTGTGGTGTACAAGGTGGTCTTTAAACGTTTAAATTTGTGAAGGAAATAGAAAATATTAGCAATTAAATAAAAGCTTGTGAACGGCGCTTGTAAGCTACATATTAGAAAGCAAAATGTATGACCGCAGACACTGGCTTAGAATCTAGTTATAGGAATTCTAAAACCTCTTTTCGCCATAAAAATTAGAACCGACGGCAATCTTTTCATGTTTTTGCTAGTTTGTGATTCGTCCTAAGCAAAAAATTGACAACATTAATATTCTACAGAGGAGCTTTAACGTCTCGCCTTGTTGCGGAACTCTTATTAGAACTTAATTTCCAGTATAAAATACTTACCAATATCTCTCAAGGCTGGCTACTAAAAGCTCTTCCTGGCGTCAACAGAAGCCTGCAAGCAGGAAATTTCACAGCGACAATTTTTTCACGTATCTTATTTTGTGGACTGATTTGTTCAGAAAAGTAGTCGAAGTTATGGGCAACCATCTGAAATACGAGATATAGCCGGATTTTGTTAACTTAAAGTAACTTCAAATTCACCTCAAACAGACATTTGATCGTCCCTGAAGTGATTTCGTTTTTAACGGTTTGTTAATTATGGTCTCTAATGGAACTATATAAATATTCCTGACATGAAAGTCACGAATCAAAATCTGAGTTTTAGGTTGTTGGCTAATGGGTCAATTAATACAACAGACGAATTATCCTTCTTTAGTGTAAATTAAGCAACAGTATTGGTAGTTTTTATTGAAATCATACGATTCTTAACATGAAGCTTAAAGGCGTGGTAGAAACATCGAATTCCTCACGAACCCAAAAACCCATTTGGAACAACCCCAATAATTGACGGAAACAGCTGTGAAAACATCTTTTCCTTGATATCGGATGTCAGTAAACTAAATCAACAAACGTTATATTTTAAAGTGAATTTACGTAATCTACTTTTGCGACTGAAAACGTTAATTGAACTCAGTATTTACAATTTCCAACAACGCCCATTTATAATAAAGATTGTATTTCAGGTGCATAGTTTGTTTTTTGGATGTCTGCTTGTGTTTCTTACTATCAGGCTGGCCCAGTCGACACACCCAAAAACTGTTGAGCATTATTCAAGCGTTAATTCAGTTAAATTGCTACTCCTAAAAAAGGAGTTACTGATCAAATAGAAGATATTATCGTGAATGTAACCAGTTCTTCTTAGAATTAATCGTTCAAGTAGTGTAGAACAACCAGAAAGGAGAATTCATGCACCAGTCTTAATAAAGCCTGATAGACTGAAAAGTGCCAAAGTGGAATGGACATGAATAGGAAACTCTGGTTCTCGATTTCACAAGCAAAGATCACATCATTTCAACAGAAACGTTCTTGAACTGCGCAACTTGAGTCAGTGGAGACAAATAAATGAGGCCATAAATTTAGGACGATTAACAACTAAGAGCGAGTCTGCAAAACAGTACTGAGCTTCCCACTGTAGCTCTTCTATTCGTTCACTTTATAATAGAAAATCGCTGCTTTCCGAACAAAAAAACTAATTTTCAAGTTTCGGTTAATTATAAACAAGAGACAGCACCCTACACTTAATTAGGAAGCTTTTCAGTTAAACTTAAAAAGTAAGTATGAAACTTCAAGTTACTCATCTTAATCAATAAGAAGATGGAAAAACATTTTTTTGAGCTAAATCAGGATAATTAGGATGGAAAAGCAAAAGGCGGAGATGAAATGTTTCGAGCTAAAAGAAAATAAATAGAAAGACCATATAACTTTAAAATCACGCAAAACAAGAACCGTCACGAAAAGGTCTTTATCTAAAAGAAATTTCCCTAAATTTATAACATAAATAATAAAATGTTATTTAGTGTAGAATTGAGCGCTGTTCCAACTAACCTTACGATTTATAATGGTAAGAGGACTGAGTGGTGTCCAATTTGGTCTGTATATCATACGAGTGATTAAGGAAATCGCGGGAGTCCGACCTGCTTAATCACAAGTATGATTACAGACCGAATTGGACGACACGAACTCCTATTACCAATCTATAACAATCTTCGAGAAAGAAAAAGGAGAAAAACTTCCTGGAGGTTACGAGATCCCATCTAGGTCACAATTAATTTTATCTTTACATCAGCAATTAGACCTTTCGCGAAAAAAAAAACTTTTCTTTATCTTAGCAAATGTTTTAGCACCCAAAAATCGCTTTTTGATGTGGAGAGACATGAAACATGAGACATGAGACATGAAACCTGAACATGTGATCCGAGTCTTCCAATGAACAAGCTACTTTCCGGCAGTGACGTAACGGAGATCACAAAGGAAATATTGAAGTTCTCATTCAATTTTGCGAAAATGGATTCTATCTTTGTAGAAGGAACACTGCACGAAAAGACGGATTTACCGAGCTTTGCAACTGAAGTAAATATGTAGCAAAGTTAGGGCTCTAAATTTGTCACAAATTTGCACAGGCGGCATTGTCGAAGCAAAGACACACACTTGCTCCTGCTGAAATTAGGCGCAAATGTAACGTAAACACGAAGTTTGCATCAGATTTGTGTCAGTTTTGCCACCAAGGTAAATTTTCAAATTTCACTTTTATTTGCTGTAGTTTTGCTACCCTTAAAAATTAGTACTTTTACGGAGTCCGTAAATCTAAGCAAACACGGTGAAAATAAACTTATTTGCATCAAATTACCATCACTTTTACTTGAGTGGCAAATAAACAAATTTGCTTTACTTACTCTCACATTTACTATCATAGCAATTGTGCCTATTTGCACCAACTTTACGCCAAGGTCAAATCAGGAAATTTAGGTTTATTTACCCCATATTTACTAAAGGAGCAAACTTACTCATCTGCGAACATGCAAACAAGTGGCGTAAATCAAAGTACCGTCACATTTACTTGAGTAGCAAATAAACAAATTTGGATATCTTACCCTTACATTTGCTATCATTATGGCAATTCTGTTTATTTGCACCAACTTTACACCAAGTCAGCAAATTTAGGTTTATTTACCCCAGAAGCAAATATGGAGCAAATATAACCATTTCCATTTTCGCCAACCTACTCTTTTTTTTTATGAAACCCGAAGATTTTCGAGTCATATTTCGTGTACTGTTAATCAGCAAATTTGTCCTAAACAATCCTTTTTGACCTCTGTAAGAAAGTGCACAAGTATATAAATCATGGCTGAAAACGTAGTTAAAATGGCGAATTATTTCCCTCCAAACAAATTGCAAATCTTAGTAGTTTTCGTTCTCACATTGGATAATTCAGTCTTGAACGAGGTCAATCAAACGCACTATATATGGGATTCCAATGGGATAATGATCACGCGCGCGTCATGTTTTCACGCCACACGCAATTTTCGCGCCCGCTCGCGTGTCCTTTGTGCTAATCAACCCCTAGTGGATTTTGGAGGTGGATTCATTAGAAGAACAAAGAAAAATGTCTTCTGTGCCAGACGGACTTTGAATATTACATATCCCAGAAGTGCCCAGACATACAATGATTTAAGAACTCCACGATGTTTGAATTAGCA
Organism: Siderastrea siderea; assembly: GCA_964030785.1. NCBI lineage: Eukaryota > Metazoa > Cnidaria > Anthozoa > Scleractinia > Rhizangiidae > Siderastrea > Siderastrea siderea. Next base: position 29,135,809 of record OZ034970.1, on the reverse strand, counting down.
AGGATGCACAACATTTGCTTAACATTTTGTCTCAGTCTGGTAATTATGTTGCATATTTCACAACATTTTCCTAACTCTTTTCGTCTCAAAATGCTTATTACGTTGCATATCCCAAAAGTGCTCAGGCATATGGTGATGCTAGGACTCCAAAGGTTTTTGGCCTCTCTGTCCTGTACAGGGTATATAATTTTATGCGAGTTTGTCCCAAACAGGGTATGAACGCGTCCTAAACAAGGTATGGCTGCACGATTGTCACCGTTGTCACTTATACATAGCCAGTCATAGATCGGAAACCTGACGTTTGCCGCCCAGTCTCTAAAATACTGCAAAATTGTCTCGAACGTGAAGAAAGTGTGTATTTTTTTTCAATTGTTCTAAACAGGGACCTACAATGGAGGGTGTTGTCCTAAACGGGATTGGTATTTTACGGCTTTTTGTCCTAAACAGGGTCAGGGTATCAGATCTTCAGCGGTACCCCTACACCCAAACATGAGTCAAGTACCACCCCCGGAAAACATTATTGCTTTGACAAATGAAATCTGTATCTTTCTTTACCGTTTTCATTCTCTTTCAAATGAGTATTTTCTCACTAAAACCATTTTACAGAAGTGCCAGTCATGAAAGATCAGCATTTTTTGTTTGCAATACGCTTCACTGACTGCCTAAAGATGACTGCATCTTTGCAGTGGGTTTCCTAAAAATGACTTCATTTTGAAAACCCAACAGTGAATACTAGAACAAACAGAAAATCACTCATCTTTTGTCACATTCGATTTGTGACTGCGATGCACGAACTTGGCTAATGTAATTCCTTTCTTCTGAGATGTTGCACCTACAAAACGTTTCCCTCTAGATTTCAAATGAGATCTTGACTTTTGATATTTCTTCCTGGCTTTAAGCTTTTTGTTTTTCACTTATCTTGTTAATGGCCTTTAACTTTGAAAAGTATGAAACACAGAGGTGTTTGTACTAAAATCTGCCAGACATGAAAGATTAGCATTTTTTGTTTGCAATAGGCTTCACTGACTACCTAAAGATGACTGCATCTTTGAAGTGGGTTTCCCAAAAATGACCACATTTTGAAAACCCAACAGTGAATACTACAACAAACAGAAAATGCCATTCATCTTTTGTCACATTCGATTTGTGACTGCGATGCATGCACTTAAGGCTAATGAAATTCCTTTCCTCTGACATGTTGCATTTACAAAACGTTTCCCTCTAGATTTCAAATGAGATCTTGACTTTGGATATTTCTTCCTTGCTTTAAGCTTTTTGTTTTTCAGTTATCTTGTTCATTGCCTTTAACTTTGAAAAGTATGAAACACAGAGCTGTTTGTACTAAAATCTGCCAGACATGAAAGATCAGCATTTTCTGTTTGCAATAGGCTTCACTGACTGCCTAAAGATGACTGCATCTTTGCAGTGGGTTTCCTAAAAATGACCACATTTTGAAAACCCAACAGTGAATACTAGAACAAACAGAAAATGTCATTCATTTTTTATCACATTCGATTTGTGACTGCGATGCATGAACTTGGCTAATGAAATTCCTTTCTCATGACATGTAATGCACTTACAAAACGTTTTTCTCTACATTTCAAATGAGCTCTTGACTTTGGATCTTTGTACCTGGCTTTTAGCTTTTTTTTCACTAATATTATTCATTCAGCTTCAATTTTGACAAGTCTGAAACAGAACTGTTCGCACTAAAATCTGTCAGCCATGAAAGATCAGCATTTTTTGTTTGCAATAGGCCTCACTGACTGCCTAAAGATGACTGCATCTTTGCAGTGGGTTTCCCAAAAATGACCACATTTTGAAAACCCAACAGTGAATACTACAACAAACAGAAAATGCCATTCATCTTTTGTCACATTCGATTTGTGACTGCGATGCATGAACTTGGCTAATGAAATACCTTTCTTCTGACATGTTGCACTTACAACAGGTTTTTCTCTAGATTTCAAATGATATCTTGACTTTGGATCTTTCTTCCTGGCTTTAAGCTTTTTGTTTTTCACTTATCTTTTTCATTGCCTTTAACTTTGAAAAGTCTGAAACAGAGAGCTGTTTGTACTAAAATCTGCCAGACATGAAAGATCAGCATTTTTTGTCTGCAATAGGCTTCACTGACTGCCTAAAGATGACTGCATCTTTGCAGTGGGTTTCCTAAAAATGACTTCATTTTGAAAACCCAACAGTGAATACTACAACAAACAGAAAATGCCATTCATCTTTTGTCACATTCGATTTGTGACTGCGATGCATGAACCTGGCTGATGAAATTCCTTTCTCATGGCATGTTGCACTTACAAAAAGTTTCTCTCTAGATTTCAAATGAGATCTTTACTTTGGATATTTCTTCCTGGCTTTAAGCTTTTTGTTTTTCACTTATCTTGTTCATTGCCTTTAACTTTGAAAAGTCTGAAACAGAGAGCTGTTTGTACTAAAATCTGCCAGACATGAAAGATCAGCATTTTTTGTCTGCAATACGCTTCACTGACTGCCTAAAGATGACTGCATCTTTGCAGTGGGTTTCCTAAAAATGACTTCATTTTGAAAACCCAACAGTGAATACTAGAACAAACAGAAAATGTCACTCATCTTTTGCCACATTCGATTTGTGACTGCGATGCATGAACTTGGCTAATGAAATTCTTTCTTCTGACATGTTGCACTTACAAAACGTTTCCCTCTAGATTTCAAATGAAATCTTGACTTTTGATATTTCTTCCTGGCTTTAAGCTTTTTGTTTTTCACTTATCTTGTTCATTGCCTTTAACTTTGAAAAGTATGAAACACAGAGGTGTTTGTTCTAAAATCTGCCAGACAGGAAAGATCAGCATTTTTGTTTGCAATAGGCTTCACTGACTGCCTAAAGATGACTGCATCTTTGCAGTGGGTTTCCCAAAAATGACCACATTTTGAAAACCCAACAGTGAATACTACAACAAACAGAAAATGCCATTCATCTTTTGTCACATTCGATTGGTGACTGCGATGCATCTACTTAAGGCTAATGAAATTCCTTTCTTCTGTCATGTTGCACTTACAACAGGTTTTTCTCTAGATTTCAAATGAGATCTTGACTTTGGATCTTTCTTCCTGGCTTTAAGCTTTTTGTTTTTCACTTATCTCATTCACTGCTTTCAATTTTGAAAAGTATGAAACACAGAGCTGTTTGTAGTAAAATCTGCCAGTCATGAAAGATCAGCATTTTTTGTTTGCAACAGGCTTCACTGACTGCCTAAAGATGACTGCATCTTTGCAGTGGATTTCCTAAAAATGACCACATTTTGAAAACCCAACAGTGAATACTACAACAAACAGAAAATGCCATTCATCTTTTGTCACATTTGATTTGTGACTGCGACGCATGAACTTGGCTGATGAAATTTCTTTCTCATGGCATGTTGCACTTACAAAACGTTTCCCTCTAGATTTCAAATGAGATCTTGACTTTGGATCTTTCTACCTGGCTTTTAGCTTTTTTTTCACTAATATTATTCATTCAGTTTCAATTTTGACAAGTCTGAAACAGAACTGTTCGCACTAAAATCTGTCAGCCATGAAAGATCAGCATTTTTTGTTTGCAATAGGCCTCACTGACTGCCTAAAGATGACTGCATCTTTGCAGTGGGTTTCCCAAAAATGACCACATTTTGAAAACCCAACAGTGAATACTACAACAAAAAGAAAATGCCATTCATCTTTTGTCACATTCGATTTGTGACTGCGATGCATGAACTTGGCTAATGAAATACCTTTCTTCTGACATGTTGCACTTACAACAGGTTTTTCTCTAGATTTCAAATGATATCTTGACTTTGGATCTTTTTTCCTGGCTTTAAGCCTTTTGTTTTTCACTTATCTCATTCATTGCTTTCAATTTTGAAAAGTATGAAACACAGAGGTGTTTGTAGTAAAATCTGCCAGTCATGAAAGATCAGCATTTTTTGTTTGCAATAGGCTTCACTGACTGCCTAAAGATGACTGCATCTTTGCAGTGGGTTTCCTAAAAATGACCACATTTTGAAAACCCAACAGTGAATACTACAACAAACAGAAAATGCCATTCATCTTTTGTCACATTCGATTTGTGACTGCGATGCATGTACTCTACTTGGCTAATGAAATTCCTTTCTCATGTCATGTTGCACTTACAACAAGTTTTTCTCTAGATTTCAAATGAGATCTTTACTTTGGATATTTCTATCTGGCTTTAAGCTTTTTGTTTTTCACTTATCTTGTTCATTGCCTTTAACTTTGAAAAGTCTGAAACACAGAGCTGTTTGTACAAAAATCTGCCAGACATGAAAGATCAGCACTTTTTGTCTGCAATAGGCTTCACTGACTGCCTAAAGATGACTGCATCTTTGCAGTGGGTTTCCTAAAAATGACTTCATTTTGAAAACCCAACAGTGAATACTAGAACAAACAGAAAATGTCACTCATCTTTTGCCACATTCGATTTGTGACTGCGATGCATGAATTTGGCTAATGAAATTCCTTTCCTCTGACATGTTGCACTTACAAAACGTTTCCCTCTAGATTTCAAATGAGATCTTGACTTTTGATATTTCTTTCTGGCTTTAAGCTTTTTGTTTTTCACTTATCTTGTTCATTGCCTTTAACTTTGAAAAGTATGAAACACAGAGGTGTTTGTTCTAAAATCTGCCAGACATGAAAGATCAGCATTTTTTGTTTGCAATAGGCTTCACTGACTGCCTAAAGATGACTGCATCTTTGCAGTGGGTTTCCTAAAAATGACCACATTTTGAAAACCCAACAGTGAATACTACAACAAACAGAAAATGCCATTCATCTTTTGTCACATTCGATTTGTGACTGCGATGCATGTAGTTGGCTAATGAAATTCCTTTCTCATGACATGTTGCACTTACAACAGGTTTTTCTCTAGATTTCAAATGATATCTTGACTTTGGATCTTTTTTCCTGGCTTTAAGCTTTTTGTTTTTCACTTATCTTGTTCATTGCTTTCAATTTTGAAAAGTATGAAACACAGAGCTGTTTGTAGTAAAATCTGCCAGTCATGAAAGATCAGCATTTTTTGTTTGCCGGCAATAGGCTTCACTGACTGCCTAAAGATGACTGCTATGCAAGAGGCAGTGTTGGTCTTGTCTCAAGGCGAAAAAAAATTGTTAATATGTCCATTTTTTTCTTTTCTCTTTCTTTATAGAAATTATTAGTCTTGTTACTGAATGTATTTTTTGGCAGCTTTCAAACCAAACATATTTTGGCTTCCATCCAAACATTAAAACTTGCCAAAAAAATTTCCATACACAGCATGGCATTAGCATAAAGAGGCATGCAGTGTTAGATAATTGGCTTTAAAGTCATTTAACACACCAGGAATGGTGGGTGCACCAACCCACCAGTTTCGAGCCTTTTTATTTACCAACAGATTTTACGAGTTAGCTCAGATCAGGTGCTACATAGAACAATAATCATTTTCAAATGAAGCAGGTGTCATAAAACCTAAACAAAACAATTACTCTGGTCAATCATAAGACACAGGCAATCAAATGAGCCAATGAGAGCTAGTAGCAAATACAAGTGACCAGTGCCAAGCGTAGGAAAAATGAGTGTGTGTGTTCAACGATTGGTTGTCGTTGCAGTATATGTCCCTAAGTCTACATGTACTTAGGCCCCGTTTACATGAGTTATTTCATCCCCGGATGAGTTTCATCCCGGGACGACTTTTGTCCCGAACCCATTTTTGCTCCAAATCATGTAAATACTCACAGGTAAATGACCAAACAACGGGATGAAAGTCACCCCGGGATGAGATGAAAATCATCCCGGGATGAGTTAACTCATGTAAACGGGGCCTTAGCCAGGTGACAGTAGGCTAACAAACTGTTTGAAGACAGTATCTTAATACTTGTAAAGGGTTTCCAACCATAGCCTTCTCAAGTTTTCATGGCAAGCCATTATCATAAATTGTTGTCATTGTTATTGTTGTTTTTGTTTGTTTTTTTCTTTGTTTTTCATCAACTGTTCAGGGCATGTCAATATGAAGTGAGAAGTGAGAAGTGAGAAGGCTCAGGTTAATCACGAATTCAGCAGCTAAAAGCTGCTATCGCTAAAAGTCGCTGCTTTGAACTTTTTTAATATTCCTATGTTCCTTTTGCCAGTCCGAGACTTCGTTATACAGGCTGTATGCATCCTTAATTCTACTCACCATGGTGGTAGACTAACATTCATGTATTGCTTCAAGAAATTATCCTAGTACAAAGATTTTCTTACCAGAGCTTTCTTTTTTTTAGTCAGGGCCAGGTCATTATCATTAGATTATTTGTTTGTTTGTTTGTTTTGTTTTGCTTTTTACCAACTGCTCTTAATCATGAGTTATCGACATTTATTTCTTGTATCAACAGCAAATGCAAACTGGCAAAAGATGTGTCATCTTGGCAGTCCTGCTCATAAAAATTGTGTCACCTTAAGAGCAGGAATGGTTGCCAGTGCCACAAGGAAACAAATATTCTTCAATCAAGTTTCAATTCTTGCACATTTTTTCTCAAACATTACTGCTGTGAGAGCTGAGAAGACTCATTACAAAGAGAGACTGGCCTGTATCAGTTAATTGAGTTATGGACTGGCAAAATGAACATAGAAATAAAACTTCTCAAACTCATTCATAATTCATTTAGAGAAAACAAAGGAAATCACAACTGTGACGGTGGTTTGGATACCAGATCTTAATTAGCATACGATTTTGTGAACTTTTGCTTTGAATTTCTCCAAGAATTATGAATGGTTTGAGAAGCCATATCAAAAACTCGAAAGAGTGTTTCATCAGGTATCCAAACACCTCGAAGTCAGTCAAAAAAACTTGGCTGCGCCTCTTTTTTTCAACCCACTTCTCGGTGTCTGGATATCCTGATGAAACACTCTTTCTCGTGTTTGATATATTACTTCAAATATCTTTCCAAATCACACTTAACAAAAAAAAACTGCCATCTCAGTGGACAGTCCTTCTAACAAAGGAAGTGCCTCCATCGTCTCACTTGTAATAGAACAAAAAAGCAAAGCCGAAAACATCGATTTCTTCTTATTGTTTTCTTAGCATCCTCGTTCAATCAGACTTCATAAACAAATTGATGTGGATTAGCTGAGATTTTCTAAATAAATTTTGTATCTAACTTGCCATGCAATGCTGTTTTTCTTACCAAAATTTTGCTTTCATGAAATACTGATCGAAGCCGATCCAAAATAGTGGGAAATGTGTTGTCCCTGTAAGAAAATGTCCAGTTCTTTAAAACAATTATTTACCAGTGCCCCATGAGTGGTAGTTGACAAAGGCAAGAAATCTGAAAAAGACAAGGTTGAGAAGGCCATTTGTGACACTTGTACACTGTAAATCAAAATCACTTAATGAGAATATTAATTTTAACATGGATATGAGCAATGCTTGCATATCCTTTTGTATCCCATTGATAGTAGCCATAATAATGAGGTAGTTGCATCTTGATAAAGTGGTTGAGATCCTTAAGTGGGGTTCAACTGTATACTTAGATACATGTAGTTTGAATTTACAACAAGAGTAATCTTTAATTGAGGCAGTCATTAAGGTGGTAAAAATGATGTTGACTAATGACATTGACTGTAACAATGAATATCTGCTTTACCGACACACACACACTCTGTTATACTCAACTGTTCATTGTTTGGACAATCTTTCAACCTTGGGCATTATCCTCTAATGTGTGTTTCCAGAAAATATCCATATCCCCCCCACGGATGGTTGTTCAGTTTTAACCCCCCCACCCCCCTGGAATTTCCATTCCAGAGGGTCTGTGGTGGACCCCCCCACCCCCCAGGATTTTCCAGTTTTTTTTTCACTTTTTTTTTACAAGCCTTAACAATTTTTTAGCATTGTTCGCTTATTACAGGGCCTCTGATATTATGCTATGTTGCGATTTCGCATAATTGACCTCAAATCGCAACTTGTCATATAATTCATCACAAATCGCAAAATTCGTACAAAATCGCACAAATGAGAAAAGATAAAGGAAATACTCGCTTTAACTAAGTCCTAAGACAATTTCAAAGTTGTTTCAAGGTGGTTTATTTACCTGTCAAAAACCCTTGGAAAACCTCTGATGTGGTTTCCAATCGAACAACATTACTTCGGGCAGGCAACTTCCTTTTTCAGTTTCAACTTAGCCATAACAACATTCCCACAAATAAATTTGCTTTCTTTCTTTGCTTTCTTGTATTGTACTGCAGTTTACAAGGCAAAATGGCTGAATGCAGAATGTTTAAATCTTTCCATGAAGTCAAAAACATCGTAGAGTGTTCGATCGTTCGACACCGCACGTTAACACATGCGCCTTCATTATTCAGTCAGCGGTATCTTGTGACACTTCATATATAATGTCACTTAAAGTCTTCAACGTTCTACTACGTCATGTAGTGTACACGGAAAGCCATTTGATATTGGAATAAACGCAAATGAGGTGAAAACAATTTATTTCGTTCTAATACAGATATTATACTTGCCAACTTTTTGTGATTCATAGGCGTGACATTTTTATCCTGAGAGTGTCAAGAGTTTTCGTAGGGGACCGATAATATCCGAAGACGTCCGACGATTTCCGGAGACGTCCGAAGATTTCCAAAGCCGTTCCGAAGACGTTCCGATTTATGGCCAGTAAACCGATGCTTTGATCATTTATCTCGAGTATGACCATGTCTCCAGTGGCTTTCCCTACTAAAATCCGAGATTTCGCGAAAGTAAGATCATTATTTTCTCGCATTAGTTCGAGTTTATTTAAATACTTTATATTTTTTTTTTCAAAATGAGTCGGTCAAGGCTGTAAAGGCTCAAACTTTTCCACCAGGCGTGAGAAATGGGAACGCAGGCGTGAGTAGGCGTGAGATCGCAGTTTTCGATCCGCAGGCGTGACAATCACGCCTTAGGCGTGACACTTGGCAGGTATAAGATATGTATATTTTTATGCTCTTAAAATCGATGGCGCGAAACGTCGAAAGTATGACCTACATGCTATAACTTTTTTCAAAGAGATACACCCTTCATTCGAATAGCCGTTGGCTATCATATTTCACAAGAAGAAAATATACACGTTAATTAAGCAGCCATGCTTTACAAAAGATATCGTTGGTAGCATTATAAAAATCTACGAATAAAATCCAAGTTAAGTTAACAATAACAAATGCATACCATTCCTCCTAAAAATCTTGTAGAAAAAGCGACTTCTGAACGTTATCTTGGAGAGTACAGACCGTCTTATACAAAAAGAAATTCAACTATGTTGAAATGTCAGTTTTTCAAATCAACATCACGGCATGCTTAAATTCTCTATTATCTCACGCTGAACGAATGACCCCATCAACAAGGGCTCCAGTAGCATCCAGGCCATAAACCGCACGATCCTTAAAGTACCATATGTATACAACATCGTTCTCCTCGTACAAAACGTTGAACTTCTCCCCTGTACCAGCCTGGTTTCCAATTTGTACCCTCTAAATCTTTCTCACTCCACAAAACCTCTAACCTTTGACCGACAACGAAAGCCTCCCTGCCTTTCAATTTCTTCTGGTTGATCTCTTAGTTTTACTGGTGGTCTTTTTCTTCTCTGTGGACGTTCCATACCTTTTTGGCATTCCTCACTTTTTAATACCTTTTCCTTTTTGGCTTTAGATTTCTTCACCGTCTTGCTTTGACCTCCGTCATTTATTTTGCTAATTCTTTGTTCCAGTACATCAATTCTCAGCCGTGATGATTCTTCTTTCTCAGCAACAATAACTCTTAAGGACTCGAGAGCACTTTGTACGTTTCGCTTCTGCCCACTGTCTACATTAATGGATGGTGTTTTTTGCGACAAAACATCCTTTAGGCATGACGTTCTTGTGGTAAGAGTATTTTCTTGCCCATGTCCAAACTTCCTCCTACGACGAACAGCTCTCATATTAAGTTCATACTGGGCTTTACTTATTTGTTGAGCCACTTCTATGATGTATAATATGCACAAGCGCTCTCTTGAGAAGGCGGCGTCTGAGTGACCTGCCTTAAGAAGCCCTACTCTTGTGACTAGTTCTTCCTTGGTTCCGACCTCTAAAACACGGTGAGTCCTTAAAATAAGCCTCAGCTGAGCAACGGACAACCTCATTAATCCAGCACTAGAACTCGGTATCGATTCAATATCTCCATCGTAGAGTTCAGCTTCGTCCAATTTAACTAGATCCTTTTCGCGTGTTTCGTTTCCTGCAATGCGGCGCACAAGCTCATGTTTCTTGCCAGTAGTAAGTAGCCCAGACTCACTGCACATTTTCAAAAGTGACTCTCTACTCTCTTGATACAAAGGATGCAGCTTCCAGGTCTCTCGTTGCAGGTCCTCCTCCCTCTGGTCTTGAAGTTTCTTGTGCATGGTGCTGAAGTAAGTTGATGCCTCATCAAGAGAAACTCAAGCAGGAAAAGCGACAGATTTCATGTCTTCTTGTGATGGGGTCGGTAACACTCTAAAACACATGTTGAGGACCTTTTCGGGTAAAAAAATTCCAGGGCTTTCATCCCACGGTCCTGAAGGGAAGTCCCTCCGTTCCTCGTAACCCATGTAGTGAAGTTCACCTACGGCTTCCCATAATTTAAAATCTGGTAGCGGTTGTCGGTCGAAACGCTCCAGAGGTGTTGCTCCTCGCCAGCACTCATCTTGTCTAAACACAGTGGTATTGTAGTTGTCTTTAAAGGCTGTTTTGGAAGAGGTTAACGTGTTGTAATCTTCAACATACGTCCCTTTAAAGTTGCTTTTTACACACCATACCTTTTCCAAGTAGGTTAACTTTTCACACTGAACAGGACAATACGATGTTTGGTCCTTGAGTTTTCTTTCCTCAGACAACACACTGAAGGACTTTAGTTCGTTCTCGTCCCTAAAGATGTAATTTTCTTCGCTTCCAACTCCCCTGAAACACTTGATAGGTTCTTTGTTAAATATGGCTTTCCCGATGCAGTCCACAACATCTTGAGCCATGCGCTCCATATTTTCATAGTGTTCCTTACTACCTGGAGCTGCCACCGCGTGAACCATTTTGGAAGAAAATGGACCATGATCGGACAACACTTTATTCTCCGCCGTGTGAACCCGCTCAACAAAATTTCTTTTGCTTAGGTATTCTGCGAACGACCGTTGTGTTGCCTTATCCAGGTCAAGAAACTTTAGAAGCCTGACGAGCAGCATCTGAACAAGAAAATTACTCGGGGCTTCTGACGGTCCATTGTCCACAATAAATCCCATCATTTCCTTTAGTTTTCCGGTTTCTGGATTGCGGAAAAACTGATCAAGGGATGGGATACACATTAACAGAAATAATTCATTAAACACACGAAACACAGTTTCGGGTTCAGAAAATGAAAGATTAATGAGTGTCACGGCTTTGCCTGTTCTTGTGACATTTATGACAACATCTGTATTTGGAATGAGGAGGGTTGCATCGTTTTCTTGGAGTTCGTTCTTTATGTCCATAAAAAGATGTGTCATCGGTGTAACTGCATTTATCCTTGACTGGTCAAACGAATGATCTGGAGTTTCAAAGGTTCTCCATGTTCTCCCAGGTTTCAGCACCGGTGCAATATCTCCACAGACAACACATTTTGCATCTTTCGAGTCAAGGAAGAATCCATTAGGATTTTCTGCTGCAGAATCCACAAGATAATTCACATGAGAGGTTGTCCAGTGAGAGTTAATAGGATGTATCTGCTCAGAAGTGTTCGGCGCTTTATGCAAGGAAACATTGGCATTAACTTCCCTTCCATGATGGTGTCGCTTGGCTTGTAGGGTTCCCTTCCGATAGTTTTTGGTGTAGGTATACAGACAGGAAGTGGAGATATTAAATTCAGGTTTAACAGTGTTAAGCATTTCTTTAACGTCACGCATAACTGTAGCATTGTCTGCTGCTTTAAAAAATCTTGAGTCTATTAGTCTTGGGTCAGCTTGAAGGCCACCTCCTCCTCGCAGTAGCCTGTCTCCCTCTCCAAAAGCAAACTCTATATATCTGGCTAATTCTGGAAATTCCTCGCACTTTAGCTTTCTTCCTCTTCCTTTAGCAATTGTTTTGATGGTATCCTGCTTCAGTTTCTTTACCTGTCGTTGGACATGGGAGTGTTGTTGAGTTACAGTCATGTCATTCCGTACAGTTCGTGACTCGATTTTAATCTGTTCAAATTTTTTTAAATCTGCATTTAAAGTGGCACGATGCTTGCTTACACTGCCGGTAAAATGTGTTCCTTTGATGGATACGACGCTTTTAACACTCGAGAGTTTGGCAATAATAGCCTCCAATACGTCTCTGTCCCTTTTACTATCGAGATACTGCAATACCCCGGCAAAGTTGTCTTCAGTCAACTTTTTTTCCATAAGTCCTTTCACAACACTGTCACTTAGCTGGTTTAACTTTCCGCTAATTATGTCAACAACCTTGTTTATGTCCGTGTCCTTTCCTTCCACTATGTGAGCTTTTTGGTCAATGTATATTTGAACAATGTTTAATTTCTTAGATAATTGTTCGTATGTGTAAACTGGACAAAAATATATTTTTTCTTCTTCATTCAGTATGGATGCCTTTGTTTTCTTGAAAATTGCCGCTGCTGTTGAGGTTTCCAAAATAATACTCTTCTGCAATTCTCTTCCAACATCGACTGTTGCTAAAAGTTCAGCTCTTCGTGTTCTGTTATTACAGGTTAAAATTTCTCGTTCAATATCTTTAATATTATCTTCTAGAGATTCTTCCACTCTGCTTCGTTGCATACCGATCGTTTTTGTCTCATTTCGTATAACTGGTAACTGGGCACGTCGGTTTGTACGCTTCACGTTTGCATTGGCTGTTTTGTTCTGTTTTTTATAAAAGCGACGGGAGGCACCTGGAAATGGTAAAGCAGAACGATCTTCGATAAACTTGACTGCGAAATTTGAAGGCGTGTAAAGAGTTTGATCACCACACGAACTCCTTCGTTTTGACGGTGGAACAATGTCACCATCTTCAAGTGCGGTATTCTTTCTCTTATTGGTGTCTTTTTTCATTTCTTCCTTTGGATCTTGTTTTTGTCTCTCAAGTTCTATTTTTTCTTTTTTTGTCGCTGAAGCATCAATTTCAGATTTCCCTGTTTTGCATTTGATTTCTTGCTTCTCTTTTTTGCTTTGACCAGACATTTCGCTATTCGTCACCTTTGAATCTTCATGGCCTTTTTCTTTCTTCTGCAAAATGTTACTTTCGCTTCTCTGTTGATTCTTTTGATCACAATTTGGAGAAGTGCCCCGCTTTTCTTTGGTGTTTTGACCAAATTCAGTTTTATCTTCGCTTATGAAATGTGGATTTGCTGTATCCTCAGAACATTTCTTTTTAGTAAGAGGTATTTCTTTGTGTGTTTCAGCATTTTTTCTTTTCTTGCCTCCAAATTCTCAAACGTCGAGTCCTTTTTTCTATCATGACCATTTTTCTTTAATGCTTGTACCTCCTTTTCCGTTTTTTCTCTGTTACAGGGTTTCATCTCTTTCTTTCCTAATTCAGATTTTTGTCTGGTTGAGCTGGCTCGTTTTTGCTTTTGCAAATGTCTTATATCTTGAGGGTTCCTGCTTGTTTTGCTTTCCGCGTGCATCCCGGTTGAAAGCCGGTTTATTTTCGAACTTGACTTCCGTTTATTAGTGACAACGAACCACGGGTTATCATTTTCCTTAGGCGTTTCTTTCTTTGTATTTGCAGCCTCGACCTGCCCCACTGAAGCTTGATCACTTTCGTTAAACAAGGGAACAAAATGGTTTACCACGAACTCTTTAGAGCGGTCAGGCCAACCAAGCGTGTTTTTCCACATGATTCTTATAACTTTAAGGCTGGACTGATTAAAGGATTGCCTTGGTTTGAATATGTTCTGGAACACAGGCAAGAGTTTATTCTTCTGATCTGGGTAAATCGTTTCAATAGGAACACCCAGGACACTCGCTAGGGCCATGATTTGCAAAGTGCTGCTGTAAGAATAGTTCTTGCATGTTCTCATGATCTCATTGTCAAGGGCTCTTTCAAAGCCATAATCACCACAAACTTTAGAGGAACTTGAAGAAAAACAAGTAAGGTCACACAGTGTCTCTACAGACATAACACCAGGGCCAGCTTTTCCGCAGTAGGGAATTCTTGCGTTTGCCAACACAGGGTGATTTCGGTAAAACTGCCTGTTCTTGGCAAGTTCAAGACAGGTTCGTAGTCGCAGTTCAAGGGCCAAGGTTTCTGCTTGACAAATCCCCAGACTAGCTGAATTAAACAAGCAGTTGCCGTCACCGGTAGATGTTATTGGAACGACCGACATTCCCCGAAGATTTGCTGGAAATGATTTGCCGGGAGACTTCATCCACGTGTTTAGGTCGGAAATGTCTTGAATCATGTTCACCAACTCTCCAAGCAAGACTTTTACTCCACCGTCCCTCCAGTTGCTCACATACCCTACAGAATGCGTTAAAATCGCTGCACACAGCTTCCAAACGTCGCAGATCTTGAAGCGCCATGCTAAACTAACTATACCCGGTTGTCATACAATATTATCTGTACGCGAAGTAAAGGGATCGCAAACGTGTCACGCACAAACAAATGCCGACCAAGCGTAACTGATTTAAAACATGAAATATTTATAGAGCACGGCACGGTCGCCACCTTTTAGAATGGATTACATTTTTTTGACAGCTTTCTGACAACTTTTACATGGTTTCTTTTTGAACCGGCCAATCAAGAGCGGAAATGTCAACTTGTCAAATCCGCCGATCACTCCCAGCATGAAAGTTTTAAAACTGCCAGTCGCCTTGTTTTTAAAGTTATCACAAACATGTCGGATCTTCTTGTTTATGTGAACGAAAGTGTTTCTTGTTCAGTGATAATCGAGAATTTTGATATTAGCCTGAAAACGTTTCGCCACGACACGATGAGCAGGTCAGCGACGTGTTGCCACCGCTTTACAAGTTCACCAGATTGTTAAAGGGGCATAGTCACGAGGATTTCGCAGATTTCTGGTCAAAGCTGTGCTAAAATTGTCGGTAGCTAACTTTATCCATGTCCAACATTGTTTTTGAACATTTAAAGAAACATATTAACTTAATTTCATTAAGAGAAAACAAACCATCACCCTTTAATATCGATTTCATGTCAACATACTGAAAGAATTTGAAAAGTTTAGCCTAAGTTTTTTCAAATTGCAATCCATTTCCATCCGTGCCATCCGTAGCAACAGACGACAGAAAATAGTTTCAGTGAAGTAATATAGTCTTTAGTAACAAAACTAGACCATTATTTGTGTGCGTTCATTGATGTGAGGACATATTTTTTATTTTAAAGTGAACTAAAATAGCGTGACTATGCCCCTTTAAACAACCAGCGCATCGTCATTGGTGTCAAACAAGAAGCGGCTATAAAATTGAGCCAGTGCGTGTTAAAGGAAGAAGCTAATTTCGCAGTTTACTTGCTTAGAGAAGAAGTGGTCAACTTAAAGGCCAATGAGCCGGACTTAAACCACGTACAGGCTAAGTCAAGAGATGGTGATCAAGATCAAGTTCAACCACAAAAAAAAACCAAGATCAGTCACCAGCCGACACTCTTTGACATGTGCGGACCCAGCACAGCAACACCACGACCTTCCTCTGCACCCTTTTCGGCGGCTAGAGCGCGAAATGTGAAGATATTTAAGGAGCAAGAGATCAATGAAAGCACAGGTATGAAAAAGTTGTACCGACAGTTTTGGAATGACAAAGCAGAAGAATTATGCAGGAGCAACGCTCTCAAAACCTTCAAGCCTGGAGAGATCCAAGGAGCGATCAATGTTGCGTGGTCACTAAAGAAAACTGACATTTTAAAAGATCAAATCGAGGAGGTCAACAAGGAAATCGCCTCAAAATGTTCAACTGATGTACTGAAAAAGTTTCAGATGACGAAGAAGACAGCTGAGAAAAACACGGAACGTGTCGACGCAGCCGTTTCCGCTTTGCGAACAACCCAAGAAAATTTAACAAATGCCAGGCAGGAATTTCTGGACAGCATAAACAAGTCTGAACGAAAACTAGCCTCCGCCAGAGTAGATAAGATTGAGAAAGACTTAGATGCTCAGATGGCAGAACTCAGAAGGGCCCAGGATGCCCTTAGGAAAGCGACGGAAGCTCGAAAAAATTTTTTGAAAGTTGAAAGCCAGCCTTCCGAGAGCGATAGCGATGAATCCATAAGCTAAGCGGTGAATCCTCTAGGTTTCGAATGTATTTCGCAAGCAATACGTTAACTACCCTGTTTACCTTAAATACTTCGGCTCTTTTATCAATAATTTTCGCATTAAGGTCATTAAGTTGTTTTGTACGTTTTGTTCAGGTCGTAAAAGGACTCATCAATCTCAGTGGGTGTTGTAATTGCCCGCCAATATAAACTCAGAGTACACAAGAAAAGTACTAATTTCTAAGAAAAAGGCTTCTCGATGAAAATGTTCATGAGTTTTTAAATCTTTTTAGTGCTCGCTTTGTGTATAATTTTGCACGTTTAAATTTTACAGATCTGCTGAGGATTGACAGTTAAAGTTAATAAAGAAAATATAAACTTCCGGTGTAGAATTATGTTTTCTTCCGGTAGAGATGAGACCTAGGGATCTGGGTACCAATTTGCTACGGGCGGCCATCTTGATTTATCTCGCGTGCAGAGCGTGCGAAAATGAAGTGAATTATGCTTCCTCCGAAGGATGACCGCGATCTCTCAGCAAAGAAAAAGACGTTTGAGACCAACATCTTGAATTTCTTTTTGGAAAGGGCATCTGTTTCAAATTTTATGGCGCTACAAATAAAAAATTCAGGTACGTTTGTCTAGCACACTTCGCGTCGTTTGTGGAGAACCCTGGAAAATTATTCGCGCTAGCACCCCCATACCCCTCGGAAATTTCTACCTTTTAGCCCCCCCCACCCCCTAGGAATTTCCATTGACCATCCGTGGGGGGGGTATGGATATTTTCTGGAACCACACAATATACCAACTGCCGAAAGGGGTTGATTTGTTAAATAACACTCATGCCTGAAAAAAGTTGCCCTTAAAGTTTTGTTTTCAGTCTTGGGCATTATATGCATGTATCAGCTGTTGAAATGGGTTTATGTACTAAAATAAGAACAATAATTATAATAATAATAATAATAATAATAATAATAAACTGTAATAATAACAGCAACAATAACATTATACCTCAAGTTGCTAGAGAACCAATCAGAATACAGTCAAAGCCCTCCCTGTGACCACTCTCGTAAGCGACCAGCTCAAGTTACAACCAACATTGTGAAACCCCATTTGAACATCACCTAAACTCTGTAATCAAAAGTTCTCATAAGCAATCGTTCCCGTAAGCAACACTGTGACCACTTTTGTGAATTATTGCCTGGATTCTAAGTTCTCGTAAGTGACCGCTCAGTCAACACTTTACAGTGCTGCATGTTGTACGGTTGCCACCAGACAACGGTACAAGAGAGAGAGAGTGTGGAACTTATCAACTCTGCCTCCCACATTTCTTGCATTCTAATTGGCCAGTTGAAACAAAACCCATCGGGAAGTTGTCAGAAAGATGTCAAAAAGTTGTCACAAACTAATGAAAAACTTTATCTGGTGGCAAGGGTATAGCAAGTAGTACTGTAATAAAACTACTCACTTTTTGGGAAAATTCAGAGTAATACATAGCATAAGCACTAATGGTTTATTGACTTGTACATGCGCGATAATCTTGTATAAAAATTTTTAATATTTTTTGCTACAGTACTATTGGTGACCATCAACATATGCCAGGCTTTATGCTAAAAGCTCTCATAAGCAACCACCCTCTTCTGTTGTACCTCGTGGTCCCTTAAATAAGAGCTCCTTCTCATGAGTGGCCAGCTCTAGCTGCGACCACTTTTCGGAATTCCAGAGGTGGTCGCTGATGAGAGCTTTGACTGTACTGAAACCTGTAACATTCACAGTAGAATATATCTATAAAAGGCAGTCACATGACTTCTTGTGCAATTTGATCATGAGATAAGACTGGCAATATTCCTAGAAAAATTTGTTGTGCTCAAATTTGCATTCAAATGTTGCGGCTTCTTACACAACATGTAAGCCTAAATGAAGTGGCCGGGTATTCTGAAATTGCTCCCAATAGCGGTCCCTTAGGGGCCGACCATTTAACTCTTGAGGGGGGGTGTGGATGATTTCGAAAAAAAGTTTCCTGCAAGCCCTTGTCAGAAGAAAAAAATTGCATGCAGCACAAATGAAATAGAAATAAAATTCTTGCACTGCTGCAAGCAAGAAAAAAAAATGTTGCAAAGCTATTTCATCATTCCAGGGGGACTTTACAAAATCCCAGCAAAACTGCAACCATTCTTCCCTTGCTCCCTTTAAACTCTGGAATTGGTTATGCTTCAGAATGTGCAATGCATTCTTAGCTTTATAGGGTCCGACAATCTGCGAACCAGCGAGCCACTCCAGTTAGCCTAAATCACACTCTGGTTTAGCCAAAACAACATTCCGGTTAGCCTACCGACTTGCATATTTGCTTGTAGTGTTCTTCAAGTGCTGTTTGTTTTTATTGCTTATCAATACGAAAAAAAGTGTTCTACCAAGAATTCTTTCGAATTCTCCGATTAAAAATCACAGACATGATTGCTTAAAATCTCCGAATAAGGTCTTGTAATAGCTGATTTTATAATAAAAAATTCCTCTTCAATCTATGCGTCCAAAATGCCCAAATTGAACACTACTAAAAAGAATAAATCCCCCCCCCAAAAAGCATGTTTTTGTATAGCATGATTTTGTATAGCTTACAACATTTTAAGGCTTTGCAGCTCCATATTGAACTATTACATCAATAACCACAATGTAAATGTAAATACATTCTGTAAATGTAAACACGACACTTTTTTGAGGAAAAAAATTCCTGCAGAGAAATGAAGAGGAAAAAAAATATTCTGCAGAGCATTTAGAAGGAAAAAAAATATCCTGCCCACCAGGTTGCTAGAAAAAAAAAGCTTGCTGACCAGAAATCATCCACCCGCCCCCCCCCCCCCCTCAAGAGTTAAATGGTCGGCCCCTTATATTAGGCCCTTTGGAAAGCCCAAGATGATATTAGTAGGACCAATAGTCAAATACAAAATAAAGTAGTTTGTCAACTTACCAGTTTCAACAGCGATGCATTTCATCATGGACTGATGAATTCCTTTTTTGTTCGGATGAGACGTGGACATTTTTGCTGATGACCGGGGCTGATGATCCAAGTCGAAACGTCGGCTACCCGTATGTAGTGGGGGGGGGACAGGGGGGTTTAAACCTCCCGCTTCCCGTACCCTTTAATCCCGGTTCCCGCCCTGTATTTTTTGGCTCCCGCCCCTTTGCATTTTTTCGATTGCGAAATATTGCGCAATGTTGCGTAATTCTTCCCTTTTTCTCCCGCTTCCCGCCACCTTGGGAATCCCGCTTCCCGCCCCCTCTTCTCCCGCCTCCCGTACACCTCCCGCCCTCTTTTCTCCCGGTCTCCCGCCCCCCTGTCCCCCCCCCCCCCACTATGTAGCTTCCATTTTGCTAAAACTGCACAGTGGAAAGGCTATTTTCGTGCGCTGGGTGAACCTGATACATCCGAAAGTTAGAAACAGCACCGTTTCCATTTTACCAGGAACAAGAAACGTACAAAACTATAAAATATAACATGTAGCCATAGCCCTTGCTTTCACAACATCCGCGCCAAAATTCGTCAAGTCCCGCGCGATATTCGCCCGCGATACTTTTGGACAGTTGCAGTGCCAAAGGAGTGTGAAGTTTCCGGAGTCCCCCTGGGAAGATCGAAGGAATAGGTGGTATGAATTTGTTAGGTTTAACCTTGATTCTCTCTTCTCGAGAAAAGGATGGGTAACTCTGTTCAGATTGCTACTTTTTGATAGGGATGACATTTAAAATTTCTAAGCAAATTGAGTTTGTGCTTATCGTCCCTCCCCTCCCCGTCCCCCTCCCCGCCTCTCTCTTTTCAAGTTAATTTGTTCTGTGAAGTTATAAAAATTATGCTATGCGCGCGCAGCCCTAGCTGGTAGGCGTTTATTTCAAGCCTGAAACAGATGGACTTCGTTTCATTTCGTAACAAAATGGTAGAAAATAGCGAGGTTCACGTCGTAAAAGCGGTTCACAGAGGTCAGAATGAAGGACCAGAAGCCGACGGGTCTCTAAGAAACTGTTTCACAATGTTCTGGCGATTCCATGGTTGACACTGGAACGATGGAACCGAACAACCGACCCTGACTCTCAAGGTTAGTGTGAATAATTGTGTTCAATGATTTCCCCTAACCTCAACTGGTTTCTCTGAAAACCAGAGCAAGTCATGAATACTCAACAAATTGTGCAGCTCCCTATTTACGTTTTAAACAAGTGTTGTTTTGCTGCAACTACAGGACGTGTGAATGAGCGTATGGCCTACGTGCATGTAATGTTTTTATACAGCATTTGCATGAAACCCCTTCGACTGGCAGGCTAACAGAGATTATTACTTTAAAAGAAAAGTCGCGTTTTAGTGTTGTTAAGCTTTTCATTCAGACTGAATATTACAAAAATAATATTCCTCAGTTGCTGTTGCCAGGCACATGCTCAATATACCGGTAACTATAGTCACTCACTAGAAATTGATATCAGAAATAATAATTATTGATAAATTATCAATTAATTATCATTTTCTGATTCCTAGTAATTGGTTTTGGCAGTCAAACTTATAGAACAATCACTTAAAAAGCCATCTTTAGTGACTTCAGTTGCACAGCTTGCCTTCTTCAAGTGGGGCCAGAGGTCTTGGGACTAATGCACAAGTCATTTGAAATCCCCGGTCCCCCCCCCCCCCCCCCCCAGGCATGGCCGGGGTAATGAGGGGACTTTCACTTCATATTCACTCCATTTTCGTCCCCCGGTAGACAGGGATCACACAAGAAATCACGGCCTTAGCCTCCCTGGCCGGGGAATAAGCGGGGCAGTTACTCCATGGTCAGCGGTTTTCATTTTCATGCCGCATAGTAATTTTGCATACATTATCATCACTCCTTTGATTGAACGATCGAAGCGAATTGCAAAGCGAAGCGATACAAAGCTGCAAATTAAAATGCTCTGTGAAACGTCTTTCTGCCTTTCCAGTTTAAAAAAGGCCCTTGTAGCCGAAGATTTCTTAAGTCTAGTAAGGAAAGGTGGGCATATTTTCAGTGATACTGTATAGATATTAAGCATTTAAACTCACTGACTTGACCTATCGATGAACAAGTTAAGCTATTATCAATGTTAATATTACGCATTGTTTTGTGTTGTTTTGATTAGTGTCTAACTGGGGATTGCTTCTTTATGACCTACTTTCATTTTGACAAGAAATACATTTGTTAAGCTTGAGTTATTCTAACTTAAGAAGACTATTGCTAAAACATGAGTTGTAATTTGTTGTGATCTTGCATTTTCTGACATCAAGATGTAAAATAGAAAGATTATGTTGAAATAGTTGTCTTTTCTTGTCCATGGAGGGGTTTCAAGTGTTGCCACACAATGTTTTCATTTCACGGCTATCATCATATTTGTCATCCCTTGTAACGAGTTGACATTTAAAAGGGAGTACCCTGTTTGTTGGACATACATGTATGGGGGTGGGGAGTTCACCATTCACTTTCCCCTGGGGACCGGGGAATTCACTGGCTTTCATTTACATAAAAAGTGAATGCCCTGGTCATGCCCGAGGGGTGGGGGGGGTTCGGGGTTTTTAAATGACAGGTGCATAATAGTCTTTGCCTCAATCTACTGTTTAATTTTGTCTATTGAAATTATTTTGTCTCTATGTTTTGATGTTTATTTTGGAAGGAAGATACATGTAGCCCTAAGAAGTGACCTTGTTTTTGATTTGTGTGTTTTTGTTAAAAGTCTGAACTTCTGGGATCTATGGCAATTAATAACAAGCATTCTTCATTGCTATCAGCAATCTGAATTAATAAAAGTCACAAACCTTTTTCTTCATTGATTCTCACTGATTGCTAAAATCATTTGAAATCATTCATTGATATTGTTTATTCTTGATTGTTGTTTTGTGACTTTCAAAATTGCTCTTTTAAAAATGTGTCTACTTTAGTTTTTCCCACAGTACCGGCCTCCACTGCAGAGCAAAGTAAATATTTGTGTGCAACTAAAGGCTAATTTACATGCTGCGACTTGTCAGGCCGATTTGTCGGCCACGACAAATCGGGGAGCGAATCAGCGCCTGTGAATGGCAATCTGATGGGGGCGCAACTCCAATCCGATAAGCTGGCGGATTAAAAAAAAAACGATGACCGCTTCACAGATTTTCACGTGTCGGGCCTGATTTTAAGAACGAAAACGCAGCCTACAAAAGAATTGGTGCAAAACAAATTATATCTGCAGTATTTTAGCTGAAAACAAACTAACTATCTAGCACCTACCATTTTGTTTTCCAAAACGTTTTATAAAAAAGCTTTTACTATAAAAAAAATGCATGTGCAGTGCTTGCACTGTACATAAACCAATTTGCTTCCCGATTTATCGTGGCCGACAAATCGCAGCCTTAAAGGCAATAGTATGACATGTATCTTTTAGTTATCATGGTTTAGTTTGACTGTGTTGTGTCTTCACAGAAAAAAAAAAGACAGCAGCATTGGGCAACAAATTAGTCAAGACGGACAAGAAGAACAAGTGCATGGAAAGCAGGGATGATCTGCTGAACATTAGGTCTCCAAGGCAGACACCAATGATGATTTTAAGATCCAAATTGTTATCTTACAAGTGTAAGTACTATGCACTAGCACAGCTCAGAATGGGACACATTTGACTACAACTACCAGAATCCTTCAGTTTATCTTTTCTGATTAAGGGTTACCAACATGCCAGCCAGTCGCACGAGCAACACAAACATGTAAGTCCACAATTCTGAAGAAAAAGGCTGAGGGTACAGCTGTAGAAATGGAGTGTTTCCTGCATGCAATGCTGAAGAAAATGGAGAAATTCAATTGAGTCAGCAAGTCAACAGCGGTCAAACACTTTATGGAAGCCTAAGCAAACTGTCATATAACAGTTGCTGAGTTCAGCAGTGTACATGTACATGTAAGAACATTGTATGTCGTGCTCGATTTAGATGTTTTGACTTACTCTTACATCTGTTGCACCACTGCAAATCCACCTATTTAGACAGTACAAGTTTGTTGTATGCAACATGCTGACAAAAAGCCTACTGCGCTCGTTGTTTTATGTGAATCAAAGCTACATTTTTATCATGAATGTTGCCATGACAAAAACAAAACAAAACAATTCCAGGATAAAGACTGATAAATTAAAGAGCAATCGAGAAGAGAAACGACCTTCATAATCAAAGGAAATTGCTGCCTCACTGGTCTGAGTAATCGAAGATAGGGAAAGAAGACTACAGTAGGATTAATATTAATATTATACTGTGCCTTGCATGTGACTATGTGCCTTGCATCTTGCACTTTTGGCTCACTAACAAACATGCCTCACTGACTCACTCATTGTTCATACACCTAAATTAGGTCCATTGTCATTAAACTTCACTGGAATTACACAATTTTAATAAGAAAGGAAAAACTAATTTGATTGTGGTAGTTGTAGTTGCAAATGTCCTACAATTGTTAATGAAACAGACTATGCCAATCCAAAAAAAGAACGCAATCCTTATGCTTGCACTGTTTCTGGAGACACTAAACCCTTTACATTTTCAAAGAAAAACTGCTGAACAACAAAAATTTAATGCAATTCCATAGAAAGCAACCTAATAAGCTAGCATGTGTGGGCTGGATTTGGGCCCACACATTTCTTTTGGTTCATTTAGCATGTGTACATGTGCTGTGCCCAGTTCCCTCTTTGATCACAATTTGAAGGTATCGTGGTTGTTGTATTTTAAGTGGCATGTCTGGTCATTTCCTGTGGTTCTAAGGCTGTGTAGGTTGCAAGACCCAAAGATTTGAATGATTTTTAATCATAAAACAAACTACTGGATTTCATTTCATGTACTGAATAAGACTTCTGGGTAAGCTCATTTTGGACTTGTTTTGCTGCATACAACTACCATGATGCACCAATGGCATGTTTATAGAGGGAACTGAACATTCAAAAATTATTCATTTTCATTTGAGTATTCACTAAGATGTTTTCATAATTTTTCAATCAAATCAAACATAAAATTATGGTTACTAATTGACTGAGGTCAGGCTGGATGGGAAAATATACGGCTCTTGATCTTGGTGCACAAACCTTTGCTTCCCAGTAGTCAACCCCAAGGCCTTCCATCAAATGTTTCCCACCCAGCCTTCTCATTCAGTTAACAGGTCATTGGGATCAGTGTTCATACGAAAAACTAACTGCTCAGCTGCCTACTTTACAGTTCTTGTCATAACATCATTCAAGCATGTAAGTGGAATTTAGCACAGAGTGCTTATTGGAGACACTGTTTTTTCACTACATTACTACACTAGCCTGATAATAAGCTCTTCCACTGAAATTTAATGTCATTATATATACATGTAATGCATCAGTCAGTTCCAGCGGTGCCCATCCCCCCCCCCCCCCCCCCCACTCGCAGACATGAGTGGGGCATTTTTCCTATTGTCCCTCACGGGGTCAGGCATTAGTCTACCCCAGGGCATTTGCCATCCCATGATTTTCATGTCACAGTACTGTAACTTCCTTTTAGTGATAACCTCTTTGGGCAAGTTCAATTTAGCTTTGATTACTAGAATGAAGGTAAGCCCAAAAACTAAGAAATTAGCATACATGTCTTTTTTTTTACCTTACACCTGGGGGCATTTGCCAGGTTGTTCTTTAAAAATCCTAACGCCCAGGGGTTGACCTGCTGAAGGGGGGAATGGGCACTGCTGGAAATGACTGATTCATAATTAATTGCTGCTGGTGCACTTAGTTGTAAGCAGTGAAAAGTGCATTCTGTTGAAGAATCTCTTACCTGTAAGACATTCAGAAAGTAGATCAGGGCACAGTTGCTTAAAACAGGATTAAGCTAACCCAGGGTTAGTATCAGTTTTGAATTCAAGTTTGTAGCTTATGATGTGGATACCTGTTAATTCTTTTTGTTCAAACTACAACTAAAAATAAGCAGTGGAAACGGTCTCAAAAAAAGAGATAAAGAATCATTTGTTAAAACTTTTACTCCTCTGTTAGCTGTAACCGGCTTTCAAACAACTATGCAGTTTAGCTCTTGCAAAGCTTTCCAGTGAAACATATGACTCTGCTTTTCCCACCCTTACTTTGTTGACGAAAGTGTGATTAGTTGTGCAATTTTAGTATTCTTACACTTAGGTGGCAGTTTTTACAAAAGAGAAATTGATTAGTTATGACACTTTTACCTAGTAATGAAAAAATAAGAATTTGTTGGTCACCACTGATTACAATTCAAGAAACTGATCGTTTTGTGTTATAGTGTGCTGTTAGTTTTGTGACCACAAAAATTGATTTGATATTGTACATTTGAATTAATAATTGCAAGTAGAACTGTACTTGAAATAGGGAACTTGGGTGCATTAGTTGATGTACAAAAACTTTGGTGATAATACATGTATTTAGCCCTTAAAATTATCTCTACGGTCAGCTAAATTAACTGTTGCTTCTAAAAAGACTAACACTCCCTGAAATAAGAATAAATATTGGCATTTTGCTGAACATGCTTTTGAGTACAGTTGTTGTCGAGGTTATTGTTAAGTTTTGCCTAAAAGAGCAAGCAAATGTGACCAACGGAAAGCAAACCTGGCATTTTTGTCATATTTCCTATTCAGGTAAAACCATCTTTTCGTGCAGTATATACACTGTATATGACCGTGCTTCATAATTACTTTTGGAGTGAATTTGTCTTAAATGTGTACAAATTTATCACGTTTGCTACGGTATGTAAATATGGAGCAAAGACCTGTGTTCACCTTCTTTGCTTCACTGGTAAATGTGGCCCAAACACGAGATTTGATTCATGTGTAAATATGACCAAAGAAAAAATTAACATGGCATTTCCTTCATATTTGCTATCCATGTAAACATCGAGTAAAAACGGTATTTACCATCTTTGCTTTGTTTATAAATGTGGTGCAAACACGTCATTTGATTTATGTGCAGATATGGCCAAAGTAAAGCAAACATGGTATTTGCTTCATATTTGTTGTCCAGGTAACTATCGAGTAAACGCGGTATTTACCATCTTTGCTTTGTTTGTAAATGTGGTGCAAAGACGTCATTTGATGTACGTGCAGATATGGCCAAAGTAAAGCAAACATGGCATTTCCTTCATATTTGCTATCCATGTAAACATCGAGTAAACGCGGTATTTACCATCTTTGCTTTGTTTGTAAATGTGGTGCAAAGACGTCATTTGATGTACGTGCAGATATGGCCAAAGTAAAGCAAACATGGTATTTGCTTCATATTTGCTGTCCAGGTAACTATCGAGTAAACGCGGTATTTACCATCTTTGCTTTGTTTGTAAATGTGGTGCAAAGACGTCATTTGATTTACGTGCAGATATGACAAAAGTAAAGCAAACATGGCATTTGCTTCATATTTGCTGTCCAGGTAACTATCGAGTAAACGCGGTATTTACCAACTTTGCTTTGCTTGCAAATGTGCTCCAAACACAAAATTTGACTGATGTGCAAATAGTATCAAAGTACAGCAAACATGGTATTTGGTTCATATTTGCCACCCATGTAAATCCATCTTTTGGGGCAGCAAATATTTAACTTCACTTCATAATTACTGTAGGAGTAAATCCGTCTCAAATGTGTATTTCCTGTTCACATTTGCTACGTTGCATAAATATCGAGTAAACGCGGTATTTACCATATTTGCTTTTCATGCAAATGTGGTGCAAACATGACATTTGAATTTGACCAAATATGATCAAATTTAATCATTTATGGTATTTACTTCATATTTGCTGCGATTTTGCTATTATTGTAAATCCGTTTTTTCGTGCAGTGGAAGGGGTTGCGACAGGACAAATCTCTGTTTCATCGAGAGACCGAGTAATTTCTCGGTTCTTTTCTCGTCAGAGGTTCAAAACGTTGTAGACGTAGAAGTAAGTGACCGGCTTCCCCGCAATTATGAATTTTACCGACGCGGAATTCCTGTTTCAACCAACAAGAACAAACTTTGGAGCTGGAGCTAAACGCTTGTGTAAGAACGGTAGCTCCGAAAGAAGTGGACGAAAACCAAGATACATGTGTCGTGTCAAGCAATTACTGATGACAGTTTTTCTCAGTTGCGAGGTTGATTAAAGACAAAGCCGACGCTTGATCTACAGCGTAAGTTGTTTGTATGCCAGAGCTGAAATTTGATCCAAAATAATCGGCAGTTTCCGTGGAAAATACCTAAAATTCAAAATAGAGTTCGAAAAACCTTACCTGTTGTGTGTTTGCTGTGTTTTCGCCGCTTTTCCGATCTTCTGGAGGCCGTTTTGGGCGATTTTCATTTTAACAGTCGATGCGACGTCATGTCACGCACTAAAGAAAAAGCCACGTCGCATCGACCGTTAAACAGGTTATCGCCCAAAACGGCCTCCGCAATATAAAGTAGACGATAATACAGAGGTATACAAGAATAACTTCGAGCTATTACATATATTTTCACCCTTGTCTGTTTTTAAATGAACTCCACATACAACACGTCTGGGCTGCCTGAGATGTACCGAACGTTTCATAATGTCGAATAATGATACAATAAACTACGCCAGGAGTTCCACGAGCTGCTGTGGAGATCGCTGTCGGTCCCTCTCCAGTCAAATAACGATCAATTATTCGTCTTCTCCTTTCCTTGTGGAGAGGCCTACCTGGCCTGTTCTCCCGACCTAAGACACTAACATTAGCAGGTCTGAACATTTCGAAAAGTCCGTGACAGATTCGGAATCTCCTTTCGGTTTTCGAAATCCTTCTCTGAATCTCAGAAAACACAAGGTGAATGCCCAAATATGGAGAACGTGACTCGTCACGTTGTTTTGAATTTTCGAGTTTCCGTTCACGCGTGACGTGGATCAACCAACCGTAAAACAGTTTTCACTCTAAATTTAGTGCATGTCAGTCTCTGACAAAGTGGTCGGAAGCTGTCTCATAAATAATTTTAGCATACGAACATTAGGGTAAATTTGGAAATTAAGAATAATGAACTCATATATTCAGTTAGATGCAACTGAAGACATCACGTCTTATTGCCATTGGATAATATTTTGTTATAATCTCAGTACAATTTACTTACCGAAGCTAGCTGCCAAAAAAGGCTTCTTCGGGGAGGCAATCCCAAAACAAACCTGCAAGCCAAGAAAATTCTCACTGAGATTCATCATGCTCCACTCAGTTGTCAGAGTTGTTATGGCCATTCAATATAAATATTATGTTTTAAAACGACCTATGAGTACGAGAGGTTGTTCAGTTTGTGTGAAGTAACATGGCAAGAAAGAAAGTGGAGAATATTGAACGCAGTTTGTAAGGGCGACGTCTTTGAAGTATTAGGCACATGAGTAACATAAACTTAAGCAGTTCAGCATCTCTTAAGATCACAAACGTTTACTTAGTTTTGAGACAGAACTAAGGGCTTAAGCTGGTAAGGATAACATTAGGACCCAGAAATGTCAGCAAAGTAGCTTAGGCATACGTAGAAACACAAACGTAAGAAGAACAAGGAAACTGCTTTTTGTTTAATGTTTATTTTTCTAAAACAGAATCAACCATGACCGTGCTTGCGTGGATGCCGCCAGTTTCCGCGCTGAAATTAGGGTTATTACGCTTGTGCTTGTAATGGGGTGGCAAATGAAAACATGGCTTTGTACTCTTAAGATTTGAATTTCCGGTCGCTCGAAAGCCTTTCAAGCTCGTGTCGATGATATGAACTGTGGCCTGAAGTACAGGCCAGCACACAGAAAAGACTAACTGTGAAACTTATAACTGTAAATGGTTTGAACCCAGGAGTCATATCATAATTCGTTAAATTGTGATCGTCCGGGTGAGTGTAGTCCTGAGAAGGACTGTTTGAGGTGACATTGACTGACGTTTCGACAACCTGAGCGGAAGTCAAACAGTCCTTCTCAGGACTACGATCACCCGGACGATCACAATTTAACGAATTATGATGTGAAACTTATGTCAATATTCGACACGCCTCGAAAGCTAATGTACTTCATTAATACTGGGTTTTGAAGTCTTATGGAGGCTCAAATTGTCGCCATTCCTGGAGTTTTAAACCTTTTGCTCTTATTGTCGAAACTATTGT
Organism: Siderastrea siderea; assembly: GCA_964030785.1. Lineage (NCBI taxonomy): Eukaryota > Metazoa > Cnidaria > Anthozoa > Scleractinia > Rhizangiidae > Siderastrea > Siderastrea siderea. Next base: position 29,106,514 of record OZ034970.1, on the reverse strand, counting down.
GAAGTGTTAGGATTCAAACGAAAGCAAATTTGAAGTACTTTGCTGCATGTGGTGCTATTTTACTACGCTCTAGAAGGTGGCTCTAGCTTTTAAGTTTGTGAATAAATACTTTGAGGCGTTAACTCCAGTCATTGCGCTGCGGTATAAAAAGAAGAAAGTATGGTTACTTTGGCAGTAATAATAACCATTTATTGTCTTACATAGATTTCATTACGCAATAATGAACCCTGGGGTAATTTGACATATGAACGAAATCATATGAAACGACGATGACGACTTCTTTATCTTTATTGGCTGTGTCAGCCCACAATTGACCATTGCGCACCACTGAAATTCCCGTAGCTTAGTGGTTAGAGCATCCGACTAGTGTATGGAAGATCGTGGGTTCAAATCCTATCTGGAACTCAGAGTTTTTTCTGAGTTCCTCTCTCCACACATCATTCTATTTTCATTTAATTTAATGAGTCATGTAATTCAAGTGGTGGTGAATAGTGGTGGATATTTGCCGAGCCGTCGAGGTAAATATCTACAACTCTTCAGTATATATCAAAACAGTGGATTGTCAGAACCAAATAGTTTTTTTTTCTGAAAAATGAGGAAAAACCCGCACGCAAAATCCAGAAAAATGCTAGGAGGTGAATAGGAGTGATCCCGAATCATACCTTAACTTTTCGCACCTATTTTCGAAAAAGAAAGCTCTAAGCTGTTTTGAAGTGCTTAAAACCGGGGAATCCACCTTTCAACTGTAATCCTAAAACACTTATTTTAAGCGGGGAAATTGAAACTTGGATGAGCTACAATTCTTTAATTAGCCATTAAAACTGGTAACATGCCAATAACGTCACGTGAAGCCCTGCTTGACAAAAGTATGCCATCTTGGATCCACCATTATAGTTATTTTTCTCGGATACCACAAATCATTGTAATTGACTTAAAAGTAATAAAAACCTATCAAATTTGACATTCACACACACTGAATTTGCCCAACAAAACATAGTTGCCATAAGTTTCGTGCGCAATAATATGTCACAGCGAAATTTTTCTAAATAAAGTTTAGGTACAAAATTGGTTTGAAAAAATAGCGTGAAATTTTGGTGGCTAACACCTGAGTACTCTGTTTTAACTCACGAAATAGGTCGGAATCTTCCAAAGTTCAAAAGGGATGCAGGGGTATCTTATAAAACAGTATAACTATGACTATCTCTTGCAATCACTCTATTCCAGCATTGTTTTTGAGTCAGCTAACTTTAAATTTTCTCCATCATTCTGAACAGAATATGGTTATTAGAGTACTTACTTGTTTGGCAGTGATCTCCTATGTCAGTATCCAGGCTGGCAGTTACAACTTGTAATGATCAATTGATCAATACACGTTCCTCCGTTGAAACAAGGATTAGTAGAACATTCATCAATATCTAAAATGGAAGACTTTAGTTCTCAAGCAGTTTAAGACCTGGGTCAACGGACTAACCAGGAAAAAGCTGTTTTATTTGCACGATTTTTGGCTTGGAGCATGGAAATGAAACGAAATTTGGCACAAACAGAGATTTCGCCATCCTTAACATTGTGAGGGCTTTTTAAGGCTTAAAAGCGTTCTCTCAGATCCTGTGACATGTCAAGTGACTTGCTCTGAAAAGTAAAAATAATTGACGAATTCCCAATGCGTTGACTGAGAGATAACAGCGAACCAGCGAACATAAATGCTCCTGCAGAGAACATAAATGCTTTTCAGATGCAGATGAATTATTTGCAGCCCTTCACGTTTTGAATGATCGTCTATTGCAATGTACCAAACTAAACTACTGCAACGTTAAATGAATTTTTGCAGTTCACTAATAATTTAGAAATTCCTCAACTTACAGAAGATATGCGCGACAAGTTAGAAGGTCCTCTAACATATGAAGAATGTAAAGAAGCCTTATCATCATTCAGTAAGGACAAATCGCCGGGCGAAGATGGCTTTAAAGCCGAATTTTATATCAAATTATTTGACATTCTTGGAGAAGACTTAGTTAGAAGCCTCAACCATGCTTATGAAAAGGGTGAACTATCAATCTCGCAGCGCAGGGGCGTAATAACATTATTACCTAAGGATGAAGCCTCATTATTAGACCTTAAGAATTGGCGCCCGATCACTCTCTTAAATGTGGACTATAAAATAGCAGCAAAAGCAATTGCCACTAGAATGGAATCTACACTTCCTTTCTTGATCCATACAGACCAAACGGGATTCATTAAAGGACGATATATAGGGGAAAACATAAGACTCATATGTGATCTGTTGGAACAAACTAAAACAGACAAAAGCTCTGGGATATTACTTTCAATAGATTTCTGTAAAGCCTTTGATTCAATGGAACGGCCAATTATGCATAAAGCATTAGAAACCTACAATTTTGGCGAAAGCCTCAGAAGGTGGATTCGAATTTTTTATAAAAATATTGAAAGCACAGTACTCAACAATGGCTATGCCTCAAAGTGGATAAAGCCTTCTAAGGGGGTGAGGCAAGGATGCCCGCTCTCCCCGTTCCTGTTTGTGTTAACTGCCAAGCTTTTGTCTAACAAAATCCACCAAAGTGATACTGTAAAAGGAGTTTCACTATGTGGCAATGAGATTAAAATAAGCCAGTTCGCAGACGACACCAACCTAATCTGCGCCGACATACCATCGGTTGAGAACGCATTACAAATTTTAGTAGACTTTGGTAAAATCTCGGGCCTCACCCTAAACAAAGAGAAAACTAAGGCCATGTGGTTAGGAAGATCGGCCAACAATAAGGATAAACCTTTGGGCTTCAAGTGGGTCAGTTGTCCAACAAGATGTTTAGGAGTTCATCTATCGCATGACAAAAAGGGTAATGACTATCAGAACTTTGACATTAAGATTGGAAAACTGCAAACAAATCTGGACATGTGGAGAATGCGAGATTTAACCCTGTTTGGACGAACACTGATAGTCAAATCACTGGGAATATCTCAAGTTATTTATTCCGCCTCTAATGTCGACGTTCCAAACTATGTTATCTCTACTGCTAAAAAAAGGCTATTTAGTTTTTTGTGGAAGAACAAGAGGGATAAGATAAACAGGGTTGGTCTTTACCAAAACTACGACAAGGGAGGGTTACGAATGCCTGATCTGGAATGCATGATTAAAGCGTTAAGGATGGCATGGATTCCAAGACTTCTAAATGAAGGTCACCAAAGCTGGAAGACCGTACCTGATCACTTCTTCAAGAGATATGGAGGCTTAGAATTTATTTTGAGCTGTAATTACAATGTTAAATGTTTCGAAAACCTGCCAAACTTTTACAAGGATATCCTCTTATATTTCAGTGAACTTAAGACACTCTATAATCATGATAATATGTGTGAAACAATTTTATACCTTTTTTTATAAAACTTTTCTTTCACAAGGAATGATTCTCCAGACGAATAATTTCAATTACAGACCTTTTGGATGCCGAAGGACGTTTCTTATCCTTTAATGATTTCCAAAGTAAATACCGTTTAAGAAGAGCTAACTTCTTGCAGTTCTATCAGGTTATCAATCAGCCATCCCTAAGCATCTACTCGCTAAATCAATCAACAAGAAACTATTTGCAGCAGAATCAGACGACTTTGTACTTAATCCAACTTCTTTTTGTCTGGAATCTGGCGTAAATCTGGACCTGACCAAAATGAAATCGAAAGATTTCTACTGGTTACTAATCAATAAAACCTACATGGACGAGCAAACTGGCGTGAAAAGATGGAACGAGGTAATGCCTGCGGAAAAAACACTTGGAGGACAATCTTCAGCTCAGTTAGAACAACTTGCAAAGAGACTAAATTACGAGAATTTCAGTTTAAGTTCTTACATAGAATTATAGTGACCAAAAAAGAACTCTTCCGATTTGGAATCAAAACTGATAACAAATGCTTATACTGTGGTGAATCAGATTCGATCGATCATACGTTTATTAATTGTGAATTTTCCAAACATTTTATGAAGAACATTATTCATTGGTTCAACGAAACTAATCATTGTAATTTTACGCCGGGAACAAAAGAAGTTCTATTTGGAATCTCAAACAATCCAAACACCTTAAACAAGAAATTTAATTATACTCTATTGTCCATGCGCTACTACATTTACAAAAGTAAACTAAACGAAGACGCTCTACTCGTCCCAGCTTTCATTAACAAACTCAAGATAGGATATCGTGTTGAATTTGGATAAAACTCAGGAAAGATACACCTCTTCCAAACCTCACCACTTGTACTCCCCACAGACGCTCAAAAAAATTGTTATTATCAGTAATATATTCAATGTATAATTTGCAAAATTTGTGATATTGCCTGCAACGTTGAGTGCCCCCGGGCCCCAAAATTTCTAAAATAAGTTCTCAGTTCAATGTAATCAATGTATTCAATGTATTCAATGTAATTTATGTATTATTTGTTAACTAGGCAATATTGCCTTGTAACCAATTTATGTAATGTTCAGTGTGCTTAATTGCTATTAAAGTATTAAAAAAATAAATAAAAAATAAAAAAATTAATGCTCCTGCAGAGAACGTAAATGCTTTTCCGATGCAGATTAATTATTTGCAGCCCTTCACGTTTTGAATGATCGCCTATTGCCATGTACCAAACTAAAGTTATGAGGGCAAAAGTCAATTGTTCCCATAAGAATCCACTTTTGAACACTTACATATCTAATTTTTGAAGATCCAGGATATTCCAAACGTACAAGGTTAGATATGTTTGATTTCTATCGAAAAAGCTGTTTTCTTTCTCAAGACAACTAAATTTTGCTAGCAATTCGTGATTTTTCGAAAATTTAACATTCTGGTCGGGTGACCTGTCACGTGATATATTTTATATGTTAAGGCAAAAGTGGACATAAATATTTATATGCCAAGAAAATTCCATACAGCTGTTATATGCGATCTAGTGAAACTGATATGGTCAATCGTCCCTTTTTTCCAGCCACCAGAAATTGAACCCACTTGTTTGGCTGTGAACGTCTGTGTATCTAGGCTGGCAGTTACAATCATATCTGTTAACTTGATCAATACACGTTTTCCTCCGTTGAAACAAGGATTACTGGAACATTCGTCAAATCTTATGAAAAAATGAAATGCAGGAACATGTATGTTGCCGCTTAATATGATACCAAAAAGATGACTAATGGCGTACTTACTTGTTTGGTAGTGATCTCTTGTGTATCCAGACTGACAGTTATAAACATATCCGTTAACTTGATCAATACACGTCCCAAATATTAAACAAGGATTGCTGGAACATTCATCAATATCTAATTGAAAAAATCAAATACACGAAATGTAAATTCTAAAAATTATTACCTTAGCCAAAAAACGTGAAAACCGTGCAGGTCGGTCTTCAGAACACCGGCAAAATACAGTTTGTCGGTCTTACGGGATTCGCCCCAGAAATTCAGCACAAGACAGTTAAAAAGATATGGAGCGAAACTTGATGCGAAGCTACAACCGCTCCAGGTGAGCGGGTGATGTTTCAACTCTTATAGTCAGCTTATAATTCAGTTAGCTGAAGAGATTTTTGTGAACGGGGAAAGGGAAGCTAAACTACTTGGCAAGTGTTATCATCATCATCATCATCATCCTCATCATCATCATCATCACCACCACAAACGTGTGCGACCGAAATTATAGCCGTCAAGGTTTTGAGCAGTTTTCGTACTAAAACTTGTATCTTTTCTCTATTTGTCAGTAAAGCTTATCTGTTTCGCAGTGCGTCCTTCGTAGCCCGGTGTACAATCACGTTGGTACTGGTTGTCTGGTTGTTATTTTTACATGGAAACTGGGGCAAGGTGTCTGAAAACAAAACTTTTTCTCAGGGTTGTTTTTAAAAGACAGTGCGCTAATGACATGCTTAATTTCTTTATGCAGGACAGGAATTGTATTTCACTGTAACAAAGTAGTAACACGCCATGTGAAACCCCTTAAGTTGACAGTATAGGCAGACGTAAAGGGGCAGTGGGAAGGAATCAAAATTTTCCTGTTTTTTGTCAGTTGTCAAATATTTGCTAAATGTGTATTGCAAGTGCTTTGCCTAAAAATTGAGCGTTTTTTCAAATGGCAAACATGCCAAAATAATTTTTTAAATAGAAAACAAGCCAAACTAAATTTCCAAATGGAAAACGAGCCTAAGCCAAACCCCAAAGGGGATTTTACTTATCTTATCAAAGAGACACGGAACTGAGAAGTAAATTTAAAACCTCGGTACAATTTTATCAAGCTGGAATCTATTTCCATCCAAGCCACCAGTAACCAAACGCATTTTAAGGCTGTTTGTTTCTAAAAAGGCTATTCTACTGCACGAAAAGTATTTGACCAAACACGGAACCATTACCGGCTGGGGGAAATTCTATAGTGTTAGCTGTTGCTCACTTCATAGCACTCTCCATACACTCTCCACGCACTCTACTGAACCATTATCTTGGCTTCCACTGGTGCAAATTGAAAACGAAAAATGTACTTAGCTTTTGGCTTTTCCAGGCCGACAAACGTATAGTCCTTTTAAGTTTAAAATGGTTGTTGACAGAGTGCCAACTTGATCCTTTCGTGCTACACATGTACAGCAGCTCCACAACATGTTTTGAAGCGTCAGCTCCAGATCTCGCAGATCGCTCTTGCGGCTAGTTTAATTTTTGGTTTTAAGTTTCCACCGCGATCATCGTGGGCGCACCCAAACAGCAACGGCTTATATTCCGAAATCAGTTATGTACAGCCAGGGCCGTAGCCAGACTTCAGAACAGACGAGGCAGGTGTTGCGAGCGTCAAAGGTGCGAGCTTCTAGGGGGGGTCTGGGGGAATGCTCCCCCGGAAAATTTTAAAATCTACTCTCTCTGATATGCTATTTTCAGCATCTTTTCATGAGATTTTTCTTCAAAATTCAGTATCGTTGAAGTGTAAAAACATCGCGCAGAATGCCTATTGGTCTCGGGACATTTACTTCCAGTTCAAGAAAGTTTGTAGATCTGTCATATCGCGCGTTATTATTCATAGACGCTTAGAAAGAGGTTGGTTGATTGGTTGCCATGAATGCGCGGCGATGCTCATTATCATGATGAAGGCGGCAAACCAAACAATGAACGGAGCGCGCTATTGTTTCGCCTTTTGTTTCATAAAATCAAACATATGCGCATATTTCGCGTAGAACATTTCATGAAACGGTTTTCTATTTTGATACGGTTTTGCATGAGCATTTTAGAGTGGTTTCGTCGGGGCAAAAGTTACAACACAGAAAGAATGACATGTCGAATCATCACTGCGCGAGCGAGATGATTGTGTCGTAAATAAATTCAGCATTTCGCTTGTTTGTGGTTTGCGTGCGCAAGCGGCAAACACTGTAACGTTTTGCTTCTGTCTTTGAGAGCTTTTTAACTTTTATGTGAAACGAAACAGCGGGTAAGTGAGCTTACATTCCTTAACAGAGCCAAAAACCTAAAGCTTGATTGTGGTCAGCGATCGTAGCGAACATAAGGATACGCGACACACAAACGATTCTGTGATTGCATCTATTACAAACATTTGTTTGTTTATAGGCTGACTGGTATCGATCACTACGATCAGTGCGCCTTTTTTATTAGCAATCGCATGCAGCAACCGAACAGAAACCATCTCTTGTGGCTTTCAACACGAATAAATCAGCTGGAGCACCGAGATTAGTTTCAAAGTTCGCGGCAACTGATAAGTTAATGAGACATTTTACATCTGAGTAGTTTTGTTGAATAGGGTATTGTTATAGTCTTGACAACTATTGTTATTCGGTCGTGGGCTTCAGAACAATAGCTCACAGGCGCAAGACGCGCCATTTTGGAACTTATTCAAACTTAAAATTTTCAAACTGAAAGGGATAGTGGTTCTTGTTCACCGATTTTCAAAGTTTAAACGGATTCTGTTCAAGAAAAGGTCAATCTTCCATTTGCCGTGAGTGGAAATTTGGAAGTCGGTGTAAGTTTCAAGAAAATCGCTGTTGAAAGTGACTTTCATACAAAAAAGGCCCGTTTTTTGGGAATTTTCAAGTGTAAAAGCCGTTCGTGGATGTTTCAGTTATGACTTCTGGAAATCAGAAAAGCGAATTTTATGAACGCTACTGAGCTAATTCAGCCCCTTTCTACTCTTATTCTGGGTTTTTCAAAGCGCGGTCGCATTTAAATTTGCCGCTTCAGCGGCTATGAATAATTAATGATGTCCACGCATTCTGCCCGATGAGGCAAGATTTTTTTGTACTTTCAACATTTTTTATACCCACTGTTAGGGCGTGTACCTGAGTGGCACCAAGTAGATGGCTATCCCAAATTTCGCATTATTCTTATGCACCCCCACCTCCACCTTCCTGCTCCCTCGCTAGCAATGGCTGGTTCCACTTTCTAACTCATGCAAATACCGTGCTGCTTTGAGATTATCAAATTCAGTTGCGAAGTATAGAACTCTACTGTGGCCTGAGAGAAAACTTCATTTCCTGATCTCACCAGTAAACAGCACGGATGTTCCAAAGAAAGACCTTTTACGAAAACTACGCTCGGTAAAAAAGTTTGAGCCAACCAAAGAGCTCTTTTGGTAGCCATCACCAGCACCGGCTTTGTAATCTTTATTTTAACTTATGAATTATTGATTTATGCAGTTTTTAAGCAACGTATATCAAAAAGTGTGAGAATGTAGCTTAAGAAAACATGAGCACTGATTCTCTAAAAGGTTTGACTTTTATAAGAGATTCTTCAGATGGGCTGCCTGTGGATTAGGGTCGATTAGTTGCCTATGAATGTGGATTACGACACAAATGAAGCTGATGGGCGAAATACAAACCACTCGAGTCTTTTCAAAGCCTTCTTCGTACTCCTTACTAGGGTTAATTGTTTCTCACTCAGCGGCAAATGCTTTCTAGGGATTATTTCTCCAACAGTATTTTTTTTATTTTGGCATAAAACCGTAGACGAGGCAAGTGCCTCGTCTTGCCTCATGCTAGCTACGGCCCTGAGAGCGACCGAATTGAGATAAACGTTAATTCAGAAACCAAATCGAGTTGTAGTCGATTGAATTTACTGCATTTGAATTTAAAGAAGAACACATGTGCCGTAGCATACAGTTGGAAACGAGCGACATCTAATTTCGGCAATATTTCAAGACACATCTTTTAGAGTTTGAAATATTCAAATAACAATGAGTGACAAAGTGAAATGGGTTGGTGCGCTTTGATGAAATGGGTTTATTTTGCTAATACCCCCGCGATTCCGAATAATGTGTGAAGTGAAAAGCTCGGCTACAACGTTGTTGTTGGTCTCAGTTTCATGAAAAAAGTCTTTTTCGGTTGTGAATCGATTTCTGCATATTTAACGACGGCTTTTCTCCAGTTTGAAAACCCTCGTTTTTTTAATACGGGCTGAAACAAAACGGGTATTCTGATAACAACTAAGTACGAGTATATAAAATGTTAACCTCCGTGTGTAATTTATAAGCTTGTGACGGTTGTTTCAGGTGAAAGTTGGTGCGCAAAGTAATTTCTTTTGTATATAATCAATGTTATTTTTTGGGATCGATATTTTGAATCGTTATACGTTTCTGGGAAACTCCCTACCTACCCCTCCCATAATCCAACAATATTTAAACTAATTATCACTTACGACAAAATATTGGGTTAGGGGAGCGGTAGGTGAGGAGTTTCCCAGAAATGCATAATGTATGTATGTATGTATCCGATATTTTTTCCAGAATCGCAAGAAAAAATTGAAATGGCGGCCCAGTCTTTGACCTCAACTTACCTTACTTATTATTCTCACTATTATTTTCGTGTGTACTTATTCTAACGAAAATGACAGAGCTATTGAGTAGTTTGTTTTGGAAGATGTAATTTTTCTCAATTTTATGGAGAATCAAATTGCATTTGATTTCGTGAGACCATCGATTGTCGCGATTTCAAAAACAAATTAAACCCAGATTCAAAGGTAAGCATATTTGCTACAAACTAACGACATTCCAATTTTTTCCAAAGAAATGTCCTCAAAAACTACTCAATCAAATAATATATAGATTTAGCCAAGCCTAAAAGCGGAGCCCCTCTTTTATTGCTGGAACTTATTTATTTTTTAAAGTAATTACCAATAAAAAAAAAGAAAGAAAAGAATGAAAACAACAAACTTTTCTCCCTTTAAGATTCCAACTCCAGCCACCCGAACGGTAGGGGATCGCTCTAACCACTCGACCAACCTGCCACTACGTACAATACCTTGTTCATTGTTATACTTAAACGGATGTTTATTGATTGCAGTTCCGTCGACTAAACAGGCGGTTGTTTTTCTGGAAAAATGTGTTCGGACCGCCGCAAAAACCATGGCTGTGGACAGAAAAAACCAGAAGGCACTAGCTCTGCTATATTTCGGATCGGGAGCACTGCGAAATACTGCGAACTCAAGGGCTGTGCAGACCCAGTTCGCAGCACCGAACCCACAACAAAGATGAAGTCTTAGTAACTTGAACTTTTTGCTTTCCTTAAAACAACTGAGTACTATGTTGAACTCTTTCTTTCCATTTATAGTTATTTGATATTTTTTCTGAAGTTCTAAACTTCACTTCTGTCGAACTGAATCGTTTTGCTAAACAAGCTAAGCTTGTAAAAAACCTCTTTTTCGAAAGCAACGGTTGTCATGCGATTTCCTGCCAAGAAAAACGCCGGTTGCCCAAAAGCACCGCCCGATTTCCCGCCAAGAAAAGATGGCATTCTCCACCCCCGTCGGGTTGTCTTGGGACTCCCCTCCCCCTCCGCCAGAGTCTGTACGGGCAGGCGGGTGGGCGGGGCGGACGTACGCTGACGTCACAACCAAAATTTCTCGGATCGATAGGTTACCCAATCTCATACCCAGAGTCCTCAGGCTTCTTGATCAGGGGGCGGTGCCAGAAGAGACTCTGAGGTAATGGAAAAAATGTGATTTTTTTGATTGGCTGTTCTGGGCTGTTCACTGTAACAAAACTAAGAACCGTTAACTGCAGGATTCCTGCGGTAACACTTCCATTATCCCAGAGTCTCTCCTGGCGCCGTCCGCTGACCAAGAAGCCTGAGGACTCTGGGTACGAGATTGTAGGTTACCAAATTTGCTTAGCAGTGGTGTTCCGCTGGCGGGCTTCGCACGCGGGCTCCGCCATTAAAAAAAACGTGCAGAATTTACATTGTAAGGAGTCGATTAGTCGCGCTTGCCCTATCTTGATGCTGTAATGGTGATAATCTTGTGAACTAATTAACAGATTAAAGCTTCTGAACTTGTCCTCATTCAGGAGCTTACATCGGAATTTTCCCTCAGAATCGGGAGATGTTGCGATGTTAAACGAAGAACATGGCGGAGTGTTAACACAGCTTATGGGGCAATCTCTGCAACTGCTCACTAAAGTCTGTTACTTGAAGGCGGTGAAACTTGTCAACTGCAAAGTTGCCGTAGGACACTCGAGGCGCACCCTGTAATATTACAGCTCACTTTAAACCACTGTTTCCGTCAACTTGAAGTTGGATCTGTAGCGCCAACTTTAAATGAGTTACAAGAAGAAAACCCAGAAGCAAAGTAGTGCTTGCCATCTCCTGCAACTCACTTTTCTCTGAACGTCTCTCAGTGACAAGTTAAGTGCCCTGACTTCAATTTATTTTCTTTGCGTCTAATGGTACAAGCCTGAAAGGAAATCACCTTGACAACTTGACGCCTGTAGCTTGTGGTTTTCCAGAAACACAGAGACGGTCATCAGCAAAAATCACACCGAACAAATGTGTCCACCTGTTCAATTATGTACATTACAAGTGCTTTGTACTCATAATGTTCTTTAGCCACCCCGGCCGAGGAATCGGCATCATCAAAGAAATTTAATTTTTTTTTTAATTTCTAAACAATATGGGTTGAAGCGAAGATCGTATGGAGAAGGCAAAGACATGTACTTGGTAGTCAGCAGGAAATGACACCTGTTTTCCCAGTGAAAGGCAAGTTAAAAAATCTGATATTTTCTATCAGCAAATTAGATTTTTTTATTCAACCAAATGGTCTAGCAGCCCATTGTAAAAACAAGCTCTAGGGTAATAATAAGAATCAGCTACTTTTATCTACTTTACCAAGTGAACTAGGCCTCTTGTTATGGATTAAATTAATAGAAGAGATTTATATCAGTTCCTAAAATTTATCTCAATGGAATTTAAGCTAGCTATTTTACTTACTTTAGATATAACTTACTGTTACTAATTTTCGCAGCAACTTAACTTTGCAAAAATCGGAGAAGACAGATTTCGCGAGACTCAAGTTTAATGATTTGGCAGAGAACAAACTGTAAGTACTTGCGACCTGGTCACCAAAACTTGATCACTGCCTACTACCAGTAACTAAGGAGTGTTCCCTAATTCAAAAGATATTCAAAGGGCTGCTATTAGTGTTTGGATTTAGAACTCATTTTGCAGTGTGTTTGTTATCATCAGTGCACACAGTGGGATTTTTTGTCATCTGGTAGAAGATGACGACAAACTCTCCTTGAGTGAAGAGTTTTATGGCTAGTTATGTGGCACAGAACCTTAATTTGTGTAATGTAACCATGTTGCTGAATGTTGTGTAAATGTAAGGCATCTGACGTAAACATCATTTCATTTTTCATGAAAGACATGCTGCATCCTTGGTATTTGTTAAGTAGTACAGCAGGGTGCCACAAGAATCTACCGGTTATCAGAAAATTGATCAGATATGACCTCGTGAACAAAGTCTTAAAAAATGTGCCGCCTAAGTTGTAACGGCTCAATTCAGTCACCAGATAGAAATCCTCCAAACTCAACCCAATACAAAAACACAAGAAGCAAAATTGGTCAAAAGACCGAGATAAGGCGCGGCAAACAAAGACGTGAAGTAGGAGTCGCGTAGGCCTTCCAACCTCATTTTATAACTGTAATTGTTCATGATATTACCAACACAGCTTTCTTGAATTGACATCTACTAAAACTCAAAATTGGCTGCTTGAACTTGCACTTACATGTAAGAACTTACTTCTTAAATGACCAACATAACAAATTAATAAATAAAATTAAAGAATTTTTAGTCAAACATGATATCATCTAATTTCTCAAAAGCTTGATATAACATAGTTTCCAACAGCCTATAAAACATTTTTTCTTGCAATGTAAATTAGTTTTGATAGACAGCGGAGAATCGAGTAAAACAAGCTGAAATCATGAAGGTCATTTAAGATTGTTTACCTTCCAATAATATCTTTCAAACAATACTGTATTTCTACTAAAATGTTGTTAAACTCTTTATATTTAAATACTGCAGTTTTCAATGGCAATCCCGAGACTTTATGTTGCCAGCAATTACTGCAACTAAACAGTGTCAAAAGAACTGAAGACGCAGCCATGCAGCTGTACCTGACGTTAAATTCGAGCTCTATATCCCGATAATTGTTTGTATTCACCTTCCTAATTAGTAGCTTCTCCTTTGAATGACAAACTCGAAGGAAACATTTTAGGCTAAGAGTAAGTTGAAGTTGCAAGCTTACGCTTACCGACAAAACGTCCACATTTTCAAAGTTTGGCCTTTTGCCAATTCAACTCTCCGCTTGAACAGTCGTTGATCCACTGCTGTTCACAACGTTGATTTCATTTGTTCACTTTGATCCAAAAATCTTCATGCAAGGCTCCAAAACATGTCTTGGCACGTAATCTAATCCAAAAGGTACAATTGTCCCCTTTGTTTTTTAAAATACTTTTTTGTCCTCAAACTACGCTCGAATGCTCGCCAAATGAATGCTTCAACCGCCGAGCAACCGATTACTTTCAAAATGGCGCCTGCACAAATGTTACATGGGTCACATGATTCAAATGAAAACTGCTGACCACTGAATGCAGACCCATTGGTTTGGGGCTCTTTTAGACAGGAACTACAGAACTTTTTATTCCAGTGGACGAATTACCACAATATCTTTTGCTTTATTTCCGAAATAAAAAAATTGCGTTCATAGCGGAGTTGTCTTTTTGGTGGGAGGCGAAAAGTTCAATTTAGGCGAAAAAGTTCAAATTTGCCTTGTCGGTTTTTTTGTGAACTCGGTCGGCACACCGCTTGAGTTCGCAGCTTTTCGCAGCAGTTTCGACGCCAAACATAGCAGAGCCAGTGCTTTTTGGTTTTTTTTCTGTCCACAACCATGGTTTTTACGGCGGACCGAACACATTTTGCCAGGAAAAGCACCAGCATTTTCATGTTGATAGGCAGCTTGGCACGAAGAAAGAAATAAGTAGTAAAATTAACATCTAAGAATTGCAATAAGCGTTCATGGCCTAGTGGACTAATCGCCGGCTTGTGACGCCGTCGAGCCGGCATGGGCTTTCAGCGAGGACATATTTTTTCTTTTTCTCTCTCTTTTTTTTTTAATTTAACGACTTGAATGAGAGTATTTTGACAAATTAATAAGGCGCCCCATAGTTTTTCCAGCTTCTTCCCTCAAAGGCACGACGACAATTTTAATAGTGGTTGTTTGAAAATTTTACCTTCCAAAGGAGAACCAAACACACATACACCCAAACCCCTAATGGATATGACGAGCACCCCGTTTACGTCTCTCTCAAGGGACATTTACAGCACACTTATACTGCGTTAAATTGCCTTGTTTTCAAGCAATTATAACATCCCAGGCGTGCTCAGTCCGTCTACTTCCAGTGTAAATGTAAGCAGCCGAACATCACGATCCTACGGTTCCATCTCGGGCATGCGCAGTGGGAGTTTCTAGAGAAGTAACGGTGCCTCGAACCTCTACATTCCTGGTACCACGTCTCTGCAACTCTTTACGGCAGGGTCTGGGTAACAACCAAGTATCTTAGTCGAGGAACAGTAAGTTGAAAGTGGTGAACTGTGAAGAGACTAATTATTTGTCAACTTCAAGAGGTGATCGTAGGAGATGTACAAGCGCGTAAAGCGAGTAGATTTCAGTACAGCGGACCCCTGCCTTCGGTCAACCCGTTAACAAGGCTGACAACCAGTTAAAACATTCTTCTATATGTAAAAGCAGTATAGATTTCAGTTCTTGTTACTAATGAACCTGGTACTCTTGATTGGATTCTCAAAACAAAGGTTTCTTAGTTCGTTTTCCTAGGAGGTGTCTGGAATTGAAAAGGTTTCTTGATAAATATTACGTCAGCAGAAATCCACTTATTCTCTTTCGTGTTCTCTTTAGTTTTGTGTCAAGTTTTCTCCGAAGATGCTGTCGTCTTTCTTTCGTGCCGCCATTATTCTTTCTTTCCGATAGGCAAGTTAGGCCAAACGTATATTCATATAGGCGTGAATGATATTAGAAGTTTTCTAAATGAAAGCGGCATAATAATCGGAAAAATTGGTTCGTTTATCATGGAACTATCATTTAGGAATCTTCTAATATCATGCACTACCTATGGTGGCCTAGCGTTCTCACAAAAAAAGATGACCAGATTCTTCATGGAATTCCGAAAAAGAAATGAAAAACTGTTTTTTCTTTTTTCATAAAATATAAAAGTTTCATGTTATTATTTTTCTTCAGCACACTTGTAGTTTTTTCCACAGGAAATAAATGAAAATAAAACAAAAGTAAAAAAAAAAAAGAAAAAAAACGGAGAAAATTAAATTTTAAAAAGTAATAAATCAATAAGAACGCACTCGAAAAAAACAAAACAAAACAAAACAAAACAAAACAAAACCAAAATTAAAAGAAACCAAAAACAAAAAATAAACCAGAAAAGAAAAACTGGTGAACATTGCGATTGCAAAAGCAATTGAACTGAGAAAAACCTATGAGAACGCCCCGCCATCTCATGGCCGATCGTTCTCATACGAATATTGAAATCGAAAATGAAATGTATGATGACGGCCTGGTGTTCTCATAGCCGGCTATATCTGTGATCAGCGGTCCTCCACCATCCAGTGTTGTCATAGCCCGCCACATTCTTGATCGGCGGTCTTCCAATGGCATCAAGATGGCGGGAAATATTCGAAACAGTGACTGGGAAGACGATGAACAACTAAAGTCAGATATACAGCATTATGTTCTCCAAAATCTAAGGAGAAGAGAGATTTTGGACTTCGTCAGGCGGGATTTTCCAGAATATGCTTGGAGTTTGGAGCATTCAGTACATCAAATACGACACTGACATCAAAGACGACTAGAACACGCGGTACGCGAAGAGGTCGAAGGACCAGGGCAGCTGCTGGGTTATCGCGCGATGCATAAAAAACTCAGAGAACAGCACAATCTAGCCGTGCCACGCTACCTAGTACACGATGTTATGGGGCTGGTCGACTCAGAAGGACTTGAACGCCGTGGGAATGTTGGGAAGAAAAAACGGCGGAGGGGTGCAACCGGCACTTTTACTTCACTGGTACGAGCTTTGTGGTGTGTGTGCGGGGTTTTTTTGTATTTAATATAGAAGGGACCAACAAACTCCGTTTTCGATTTTTCGAGAAGGAGGAAATGGTACCGCAGACTATGTTGACATTCATGGACACAAGCTTGTTTTCAACTGTCAAGGTTAAGTGGTTTATTCCTCTACCCACAAAAAGAGGAAAAACATGAAAGAAGCAGGAAGAAGTTTCAGTTGAGAACAGTCTGCATAATACAAACATTATTTTATAAACTTAAGACATGATTGGTAGTAGATGCAAAAACTTACCTGGGGATAAGGCTGTTGCATTGATATTGTAGTCACTAACAGTTTCCTTCTTTTAATAACATATATTTTGTCTGCAAAATGGTTAAGTTGGGCTATTCATTCACGGGTGTCTAATTCTAATCTTTAATGTATATTTCTTAAAAGGGGTCTAACCACACGCACTCTGGAGATAGGCATGATAAGCTCATGGAATTTAAGAAAAACACCTTCCCTCTGGCAGTGTATGGGCTACAAGATGTTTTCAGTAGTTATATCATTTATTTAAAGCTGTGGACACCAAACTCAGATCCAAAACTTGTAGGAAGATGGTATCTGGAACATCTTTACAGGACAAGATGTAGCAAAACTCTGGCAATTATGAGGAAGCATTACATGACTAATTTGTACACTAAGGGGATGCTCATTTTTAATGGGGTGGGGGGGGGGGGCTGGTGGGATTTGATGGGTATTTCTTATAATATATGACTCCCCACTAGATACGAAATTGTTTTCCTGGCCCCACCTTGTACACCAAACCATTTGGGTGACCCCCACCCCTTAAAAAGAAGTTAAAATAAATCTAGAACTTACTTTGTCAAGCTAAAGTTAAAGTCAAGTCAATTCCAACAAACATTGCAGTTTAGCATCAGTCTTGCAGAAGTAAATGTCTTAATTGACAAGTGCTTAAGGTAATTTTCTGGCAGGGGTTCCAGATATATGATTTCCTTTGCCTAGAAAATTATGAAAATCTGGATATTGCTCTAATTTAGTGCACTCTGATGTGCGCAGATTTAAGCATCATTTTGGACACTGTTATCAGTTGTTTAAGAACAGACCAGCAGAGGCCAAAAAGAGTTGACATTACCCTGTCTGTAGTAACAAAACAATTGGTGGGATAGAGTTGCCGTATGGTTTATAATAAAGTAGGGGGGTCCGGGGGCATGCTTACCTGGGAAATTTTGACTTTCAGAGCCTTAGAAATGCTAATTTTTGGCATTCTGGCACTGACGTTTGCATTATTACAGATGCTGTCACCACTAAACTTAAAGGCAGTTTTTTTGCTGACCCCCCACCCCTCAAATCCCACCAGCCCCCCCCCCCCATAGAAAATGAATAGTCCCTATTAAACACATTAATTCACACGGTTATTTTATTTTGTTAATCCTTCGCCTCTTGTTCGAGATCTTGTGTAAACTTGATTACAGTTTTTGACAAATAACAGAAAACAAACAATGTAACTAAAATGGTAATTCAAATGTTTATCTCTTATAACAGTTATCAGCAATCACTTAAGGCTTGACAGGGGATCAGAAACAGGGCACATGGCTACAATACATTCATTTATTTTAGAGACTGTAGCCAATGATCTCGGTGTTAATGGAGGAGAAACATTTCAAGAAACAGCTAATGATGTTGCTTGAACAAGGGCATTATGATCCAGATTGCAAGACTGATAGGTAAACCTACAATCTACCCTTTTTACCATGGTTTACCTTGCAAGGTCTGCCCTTGTAAGGTATTCTTCAACTCCTCTTTGCTTTTAAGGTTTGAATTTTAAAGTATGAGATATTCTGCAATTGAGTTGAAAGTAATTGCCCTTCCCCTTTCTATTTAATATTTATTTATTAAAAGTTGACTCACATGTTAACATTGTAAGCTTGCATTCCCTCTTTATAGAACCCAAATAAGTCCATCAACATCTTTAGCTCCTTATTTGTTCCTTTGGTAATGCCATGTAAATAAAGACCCAATAAAATGCTTTCATCATTTGCCCAACATTCACTCGACAAAAGTTGAAAGTTTACTCGACAAAAGTTGGCTGTTGAAGCAATGTTCAATGAAAGTTTAAACAAGTTTAAATATGTGAATTTTTACAAGCTTTCAACGCCTTTCAACAATGTTAGCTGACCTGTTCAAAAGTTCAGACAAATGTGGAAGAAATGTTGTTGCAAATATTGAAAACATTTTAACGGGCCTCAATGTATACATTAACCGCCACTACCACACCCAGCCAACTTACAATGAAATTCATCCAGTTATTTTTTTTTTCACTTCGTCTACAGGGATCTGTTAGCATTTGTTTTCCTTCCCCTTATACAAAAAGAAATGGATATTTTCCGGGACACAATCTGGAACTCTCACAGGGTTAGATGCCAAAAAGACGCTCAACTACCTAAAGGAGTACCCAGTCACCTGTACTCTTTCCCAGAGAACTATGGTGCCGAACAATGTGGTATGGTTGACAATTAAGACAAATAATTTCATTTGATTTGTGCCCCCCCCCCCCCCCGTTTAACGTGAAAATGTAACATATTTCACTCATCAAACTGGTGCTTTGTTTAATCATCAGGCTTCCAGGTAAGCGGGCAACTACTCGATGAAGTTGCTGAGTTATCTCAAGTAATGACTGTGGGAGATGATTTCTTGACACCTGCTGTTAGAGCAGAATGTGAAAGGGTCATTCCTGAAATAGAGGATGTGAAGCCAAGTGATGCTGCAACCACATTCCTTTTTGTGAAGACATACTACAATGAGCCCTAATCACCACAGTGACGAACAATATGACACTGCAGCCTGCACCAACAGCAATGTTATGTTAACCGAATAATTTTGGCATACACCATGATTACAGTAGTTGACATGTCCAGTTAAATGTGAATCTAAAATATCAACTAACAGTTCATTGCTAAGAACAATTTACAATGTTGTCATTGTTATTATTCATCAGCCTACAATTGTAGTTTCTGTTTCCCTGTTAAAACCTTGTTTTCATATAGAGAGATGAATATATAGAGAACAGTTCATAAATATGAACATAAACATAAACGTTCCTAATGTACAAACAACAGTGTTGTAAGCCATAACAGTAACTTTGAAAATGTCATGTGTTCCTCTTTTGTAACAACAGTCTCAGTGCAATTATTCTACTTAAGTGTAGTTCCCACACAGTTCTCTATGTAGTAGCACACAAACAATAAAAGCACACTCAAAAATAAGGAAGCTTCATCATTTTACAGTACTCGTTGCAGACATGTGCCTCTTTAAAAGAGTTAATTCCAGTGGTCGAAAGATTACCACAACAGAAGTAGATTTCTGAACTCTCAGCACACACGAGTTCTTGTGTGGCAATTTCTGGATCATACAAATGGTATTTGCTACCTTGAATATCAAGAACCATCAGCTTATTGTTACTTGCATTATAGCTATAATGCACCAGGCACTCTGCTTTTTCAATGAGAACCTCTTCTTCCTCAGTGCAGTCCTCTGGCCTACAAACTTTGCCAGTATTGTTGATATACTTCATAAAGTTCCCTTCAACAAATTCTTCGATTGTAGCTGGTTGGTCATTATATGTGGTGTAATACACTTTACTGTATTCGAAACATGTTCCAAAATTAGAGGGGACTTTTGAAGCAAAGCACTTCGTGATTTGCCTGGCTGCTGTGACTTGCTTCCTGGTATGACTTTCTAGAGTTGACTGTATTGTATCGTGAATTGCTTTTATGGCCTTTGGGTTATAAGTTTTAACAAACCAAGTATGCTGCTGCTCATTATTGCTGCTAAGGGTAACCCCTTCAAAAGCATCTCTAAATCCTCCTGAAGAGAACTTCTCTGTCTCAAGCAAAATTTCCAGGGACTCCATACTTGCCCACTCTTGCTTTTTGACATCAAAAGCCTCAATTGGAAAAGTAACATGCTTTCTTTCTTTTGGCATCACTAGCTGCCCAGCCTTTAGTATGGCATCAATGGAAACTGAATCTGGGTACTCTGTCTCTGGTCGATGTATATGTTTCTGTTTCTTTATGGGGACATCTTCAATGTGAGAGCTCTTAGAAGCATTACTTCCCCCCTCATAGATTTCATCACTGATCACCCTGGTCCTGCAAGTCTGCTACAGCAAATCGCACAAGATATACCTAGTATGAGTGCAGCACACATTCAGCAAAGAATAGTCATAGTGACACAAACGGTGATTTAATATACATGTAGCTCTAACTAATAAATTGTTAGTGTTGAATGGTGCTAATTCTAACACATGAATGGTAGGGTACTTGCACTGTTTTGAGCCAATATTTAGCAACTTTAGTTGGAATCTACAGCTGTACTGTTTTCTTTCTACAAATTGTTTGGAAGAGACTGAATAAGTGGTCCTGACTACATGTACTTTATTTATACTTCAATTGCATTTTGTGGAAATGTATAAGCATATTAACAATAATATGATGTGAGCGATTTACTGGCAAATAATAAATGCAGGTACAAAATTCTTCATACCTCCCTCAAGTATGCTTTATGCAGTACTCAAGTTTCCTCTTTTTGTTTCATGGCGAGTAAGTATGATTAGATGCTGGTAAACCACAAACTAGAAATCTCAGTCCCTTTTAATATTCAAACTGAGTGCTGTACATTGCAAAAGTGACAATTTCCAAACCAACAACAGGAAAAGGGAGAAGTTTACAGCACCTTTTTTGTCCAGAAAATGAAGTATATAAATTTAAATATAAAGCCATAAAAAATAGCTCAGATCCAACACTGACAAATGCCCACCACCATAAGACCATGATGACAAATGCACTACCCTGGGTACTCACAAGTTAACAAATGCTTGGGGAGGGGGGAGGGGTACACATCATGTATTTTTGGCCATTTACACATTCTAGTCAGCCAATTAGCTTCCACAATTTCTTACAGCACACAAAGTTTAAATACAGACAAACCTCTCGAACTAAAGGGCATTCACTCTTGACTGTGCAACCTGCCCACATTGTGAGGAATTTTTAATTACATCATTTAAAAAAAAAAAGTGGAATGCCCGTTTTCACTTTGAATCGACTGATAGGGTCAAATAAACTCATGCATACAGGTGTGTGTGTGTGTGGGGGGGGGGGGGGGGGATGCTATTGAATGGAATGGCCCTTATCGAGAGGGAGGTCCAGGCGGGTACTTCCTAGTAATAGGCTAATAGGGATGTGCCGCTGAATGGGGTTGCATTTTCAATGAAATTATACTAGAATGGGGTTGCACATTTGGCACACACGTTTGTAAATATTTGCGGTTAGCAAATGTACCAGGATGTTTGTAGGTGAGAAAAATAGGGTTCTATTATTCATTTGAAAAAATGTGTCAATTCATTTTACGATGACCTTTCTCTCCTCTGCAGAGGCTCCTGTTAGTAAACACCAGTGAAAGAAAAAAAAGGCGGAAGCGGGAGCGCTAGAGAGAGAAAACGGGAACGCGGGGAATGATGGGAAGAGGTCCCAGCATTCCCCGCGCACTTTAATTTTTCCCTCTGCCTCCGCGCATTTCTACCCAGCGTGATTGTAGGAGGCCTCTGCGGAGGAGAGAGGGATGACCCAGTTAAAAGGGTTTATAAGGTAGATGCATAAACTGAAAGTGACTAATATAAGTTGGGACTGCAAAATTTACATTTGCATCAAAAGTGACTAAGATGGCGTCTTTACTTGGCCACAGAATAGACTATCATAGGTAGGGGTTCTGAGAAGCAAAATGGTACCCAGGAAAAAGGTACCCCCCCCCCCGCCCCACGGGGAGGCACTGAAATTGGGTTTTGGGTTAGTGTTGCTATGTACGTGTTTCTATGGTAGAAAATTAGGGGTCCATTACTCTAAAATAGCACCGCATTTATACACAAAAAATATGGGTGAACTTACTTTATCTTTCCTTTGGGGTATTTGGTTGACATTAGTGGCTGACGGTCCTTTGTTAGAAACTAGCACATCCACAGAACCCGCTGGCACATTAAAATGATCTGCACACGCTTTCTTGAGATTTACAAGCGTCAAGTCGTTGTAGTCAAAGCTCACAAACTCCTTGGGCTGAACAGGACGGTACGTCTGTTTATTATCAGGCTCTGAAGAGAGCCTTTGAACAATAATCTCGTGCGGCGCCGACGTGGACCCCTTCTTCGAATTACCTTCATTTCTGGTCCTTTTGTTTGACATTTTATCGTGCAACTCGTTCCACTTTTGCTGCCGACGAGGATACATATCTTATTTTTGACTAGAAGACTTTCAATTCGCGCTCTTGAACCGTGGAGCGACTGAACCGTGTTGAAACCTCGGGAACCAAGCCGTTGTTCTTGTTTACACGACCGCTGATCCAGGATATGGCGTATGGCGGGCTATGAGAATGCTCGGCTGGCTTCAAACATTTCATTTCGGAATTCTTTCGGAATCGAATGTTTGATGACGGCCTTGCGTTCTCATAGCCCGTTATACGCCAAATCCTTGTTCAGCGGTCCTCATCTTAGAGGACCGCTGATCACAGATATAGCCAGCTATGAGAACGCCAGGCCGTCATCATACATTTCATTTTCGATTTCAATATTCGTATGAGAACGATCGGCCATGAGATGGCCGGGCGTTCTCATAGGTTTTTCTAAGTTCAATTGCTTTTGCAATGACAAAGTTTACCAGTTTTTCTCTTCTGTTTTATTTTTTGTTTTTAGTTTCTTTTAATTTTGTTTTGTTTTGTTTTGTTTTTGTTTTGTGTATTTTTATCGAGTGCGTTCTTATTGATTTATTGTTTTATTTTAAATTTTATTTCTCCTTTTTTGTTTTACTTTCGTTTTATTTTCATTTATTTTCTGTGAAAAAACTACACGTGTGCTGAAAAAAAATAACACGAAATTTTTCTATTTTATGAAAAAAAAATTAAATGAAATTTTTATATATTTTTTTTTATTTTTCATTTCTTTTTCGGAATTCCATGAAGAATCTGGTCATCTTTTTTTGTGAGAACGCTAGGCCACCATACACTCCTACATATTTACATAGCGCTACACTGTTACTCCAATTTCTTATTTTGAATTACAACCTTTTATGAGGGTCTGAATGGGGGTACCTCGATAACGCTTAACACTTAATTTTTGGCCTCTGTACCGTAAAACAGTTAAATTTTAGGCATTTTAACACTAACAGTAAAAAATTCACTGTAACATAAAATTTCATCCAGAAAGAAACAAAATCGGCTCCAAAATTGTCGGAAAGCAGTCCGAAGATCATTCGAACGTTTCCCATCATTTTCGAAAATTTCCGAGGAGAATTCCGAAAATGTTTCGACTATAATCCAAGGAAAAACAGTTCATTCAGCACTTAAACAAGGAAAAGACGTTAGCAAACGTGACGTAATCGATAGATTCACGTATGAAAGATATATCTTTTACAGTGTAAAGACAGAATTTTTCTCAGTGAGAAAAATCCTTGTAATTTACTAATATATATCATAACATGGGATATTATTTACCATTAAATGCTCAACAAAAATTACAGCTTTCTTATACACACAACTTTTGTAAACAAGTCCGTGACAAAGACACACTTACGCTCGCAAATTTGTTGCGTCGGCCGCGGGGAAATTAGGTGATTTAAAATGATATTTTACTTAAAGGATTTGCCAAAAAAAATCGGACCACAAGCAGCATGTGGATAAGTCATCCCTACTAACCGGGGGAACCGCGGTAGCTTATCAACTTTTTGAATTTTTTTTTTAATTCCGGCCATTTCTTCTAACTTGGGGCCTGGCGTCCGCTGAAAGTTCGCGCATGCTTATTGCGTTTTTCCGCTCTGAACGTCGACCCCAGTTCGCACGCGACACTGACCAAAGGATCGCGGGCTCTTGGTACGCTATTGGTCTCCAGCTTTCCCCAAAATACTGATGCGCATGGGTAGAAAAAAGATACTACTGCCCCTTTAAACTCCCCCTTTGAGCATAGGCTCCAAGTTATAGCAGCACGGCGATTGAGTGATGTTGTAAGCGATTTCAGCAGAGCAGATAAGTATTTACAATGCTAAAAGACTACGAAAACCTTCTAAACACTAAACAGTATTTTCTTCGAAAACAGTAAACATTAAAATATTGGCCAATTTAACAGCAAACACTAAAAATTGTGATCAAATAACACTAAACACTAAACCCCATTCAGACCCTCTTATAGCGGAGCTCGCGGAGCACCATGGGTAAGAAAATTTGGTAACCCGTTGATCCGAAAAATTTTGGTTCTGACGTCAGCGTACGTCCGTCCGTCCGTCCGTCCGTACAGACTCTGGGGGAGGGTGACGGGAGTCCCAAGACAGCCTGACCGGGGGAGGTGGAATGACACTTTTTCTTGTAGCTGAAGTAAACAACATGGCGGCTGGTTCGTCGTACTGTCGTCTTTCAATACATTCTTGGAATGAAGACTTGTAGCAGTTCATCACGAAAAGGAAGAGGATTGCTATAATCTCGATGGCGCATATAGAAGATACTGGAGAGCTTGAAGGCAAGAAATCCTTGTTCGCGGACATAC
The DNA here is from genome assembly GCA_964030785.1 of Siderastrea siderea. NCBI lineage: Eukaryota > Metazoa > Cnidaria > Anthozoa > Scleractinia > Rhizangiidae > Siderastrea > Siderastrea siderea. Next base: position 29,081,562 of record OZ034970.1, on the reverse strand, counting down.
TTGTTTTTTTCAAAGCTACGGAGATCTGGAAAGAACCCGGCGACTTTTGTTTAGATTTTCAAGGCCTTCTTTCATTTCAGTGGTAAAGTAAATTATAGATTTGAGTGTGGATTTACATTGTAAAAATTGTTTAATTGAGCGACTTTACATGTTTCGTAAATTACGGTAATTTTCTTGAAATGTTTTAAAAACTTGTTTAAAAATAGCTCGTAGTTCCCGTTTGCCGGCTTGCGAGTAACTTCACTCGAGGGGAAAATTGAATGCAGTTTGCTTTCCTAGGCAAACTAATGCTTCGTATGTGAATGTCATTTCATGTTTTTGAAGCTTTCTTGTCCTTTTTCTGTGTTTATGCATTAAAGGAATTTTCATTAGTGAGCAATCTGATATTTAGGCTTCAGTTAACTTAAGCTTAATTAAGCTCAATTTCCTTTTGAACTTTAGTGCGTAATTTTCAATATTTTTCTTAGAGGAATTCTACTATATTTTATTCGAAAAGTGGAAATCGTGACTAGTTCTAGACTGAGTCTGTGTTGTTTTTTCAATGTAGGTTGTTTTTCTTCGGCGACGCGTATTGGGTTGTTTTGACTAATTCGTATTTATCGTATTTATTTAGTATTCAACACCTGAAGAGTCGCTCTGTCGTCATTTTTAAGTTTATAGTCTTAGTGTAAAGCTCCTTATGTTTTTTGTTCAGTTGTGGAATATTTTATCTTCCTTATATTGTTATATTTTTTAGCTTCTCCATATGAAGTGAATGACATTTCTGTCCCAATTTAGCGACTAAACTTAGACTCGCCGTTTCAGTGAGTGAGTTCAGAGTGGCATGTTTTCGTGATCGTTTTGTTTTTTGTTAAACCGCTAAGCCATTTCAGTGTGTGTTTAGTTACAGATCGAAATGAAATCTTTATTTAAGTAACTATAAGCAAAGCATTTCTCGGTTTAAGTCTACATGTATTTTGTCTAAAATGAGACTCTAAAACCTTCCTAAAATTTAATAGTTCAGGGTGTATTCTTGAAAGCGCCCGATTAATACTTCGCGGTTGAAAAACTTGTGCCATTTTCTCTTGATAATTATACGTGTGCTTGAAAGTTTCCGAAAACATTTTTTGGAGAATTTTTGCCAGTAAACGGTTTGATGCCGGGAAAATATTATTTATTTTAGCAAGATAGATTTCGAGAAATGTTTCATGGTTAACAGAACTAAGCAGCCAGAGGGATGCATTGGAATCAGTGAGAAATGTGTATTTGCATGGAAAAGTCTTTAAGTGGGTTTTCTTTAGCAATTGTAGTTTTATAGGTACTCTTCTTGAACTCTATAAGCTAGCTTTCGAAAGAATGCTACAAGAAGAGCTGTCGGTGAAAGTCGTACTGAAGTCTTCTCTTTGATGAAAAATAAGCCAGCTCACAGTTTCCTCAGCGGTCCGCATGTTTTCGTTTCCTGTTTTCCACCTCTTGGGGAATAACTGCACAACTAAAATTTACTGTATTTTACGGGCCAATTAGCATGAAAGAGAGACGTGGAGCTCCGCTTTTAGGCTCGGCTAAATCTATATATTATATATCTCCATCCCATAAATAGGACCAGAATTTCATGGCTCGTTAGTGAGTGGAATTACGACGTTCCACTGTAGATAGTCCTTTTTTATGGAGGTCCATTTTTTAAATACCAAACTTCAAAATTACGTTGTTTTTAGAGTTAATTGTACCACAGTACAAGTAGGCCATGATATAGCACCAAAAAAACTCTTTGTAGTGAACACCCATTAGTGATTACGTCAAACCGATGTGTTAGAAGGTGGTCGCTCAGGATTTCTTCTATGCTCATTGGCTGGGTTCGAGACCCTCAAGTAAGAAGCAACATGACTTCTGTAAGGGAAAGTCTTTGGTTATCTGATAGGTAACTTTAAGCTACGTAGTGTTAATTAGAAAACGTATGTGGATACGAGTAAATTTACAGACCTTCTTATTTTGCGTTGTGAAGATATATGAAAACGGCATGTTATTGGTCGTGTTTCTAATTAAGGCAGGACAAGTGAGCATGGGAATGAAATACATACCCAACTTCATGTAACAGTCCAACCACACTAGAGGCTTTTGTACTCGTTTTATTGAAAGTTTCAAAACTTCATATTATATTAGTGAATAGCCGGCATCCTTTCAGTAATGGATTTTTGAGGAATCGTCTCATTTGATACAAAAACTACAATTTTGAAATGAAAACAAAATATCGATTAACACTTAAGAGTAATTCTCTGTAAGAATCAAACAAAGTCGGAAATGAAAAATTTTGACCCCCAACTTAAATTTGCATGCAATTAGATATCCATGGGGGATGTTCGAAAATGGCCATTATTGAGGTCATAACTTAATTGTTGCCATATTAACAGCGAATGTTTGTTGACGCCCGAGAACCCAATTTTGAACTCACAAATTGTTGTGAAAACTGCAAAATTTAAAACCTCATTTCTCAACTCGAGACTTGGAACAAATGTAAAACCACTACTCTAGTTTCTTTCCATGTACACGACTTTTCATTACATTTACCGTAAACAAAATAAACGGCGAATTAACTACACCGTGACTCGGCCATTTTAATTCGTGAGTAAAACAAGCAGTACATTTCTTTTAATTTCTCCAAAAGTACATCAGTTCTAGAATTGAAACTACACGGATAGCTTACAACAGACATAGTAGTTACTAAATCTGTAAAAATCTCAGCGGGGCGGGCTTATTTTGTTTTCATGGCAATCAACCAAGAAACCATAAAAATGAGATTTCTTAAATTTTGTCAAAATTAACATTCCGTAAATTTGCTGGGAAAAATCGGAAGAAAGCTGAAACGACCATGAGATTTAAAGAACACTGTCTGGTAAGTAATTCTCTGATGAAAACAACCGTCCATAAACCGTATTTTTGGAAACAATTTGAATCGAAGTACAGCTTACTTGACGGCTTTGTTCATTTCTCCACTTTTCGACTCACGTTGAGCGGGCTGGTTCTTTCTGTATATCACGCGTATTGCTTAAGAATCCAGTGTTCTGAACCTTTTCTTTCAGCAGGTAGTGTTATTTATCCCCGGCAGTACTCCATCCCCTTATTTCAGCCCACTGAAATGAGGTTTGGTGGCACTGTTGGCAGAAATAAGCCAACATGGAGTACAATCAGTACAGGTACATTTCCACCGTAGCCTTTCGCTCTACTTCTCGATCAGACGTCACCATTCGCTCCAAAAGATGGAAAGATGCATCCTTTCAACTAGGAATCCATTTAGCCAAGCATTTCACTCCGACTTACGGTGTAAAGACTGAGGACAACAACTTTCTTCGAAGTGGAAGAGACAATAACATACGCCGTGGAACGTTACCGGTCAGCGGTGTTTACTTGAACAACTTTCCCTTCATAATTTGCCTAACACCGGGTTCTTTATATGCTGTTGATATGACATTCAAAGTATTTCAGAAGCCAGTAATTTCCTCTTATTAGATTCTGTTTTTCCACTTGCTCTCTAGTCGTGGTCCATTCACAGTAGGATTAACAGTTTCTGATAGAATAAATGTACAGTGCGTTTTCCAGTGTTCACACCATTTTCGCCGCGAAAATAAAGCGGCCGTCACACCTCAAACTAAATGTTGGCCAACATTAGTTTGATGTTTGAAGGCCGCTTCAGACTGCTAAAACAAGTCGACAATTAACAATACATCGGTAAACTGAATAAGGAATGGCTATTTTTATTTTCCATTCTATTCAGCTCGTGTGCCTTTGTGCTTTTAATTCAATGAAGGCCTCAATCCTGATTATTTAGACCTTTCGTACTTTAAAGTACAATTTTTCCAGCCATATTTTTACAACTTTGTAAAACAACAAAAAACACCAGCAACAGCAAAACCAAAACGAAACAAAAATAAAACAAGAACAAATAAAAAACGGCTTAATGTTCTTATCATTAAAATTCCTTTGTTGCACCGGCATGTCCAACCGCTATGTTAGTGAGCTGGTGTACGCCTTATAGGCTACATTGTCCGAAGCTTTGCGGCTGCAGAGCTCTATAAGAGAAACAACATTCTTTCGTTTTCCTGAGATGCATATATCGTACTTTTTGGAGACGGCTTTCAGCGTTGTCATTCTTGTCGGTAACAATTCTTCTTTCCTTCCTTTTCGTTTTACACAGTTGACGGTACTCTTCTTTTTCGAATGGATCACTGTGAGACTCCTCTCAAGATCTCATGATATTATTTTAACTCTGGGAATATTTTCGTTTTTGGCAGCCGGATATCCTGACGTACTGAGCTCCTTTCTTTTCGTCGCAATGCGAGAAACGTAAGACGAAATTTGCGAGAGCATAAGGAACACCTCAATTGTAAACAATCCTGATTATTAGAGTCTGTAGTCAAGTTTACGCATTTTTAGGCGAATTCTGCACCATCGGTCTTGTTACTTGACTTCTCCCCTTCTCTCTGATTTCTCTTACTTTATTTTGTTGTTTTGGGTTTTGACTTTAAAGCCCAGTCCACTTGTATACTGCGCTAACGCAGGTACGTTCTTGAGTTTGGCGTCGTTCTAAATGTTGTGCATGACTCGACTTTGCCCTACTTGATGAACACCGTACTCACACTATTTTTCTGGTGCAGAATATCGCGCAAACGACTTTGTATCCTTTTACGAAAATACGCCACTTGAAGTTAGAAATGACATTAAGAGATCTTTAGAGGACGAGCCTCACGGGTATCCACACGTATACAAAAATCTCCATCTATGCGAAATGACAAAAGAAGAATTGCCATCGCGGAGAATGACAACGCTTAATCCATCTTCTAAAAGTACGTACGATTTGCGCATCTCAGGAAAAAGAAATCAACCCCACGTTAAAGGTGTTGGTTCTCTTTTTTTCGTTTGTTTGCTTTACAAAGTTGTGAATGGCTGGAGGGAATTGTCCTCGCGAAAGTGCGAAACGTCCATAATAATCAGGATTGAAGTCTCCATTGAAGGCACGCTGGTTAATAGAATGGAAAATAAGAAAAGCCGTTCTTTCATCAGCTCACCAGTCTATTGTTAATTGTCGAGTTAGCGGTCTCATTTTTGCCGCGAAAATGGTGTGAGCGCTGGAAAACGCATTGTACATTTGTTCTTTCAGAGACTATTAATCCTACTGTGAATGGACCAGGACTAGAGAGCAAGTGGAAAAACAGAATCTAATAAAAGGAAATTGCTGGTTTTCTGACATGCTTTGAATGTCATATCAACAGCATATAAAGGACCCGGTGTTAGGCAAATTATGAAAGGAAAGTTGTTCAAGTAAACACCGCTGACCAGTAACGTCCCACGGCGTATCAGGTTACTCTTCCACTTCGAAGAAAGTTATTGTCCGCAGTTTTTACACCGTACGTTGGAGTGAAATGCTTGGCTAAATGGATTCCTAGTTGAAAGGATGCATGTTTCCATCTTTTGGAATGAATGGTGACGTCTGATCGAAAAGTAGAACGAAAGGCTACGGCGGAAATGTACCTGTACTGACTGTACTCCATGTTGGCTTATTTCTTCCGACAGTGCCACTGCCGGGGATAAATAACACTACCAGCTGAAAGAAAAGGTTCAGAACACTGGAGTTCTAAACAATACGAGTGCTCTACAAAAAGAACCAGCTCGCTCAACGTGAGTCGAAAAGTGGAGAAATGAACAAAGCCGTCAAGTAAGCTGTACTTCGATTCAAATTGTTTCCAAAAATACGGTTTATGAACGGTTGTTTTCATCACAGAATTACTTAACTGACAGTATTCTTCTAATCTCGAGGTCGTCTCAGCTTTCTTCCGATTTTTCCCAGCAAATTTACGGAATGTTAATTTTGATAAATTTAAGAAATCTCATTTTTATGGTTTCTTGGTTGATTGCCATGAAAACAAAATAAGCCCACCCCGCTGAGATTTTTACAGATTTAGTAACTACTATGTCTGTTGTAAGCTATCCGTGTAGTTTCAATTCTAGAACTGATGTACTTTTGGAGATATTAAAAGAAATGTACTGCTTGTTTTACCCACGAATTAAAATGGCCGAGTCACGGTGTAGTTAATTCGCCGTTTATTTTGTTTACGGTAAATGTAATGAAAAGCTGTGCACATGGAAAGAAACTAGAGTAGTGGTTTTACATTTGTGCCTAGTCTCGAGTTGTAGTGTTTTAATAAACTTGAGACATGACGTTTTCAATTTTGCAGTTTTCACAACAATTTTTGAGTTCAAAATTGGGTTCTTGGGCGTCAACAAACATTCGCTGTTAACATGGCAACAATTAAGTTATGACCTCAATAATGGCCATTTTCGAACATCCCCCATGGATATCTAATTGCATGCAAATTTAAGTTAGGGGTCAAAATTTTTCATTTCCCACTTTGTTTGATTCTTACAGAGAATTGCTCTTAAAATTCCTGAACGTGTTACAAGGATCATCATCATGATGTTCCGCCTAATAAAGTTTAGTGATAAGGAAATGTATGACAACTTGAACCGGATTGGCTTATTCCAATTACGTTTCGAGGTTGTCTGATTTGAGTTTAACCCACCCAATTACAACCTCGTTTTAGAGTAGTCAATCCAAGACTAGAAAATGCTAGTAAGGAGGTAAGTTAATGAATCGTTAATTAAATTGTTGACTTCCTTAACTTGGGAATAGAAAGCATATGGAACACCATACTTCAGTTGCACGTAACTGTTAACTTAGTGGTTTAAGCAAATTGTTTGGTTAAGGGCCGTTTACACAGCAATTATTTTATGCGAATTTAGCGAGACGTTTTAGGACGAGCTCGGCAAGTGGGCGTCTGACAAGTTTATGCTCACCTACTCCATGAAATCACCATAACATGGTAACAAAAACCGCTACTAGTTTTCACAGGCCATTTGAATTCGCACTTAAAATTGTTGCTAACATCGCATAAAAATCGCCTGTATAAACGACCCTTCAGAACCCTTAAACAAGTTTTTTCTGCAGTCAAATAGACTACGATGTCAGCCGTTTCTCAACGCTAACCACCTGTGGTTAGCGAAAGTAATAACAAAGAAAGTTGGGCAAAAACGGTCAGCACCACTCGGTTCTACTTTTACGGGAAAAACGGTTAAGTTTACTAGTTAGCATTCATATGGCTTTTGTAGAAGGGATGTTAATAAAGCAAATGCGACTTTTTTATATGTGTAGCTGTTTGGGAAGTAAATGTAGCTATTTTCTCGCTCTGATTGTATGGGACCGACACGTTTAGATTGAAAATCTCGATAAATAAGATGTAAGCAAGTTAGCATTCATATGGTTATTTAAGTTTGACATTTAAAGAATCACTTGCCGAGTTTTCGTGCAAATCTGACGGTTTGAAGTATATCGTTTTTAGCTTTTCTGAAACCTACTCCCGCAAAACAGGCCGTACATGCAAATACGTCCCACAGAGTCCCCCACGGGAGTTGATTTGACCGCTTTTAAACTTCCCGCGAGTGTTCTAATGAATTCACAACTGCGCGTCCATAAACAATAGAGCACAAGCCATGGTAATTAAGCATTGTATTGCGGTGTGAGTCAGTAAAGTGCGACAAACGTATAACACCCGAATGCCGCTTTAAAAAAGTAAAAAAAAACACACACACACACATACAAGTATTTTCGCGATCGCGATCGCTGTATGTGACGCAGACGTTACATCGATCTCCACGATATATAATTGCGATCATAAACAGCTTAACGAACACCTCGCCTCTAGTTGTGCGGGTTTGATTGAGTCTAGCTCGCGCGCTTAATCACAAACAAAGACCAGGGCGGTTTTTTCTTTTGCGTCACGCGTGGCTAACCTTTCATGCTCATTTCATTCGCGCTTCAAGCTCGCTAGCTAACGCACAGACAGACAAAGCGTAAGACATAATTCAGCTTGGGACTCCTTTCGCACCTCTGGTGGCGTGCAAGTAACGCTTCGTGATCGTCTCAACCGCTTTAAAACCGCTTGGTCAGCATGAAACCAATTCAGATAATGTTTAGGCAACAAACACAAAAATGCTCGCGAACAGTTTTTTGACGAATCTCACTATTCAATAGGTTTGAATAGGGAGCACGGCCTAATTAGAGAGCTATTCTTCACTTTATCGAACCTCGAAATTTGCTTCACACTTTCAACTGTTTGATTGACAGCAACGAAATTAAGAAGAGACCGAAGGTATTCCCAAAGCGCAAGTCTGCTGACCAATCACAGCTGACTAGTTCTGAACATGCAAATCATTATGCCGCGCGCTCTGAAATCGGGCGCTGTAAGTACATGTCGCAAAAGACAATAGCATTCTGGGCGATGGTGTCTATGGGGTTTTGGTCAAGGAGACGGTTGACATTTAAGAAGGGCAGTCAAGTCAAAACAAAGGATTTCTGTTGGACGTTGAACACGACGTTTCAGAATTTCATTTCCATGGTTGATTGGTTGATTATCGTTTAGATCCTTTTGATTCTGAAATGTCTGAGTTCAAAGCTCGAAAAACAAGACTAAGATTTGTATTCCTGTATATTCAGGGGCATCCCACGAGAAAATTTTAGCAAAATACCTGAAATATCATTTTCCACTTTCCTAGTTTTTTTCATAGATTTTTCAAGGCATATATGTGTAAGCTAATACAGATTGATCTGTTTGGCATTTTAAACTGAAAATTTAGGCATATAGCATGACGAATTTCGCATCAACTGAAAAACCCGGAAAAAAAATTCCGAGTTCCAGATGGCTCAGGAAAATTGAAGGAAACATGATCCGCCGAATTTCCGAGCTGCTGATGGCTGTCCGAAAATGCTAGCTGGCCTTATTTTGCACTCTAAACGACATATTTGTCCCTCCGAAAACAACAGGAACTAAATAGGTCCTTCTTTTACGAAAGACCGAGGTGATGTTTCACCAAAGAAATCTCTAGCTTTCACTACAATTACATTGTAAATCCGAATACCTCAGGCGGGTTTGGGCCTTCCGAACAGATATTCCCCGAAACGAACCTTTGGGTGCCCCTGCATATTGGCAACCACGTTGCACCTACGTAAAGCGTTAGTGTGCTTTCATGTGAGCGTCACAATTTACGATTTCGATCCCACACTCACTCGTTTAATCACATTTTTACCCTGGGAACGAAAGGGTTGAACTTGTCGTCAAGTTCACTTGAAGTTAATGAGAACACTCCTTTGGGTGATTATTGCTTGAAAATTGCTCTTTAGAGATGTACCGTAGCCGACCAATGAATGAACAGAAAAATTCTTGGTAGATTCGTCCATTACAATGGTAAGCACTGAAGAATACATAGTAGTTTAAAATAGTCAATGTCAACTTAAGAGATGTGTATATTTTTAATCTTTGTAAAGAGAGCTTTATTTGTAGAAATAAATTGTGAAATATTTATGCAGTGAATTGTTGTCAACATAGGCACTTTGAGAGGACCCCTTCTTGTAGGAAATCGTCGTGAAACGGGATCCTAACGAATTTCTAGTAGTTGTTGGACTGCCCTTTGTTTGGCTGAATGCTCATGTCGCAAAGCCTAAGAGCACGTCTTGTTGAAGCATCCACTAGAAAGTGATGATTATGAGTTTTCATTGCAGTAGCAGCACTAATAACAGCGTCAACAACCTGAAATGCTCTTTTGCCTTACAAAGAAATTTTTAACCAAAAGATGAAGTATTATCAGTCCATATTGCAGTACTGTAAGCTGTACTGCAATAACTAATACAATGCGTGTATTTACTGAAGCAACAAAAATATCTGCTGTAATGCATAACAAATCGCGTTTCTCTTTGTTCCTAAGGATCCTTTTCCTCGCATTGATCATTCCTTTTACAGAGGAAGATAAACTCGGTCACTACAAAGACCTTTCTGAGTGTCTAAAAATGATCCCTTACCGTTTCAACTCTGTTCATTTAGGTCCATCCTTCTTTGCCTAATCTTTTTCAGAAGTTTGTGTGTGTGATCTTCTACAACTTAATTAAAGTGGCTTCTTAATAGGGAAAGCTACTGACTTTTTCTCTTCAAACCTTTTAGTTCGACCCACAAATGAAAGACTTCATCTTTTACTCAAACAAATCCAAAGCTTGCAAAAGCTCATGAAGCCTCTTCGCTCTGTTTTCAAGTTGCGCTGTGTTCTTTGTAACCCTTCCCTTTCTTCCCTGTCTGGTCTTCTTAATCATTTTACTGACGGCATCGAAGTCTACAACTATTCGTCTGCTGTTTTGTGACACAATTGACGTGGCTGTATGCTGGTAAGTGTTTCTCGAGTATCTCGCCTTTTTCATCCACTTGCTAACTTCGTGGAAATCAATTATATTCGCCCTTGGTTCATCGGATACTGGACGGGACCACTCATTTGTTTGCGATGTGGCCGTGATGCCTTCTGATCTCTTGCCAACTGACGCATTGTTATTTGTTGTTTTAGTACCGCTTCCTCTTTCCTTGCCTTGCTTTGCTGAAAGGTATGAATGATCTACTGAATCGTTGCTTGAATCCCATGAGCGCACCCTGAAATGTTTAATTTTTACATCACTGGCGAAGTGAACGGTACGAGTAGTATCACACTCCAGATTATTTTTGTTGTCTACGTCAACTATTGGACTGAACCCTTTCAGTGATGACTCAGAATTGAAGGAATTGTGTGCAGTTGATGACGTTGCAGATCTATGTGAAAAAGTTGATCTTTCAGGAAGAGGCAAAGGCTGGATTTGCCCATAAAAGCTGTCTGGTGTCACCGAAAAGCAACATAATTCTTCTTCGCTCTTAACATTGAACGAATTCCTAGTTGATGGCATAGCATAGCTGTCTGGGGAAAATGAAGAAGAAAACAGGTTTGTAGGGCCCAACTGAGCATCGAATGAATTGCGTGAAATCGAAGACTTTGCATGCTTGTCTGGTGAAGGGGAGTTAAGAGGAAGTGCGGAAGGCTGTCTTTGTTCAGATAACGATGTTAAAGAATCTAATGATAGTGTAGAACTGGCTGGTGAAAGCCAATAACGAAGGACATCTGTAGGATCGTTTTGCTCTCCGACTAACATTGAACTGCTGAGAACGGTTGAAGTCTTCATGTCCTCATAGGATGAATATTGTGAAGCTGATGACATTTCGCACCTCTCCGGGAAGAGTAAACTTCCACAAAATTGGGAAGGATCGCTTTGCCCAACGATTGTATTTGTTTGAATTGATGGAATAGCATATCCATCTGGTAAAACGGAGCAACCGAGTCCTATGGGCTCGCTTTGTCCATTGAATGAATTGCGTGGTGTTGATGGCATTGCATACTTATCTCGACAAGGGGCGCTAACGAGAGGTTCAAGACATCCATGTGAGTCATTTGTTTGGGAAGGTTTTTTTGCCATGTACTTGCTTGACACCTCCGTATCGTCTGAGACTTCCAGTTTACTACCTTCTTGGGTATCCGTGGTCGAAGAAATCTCTCCCGTTTCCGGTCTTTCTTTCAGACTCTCCCTCTCGTGGCTTGCCGTGGAAGAATGCGCTCTATTTACGCCCAGAAAATTTAAAATGTTTGATAGCAATAAATTAGCCACTTCCATATCGTCGTTTTCTTTGGCTGAGATGTTGGATTCCGTGTGAGCCTCATTTAAAATTGCAACAAACATGTTCATAAGGATGATCATCGTAAGGAAAAGGAAACTCTGGGAGTACAACTTAGCAAGTACTCTGTCCACCAGTTGCAGCTCTGAATGTGGTGCAGGACTTCCAAGACTCATGAGAAATTGCGACACAGTAACCCGTTTGAACGAAGAAAACATGTACACATTTTTGCCAAACAGGAGGCACCCTGCATGTCCATAAGCGACAAAGACGAGGGCTAAAACCACTGTAAAACTCATGACTGGTCGCAGAGACTTCCTCATCGCCAGTAACAGCACTATAACATTTTTGTTAAATTTTAACAGCCTTAGCAGACGCAACACGACAACGGTGACAGCGATACAGATCATGCTGTTTTCTGTCTGAAACCAGAACAGGGTCTCGTGAAAACTGACAGAGACAAACGGATTTCTTTTAAGTTGTTGCAGAACACTTGACGTTTCTACCTCTCTTTGGATGGAAAACGCCATCACAAGTATTGCGCTTATAATTTGAAGCATTTCGAGCCAGTTCCAAATCGATAAAAAGTATGAGCATTTCAACTGAGAAATCCTGATACATTCGCTCACTAAATAATAACCAAGAGCAAACGCAAAGATAAGAAAAGTGACTAGGTAAACCTCGGTCAATGTAGAATCGGGTTTAAACAGTGGCATTACTTGGGTTCTCGTGGATGTTCCCAAATATCCGGAAGGAAGCATCTCAAAATATAAGGTAGTAACTGTTAGTAACTTAGTGGCTACGTTGAACGTAGAAAGCTCTACCATAACCACCCTAGTTTGGCGATCTATCCATCCTTTCTTCTTGATATCGTTTAGAATCCATCGGGCCGTTTTTGCCTCGTATCCCAGATTCACTATGTAACCTCCACCGCAGTAAAGAGCGTGCACACCTTGACTTCGATGGCTTCCTAGTTCCTCGTCAGATCTGTATTTCCAGTTTTCAGGGCAAGCAATCGTCGTAGTGTTATTCGAAAGTGCGTCCCATCCCATTTTGTCTTCTTCGTCTTCGGAGTAAAAATCATAACAGGAGGATATGGAATTGCTAAAAAGGCTATGCACGTCACAGGAATCTGAAAAATAATGTTATACAAGTGAATTCAGCAGGAACCCATCTAGAAAAACTTGTATGTTTTTTCAATGTGAAAAAGGAAAAAAGTTCGTAGTGCAAGTATTCCGTATTGGTCAAAATTTAACCAGCAAAGTAAAATTTGAGGGGAAAACCTGGTTCACCGTTATTTGAAGGAACTAATAAAACCTCTGACTTCAGACAAGCTTACAATCTATCAACTAGTAGATTTTGTTGCTGTGTTAGGAGTAGGCGACATGCATCCAACTAAAAATGTGCTTAGAAAACGTTACATCAACGGTTGTGTTGTTAAGGTTCACACAGACATTATCAGCCAAAAAACTTTATTTTGTTGAACATTTTTCTTTGTGATGTAAAAGTTCTGTCCATAAATATTGCGTATTCGGAGCGATTACCAAGGTAAGAGAGAAATTTAACTGAGTGGCAAAAGCATTTCGTTTTGCCTTACTGCGCTCTGTGATTGATTAAAAGAAAGAGACACTTTCTCAACCACAAAGATATAAAACCAAAACCAATCAGGACTTGGTCGCACGGATTTTTCCGCGCTTGACGCTGCATTTACGTCGAGTTCTGGTTGGTTCAATGTCTTATTTGCGCTCGTTGCGATTGGTTAAAGTAATCACGAAGGTTTTGGTTTTATGACAGTCAACTGACACCCGATGTTGAGGTGTTATTGCCAACTAGGCGCGTTGTTTGTCACCTGATATACTACGCGTAAGTTGAACCTGTTAAGTATACATTCCTTTAGTAAAATAGTGAAGATAACTGGAAAAAAGGCGAATTATTTGGTACCTTTGAAAACTCTTAGTTGTCTCAAACGTGGCATACCGACTAAAATGGATAGTTTGTTTCCAGTGTACTCTGTGGTTGTTTCTTCTCTTCCATTGTACCACTCGCCTGCAAAGGTCGCTGGAATCAAAACTTCGTCAAACCAGTTCCATAGCTGAGAACTGTTCCTGATCTGTGAGCAAAATAGTTAAGAATTATTCACCAAAGTGGAAATGAGTAGTGGTGGATATTTACGGAACCTGAAGCGGCCTCGCTAATATATTTTAGAAAAACGTTGTAGTAAACAGATGGATTTATATAACATACCCACAGTGCGATATATGTCTTGTCATCCTGGTTATTGTGAACGCAGATCTTTTATTTGTTTATTGACGTGATTATGTGAGGCACTGAAGTATTCGTCATATGTAATTATATTTTCACTTTTATCAACATTTAAACAAAATCTGAGTAATCTGAAATGATGACGATCGTTATCTATTATCAGCTGCTTAAGTTGATATCATTAACTGCGATGATGTCGTCATTTCACATTTCAGTCCGCAGTTCACATAGAAGATCATTTCATATATTCACTATCATTCAAACTCTGAGTAAATTTGAAAAAATGTAACGACTCTATTGCTAAAACAAATCCCATTCAAATCCCATTTCAGATTCGTACACTCTATAGATCAGAATACGGAAGTGACTCAGTAAACAGCAAAAAGAGGCTGTCATACAGGAAAACATCGTGTGCAATATGTTGCATGCAATTGCAATTGCATCTGGCGTCCACCCCTGAGTCGTTGCCTGCAACACTGAACAGTGCGGCGAAAGTGAATGCGCATCATCTACGCAGCAATGCTCAACTGACAATTCCGGGATAAACAGAAGCAGCAGCTGGATTACACACAACGTTGGAACTTATGTCTTAGGATTACCAATGCTATAGTTATGTTCTTGTGGCAGCCTTTCTCACCTTATGAAGTTTACTGAAACCATCATTTGTAGCTTTAGCCATGCGATATCGATGTTCATTCTTATGTCCATAGCAGACAATCATAAGAAGAATAAGGGAAACACACGAAAACACCATGTCTCTTGCAAATGTGTTTGTTTTTCTTTCAGTAACCCTGTACATCCTTTGACTATCAATTTTTTCCTTGGACATGTCGAATAGTGTCTGCGAGCTATCGCTGTCGAGGGAGGGAGCTTCAGAGGAGTCATCATGTTGCGCTAAGGGTTCCTTTCTGCTGCTCATCAACCGCAAAGCCAGAAGAACAGAGATAAAAACGATTTTCACTGGTTGAGAAACAAAAACATCCTCAGTCGTGGTTAAAAAGATGGATACCAACCAACGCGATGAAGTCTCCCCTCCCCACGTAAGAGAGTAGAAAATGACAATTAACGCAGCTACCAATGAACCAACAATACAAACGAACCAAGCGATGTAGATGCAAAAATGACGAAGTCGGAAGCGTTTGCTACCCTCATTAACATTAAAATCGAATTCGTCGTTTGCTACGACTGAACGCCTGCTGTTACGGAATATAAATACCACGAGGAAGCTTGGTGGAAAGGTAATTATTGCAGTAAAAATAGAAACACTGAGTTCCCGACCAGTCATTTTCAAAGGCCCGACTTGAATAGCCGGCGTTTCATTAGCATTGCCAATATTGTAGAACATGGCAGAGGAAAGCATTCCCCAAAGGAAAAAGAAGAAGCAACAAGTCACCCGCTGTACACGGGTAAAGAAATCTCGGGGATCTTTTGTGACTACTGAGAACCACAGATGGTCGTTTGCGAGACCGCATATACGTGCGCTGTTGAACTCGCTTTTGAAGCCGTACCGTTTGTTGACGTTTGGGGCATAAAGCTCCACTGTTGTACTTCCATCTTCACGTTCTAAGGCCAGCCAACGGTAGCAAGGGAACTTCCATCGGGAATTTTCCTCAATGTCTGTGATAGAGATTTCATTTAGAAACCAAGATGGGTCTTCTCCAGAACTATCATGGCCGACATGAAGCTTAACTAAAGATCCAAGCGGTCGACCAACAGCTAACAGGAAGTTGTCGGTATTTCCTCGACTAAACGGTTTGTTTCCATCGTTGTTCCTTGTCAACTCAATGACCTCGCTATTACTCTCAGTTCCATAAAGTTTCATGAAGACTTTGGCAGAAGTACCAGAGTTTCGCCATGCTCCTGTGGTAAAAGAAGCTATGTATCGGCAGGCGGTGTTTTCGGTCGAAGCTAGAGGCATCACTGGACTTACCTGTAACAAAGTAAGTAGAAATTAGTTTTCAGTAACAGAACAAAAGTTTGAATTGGAGTGGATAACTGGATTTTTGCTTATCCCCTACGTCATCATATATGTCGCCAATATTGCCAACGTGGCAGGAAATTACTTGACGATCGTCAAAAAAACATTCAGGCATTTCAATGATTTATGCTGATTTTTGTGTGGCTCCAGCCAAGCTGAGACCACTATGTCAGCACGTGCGCTGTTTCTGGCTTTTTTTGACAGTTTAACGGGAAGAGACATCACGTCTTCTACGCACACTCGACGTACTTAAAATAACTTTAAAACGATGTGAACACTGTTAAATCGCAGTAAATCGTATATATTTCGTCTTGCGTGACTAGTCACGCAATACTTACGCAAGTCACACAATGGGATGACTTTTTTCTAACAAGGTGCGCTTATTACTCGATTTTAGCCGTGTGTTCCAAATTGTAAGTCCGTGTGAAATAATGTGGAAAATAAAACAGAGCTTATTTAAATATTTGTCTGCATACGGGAGTTGCCACATTCGTCAAGCAAGATGTCACGCAAGAAGTGAAGAAGTTAGTACCAATGACGCAAGACGTGACTTTCAAGATCGGCTATTCTCTTCTAGTTCAATCATTACTCAATTAATTTTTGCGGCACGTTACGCTTCCTACTAGATTCAAAATATTTGTCCATGGAAAAAAATATTTATAATAGAAAGCCACAAAATTAAATTTCAATCCGTTGAGCTTGCGGGGAACATCTGAGAATGATCTTAAGAAGGGATTGTTTTGTATTATTTTGTTTGTCTCATTTCTTAGTTATATGCGTCAGCACGCGAGTAAGGTGAGAACATTCACGCTTCGTCTTACGTAAATTTGCTAAACTAGCCAAAGTGCACGCTTTCCAAACACTTGTTGTATTTCGCACGTATCATAACAAGAAAACGTGTTTCTCGACCATATTCCGAGAAATCGTCACGTCAACATGATGGAACTAATCCAAGCCGTGCTCACAGGCACGCTCATCCCAAAAAGTTCAACTTTGCTCTGGTAACTAGGTAATAACGTTAATTTTCGACTGTTGTTAGAGATTTT
The DNA here is from genome assembly GCA_964030785.1 of Siderastrea siderea. Classification (NCBI taxonomy): domain Eukaryota; kingdom Metazoa; phylum Cnidaria; class Anthozoa; order Scleractinia; family Rhizangiidae; genus Siderastrea; species Siderastrea siderea. Next base: position 29,064,736 of record OZ034970.1, on the reverse strand, counting down.
GGGAGGACCTGCACCGCTTCCAGACGAGGTCTAGGATTGGTCGAGGAGAACAATAGGTAAAGAACGAAACAATAGCCCTAACCCTGATAACAATAGACGGTGCAGGTTATAGGGACCAATGAAATTAGAGGTTTGGAACCGTGCAGGTCTACCGGGAGATTTTACAGATTTTATCTCACTTTCTTCTTGTTTTGTCGTAATTTGAAGCCAAACTTGTACACATTAGCGTACCGTTTGTTTACTTAGACGTCATTTTTTTTTTCCTGGAAGGAAATCCCGCTTTCAAGAATATTTACAAAGGTAACTGCAAAGGGCCGTGGAATTTCTCTGGAATTTGTCCAGAAAATTTAGGAAGATAGCAAAAGTAGTGGTTTTCTGGTGACTGACTAACGTTACGAATGTTTTGTGGCAATTCACGAAGGCTCTTCTCAATTTTATTGACTGACTCGAGACTAACTATTGAATTAAAAAACGAAGGAGCTGATATTGATGCAACAATAAAATTTGGTCTCGCGTGGAAACAATTAAGCTTTAGGACTACCTTGAAACAAAAAAATCAGCCAATGATAGCAAAGAAAAAATTCAATAAAGTTCTCAGTTATATAACGGACTCACTTTTTCTCTATCTTTGTTGTCAGCCCTTCGCGCAAATATTAAAGCGATGAAGCAAAGCAGAAACACAAATAGTACTGAAACAAGAACCAGGACATCGCGTGGATCGCTGATGTTGTTAAATCCTACTTGAACTTGAGAGAAGTCTATTGTGTTAGGCGTTACCAGAAAATAACCTCCAAATGATGTTAGGTGATTGCAAAGACACTGCAAGGCAACTGGGGTAGAATTGGCGCCAACCTGTGAAGTGTAGAAATGCAAACATTACGATGGAGTCTATCAAACCATGTGTCTGAATAACACTGTAATTAGATGAACTAGTTTTAGAGGTTGTAAGGCATGCAAAGATTTTACGTCAAGAGTTTGAGGTGGCATCCCCTCTTAACAATTTAATGCTAATTCATTACCTGAGAAGCAACAAAAATGTAGGTCATAGGTTAATGAATTTATTGTCGGATTTAACAGGAAATGTATTAAATATTTCCAGTCAATATGAACAAATATCTACTTTCAAAATGTCTTAAAACGCCGACAGTTTTGTAATCTCATATGTAAAGAGTTGATTTGCTCAGAACTAAGCCCTCACCCATTCTACATTTTTTAATGAAACAATTTGCAACGTAAGTCTTGCAAGTATGACATAAGAAGAATAGATGACGTCCATAAGAATAAGTATACATCAATCTCCACGTCACGTGAAGTGATCATCTCATCTCATCTTGCAGTAGACATTTTAGGATTATTCTACCCATTCCAAGTTTGCTTTTGCTTATGCACTCACCTAGGAGTGGGTGGATGGGTGGAATTCCCCCCCCCCCCCCTGAAGACTGAAAATCCCGGTGTGATTAGAAAAACTGGCTTGTACCTTACACCCTTCACTCATCCACTGCTCTTTGTCCTCCGACCAATACAGACAACCAGCTGAGTCTACTTCCAAGGTAATGTTTACGGACGTTTGGGAGTCATAAGGAGGCAAAGTGAGTGTCTTGTTTTGAACCACGGGCTGCTGCGTCGGCGGTTCCTTGAACTTCACACACAGCTGTTCATCTTGATCGTTGATCTGGAGAAGAGACCTCAGGATTCGCTGCCCCGGAACATGATTGCCCGGTGCATTAGTTGTTGGCGAGACTATTTCCGAGGCAGACCTTCTTTCTCTCACATTTGACTTGCGATGCTTTTGAAGTAGTCCAATGAAATATTTCCCACGGTGTTTAGCATCAAACCATACATAATGGCTAACACTACAAAGCTGCGTTTTGTTCTTGCAAGGTTGTTCTTTTAAAGTGGTTACGTAATCATAGTCCTGCTTGGTAGGCTCAGCACCGTACTTCACATAGATTTCAAACGGCGCGTCCCTGTCTAGCGTCAAGGAGATCCTGATTGCCGTCTTTTCACGATGAATAGTAACCGCTCGATACATCATAACGTCTGGGACAGAGTAATCCTTTACTTGTGGTGAAGTTCTGTTATTAGACTTCTTCAATGGGACTCTCAATGAGATGTCAGTTTGCAAGTTTGCGACATCGACAACTTTACCAGTTTCATCCTTTAGGATCAGGCTAACCACTTGGGAAGTAATATCGTAGGTGGACTGGTGAACACCGTACGGGTTGATTTTATAGTCGATCAACTGAAAATAAAGGATGTAGAGGACACGTCAAATCTGACTGTGACTTATTTCAGTACTTGTGTGCTTTCAAAAAGATTCTTTCATAAATCAATGAGTGACGATATAGGACTATTGATGACCAGAAAAAAAAAGAAAATAATCTGAACTTGTCCTATCTGGATTTCAAATCCGAGAGGTCAGGCGTCGAAAATGAGTCAGGAATCGACCATTGCTTTTAACAGAACGACGCGCTGATAAGTCAAGTAAAGTAAAGTAAAGTAAGAACTTTATTATCGTGTCGTAACATCTTGCGTACAGGGATGTACGCCAATTAGGGACAACCCCATAATATATACAATTGGTAAAAAAATTACAGTTTTAGTTAATTGTTAACAATCCTATACTACTCTGTACAACGTGTTAAACAAAAAAAAGATATTTATAAAATTTACAATTTTTAAAATAAATAATGCGGAAGATCTACAATAAAATCCGTGAATAGTTGCTACAGAGAAAACAGTCTCTACAGGTATTGTCCATCAACTGAGAAAAGTCAACAGATATAATACGCCTCTTAAAAATGTCTAAGGATTTAGAAGATTTTGTGAAGTGATTAAGTTTTGACCAGATAACAGGACCTAAAAAGCTTATGCTGTTCTTGCCATATGCGACTGTTCGAAACCTTGGTAAGACAAATTCTGAATTTCTGAGAGAACACTAACTATTGTTAACTGCGAATAAGTCCGCAATATAGGGTGGCGCTCGATCGTTTTTAACTTTGTACATTATGGTAGCGATGTTTTGCAATCGTCGTGTATGACGTTTTGGTAGGTTAGCCTTTTGCAGAAGTTCCTGAGGGTACGTTCTTGAATTTGTTCGAGTTTTCGGGCATCAGAGGAACGACAAAAATGCCAGACAATCTGACAATACGTGAGATGAGGTAGTATAGCAAATTAAACAATGTGCAATTTTGAAGATGTCGGTATTAGGTTGCGTAATCTGAGAATAACACCAACTTGACAGAAGCTTTCTTACAAATATCCCTTACGTGACTTGAAAAAGTTAGTTGAACGTCTAAGGTAACTCCCAAGAGCATTGTCTCCGACTTCTGTTCGATAACAGTATCCTTTATCGCAACTCCTTAGGACAATTCTTCGGGCCAAGACTCATCACCTGATATTTTGAAAAGTTACCCTGGAAAAGGGGAAGATATATGTTCTTCCTACTGACCAAGAAAATCAGGCAAATCCAGCAACAAATCCAGAAATTAATAAACATATTTGCCAACACAGTAGGCGTAAGCAGACAATGTCATGAGAATTTTTGAATGTTTCCCCAAATTTCAATACATTACCTGAAAAGAAACTTTGGTTGTGTTACCAAACATCCCCTGGCTTATCGCCTCGCTCAAGTGAGGAAACGCAACGCTAATTTCACCTTCTTCTATATGCCAAAGACTCATATCAGCTGCCTCGCGCACTCCCAGGTAAACACTTTTATGGATCGTTTCCAGCACGCTGTATTTCTCGCCCGACACTTTGGTCGATAAGTCAGCGTCAGATATGTGGTCATTTAGTTTGACAGCAACTCGCGATAAGTTTTTCATCTGCCAAAAATAAAAGTAAAATTTCAAACTAAAACTGATGATGAACGTTCTGTGAGAGGACACCCTGGGACCACATTCAAGTGTTCGCGTATCAGAGGTGTTAACATACGGGGGTTTGAAAAACATGCAGTGTTTGTACAGTGCCTGGGACCATGACGCAGTGTCCTCTTAGGATAGGTGTCCACGTATGAGGGCTTAAAGATGCAGTGCTTGTTTGTGGGTGGGACCTCGACTGAGTGTCATTATTTTTTGATAGGTCTAATTGTCTTACTAGAAGTATATGACCATTAGGCTGTATTGAAGGGAGATGGTGAAGGCCTAGAAAGAAAAGGATTTCGCATTTTTCATTTAGCAATGTGGCAACCAAAAATTCTACAGCATTTTTTGGAACACTGCATAACACAAATGGAGGGTCCAATTAACGACCGCTGCAGATTACCTTTGCTCGCTCAGTAACGTTAAGCGAGTCTGCGTGTGTAGTTGCGTGAAGAATGTTCCCTGAACAGTGTAGCAGCATCTTCCATGAATCTCTTACAAGGCCAAGGTCCTTCATAGATTTACTCTTAACTCGCTGTTTTGCGACAAATGCCCATCTTTTAAGGGAATGTAATGCAGTTTCCTGAAATTAAAGAATTCGTCAGCAATTGGGGACAGTATCCGTTTTAGCTTGTTTAAAATGAGACTAACTGCAAATATTTGGCCTGTTGTGCACATGTCGTCTGTCAGTAGATCAAAAATCATCAAGAGACAGCTAAAATGGAAAGGAAGGATGGCGAAGGGATGGAAACGTCGCCTCCCACTGGGGACTAGTTTTGATTCCTAGAGTTTACTCCATTTGTGGGCGGAGTTAGCTGTTGGTTTTCTTCTTCGCTCTTTTTCTGGCCATGAAAAGCCGCTCAAAAAATACTTGGAGCGATGTTCAATACTTAAACAAGAGGAAAGACCTTAAGTATTTACCATGCTATCTGGGGAGACTAGAACATCTGAAAATTCAGTGGCCTCCTTTAACACTGAAGAGACTTGAAGCACTGTCTGCACGTCTGCTACTTTAACTGTAGAAAGCTCTTCAATGATGTCTTCTTTCAGCTGTAAAAACAAAGAGCACAACAGCATTTATTTACTACAGATTTCCGTTCTGTATGGCTTTCGTGAAACTGTAATAATTACTTGATAATTGTTATTTAAAGGTGAATTCCCGTTAGAATTTAAGGATATAGTTCTTGCCTCAAGAAAATTACAATGCCTGGTTTAGGCGACGAAGAAAACAGGGATTGAAATCCTTTCCTGGTGAGTACTATTTCAATACTACGTGAAAAATTAACAGATAGGCTGCGAGCTGTCGTCCTTCTTGTGTCAAATTCTACGCGGTGACAAAATGTCAAAATTATGCAAATCAACCGTAAAAACGAGGCGGAATTGAGGAAAAAGAGGAATATACAAAAGGAGAAAAACGAATACAATAAAACGACAAAAAATGTCGTACTAAAAAAGTGACCATATCCTACACTTTTCACTTGATCTCTTGTCATAAAAGACATCCCAGTGCCAAAGTCGATAGCCTGCATCATTCCATGTGCCATTTGCCAAGCTTCGTATGTTTTTCCTTCTTTCATATATTTGTCGAATAGAGCCTCGGTCCCTTCAAACACTGAATATCTGCCATCTCTATCGTTCAACCACGATGGCTGTGCAACCTGTTGAAAGCAGCAAAGTGGTTTGCAATTAGGTGTCATAAGTGATCCGCGTTTCCTTGGGTTTTGCTTTGCTATGCCTATTTCAACGGCTCTTTGTCTCTCTCCATCTAGCAAAATCATGAAAGATCGCGATAATTATTATTAAGAAAAATGTTTCTTATTTAAATTTGACAGCCTTTAAATTGTACGTTGTACATTATTGGGTAACGTCAACGCGTTACAACATTAACAATCCCATTCAATTCAATGCATTTCTAAATATTATATTAAATAAATCTCATCGTTCGCTTTATGCGTCTAAAAGGCATGGCAGTTGGGTACAGTCACACATTGATGCAGCAATACTTGACAGCAACATTGTGCTTGCAAAGAAAAAGCATGCACCATGCCCTAACTGATACTTACACCAACTCTAAAGTAGGTTTCAGCCCGCGATCCTAAAGAGTTTATAATGACTGCCTTAACTTCAACTTCACCAGCAGAAAATTCAGGAATCTGAACAATACTAAAGGGCATTACGCTATGAGACAGCAAGTGAGACATTGTCCCATCCTCCAGGTTATGTACATGGTAGAACTCGAATATGAGTGGTTTGTGCTCGTCTTTCCATCCCGTACATGAAATATTCAGAGAAATGCCTAACGTGGCTTTATCCAGTTGAGTAGCGTCACACGTTCCACCAGAGGGCGTGGCCGCTGTTTCGAATTGGTAAGCGGTCCAACCACGTGTTCCATTGGGTAATTTAACTTCTAACGTTAACCAATAAGATGAGTTCTCGTGCAGTTTGTCTTCGTTGAAAACGATGTTCTTGGAGTCCATCTTGGTGGCGACCAGAGATCGCATCGTTTCGTTGAGGTACCACACCGTAGTGGATTCAATGCTTTCGACTCCCTTTTTGTACAGTTTCCAGTTGAACGTAATATTACTTGGGGGACGAGGAAATGTGATGGCTTTTAAAACAAACCGATGGCTAGTTACGACCTTTTGCTTGCAGTTAAATATACACCTGCAGAACAGAATGCAAGAAATTGAAATGACTGCTGGATCGCTGCATATCCAGAACTTCTTTTTGAAAACCTTACATTAGCCAGGCTTATATAAGGCCCTACGTTTTACAATTTTCTGAACTCTGATATAGCTTGTAGGAATTCTGTTACTTCTATTAAGCAAAAGGTTAGTTCTTTTATGGCGGAGCACCATTGATAAGCAAATTTGGTAACCTATCGTTACGAGAAACTTTGGTTGTGACGTCCGCGTACGTAAGTACGTCCATCCGCCCGTACAGACTCTGGGGAAGGGGGAGGGGAGTCCCAAGGCAACCTGACCATGGGGAGGAGGATGCCATCTTTTGAAAAAGAGGTTTCTTTAAAAGCTTAATATTTAGCAAAACGTTTGTTCGGACAGTTTTAAACTTAAGAAAAAATAGCTAATATCTATACTTTAAAAGTGAAACGCGAAAAGTTCAAGTTACGAACCGAAACTAGTTTTTGAAGGACTTTCTCTTTTTTGAGTTCCCCTGCAAACTCCGTCGGTACATCGCTTGAGTTCGCAGCATTTGGCAGCGGTCCCTATGCCAAACATAGCAGAGCTAGTGCCCTCTGTTTATCTTTCTGTCCACAACCATGGTTTTTGCGACGGTCAGAACACATTTTCCCAGGGAAACACCCGTGTTTATCGCAACTCAGTAACTCCCGTCACTCACTTAACTCTTAACTCGTGTAACATCGAGTCGAGTCGAAGTACATATCGCTTGAACTCGCGGCATTTGGCAGCAGTCCCCACGTCAAACAAAGCAGAGCTAGTGCCTTCCGGTTTCTTCTCTCCGCAATCATGGTTTTCGCGGCGGTCCGAACACATTTTCCCAAGAAAAACACCCCTGTTTATCTCGAGCGAGTAGTTCTTGTCACGTGAAAAGATATAAATACAGTAATTAACCAACCAACACTTGCCACCAATGTCAGATTAGCTCAGAGGGAATGCAATCGCTCGCTAACCAAATCACCCGAGGTCGATTCCATGCCGAGGTGGGAAAATATTCTATCTGCAGAAATTAATAAGTACCAACGGAAAAAAAGGTAGAGCCTTATGCGCCACATGGCGTAAAGAGGCCTAAGTAAGTAAGTAAGTAAGTAAGTAACGGGAAAAAAGGTACGTAGAGCTCCGCTTTTAGGCCTGGCTAAATCTTTATATTATATAGAAACTACGTACACTGTAACATGTAGCCGTCGCTTTGATCTTGTAATTTATTCTTTATGTATCTGTGTTCTTAAGCCGAGGAAGCTTAATAATTCAAAAGTACCATGGCCAACATCTTGACGAATTCTTCTCTTTTGTATTAAATGTATGTGAACATTACCGATTTTTCTCAAAGCAAGCCAATAAAAGTAATTGTCGTCAAAAACTCCTAGGAAAAAGACCTTTTTTCCATATAAATATCTTAAATTTGTCTTATCCATGACTTGTAAGCCCTTTGAAACCAGTACAACCAAATATTCAAAGTTAGCATATTTTGTGATGCAATGTTTGCCTTTTTTGGGGTAAACCGAAATTAACGCTCAAAACCACGACAGGCATTTTTCAATCGGAAGTCTTTAAAGGAGAAGGTCACTCCAGAGACTGCCAATGAAAAGATAACACTAAGTTGAGTTGCTGACCGTGGTTTTAGCTTCTAAAGTGTATCTGTTCCCAGTGAAATTTCTCTCCAAAGAAGATTGCGAGGTGCCGCCATTTTGAATCATACTTAGCAGCCTGGCCGCTTGTCCGTGACGTCATTCCGTCCAACGTGAAACTGGCGGGAAATCTAAACGTAGCTGGTACGACAGAACTCGTTGGTACTGCTACAAATCGGCTGCACATGTTTCGTTTCATGTTTCGCACGTGCTCAGTTCTGGGTTGTAGTGACGGGTCCGAAAAAGATAGAGTAAGAAGAGTTACTTTTCATAACATACCTATGATTTGCACCGCCAGGCGGTAAACAAAAAGTACTCAAAACAGGTCAAAACCAAAATCTAAGGCTTGATTTGAGTCTTAACTGTTTTAATTTAATTTATAAAGCAATTTACAGGCGTTAAAATAACTATTTTCTACTCAAACACAAATACGATTACAATAATGTAGTGCCTGGAAAGTATGTGATTGTACCTTCCATCTTGTTTTCCGATTCCGGATGCTCAACACAACAAATACACTCTTTTGGAGTTTACATCACTTCACATTTTTGGCAAGAACACCAGAATGTGCTCTCCAGCCGCTCTTTTATTTCATTATCTTGGACACGTTCTGGCTTAAACCGATAACGTTCAAGCGCAGCCATCTCCTCGGATTATATAACTCCGATAACACCCCCGGGTTGAACGGAATGACGTCACGGACAAGAGGCCAGGCTGCTAAGTACGATTCAAAATGGTGACACCCCATGTTGAATTTTGGCCTTTCAGTGGGATCGGATGCACTTTAGAAGCTGAAACCACGGACAGTAGCTCAACTTAGTGTTAATTTTTTTATTGGCGATTTCAAAAAATACACCGTTTCTTGAGTGACTTTCTCCTTTAACTTTAGTGATTACGCTGATATTACTCCGTGTCTTATTTACCTGATGATGACGTTTAATACCTCCTCCTTTGCAACATACACGCTTTGAAGAAACTCGGATTTACGCTGATCTTTTCGCACCACCAGTTTAATGTAGTAAATGGTTCCAGGTAAGGGATTGATTAAAACAGCAGTATTTCCATTGTTTTTGAAACGATTATTCTTCGAGCATGCATGTGCACGTTTCTTGAAATTTTCGGAGGGAACCACGACAGTTTTATTGCCACTGAGAATATTCTGAAACAGTTGCCCTCCATCGAGACAAGACCAAACAAATTCCATTCCAAAGTACCGGTTTTCGTCAATGAAGGGGTCAAAAGAATCTGATCCACTGAAGACTATTGCATGCTTTGCGGAACGAAGCTTCTCTGAACCACCAGAAATCACTGCAACGAGATTTGCTTCTTTCACTTCAATAAACCCAAAATCCCTTCTTGCTGTGGTTGCGTCAGAAAGCGTAACTTCGAATTCGATCAATTTGAGGCCAGACGGCAATGATCCAGTTGGGGGATTCCAAGTCAAGGAATGTCTTTCAACAAGTTTCCGCTCCGCGCAAATTGCAAACGTCGATACCTCCACATCCCTTATAAACCAATTAAATGAAAGCTGCCCTGGCGAGTAGCTGTTTAATCCACTCTCTATGAATGCCTGAAACATCCTGTCCTCTTCCCGCTTGACGATGACATGATTGAGTGGCTTCTTGTTGACCTGATATATCTTTGCTTCGAGTAGCATGTGGGAAACATCACCTTTGTTTTGATATGGAAAAATCAATCGAAACGTGTTAATGTCAATGGTTTTTAATTAACATTTGTCCTTGAGAAAAAATGTGGCAAAGTCGGGACCAAACAAATCCGACATCATCCAACATAATCCAGCATTGCTGAAAACAACTCTGTTGGAAGATGCCATGCGAGGAGGCCACCCGATTCCAGCATGGAACTATTTTATTGGATAAGAAATGTTGGAATCGTTTACCAACGATGTTTAAACAATTTACGTCACATAAAAATCCAACAAATCAAATTCAGTATAATGTTCAGTATAATGTTTCGATGTGGACCGTGGGAGAGAAATTGTTCAGAGAAATTCTCTGCGGAAGTAAAGACTCATGCGATTGTTCCTTGGAGTATCAACATGCGAGGATGTTTCCTTAGGAAATCATTTATCTGAAATTCGTAAACTACGATATATATAACAAACAAGCCAAACTAGGAGAGCAAGCTAAATAACAAACGATGTCAAGGTACTCACTCTGGCATTTATCGATTCCAGGATAATTTTTGTTGACGTAAGTACAGTAGCATTCACATGACCCATTTCTTAACTTTATGCAGTGAGCTGGCGCAGAGCATTCGTCTTGTTTATTGTTGCCTGGAGTGTTGGTGGGCAGAGCTACTATGATTAGAACATGAGACAAAATTTAGACTATAAGGCTAGTATCATTGATGGATGAACTAAGGGTAGTAGGTTTTGAGTGCAAATGTGTTGACCGTGGAAAGCCTTCACTAGATAATTTTCAGGCATATTCATAAGGACGATACAGAGGCTGTCTCGTCTCCAGTCGCCTTCATAACGTGTACAGTAGGAGGTGTGAGAGCAAGGGATGATGGGAAGGGGAAAGAGGAGAAGAAGTCTTCCTCTCTCCCTTTCTCCCTATCCATCACAACTCGCTTCCCGCGCGTTATGAAGACGACTGGACAAGATTGAGATACTGTAGATTTCAGGTGAGTTAAACTAAGGCCCATCTGTCAATCCCAAATTAAACGCAAACAAAACGATTAATGAACTGGAGCTAAACGCGGAAAAACGCGTGCTTGCAGACACAAATAAGTTTGTGTCTTTTTTGTATCTCTTATAGGCAGAGAAATTGCTACTCAATTAAAGCCACCAGACTTCAACCTTTATTAGAAAACAGCATGCCACATCAAATCTATCTTTTGTCAGATGGCCTCATGACTTTGCCATTACCCCCCAAACTCAAGGTTTTATAAGTAGCGCACCTGGATTAGTGAGTGATGGAGTAATATTTGCTGGATAATGAACGACAATGATACTGGGTTGTATTGATTGTGTCGGCGGCGAATTTAGTTGAAGCCCTGGAGTGACAGTTGAAGACTGCCGTCCTGAAACTGAACATGAGTCAATATTATTAACACAGCCAATGGCCAAAATGGCAAAAATAGGAAGTAAAAAAAAAACGGGAAATACATAGGTTTCTGTTCCTCAGAAGAGAACCACACCAGTAACATCAAATCAGAAATTTCCGGGCTGTAAGTAACTAAGAGAAATGGTGCAAGAAAAAGTGAAATTTCTGTAGTAGGGTTGATTGCTTTAGTTTTTCTCTACTGTAATACATGGTAGTGCGATAATCTAGATAATCTAGACTCTGCTGTATAGACGAGGCTTCTGTAAGTCCGCGTCTCGTCCAAAGTGTAATTTTAGAGTTTTTATTAACAATGGGCACAGTGTATTTAACAAAGTGCCAATCGAGATATGTACTTCCATATTAAAATGATTCCAGTATTTAGCTCTCACGGGGCGCTAATTTATTTTTGGTAGCTTGTTGGAGAGGAAGCGCCTATTAGGGAGGGGGCGCTTATCACGGTTTTTATTTTATTTCATTTTTTATTATTATTATTGACATAAACAAAGAAGTGAGAAAAAGCACTTCAGTGAACAATAACAGAAACTGTAACACCAGAATGTAGTGGTAGCTGACAATCTATGTACTTTCTGCCCCTGTATACCCACACAGCTTTAAAGCTTTTACAGGAAGAACCCTTCCAACATCCCTTGGCCCCCTTCACCGGTCTTACACTTTAAACTAGCAACCACTGAAATTCGCTGGTTAGTGTTTATTCCAGTGTAGCGCTCAAAAATAAGAACGCTAAAAGGTAAACAAGGGTATAGATGCAGAATAACTGAGTAATTGACGGAGTATAAAATCTCGAGAACGTACCACTACAGCCATAAAGCTCCACCCTCATTGCTATGTCTAGACCATGCCAAGCTGTTGGTCGAAAACGGAAGTAACGTGCCCTGACCGGTGGGTGCAAATCACGATACACAACTGTGTTCCGATCTGTGTTTTCATAAAACTCCTAAACCAATGAGAGGAGAAAATGCTGAGCTCTATATTGGAGTATGTTATGTTAAACGTTTACAATCTGATTAAATGTGAACTTTTTTTTAAAAAAATCTTTCTTTTTAAGATACCCTAGGAACTTACTGGGACTCATTAGTCCCCTAGAAAAAGTTTAATGAACACACTTAAAAACCGAAATTTCTGAGTCAATTGCATTAAAAACAGAAATATATGCTACGCACGGCATTGCGAAAGGTCTGCGATGATGGCAGCGTTCTCATTTTGCCTGGGAAACAATTCCATGTCTTAAGCCTCTTCCGTTACATTGTCTAAACGTTTCCCAGATAAAGTATTTTCACCTTTTTAGCGGTTTGTCCTTGTTCCCTGTAGTACTGGAAAGTCACACCATCGTTACTGTACTGTAACTTGTACTTGGTTACCCACTGGCTGTGAGCTTCCCAGGGCCACTGGCTGCTTTGATTTCGTCCTTGCGTTGCCACACGTGTTACTTTAGTGAGTTGATTACCCAGATCAACCTGCAGCCATTGATTGACATCACCTGTGGCAGCTACCCAGGCTCCTGCTTTAACTGAAGTTTCTTGAAAGTTCAGTCTTCCTTGGATGGCGGCATGATTGGCATCGATATGAGCCTCTGAAGAGGCGCTGATTTGTGAGTCAGAGATTGCACCGCTTTCCATGCCAAGAGTTTCTTGACATTCTGAAATTAGAAGCAAACATTATGATTTTAGTGAAGACCTGAAACAGTGTTCCCTGTGAATTGCCAAACAATTTATTTGCCCCCTGGATTTTGTCTTCGCCACTTTGTAAAGGTACAACCTGCATTTCACAAAGATTACAATGATTATTCATCTAAATATTTATAACTATTTACTTGTGTATGCCTGTCATAGAGCTTAGGACAACCTCTCTCATTTTACAACATCTTTTTTAGACGGGCCAGCAGGCTAAGAGGCATGCAGAGACAAGTGATCCTTAGAGAAGGCTAATCCTGTTGGCCTCTGAGTACTGAATCCGTTTATCATTTTGTACCCATAAATGTTCTTGGTACTTCTTGGGGCCCAGTTTTATTTCCGTATACGCATACAGTATAGCCCAAATATCACGAGAACCAAACAGTACAAAAAGTTCTCGATAACTGACAATTATGGGACTTTCTGGATGACTATAATTGTGGCACTTCGTCACAAAATTCGTTCAACGCCAGATTAAACACGTTGGGGAAAATTGGAAAGAATTTGAGGCGATTGTTACTGATCCTGTTTGTTTTTATCGAGAAAGTTCCATAATAATACAAATTAATTGTAAACTGTCTGTGTCTGGTGCTAGTGATACTTGAGCTGATGCAGTATACCGTATTTTCTCGATTAAACGCCGGACCCCGAATAAACGCCGGATTCAAATAAACGCCGGGTCTACAGGGCCCAGTTTAAAATAAACGCCCCCCCCCCCCCGTGTTTATTCGGGGTCCCGGCGTTTATTCGAGATGGGTATACTAGATCAGGATCATTTGTCATAACTGCATACTAGTTCTCTTCATCAGTCCTACCATTAGATTTGAATTTATACACTGATATTCAAAGCAAACTACCTTTTGCAAAAGTACTTCTAACTATAACAGATGAAACAAACGACGCATAAGGTATCGTGTCACTCTCTTTTTAATCATGGTAGCTTTTCTGCGGGCTAGTACATCCAGCAAGGATCACCTCGAGGTTCTCTCCAGCGTTTCTCAAGCGGTTCCTTGAATCGTTCCATAATTTTGCCTTTCTCGAAACTGATGGAGTAGGAAGCTCCCACCACTTAACTTGCTCTAAATTGTTTGCACAGTACGTTTGCTGTCGAGCAGTTACCGATACACTTCTTCCGTGTCCACGGAGAAACGTAACGTTGAGAAGAGTTCAATCACTGTTCCTGTCCGGCAGTGGTGGTTATATTTGATAAATAATTTACTAGATTCACTTAGATGAGACAAAGTTGATCACATTTTTAACGTTTTTGTTGAAATTTGGTTCTTGGTTCAATAAACTTCCAACAGTGATGTTGAAAAATGGATAGCTGAAAAAAGCATTTAATAAATAAACACTGGGCCCCGAATAAACGCCGGGTGCGAGGCCGAGTTTTAAATAAACGCCCCCGGCGTTTAATCGAGAAAATACAGTGTACTGAAAAAGGGTTTTTTAAACCTGAAATAGCGTGATTCAAGATTTATTTCTGCATCCAACACTAAGTGACTGTCGCGCCATCACTGTTAAATTTAGCAAAAGCGCAGATTTTGCGGGCCACCAAAACAAAGTTAGAAGAATTAAAAGAAACGTTCAGCTTTAATGCGGATTAGTTTTATGCCTAAAAATTGTATACCAGATCACATTTGACCAAGTCGAAGATTGCCGGTATTTTCCAGATCGTTGAAGTAAGATAGGTGTTTTGTGGAAAACCAGAACGTTTGTAAGAAGAAACATTTCCAACGAAATTTTATCTTAAAAGCTGCGTAAGTAATAGTGCGACTACAAGTGCAGGAATGTTGAAAATGCCCTGAATTCCATCATGCAGCCTCGGGCTAAAAATGCTATTTTTCAACATTACCTAATTTATTAGAAAAGCAAAGCGTAATGGAACCTTTTAATGATATTTTCGAAAATAGGACACTTAACAAGTAAATCAAACGTAAGCTGCTCTTTATTACACATATTTCTTTGGAATTCAAATTTTGGGAGCCGTTATTTTCTTTTAGTGTGTGTTGGATATGAGTTGATAAATAACCAACAAGGGACCAGGTAGCTAGGTTATAATCACCTCATATCCAGTGAGCTGACTAATTATTTTCATAAAATTCGCAACCTCGGTAATCATTGACACCTTAAATTAAATAGCGTTGACACCTAAATAAAGTGATTTTTTTTTAATTAACATTTTTACCATAAATTATTTTGAACAAAATTTTCCCTTTGTGGCAAATACTTTTGGAAGCCACGGAACTTGGCATGTCATCTAATTTCCTTATAAGCATCTATCAGGCATCCCTCCGTCATTATCAAATGTGCGTGGTTGCAATTCCAGTGATATTAGTCTTGTGTCTTAATGGAACCACCTGGTCAAGTTTTGTGGAAAGTGCTGCGTTGGCATTGGTGAGCCTTGGATTATTTCTAGCCTGTCTGTGTTCTTTGAAATGTTCACGATATCTACGTTTAGTCCATTCTATATATTTCCCTTTGTTTTTGTTTGTCTTTTTTTTTTTAGCTTAATCATAGAAGTGAGATAAGTAGATTTGCAAAGTTATGTGTTGGAATCGCAGCAGAATGAATGAAAGGTTGTCCCGAGAGTCGTCGCAGAGTTTTTTTATTTTCGGATTCTAGCTTCTAGCCTTTCTTCTAAGTGCGTCTAAACCACGGTTTTCCAGAATAACCTTCACAAAATTCCCTTTCAAAACACTAATTAAAAAAAAGTTTTCAAAAGCTGGTACCATCCTGTTTCTCATTGCTTCGCCATGTGACAAGCAATGTTACTCGGTTGCAGTCATTGACGGACTAACATTAATTGAACCATAGTTAGTTAGTCTACTAACTATGATTGAACGCTGCTTCAATTGGGACTATGAGATTCTTAGATATTTCTGAACTCTTTGCTCCAAACATTATTTTCAAACGTATCTATCTATCTTTCTTTTAATGCTAATGAAATTTCCTAATTGACTCAATTCTGCATAAATGCTCTATTTATACCTTATTAATAGCGGAGCCAGCGCGCTAGCGCGTCAGCGGAGCTCCATTGCTAAGGAAATTTGGTAACCTATCAAGCCAAGAAATTTTGGTAGTGACGTAATAGTCACGTGACCGTCCGTCCGTACGTCCGTCCATCCGTCCACACCACAGGGTTACCAATACACTTCATACACTGGATATAACCCTGTGCTGAATCCCATGTGTTTTTGGCGCGAAATCGCACGTTGACCCGCGTTGTAGCAAAACAAGCGGAGACAACAAAAGTCAAAAACAAATTTGTTAATATAAAAAAAAAGTTCAAAAGAATACTCAGTTGTCTTCTTGGTGGAAGGGGAAAAGTTCAATTTAGGCGAAAAAGATTAGGCGATAAAGTTCAGGCGAAAAGTTCAAATTTGCCTTGTCGGTTCTGTTCGAACTCGGTCGGCACACCGCTTGAGTTCGCAGCTTTTCGCAGCGGTTTCGACACCAAATATAGCAGAACTAGTGCTTTTTGGTTTTTTCTGTCCACAACCATGGTTTTTACGGCGTTCCCAACACATTTTGCCAGGAAAAACACCAGCATTTTCATGCTGATAGGCAGCTTGTCACGAAGAAAGAAATAAGTATTAAAATTAACTTAGGAAATGTCAAAGAACGCTCATGGCCAAGTAGACTAATATCCGTCTTCATACGGCGACGACCCGGGTTCGACTCTTAGCGAGGGTAGGAATATTTTTCTTTTCTTTTTTCTTTTTAATTTAACGACTTGAATGAGAGTATTTTCACAAATTAATAACTGCAAGCAATAAACAAACAAACAAAACAAAATGGGGGGCTCCGCTTTTAGCTTGGCTAAATCTATATATTATTCATCAGACTTCGCGCATACTATGTAAGCATGTGTAAATTATTCATAGTTGTCAGTTTGACTAACTTTGGTTGGAGTCGCTTCGATAATAACCGCGCATCCGTCCCAGCCGAACGCCCAAGCCGAGGTCCAAGAAGTTAAACAGCCTCTTCTAGGTTCTGCTCAGCAAACCTCTCCATCAACGTCGTCGACACCACAGGCTGCTGCGAATTTAGAGGCAACCGAAAATTCGTCCCAAGGTTATGCCACTGTCACTCGGCGAATAAGCCGAACTCGACAGAGAACCTTGAGGTATTTTTACTTTCGATGTTTCACTTTTGTATACGGTTGGGGTTTGGTGGTTATTTTTTGTTGGATGTTATATTTTTCGTTTATGTCTTTCTTGAACCAAGGGAATCCGTTTTGAATTTTGCGCCTGGAGCACGTGCTCGGTAATTTATTCGTTTTGCTCCACACAGACGTGTTGCGAATCTTGTGTGATAATTAGTTGCTTTAGCTTTGTTATGGTTATGCTTGTTTTTTCTTGGATATTTGGTAAATTAAATCGTTTGAGGAGTTGTTTGTTTCGGTTGAGGACCGATTGCATAATTTAGGCAGCTCATGAACCTTTTGCTTTGTGCCATGAAATGGCGCAAATTTCCACTTAAAAAGGGGTTTCGGTCGCGAACCGATGGAGTGGTGAGTCACAGACTTTTGCTATGCCACGAAGTGGCATGGAAAAGGTAAAAATTCGGTCGAGGACCGATAGAGTAGTGTGTTGCCGGAGGACATTTGCTCTGTGCCACAAGGTGGCGCGGAAAAGACAAAAATTCGGTCGAGCACCGGTAGAGCAGTGTGTTGGGGACTTTTGCTCTGTGCCACGTGGTGGCGGGAAAAAAGGAAAAAATTGGTCACGGACCGATAAAGTGGGGAGACGGATGCCACGTGGTGCATTAAGAAAAAAGGACTGAGAGAGCAGTGTGTCGAGGACTTTTCCCTGTGCCACGCGGTGGCTGTGACAGAAAGGCGGAGAATGCATGTGTATGAGAATTCGGTTGAATAACGATAAAGTTATCGTAGGTCAAGGATCTAGTTGCTCTGTGCCACGAGGTGATGTGAAAGAAAATAAGAGCATTATAATAATGTATGTATGTATATACAAACCTTAAGAGAGGTACAAGGTACAATCTCGTTTGAGATTGGAAGTTGGGTTTCTATGGAAACGATAACAGAAGCACAATGTGAAAGTAGGCGTTTGAAATGTGGAGTTGTATAGTATATTCTTTGTTAGGTTCCGGCCGCCAACGGTCGGAGTGCTCAACATTGATTCATCGGCAGTTGAATCTGCTCTATCGTCCCACCAGATGGTGATTTCGCGCCCAGCGGCCTTGTTCGACCCTTATGCTGCGATTGCTGCGCTCGATG
Organism: Siderastrea siderea; assembly: GCA_964030785.1. Lineage (NCBI taxonomy): Eukaryota > Metazoa > Cnidaria > Anthozoa > Scleractinia > Rhizangiidae > Siderastrea > Siderastrea siderea. The sequence goes on along the minus strand of OZ034970.1, from coordinate 29,046,545 downwards.
AAGTGGTTAACGTTAGAAAGGACAAGAAGGGTGACAGAGCCACTCGTTTTGAGATGATGCTAAGGCAGTTCCGCCCGTTGATAAATCACCCAGCCTTTCAGCAGATCCTAATTAAGTTTGTTGCTTCGAAAGAGGAGGCTGCGGTGGCAAAAGTCATAGCTAAACTGAACAAAAGGGCCCGTCCCCGTGAACCAAGGGCCGTTCGTGGGACGGACGCGGAGAGCTTCATACTCCAGACGTAGCAATCGGAACTCTAGGCCACCGTCGGATAGAAAATGTTGGGTATGTGGTGATCCGGACCACATTTCCCGTACCTGCCCGGAGAAACGCATGACCTAAGAGGAGCCAGTTACAGTGATTTGTTAAAATGTAATTGAGGGTTGTCCTTGGATTAAAGAAATTAAACTCTTAGAATAAAGAGTTAAGGCACTATATTGGATACGCACGGCTATCTGTTTTCTTTTTTTATTTTTGTAACTCTGTAGTCTCGAGGTTGGAGAAGTGACCCCACAAGCGTTTTGCCCATAGGCATGCCCTTGAGCCCGATTACTCGGGCTACGGTGGTCATTTTCTCCGAACTCGGGTTTGCAGCCCCTAGTAAAAGAACATCATATTTTGATCGTTTTCATCTCGGTATTTTTTGGTTTTAGCCTGAAAATAAAAAACGTCTCAAGGAAGAAACAATGACCTTTGTGCCCCTAGAAGCTGAGGAGAGGGCTAAGCAGAGGGAAATACGCTGGATATCCCTGAATCGAAACCCGAGTTCGGCGAAAATGACCCCAAGTGATAATTGTCTGACACATATTCATGGCATTGTTCGGGAAGAAACCGCTAATCTGGGTGACCTGTTTTTTTTTTTTCACGATCGGGAGGCTTTTAAGTCTGGTGAACTCCGCAACACCATTGATCTCTGGGAACAAATTTTGAAAGGGCTTGAAATGACAAAGGACGTGCTCGAGTGGTTAAAGCGTGGTGTGGAAATTAAAATTCATGAAACCTTTTAAGGGATCCTATATGGGCATTAAGTATGTGAGTGCAGAACCTCCGACCAGGGTTTCAAAAACTACCATTCATGTCAACAGTTTTCGCAGTTTGTCACGGACGCAATTTTTACAACGCATTGAGACGGGAGCAATCCGTGTCTGGGGTAGAGTGGGAGAAGTTAGGCCGCCCCACCTTGTCTTCCCAATGACGATCGAGTCGCAGAAGCCAAGGTTATGTATTGACGCCAGGTTCTTAAATCTATGGATGATCGATACCCCCGTCTCACTGGAAAGGCTTGTGGGAGTTCCTCGCTTCGTGTATTCTAACTCTCACATGAGTAAAATTGATGACAAGTCTGGCTATGACCACATTTTGCTTTCCCATCATTCACAACAGTATTTTGGTAGTGAGTGGCAAGGGTAGTGGATGGTTGGAGTTAAGCCCCTTTCGGCGGGAAGAATTCTCCCATGTATGTCAAACTGTTGGACTGGGTCCCACGAACTTTTTTCAGGAGTTTAGGAGTAGCATGTTCTCTTTATATCGACGATCACTTAAACGGGGAGCTGTTTTCTTCGGAAGGTTTTTGGTCGGGCCCATTATCATAGAGAACTACTGCATACAGTTATCAATCGGCGGAGGTGGAAATGTACATGGTTTGTACAGTTCTTGTGAACTTGGGTTATTTTCTGGACATCCCCAAATGCACTCTTGCCCCTGTAACCCGGATCCAACATGTGGGAATGATTGTGGGATTTATAGCTCAGGCCCTTCGCATACCCGAGGACAAGATTAAGATTGCCCCATTACGAGAACAAATACTTTTGCCTCAATCCACTGTGTCCTTAAAGGCTCTTCAGAGGTTGATGGGAGAAATGTATTTCCTTCTCGCTGGCCTTTCCGGCGGCAAATTCTACATTTCTACTTTAGGGAAATGGCGCTGGCAATAGCAAAGGCTTCCAAAGGTGGCGAGGTGAATTTGTCCCCGGTTTTGCGAGAAGAGATTGTGTTTTGGAGGTTCTTAGATGGCTGGGACAAAGTGATTCGGTGGAGAAGTAAACGTCACTTAGCTATCTCCTTTACCTCGGACGCGTCGTCCTTCCAGTGGGCAGCGGTGACTTGTCTCCCCTCTGGAACCATTTCTGTTGGTGACTACTGGGATGAAGACATAAGGGACGAGCACATAAACTTAAAGGGAAGGTAGGCTGTTCTCGAGGGATTATAGCTCCTTCCCGAAAGCTTCTCCCATTTCAGGATCGATGCGCAAGTAGAAAGCATGATGGTTTTCCATGCTTGCTCGGGATGTGGGCCACGTTCTAGAAAGTTAACGCAGATTTCACAGCTCATTTTCCAGTTCCAGGTAGAGAGAAATCTTTCCCTAAACATGTTTTTGTTCTTCACACTTGAATCGAGCGGATTGGTTTTCCGGACGACTGTCTCGCTCTGATGCTATGCTTTCCCCTAAATCGTGGGAAATTGTGCAGCGCTATTTTGGGGGCACTAACTGTCATGATCTTGACCTGATGTCGTTAGACTCGAACGCTGAACGTGACAAGCAAGGGAATCCGTTGAGGCATTTCACGCCCTACCCTACTCCTAGGTCGTCGGGTGTCAATGTCTTCAATCAGGACCTCTCTGTTTGCGATTGTAACCGTGTTAACGCCTATGTGTTTCTACCATTCTCATTGGTTGGCCCTATTTTGCGCTTCATTGCGTCAGAGAATGCAGTTGTTATGATGGTGGTACCGAAGATGTCCCCCTTGCCCGGGTGGTGGCCGTTATTGAACGTGTTGGCACCTCAAAAGAGTCGGTGTCCAAGAAAGGGTCAGCAGATGCACTCCTTTTCCCTTCAAAACATGGCTTTGTACTTGGTTCATCCCCCCATGGACAAAACACATCATGAACAGCCCAAAAGGACAAACCTTTTTCTTTCAGTCTCTGCCGATGGTACCCAGACTTTTCTAACCATCAGTATCGTGCCCGGTTTGTTCCAAACCTAATGATTATGATTTTCGCAACTGTCAGAGGTGTGGCTATCAACTTTAAAAGAGGGCCTGCCAAACCATGAAGAGTCTCAAGGCGCCTATCGACCTGTCTTGTATAATGGAGCCTAAGCAAGTTTTGGTTGCTAGGCAACAATCCACTCCGTATCAGAAGCAAAAGAGTGCATTAGAAATGGAATTTAAGAAATTTTTTTTAGAATCTACCTCACAAAGAGACATGTGCACGGCAGTACCAGATGGTGTTGTGGATTTATTGATTTGTAAGACGGCACTTCAAACCTTCTTGCCCTGAAGCGTCATGCAGACTCATCTGTATGCCCAGTCACTGCAGTGGAGGTCTACATTAGTTTGTGCAGTTTATTGAAGATCCCTATTGGACAAGGATTCTTGTTTAGGCCCTTGAACGCATCGGGGGAGGATATTCAGGTCTCTTTTGAGACGGCCGCGACACAAGCGCGACTCTTGATGTACGCTAGTCAGATATCAGCTTTTGCTAATCGGAGCGTCGCCCTACACGCCTTGCGAAGTGGCTGTGCATTTCTCTGGCGATCGCTGGAACAAAGCTTGATGCAATCATGGATCACGTGGGCTGGAAGTCCCCGTCCACTGCTTGACTCTGGTGGAGTTGCTGACGCCTTGTCTTCGTTCAAAATAGATTTAGCGGATTTTTACAAGGAGCACAATAATTTGCATGATTTTACTAAAGCATTCTAGTAGATTTAGTTGTCTCTTAGTTGCTGTTAGTGACAATTCTTGTTTGAAGGCGTTTTGAAAATCAGCTAGGGTTGGGGAAATTAATTTAGTTAAGGATTGGGTTGGATAATGGGATTATTTGGTATATCTATCTGGATTAGCTAGGGGATTCTACGGCGATAGGCGTAGTCTAGGGTGACCTTCCCATAACTAAATGCTAATGAGTATGCAAGCAGGATAATGGACTATTTATACCTTATTAATATTCATTAGACCTTGCGCATACTATGTAAGCATGTGTTAATTATTCATAGTTGTCAGTTTGACTAACTTTGGTGTGAGTCGCCCCACCCACCCACCCCTTCTGTTTACTCTATTAGCACCTTCGTGTCTTCCCCAGCGAGGTTGCTCGTCTGGGGTGACCTTCCCATAACTAAATGCTAATGAGTATGCCAGAAGGATAATGGACCATTTAAACGAAAAGGAAAACACTGAGGTTTTTCGAAATGAAACCAAATTGCACAGACAGGAGGCTTACACACTTTTTCCTGGACCTACCTTCTCGTAGAAAGAGCTATGCGTCTGGCATAAATGCCTTATGGAATGAAACGAAGAAAAGTGTATGATTTTTAATTACTTCATTTTGCAAAGAACCATAAAGTCCATCAGAGCGTAATAGCACTAAAAAATGAAGTCTATTTACCAACCTCTACTTGCGGTAGCTGATGACATCATTTGCAGACTACTAGTGGAAGACTGTGAAGGCGTCATAAGTGCTACGGGAAAAAATGTGTAACAAGACTTGATTAATCGCATTATTTTATCTTTAACCCTTTCACTCCCATAGTCAGTTATGGAGACAATTAAGGTGGTTCTACCTTTTGAGTACTTTCACATGGCACCAATGGTTTTGTAGGATTTGAAAAAATTAACTTTACGATTTTTGTTTGGCCAAAACGCAACTGCTAGGAGTGAAAGGATTAATTATGGACAAAGATAACCTGTGCTTTAATGGTTATTTTTTACTCATCCCAAAAAAGTACACTCATTAGTTCTCGAAATTGTGAAAGAAAGGCTGAAATTAGTAATTCAAACCGAAATATCTGGAGATTTTACATTGATAAGCTTTTCCATGCATATTTTTTTTAAGTTTTGTTTTCTTTTCTCTTCCGACTTTCCGACGATAATGGGGAAGTTTTAATACTACCTGAACAATAGCCACCATCCCCAGCAAGTCCCGCGCTACACTGACATGATAAAGATGTTTTAATTCCGTCAGGAAATTTAGGATAATATGTGTGTCACGAAGCCAATGAATGACAATTTGCACAAGGATCAACTGTGAAAAGCTAGAAGAAGAATTAAGATAAAGACTAGTCATAAAAAGACGGACAAAACGGTATCCTCTTTATTATTGTAACTGAGTTTAAGTATATTTGAGATGTCAGGGACAATGGAAAAGTAGCCAAACAATTCACCACAGCTGACAACAAAAGACTGAGTTCAGAAAGCGAAGTGGTGTTTTCTAACCTGGACTTGAGGTAGCCGAGGACGTCATCTGCAGTTTGACAGTGGAAGACTGTGATGAAGGTGTTGAAGACGCTAAAGAAATATGAGCAGTGTCATATGACGACTAAACGCAATTATATTTAATCTTTACCTAACAACATAAAATAAAATAGTCATGCGGGAGTTATCCTGTTATACCTAAAATATACGCAAAGTGAAGTTAGTGCCGATAAATCACAGAGTCACTTGAAAGCGTAACGATATTTCGTTCCAGAAATTCCAAAAGTATGACTAAAATTCGTACTCCGGCTTAGATATTTTTAGGAGAATAAGAAGCAGATTCGTTTGTGGTGTTCACCATGTTTAGTTATGATTATGTTTCACACTTATAGTCTTATGGCGATGATTCTTAAACTCAGAAAATGAAAAGAGACCATTGATATGTCCTTTAATTGGCATTATAGTACACTTCTTTGCCTGAACAAATATATCGTTAAAATGAAAATGAAAGTAATGTTAGTTGGTGCAACACTCATTACAAGTGTTTTCACTGTAATGGATATTATATAGTATTTCATCCAATTTCTGATACGTTAATAATCAGCCTCGTTCACAGTCGCTCGGGTCGTGAAATCAAACGTGACGTCACCCGCCAAGCTCATCGAGAAGATTCTATGGCACTCTCCCCCAAGCCTCCCCTGTGACTCGATCAGTGCGTAATAACCTGGGGACGAGGCGGGGTAATAATATGGTTTGCATTATCCGTCACTTTAGTGAGGAGATCCTTTACGTGCACCAGGCTAGCTGAAGTTTGTCTAACTGATAGTTCTGCAGCAAGCTCTCTAGAATCTGCATGAACTGTCACATGTCCCCCCCAATTTAAATGTAAAAACGATTCGGTGGTAACAGAATAGTAAATATACAAACGCGCTTGGTATCCTCTTGCACCTGTTTGTCCAAAGTGTTCAGTAAATGAATAAATTAAACGTTTCGGTGAAGTTTTACTACCTGAACAGTAGGCACCATCTCCAGCGAGTCCCGAGCTACACTGACATGATGACGATGTTTTAATCCCGTCAGGATAATATGTGTGACACGAAGTCAATGAATGACAATTTGCACAATGGTCAACTGCTGAGAAAATTCAGATAAAGATTAGTCATAAAAGGCAGAAATAAGGGTTACTTCTTTATTGTTGTAACTGGGTTAAGTATATTTAGATGTCAGGGACTATAGGAAAGCAGCCAATCATTTTACCACAGCTGACAACAAATTTGACAGAATGAGTTCGGAAGGCGAAGTGGTGTTCTCTAACCTGGACTCAAGGTAGCCGATGACGTCATCTGCGGGATGACAGTGGAAGACTGTGATGAAGGTGTTGAAGACACTAAAAAAAATACGAGCAGTTTCACATGACGTGAATGATTGCAATTGTTATCAACAGAAAACAAAGTAACAATGCAGGAATTACCCCACTGTACGCAAAGTATACACGATTTTGCGAGTGAAAGGTTTGCATGACGACCGAATCTCAGTCAAACCATGTGTTTCAACAGCGATGTCTCTGCTGTGCTTTGCTTTCGTTCGGTTCGCGTCAAGAGGATTTTTAGTAAGTGACGTTTTCCAATTGAACCTTCAATTTCGGACATGAAAATAGTACAACCACTACTGTAACACTACTGTAACACTGAATGCTACATGTAGCTCGGAAACTCTTCGCGCAAAAAACCACGCATTCTATTTTGAAATCGGCACATGGAGCTCAACATGTATTTCGATCAGCGCACAAATTTCTTCGCACGGATTTCACAATTAACAACAATTAAATTTAATTGTTGCAAACCAAACCTTCATTCGAGGTCGAAAAACATTTACCTGTAATTTAATAGCAAGGTTAGCCCACCTCATCAAGTTCGTAAGAGTTCATTTGACCAATCAGTGTAGGGCGCCGGCGGTGTTTGTGGGCTTTGCGTACAAGTCACATGCAATCACGTCGCTTGTAAATGTGTTGCAAGTTGAATAATTTGGTCAACAGTCTATTCAGAGCAGCACCATGATCACTGACCAGGGGCCCGTTTCTCGAAAGTCCCGATAACTTTTCGGGCCCGGAAAGCTATTTTATGTGCGCGATGTTTGCATTAAAGACTCAAATTTTGTTGGTTTTGAAAGCTGATCAATAAAATTCTAAGTTGATAAAAGAAGTCAGGCTAATATGTGGGCTAAAAACTCCAAATTTCTATAGATTTTAATTTTAAAATATAGCTCCGGGCCCGAAAAGTTACCGGGACTTTCGAGAAACGGGCCCCAGTAACCTTAATTTCCAGCAACGTTTTATCAGACGGTGTAAGAATAATACGTGTCCCGCAATTTCCTAATAAAACGTCACGCAATTTCATCTCGTTACGGAAGATTTTTTTTGCCAACACTTGGCTCATTCAAAAATTCGTCTCCTGGAAATGTTGATTGCTTTAAACACATTTCCATTCAAAACAAACGCTTATAGTCGTTCCACATGAATCTATCAAATGGACCAAGTCCTCAATTTCGTGTGTACGTTTCCCAAATCAAGTCACAACAAACAAGTGGTCGCTTATATGAGACGTGGTCAAATCAACTATACTTTTTTAAAAAAGTAACTCATGTTTCTTGCTCGCATGCACATTTCCCATTTTCCAGCACCAAACACATGCACCCTCAACGGGTGCCTATTTTTCTTTATGCCGGCTAAGATTCTCCATGTGCATGTAAACAACCTTTTCCAGGATGATAGGGTAGTTTTTAGTCGAAAAAATTGTCCTGCAAACTCAAGATTGTCTTGCAAACTGGCAAATGTTAGGAAAAATACATATGTTATTTACCGGCGAAGGTCCGTAAAACATACAACATATATCTATCTAGAATAAAGGGAAATCATTGCTATAGGCTTTAATAAGTCAGATTAGTGTTACAGCACACTTCTGTAGCTGAGCAAAAAAGTCGTGAAAATAATGTCAATAAGGAGAGACAAAGGCTTATTGTGATGGATATTATGCACTTATTGACTAGGTCAATAAGAACAAGTCAACAAGATCAAATAAGTGTCATAACGCACGGACCTAATTAATGTCATGCGGGATGATAGCGTAGTAAGTTTACAAATGTACATAAAAAAATATCATAGAAATTGAATATAGGCCAAAATAAGACGTGTACTTAATATATCTTTACTTTAATTTATTTCCTTACTTCGGATCCACACATAAAAAGGATAGCTCAGGTCTCGAGTATTAGTGTACGGTGTTATCATTGATGTATTTGTGCACTCGTAACATAAGTAACGGTACGTCTCCGAGAAAGCCACAACTTTGCAACCTGATCGCTTGGCCTCGCAGCGCCTTTGGCATTCATCGGCGGTAATTGGATCACTTCGATTTTGGGATATGAGAGATTTTCCAAACAAGGTGCACCAATGGGGGTCTGGTGAGTATTTCACCCACACTGAAAAAGAATACGTCATGTGATCAATTAACTTTTCTTTAAGGGGAAAACAATAACTGCTATGTATTTACAGCTATTTCGATTAACGTTGTTAGATGAAAGCTTAAGCCTACGCGACAAGACCGCAGGGTAATATGAGATTTTTACGACTATGTTCACCAAAATCAGCAGTACCTAGCTTGCCTTACAATAGCGAAGTATATGGGAGAATTTTTAAAGAATTAAAATTAAACAAAAAACCTGAAATAATTATTTTCAGGTAGAGTTTTCCTTTAATTCGTAATTTTTAATCCCACTCATCTTCTTGCCTACTTGGTTAAAACGGCATGCAAATTTAAAATATGTGGACACACGTGGAGCACGTCCGTGGTATGCAAATTAGAAATAGGAAAAACAGCATCGTCAAAAATATGGAAAATGAATTTTTGCACTTCGTAACAAGAACTAACAACTGAAAATGGAAAGCCAAATCAGGATTGCCGCTGACAATAATCGCATGATGCCTGCTAAGTACTTGTACCAGGAAATTCAAAGTTCCTGATCAAGTTCTGACAACCGTGAAACTAAGACTGATTTGCAACTTCCCACACTACCCTTCGGTCCGTGTCGCGTAAGCTTGAGTTGTTCCGACAACCTTAAGGCCGCGGGTGAGAAACTAAGTCATCAGTATTCATTTATTTAAAGCGTATGCACGAAGTGCGACGAATGGAAGCGACATTGCGCGAAATATTCATGAATTGGCTCTTCAGTAAAACTTTCATCTTCTGCATCAATAATTGCACGTGCGTTAAATCGCACACCTCGGATATCTTGTGACTTTTAAGCATTTTTAAATTTAAAAAACTGTCGAAGTCCGGGTTTTTTTACGTTCAAACGTTAATAGAAACTTTTTAGCGGAGCCTGCGGGCAAAGCCAGCCAGCGGAGCTCCATTGCTAAGCAAATTTGGTAACCCATCGATCCGAAAAATTTTGGTTGTGACGTCAGCGTATGTCCGTCCGTCCGTCCGTCCGTACAGACTCTGGGGGAGGGGGAGGGAAGTCCCAAGACAACCCGACCGGGGGTGGAGAATGCCATCTTTTCTTGGCGGGAAATCGTGCAGTACTTTTGGGCAACGGCGTTTCCTTGGCGGGAAATCGCATGACCATCGTCGCTTTTCAAAAAGAGCCGGTTTCTTTAAAAAGCTTAATTTTATTTAGCAAAACGATTGCTCGACAGTACTGTAGTTTTAAACTTGAGAAAAAACACCTTATATCTATAAATGGACATGATGGAAAGAAAAAGTTCAAAAGAATACTGGTAGAAGGCGAAAAGTTCAAGTTACGAAAGCTGCCTTCAAAGGACTTTATCGCTTTGTTTTCTTCACGGCGGAGAGCTTGCCTTGTTCTGAAATACAACCGAGTAAGTGAAGTTTTTAAAGGGTTTAAGTGCATGATTTTGAGTATTGCGGTCAAAGAAATTAGATTTTGAAATGGAAATGTAATTTATGTCATTAGAACTGTGTCATTTACTTTTGACTTTAAAAAATTATTAGAAAACGCGCTCAGATTTGTGACAGATGTAGTCTCGAATATTTTGCCATGCACGGCCGATTTCACTCGCGTGGACGGACCCACCGCCGTACTGGAAGTGTAACGCGAATTGCATTTAAGTATAAACTTACGGGTTTTCGAATAAACTTTTTCAAAAATGATTTCTCTGTTTATTATTTTGTGTTTGTTTATTCATAACAGTAGGTCAAAGCACAGTCGCAAGGCAACTGCACAAGCATCACTTACGGCGAATAATTGCTTTCAATTTCAACTGTCGGGTCGGTTTGTGCAACTGTCGATTTTGTTGTCCGAGAAGTTTTCAATTGTAATAATCTTTTAAGCGAAGCAGTTGTCGGTTTAAAGCTATTTCATCCGAAAATCTTCCGAAAAAAGTTTTTTTGGGTTCCTCAAAGCGCCGAAGTTTATATAGGCTTACTTCGCATCCGCAAAACTTATGCCATAATTTAAAGTGTGTGTGGTGTTTGTTTGTTTTCAATCTTGATTGCATCATAGATGGCATAACTTTTTGACCAGACTAATAGTGGCAGTTCATGTTATTTGTTAACTGAACATCCGAACGCGATGAAGATAACCCATTTACTTCAGAGTAAGTTTTACTTTGTTGTTGTAAATGAGCGCCGTTTCAAGTTCATTCAAGCGAACAGCCGATAATCCAATGAGATTTGACAAGCCTTGACAGTTAATAACAGGATATGGAAACATCGCAAAAACCAAGCAAGACGGCTCCTGAGTAAAATATGTGTACAGTTTAATGCCCGAAAAAAAAAATCAAGCTGTGCTTAGCCTCTATTATGACCTTTCGAGCTTGGTTTTACAGAACAGATCCTCAAAATATTGGAGGACAATTCGGAACACCGTTCGGGCTTTTTGAGAGACACTTTTCGAAAGCGAACGAGCCAAAGAAAGCCCCGGAATATATTTCAGACCGAAAAGTTTCACGACTATTTTTGAGAAACGCGCACCAGTTTATTCCTTGGCGGCTCCGCTTTTAGGCATGGCTAAATCTATATGTTAGCGGAGCTCGCGGAGCACCATGGGTAAGCAAATTTGGTAACCCGTTGATCCGAAAAATTTTTGTTCTGACGTCAGCGTACGTCCATCCGCCCGTCCGTCCGTCCGTCCGTCCGTCCGTCCGTCCGTACAGACTCTGGGGGAGGGTGACGGGAGTCCCAAGACAGCCTGACCGGGGGAGGTGGAATACCATCTTTTCTTGTAGCTGAAGTAAACAATATGGCGGCTGGTTCCTCGTTCGCTCGATTTTCAATACGATAATTGTAATACACTCTTGGAATGAAGACTTGTAGCAGTTCATCATAAAAGGGAAAAAGGACTGCTTCAATATCGATGGCGCATATGGAAGGTATTGGAGAGCTTGAAGGCAAGAAATCCTTGTTCGAGGACATACTTGTTTTTTTCAAAGCTAAGGAGATCTGGAAAGAACCCGGCGACTTTTGTTTAGATTTTCAAGTCCTTCTTTCAGTTCAGTGGTAAAGTAAATTACAGATTTGATTGTGAATTTACATTGTAAAAATTGTTTAATTGAGCGACTTTACATGTTTAGTAAAATGCGGTAATTTTCTTGAAATGTTTTGAAAACTTCTTTAAAATAGCTCGTAGTTCCCGTTTGCCGGCTTGCGATTAACTTCACTCGAGGGGAAAATTGAATGCAATTTGCTTTCCTAGGCAAACAAGTGCTTCGTAGGTGAATGATATTTCATGTTTTTGAAGGTTTCTTGTCCTTTTTTCTGTGCTTATTCATTAAAGGAATTTTCATTAGTGAGCAATCTGATATTTAGGCTTCTGAACTTTAGTGCGTAATTTTCAATATTTTTCTTACAGCAATTCTACTGTATTTTATTCGAAAAGTGGAAATCATGACTATTCTAGACTGAGTCTGTGTTGCTTTGTTGTTTTTCTTCGGCGATGCATATTGGGTTGTTTTTGTGTTTACTATTCAACACCTGAAGAGTCGCTCTGTCGTCATTTTTAAGTTTATAATCTTAGTGTAAAGTTCCTTATGTTTTTTGTTCAGTTGTGGAATATTTTATCTTCCTTATATTGTTATATTTTTTGGTTTCTCCATTTGAAGTGAATGACATTTCTGTCCCAATTTAGCGACTAAACTTAGAATCGCCGTTTCGGTAATTGAGTTCAGTGTGGCATGTTTTCGTGTTCCTTTTGTTTTTATAAAACCGCTAAGCCATTTCAGTGTGTCTTTAGTTACAGATCGAAATGAAATCTTTACTTTAGTAACTATAAGCAAAGCATTTCTCGGTTTAAGTCTATTTTGTCTAAAATGAGACTCTAAATTCTTCCTAAAATTAGTTCAGGATGTGTTCTTGAAAGCGCCCGATTAATACTTCGCGGTTGAAAAACTTGTGCCATTTTCTCTTCATAGCGGAGCCTGCGGGCAAAGCCCGCTAGCGGAGCTCCATTGCTAAGGAAATATGGCAACCTATCAATCCGAGAAATTTTGGTTGTGACGTAATAGTCACGTGACCGTCCGTCCGTACATCCGTACATCCGTACATCCGTACGTCCGTCCGCCCGCACACTCTGTGGGAGGGGGAGGGGAGTCCCAAGACAACCCGACGGGGGCATAGAATGCCATCTTTTCTTGGCGAGAAATCGCACGGTGCTTTAGGGCAACCGGCATTTTTCTTGGCGGGAAATCGCATGACCATCGTCGCTTTTGAAAAAGAGGTTTCTTTAAAAGCTTAAGCTACTTTAGCATTTAACGATTGCTCGAGAGCACTGAAGTTTTATACTTGACAAAAAAACATCTAATATATATAAATGGAAAGAAAAAGTTCAAAAGAATACTGGTAGAAGGTGAAAAGTTCAAGTTACGAAAGCTGAATTCAAAGGACTTCATCGCTTTGTTTTCTTCACGGCGGAGAGTTTGCCCTGTTCTGAAACACAACCGAGTAAGTGAAGTTTTTAAGTGAAGTAAGATAAGTGAAGTATTACGATGAAAGAAATTACGTTTTGAAATGTAAATTTGATTTATGCCATTAGAAATGTGTTATTTACTTTTGACTTTAGAAAACGCGCTAAGATTTGTGACAGATTCTTGAATATTTTGCCATGCTGAACCGATTTCACTCGCGTGGACCGACCTACGATTTTGGAAGTGTAACGCGAATTGCATTTAAGTATAAACTTAGGTGTTTTCGAATAAACTTTTTTCAAAAATGATTTCTCTGTCCATTATTTTGTGTTTGTTTATTCATAAGAGTAGGTCTAAGCACAGCCGCAAGACAACTGCACAAGCTTTGCTTTCAATTTTCATCGTCCGGTCCATCTCTTTGTGCAACTGTCGATTTTCTTGTCCTAGAAGTTTTCAATAGTAATAATCTTTTAAGCGAAGCAGTTGTCGGTTTAAGGCTATTTTATCCGAAAAGCTTCCGAAAACAGTTTTGTGCGTTCCTCAAAGCGCCTAACTTTATATAGGCTTACTTCGCATCCGCAAAACTTGTGCCGGCATAATAACAATTTAATTAAAGCGTGTTTGGCGTTTCTTTGTTTTGAATCTTGATTGTCTCTAGTTAGAGAACGAAAAATAACAGTTATTTGAAATACTATAAGCGAAGCAGTTGTCGGTTTAAACCTATTATGCCCGAAAAGCTTCCAAAAACAGTTCGGTGCATTTTTAAAGCGCTCGAATTTCAGACAATTTGCAGCCGCAAAACTTATGCAACAGAGTTAAGAATGTTTGGACGGTGTTTGTTCATTTGTTGTCAATCTCGATGTTCTCAAGTTAGAGAACGAAATATAAGCGAAGCAGTTTTGAGTTTAAAGCTATTTTATCCCATAAGTAATGTGTGTTCCTCAAAGTGCTTGAATTTTTTCGCGGCTGCTAAAAACCTAGGCGACATTTCTTCGATAAGTTTATTACAAGCGCTTCGAAGCTCCCCAGATCCTTTATTTCGGGTAATCCCAGTAAAATGCCGGTGAAATGTCAGTATAAATTTTTGACCAGACTAATATTTTTATTTAGTGGCAGTTCATGTTATTTGTTAACATCCGAACGCGATGAAGATAACCCATTTAAACAGTCGAATAATTTCTATTTTGTTTTTGTAAATGAGCGCCGTTTCAAGTTCATTCAAGCGAACAGCCAATAAACCAAGGAGATTTGACAAGCCTTCACAGTTAATGACAGGATATGGAAACATTGCAAACACCAAGCTAGACGGCTCGTGAGTAAAATAATCAAGCTGTGCTCAGCCTCTAGAACGACCTTTCGAGCTTGGTTTTACAGAACAGATCCCCAAAATATTGAAGGACAATTCGGAACACTTTCAGGCTTTTTGAGAAACACTTTTCGAAAGCGAACGAGCCAAAAAAAGCCCCGAAATGTATTTCAGACCGAAAAGTTTCAGGACTATTTTTGAGAAACGAACACCAGTTTATTCCTTCGCGGCTCCGCTTTTAGGCTTGGCTAAATCTATTTATTAAAAACTGGACTAGGTATATTGGATTTCTACCATTCTGATTGGCTGAACGGAGCCAGGCTATCAGCTCATATACCTGCTGTGACCAAATATGGACAATGAACACTCAACAACAAAATGAACAAAGTGAGCTGGAAGTTTTTTTCCTCGCCAGCAACCCGGCGAGAAAAATAGACAAGAAAAATCACTTGGCAGCGAATTTGAATTAAGCAGAAATTCCAACATCGTCACTAACAGCGTCGTCTAACACAAGTCAAAATTGTTTGAAGAAACTGTGCAGAGAAACAAATTAGAAATTTAAACATTGAGCGTTGTGTTTACAATTAATTTCTTTCATCCATCGTCACGTCGATCATTAAAATTGAACAAACGGTAGGTTTTATCAGGAAGCCTTTCCACTTCAAAATATCAAGACAAGACAAAATAAAACACAGTGAAATGGGGCAGAAGCATTTAATAACAACTGTCACACATTCATGACGATTCAGTGCGAAAATCATGAAGCAGTCTAAACAAGTACTAAACAAACTACAGCTGCAAACTACCTACAAGAACGCCGGAGGAAGGGCGAAAATTTTTTTCGGCTTTAACACGCAAAATTGACACTGGTTTACCTGCACTCGTTGTAGCTCTGTGTTCCAACAGGTCCAAATGCTCAGATAGAAATCGGATGCCGTGTAAACGGAGTTGAATCGCTTTTCCAGTTGTTTGAATGTTGTTTTTACCATTCCGTCCGCAACCTCTAAACCGAGAACAACTGCATTTTGTGCTTTGCATTAAACAAACTATGATGGTGAATTCTAATGTTCCTCGCTACAGTAATCTTGCTTCTGAGCTGCATAGAAATTACTTCTTCAAGTTCAAATTGGTTCTGTCTTCATTTCGGTCAAACACGCACATGATGGCTCCGTTGTGCGAACAGATTACAAACTTGTTCTGTTTCAACTCCAGCAGCTAATATGGTGAAATTATACAGCTTCAATCCGCTTTGAACGATGATTACAACAATGTTTCGGGAAAAATCAAACATGTACCATATTTCAGAGCCAATAATTAGAAGATTTTTCCCCAAACTTGTGCCACTTCGTTCACTTTCGAGCAGTTTTCATTGATTCATTCAGCTTTGCAATGAAACGCTGCAACACTTCGCAAGGTTTTGGCGCCTTTTTCGTTCAGTCATGTGATCGATTCTTGCTCCCTTTTTTATCCCTTTTCTCATTTTTCTCTTTCTTTCTTGATTTTTATTAACAAAAATAGTAGTTAAGTTTTTAATAAAACAATTATTCTACTCGGGCTTGCTGGATATCAAATGATTATAACCAACTCGGCGCTACGCGCCTCGTTGGTTATCTATCATTTCATATCCAGCGCGCCCTCGTAGAATAATTGTTAAATATTAATTATACGTGTGCTTGAAAGATTCTGAAAACATTTTTGGAGAATTTTTGTCAGTAAACGGTTTGATGCCGGAAAAATATTATTTATTTTAGCAAGATAGATTTCGAAAAATGTTTCATGGTTAACAGAACTAAACAGCCAGAGGGATGCATTGAAATCAGTGAGAAATGTGTATTTGCATGTAAAAGTCTGTCGAGTCGCTACCGGGAGCAACTTAAGTGGGTTTTTTTTAGCAATTGTAGTTTTACAGGTACTCTTCTTGAACTTAAAAAATAAGCTAGCATTCGAAAGAATGCTACAAGAAGAGCTGTCGGTGAAAGTGGTGCTGAAGTCTTCTCTTTGAGGAAAAATAAGCCAACTCACAGTTTCCTCATCGGTCCGCATGTTTTCCCTTGCTGTTTTTCACCTCTTGGGGAAAAACTGCACAACTAAAAATTTACTGTATTTTACGGGCCAATTGGCATGAAAGAGAGATGTGGAGCTCCGCTTTTAGGCTCGGCTAAATCTATATATTAGAAGTTTTCCAACAAAACAAAACTAAAACTAAAATAATACTCCTTACAGCTAACATAGAGCTTCTATTCAGAAACGCTTATATTCTTCAATCCAAATGCCGCTTGCGATCTCTAAATTGCAGCGTGTTGTTCCTTTCTGGACTGTGAACAATAGCTGCCAGAATTTAATTTCCATAATTAGCATAACCTTACCTTAAACATTCGTGTTTATTCGGTTAACGTTCGGAAGCCCTAAAGCCACCAATTTTGTGTCCAAAAATACAGCGCGGATATAGAATTCCTGAATTGTCACAACAGGCAGATAAACTAGATATATTGTAGATTGTCACAACAGAAGCAATTTCTTCAAACAGGCTTTTTAACAAAATATTGAAGGCTTCAAATTTAAACAAGGACGATTTTACTCATTTAAAAGTTTACAACTTTCAATGGAACTCGAAATCCTACAATCGGCTTCTGTTGTGACACAATAGAGGTTTTAACTCATCAATGACTGGTAAAATCAAAAAGGTTTTGTTTTCTCCATGAGAAGAAAACTTGGACACGGAGTCGCGTTTTACAAAATCTTAACTTTGGGAGCTTACAGCATCGCAAAAAAGCGCGATCTATCAAACCAAAAACAACCTTGTTGCACTTCACCATTCCCCAAGCTCTCTGTCAAGTTTCAACGGAATCAGCTCCCAAACGTTCAAGATATAATGTTTTAACGTAAGACTACTACCAAAATTTTGCCTTAGAAATTTATTTATGAACAGCTTGTCACCCGCGGCCTTATAATAGGCCATTTCCGAATTGTCTTGTGCCTCTTTTTCAAAGCGAGGCCTCGTGCAAAACCTTTTATTTGAAAATGAGTTTTATCTGCATGTGAAAGGAAACTCATTTTCATATGAAAGGCTATGCACCAAGACTCGCTTTGATAAAGAGGTACAAGGCAACTCGGAAATGGCCTATTGAAATAGCTGTATACAGCCTAGTCCCAAGGCGTTCTCGGCGCGGTCAAACCGGGTCCGTGAGCCGTGACGTCACCAAAGAGACTCGCCGAGAACGCCTAGCAAATATTGCCAACACTAAAATACTTCAAAACACTGAAAAATTTAGGAGAGATCGCGTATTACAATCGAACATGACATAATACCTTTCACAACGCTATACAAAGGATGCGTAGAAAGCTCCACATCGCATTCGGACTCCCACTCCGAGTCTACGCTCAACGAAGTGTGTACAAGAGAGAACGCCTAAGGACTAGGCTGGTATTTATTTAATGTGGAGCAAACACGCAAAGCGTAAACCGAGAGCAAGACTATTGACCATATAAACCATGAGCATTGCGTCTATAGATATACCTCACCCAAAGATAATAACCTTCGAGAGCTTTCCTTCCAAAACACCAATGAAAAGGTTTGTAAGAGCTTGTACCACCCTGACACCGGCACTGCTGCACCATGTTGCTTAAAATATTAGTCCTTTGAAGTCGTTGAAGACTAAGTGATCTTGCTTTAATTGGGATTATGACACTCTTAGCTAAGCCTATTTATGAACTCTCTGCTCAAAACATATTTCAAACCCATCTATCTTTCATTTAATCGTTTTGAAAATTTTCTTAGACTAAATTCTGCTTTATTCTCCATCTAAACAAACGAGAAAACCGAGATTTTGCAGAATTATACCCAATGGCAATGGCAGAACTCTTTAATATTTCCTGGACTTGGCTTCTCGTAGATACAGATTAACGACAATAATGCATGCCTTGTGGAAGTAAAAGAATAGTATGCATTATTTACTTCAATTTGCAAGGATCCCGTTTGATATCATCAGAGCGTAATCGCACTAAAATGGCGCAGGGACGGCGGAGCATATTTTCAACTGGGGTGGCTTGGGGGGTCTGAGGGCATCCGCCCCCAGAAAATTTTGAAATCTAGAGGCTCGAAAATGGTATTTTTAGCATTCTCCATGAGATATTTCTTTACAAAAATGAACCTGGATAAATTGTGAAATGACAGGTACTTTTAGTGCTTACAACAATATTTTGAAGGTTTTGTGAACTTGATACATATTTCTCAGCCCTCCATGATAAATCCCGGCCTTAGTACACTGACCTGCCTTTTTACACAAGCTCTACGTGTGTGGGAAGGAAAATAATATATATAGATTTAGCCAGGCCTAAAAGCGGAGCTCCACATCTCTTTTTCATGCTTGTTGGCCCGTAAAATACATTAAATTTTAGTTGTACAGTTATTCGCCAAGAGGTGAAAAACAGCAAGGGAAAACATGCGGACCACTGAGCAAACTGTGACTTGGCTTATTTTTCTTCAAAGAGAAGACTTCAGCACGACCTTCACCTACAGCTCTTCTTGTAGCATTCTTTCGAAAGCTAGCTAATTAACTTCAAGAAGAGTACTTGTAAAACTACAATTGCTTAAAAAACCCACTCAAGTTGCTCACGGTAGCGACTCGACAGACTTTTTCCTGCAAATACACATTTCTCACTGATTCCAATGCATCCCTCTGGCTGTTTAATTCTGTTAACCATGAAACATTTCTCGAAATCTATTTTCCTAAAATATACAATATTTTCCCGGCTTCAAACCGTTTACTGACAAAAAATTACCCCAAAAATGTTTTCGGAAACTTTCAAGCACACGTATAATTATCAAGAGGAAAATGACACAAGTTTTTCACCTGCGAAGTATTAATTGGGCGCTTTCAAGAACTCACCCTGAACTAATTTTAGGAAGCTTTTAGAGTCTCATTTTAGACAAAACAGACTTAAACCGAGAAATGCTTTGCTTATAGTTACTTAAATAAAGATTTCGTTTCGATCTCTAACTAAAAACAATGAAATGGCTTACCGGTTAAAAACAAAACGGACACGAAAACATGCCACACTGAACTCACTCACTGAAACGGCGATTCTAAGTTTAGTCGCTAAATTGGGACAGAAATGTCATTAACTTCAAATGAAGAAACCAAAAATATATAAAAATATAAGGAAGATAAAATATTCCACAACTGAACAAAAACATATGGAGCTTTGCACTAACACTATAAACTTAATAAAAAAAATATTGACGACAGAGCGACTCTTCAGTTGTTCAATACTAAATTACGAATTAGTCAAAACAACCCAATATGCGGTGCCGAAGAAAAACAACCTAGATTGAAAAAACAACACAGACTCAATCTAGAATAGTCACGATTTCTAATTTTCGACTAAAATACACTACTGACTAGAATTGCTCAAAGAAAAATATTGAAAATTGCGCACTAAAGTTCAAAAGAAAATTGCGCATATATAGCTATATAGGATATCAGATTGCTCACTAATGACAATTCCTTCAATGAATAAACAAAAAAGGGACAAGAAACCTTCAAAAACATGAAATGTCATTCACATACGAAGCACTTGTTTGCCTAGGAAAGCAAACTACATTCAATTTTCCCCTCGAGTGAAGTTACTCGTAAGCCGACAAACAGGAACTACAACGTAATTTCACAGATATTTTAAACAAGTTTTTAAAACATTTCAAGAAAATTACTGTAATTTACTAAACATGTCAAGTCGCTCAATTAAAAAATTCTTACAGTGTAAATCCACAATCAAATCTGTAATTTACTTTACTATTGAACTGGAAGAAGGACTTGAAAATCTAAACGAAAGTCGCCGGGTTCTTTCCAGATCTCCTAAGCTTTGAAAAAAAAAGCAAGTATGTCCTCGAACAAGGATTTCTTGCCTTCAAGCTCTCCAAGATCTTCTATAATCGCCGTCGAGATTGAAGCAATCCTTTTCCTTTTCATGATGAACTGTTACAAGTCTTCATTCCAAGAATGTATTACAATTATCGTATTGAAAATCGAGCGTCAAGGAACCAGCCGCCATATTGTTTACTTCAGCTACAAGAAAAAAGAGGACATTCCGCCTCCCCCGGTCGGGTTGTCTTGGGACTCCCCTCATCCTCCCCTCAACGGGTTTATACCAAATTTGCTTACCCATCGTGCTCCGCGAGCTCCGCTATTAAAAACGCGTAAACACAAAACGTTTTCGACAGGTTTTGTCCAAGGTTGTAGCTTTGTAAATTCTCGTCACTAAAGAAAGCAAGTACGATTCCAAAACTAGTTTCATCTGTTAAATACCTTTATGTATTTTACGTCTTTTCGCAAATAACTAGTGAGCATGAATTGAATTAACGTTAACGGAAGTAGATTACTATTTAGTCAAAAAATGTTATGAGATACGATCCCTTGCTTAAAAACAACAATAACTGTCAACAACAGAAACTAAATTTCATAAAAACTATAAAATGGCGTTTTACAAAGTCCATCGTATTACAAGTTTTGCTCCATATTTCAATATTATGAGTCGGTAGTTCAGTGTAGCAACGGCACTCTTATGGCATCACCTATATCTCAACACAATATATATAGTTAATGGAAATCGGCCACCATGAATTTCCCAAAATTTCTCTTGCGATTGTCATTGAGCGATACAAAAGCATTTGCAACCGATACCAGGCAAATGCCATCCAATCTTGTCTTGTGAGTGTTTAGGATAGACAAATGAGTAAAACGTGCTTGGTGCATTTGAGAACGAAGCCATGTTTTCACTCATCTAGCGGTTGAAAACGAACACTCTCCTGTTGAACTGGTGGCAGGATTAACGTGTACTAGCTTACAGATTCTTGCTACTTGTTCAATTAAAACTGTTGTCCTTGTAAAAAGTGGGGCCCCCCCCAGCCCCCCCAGCTCCGCCGACCCTGTGGCGGGCAGTGAAATACTATCTACCAACCTGAACTTGAGGTAGCTGATGATGTCATCTGCAGTTTAACAGTGGAGGGCTGTGATGAAGGCATCATAGGTGCTGAGAAAGAATACATACAGTGATTAATCGCATTATTTTGTCTTTCATTATGGACAAAAACAAATTGTCCTTACAGGACTGATTTTCTCCATTATGCCCAAAGAACGTTTTCGACAATGGGTTATTTTCGGGTAAATTGAAAAGGTACGGTCACAAGTTTCCGAAATTGAGAAAGGAATGTTGAAATTAGTAACTCAGGGAGTTGTATCCTATAAGCGTAGTGACATGTTGACGTATTATCACCATGTATGTCATATCTCACGATCAAAATGCAAGTCTCCATGCTTTTTAAACTCAAAATCAGGGACGGTTTTTCAATTCTGTTTTTTTTTCTGATTCCAGAGTAAATTCTGTTACCAATAAGTGCCCTGTTTATACTAAACAAGAAAACTTGTGGTTTATCAAAGACGGGCCCTTACAAGCCGGTGTTAATTTGTGAGCCAAAAAGTTTCAAGGGGTACTGAATTTTTAACATTTTCTGTTTCCGAAGTAGCAAAAATTTAAACCTACAAGAACTTCAAACCAAACCGTAGTTGCTAGAACTAAATCTCTGAATTCTCCCTTCGCATTTTCAGTATTTTACCATACAGTAAGAAATGCCATGCGTTTTAAAACATTGCGTTACCTGTATATTGGTGTGACTACTAGTCGAAAGGTGATCCCCAACTACACGCCCGGGGCAAACGTTTCTCTTGAATGAATGTTTCATATTTTCCATTTGTTTTCACCTATTAAATGACGTATTTTGATCCGTATAATGCTCAAAACGCTCTTGAAAATTATTGCGTACCTCAATCGGTCGCGCCACCATTTTTCATATGGTGTCATGGAGGCATAGCAATAACCTACCCCTGTCCCCAAGAAAACCACGGTCAAAACCTAGGCCCTCCACTGTCCCCACCCCCATAGAACATCATTAAGCAACCAACCAATCATCCAATGACCTTGAACAACCTATTATGACCGAACCTTCCGTATTACCATAAGACGGTGCCCTACAGGCCCGTTTTAATAACGAAGTAACTGTAGCCCAAGATTGCACGTTACAAGTTAGGACGGTAGCACTTGGAGATCAAACAAAAATAGGACGGTCACTGATACAAAAAATCTAATTCGAAATATGCATTAAATAGAAAGAGAAATATTCGTGTGATGATGGAAACACACCAAATAGTTCAAAACAAAGTACCCTGAGCTTGAACACAGACTTAAGTGACAGCTACATAATTTTTTTTTACCTCGTGTTAAGTAAACAGCCGGCTTATCTTTCTCTTTTTCCCTTTTCTCTTTCTGTCTGTCTGCCTTTTAAAGTTTGAAAGACTGTATGGCAAGGCTGTTGTTCAAAACGACCTCACCAAAACTGAGCAAGAGCAATTTTTCAGAGTTTTCATGGTTATTCACAAAGTGGCAAGAATGTTACATGTGTGCTTAAACTTTTCCAGCCCTCTATGTTGCAATGCGTTGGCTTTTCACGTAATAATGTTTTTTTTTTTTAATAAGTTGTCCTTATTAGCAGAGAATAAATATGACTTAAAGAAAGGAATATTTTCAGTTGTTTCCTGTAAAGCAACTTAATGGTAATGATAACCTCACAACGTTACGCAGTAACATAATTCACTTGAAAATTTTACATTTTTTTGATATGCAAACTTACAATTGCATACAATGTTGAATACAAGTATACATAGTGAAACCAATAAACATTCACAATACTAGCTAATATTACTGCATCACACTTGTTCGAGTTACATTTTTGTTTTGAAAGAGTAACATATATTTACTACTTTTTACATAATAAACATAGTAGCAATTAGATTAACTTTCAGTAAATCACAGAATGAGTAATAATACATCAAAAGTTTACCTGTACACCCCGTAAAACCATCTCCAGAATAGCCCTCGTTACATTCGCAATATGAATTACTGACGCAGTGTGCGTTTGCATGACAACTGTCACATACATACCGTGCGTCTGGGAAGGAAATAGAAATTTAAAAAAACAAACACTTACTGCATCTTTCAATAACTAGCGGACTACGACACTCAAAACCTTAGTGACGATTACGTTTTTTACAATCATAATTACATCGTCAACCAATGAAACCGACAAGGTGGATCCAAATTCTCCAGTCATAGCGCACGAACTTCACATTTTTTGACTCTGCTACAATAATTGATGGCAGTCAAAAACGTAACCGTTGGTTATACGGTACTCTAAATTTTAGAGTTGGCGCGTTATTGAAAGGCACAGTGAGACAGTTTCAACCTCTTCGCGTAAATCTTAAAATAACAGCTGAGCCTGTGATCCCGGTATCGCAACCCTATTCAAACCGAGCCGGGAGTCATGCCCTCTCCATAACTTCAAGACCATCAAAGCTATGTCAGTGAAACTTGGCATATAGTACATCCATAACTGTTTACTTTGAGGTCCAAAAATTAGATATTGAACACACGTCACCTGGCGTAAAAAGTATGTCCTGATTACTGAAGCAGCCGTCTTCCCAACTGAGTTAGATCTGGTCTGGTATCTTGGATTTCTCGTATTCTTCAGACCGTAAGACCATTTAAAATTGACTCAAAAAGTAATCAAGACCAGTAGGAAAATGTTTAACGATATAAAAATGTAAAATCTAAGACAGAAAGGGTAAAATTTTTCGCTAAAAATAACAAAAAAGGAATCAAAATACGGTTGCCGTTAAACGTCATATTCCAAGCATAATGGCATGTCATACTGAATTGTTGGCATATAAATTTTGCTGGTATTTGGTGAAAACTAAAAAAAAAGTTATGAACGTTTAACCCATCGACTCCAGTGCCGCCCAAACCGGCTTGTGAACGTCCATTGTCCTTGTTCAGTTTCTTGATAACCAACTGATGCATTAGACACACTTCTAACAAAAGGTGACTGAAGGGCACACTTAAAAAAGACCAGAGTTACACAAAGAAACAGGAAAAACGTTTCGTTGTGAAACTGGTGCAAAGCTCAGCCTTAGCACAGGTTGACACCTATGGCTGGAAATTCCTCTTTCCTGGAAGTTTAGGTGAAATCTTTTCTAGTACAAGGAAAAACTATCAAATTGCCTACGAACTAAAAAAAGTAGAATTGACAACCAAAAAACAGCGGGACTGAGCGTTAAAATTTGGATGTGCACATGCCCGAAATCAAATTTGCCAAACAACCTCGGAAATGGAAGACAATTTTTTGTGCTGCAGAGGTAGTTACAGATGTTTGGGCTGGAATTTGAGCTGACAGGAGCCAGATTATAGCGTGACAGTTCAGTTTTCTGAAGAAGGTTGGGAGTTAATGGGTTAAAAAGCCGGCGGGTCTGAATGAGGGTAAGGTTGTTAGTACAATACTTCACACTCATATAATAACTGTCTCGCTAATCGCTCTCGCAAGTACAGCAAGGACGCAGCTCTGATTATCAAACTAAGATCAGTGCTAGCTAAGATGCGTAGTGCACCTTAAAGTGTTGTACTCTATTCTATCTATTGTGTTAGATGTGCTGTGTTGCACTGCATGGTTCTAATGATCTGTTACATATTGTTTCTTCTGCGGATAGCCGGTGTGCGAACGTAGAAGAGTGCACATTTTCAGCAAGTAGCTAAGTACATTACCTATGCACAGTATGCCATCTCCAATATAGCCATGGTTGCATTTGCAAATTTGGATTGAATGATCGTCTGTTGGGACGCAGTAAGCATTGGGATCACACTCATAAAGGGAACTGTCGCATCGCGCTATAATGAAAAAGTAATCAAACCTGATTTGTTCCCATTCGCACTTCTTAATCCTAGAAAAACAGCAATGTCCATAGTTCCCTTTTAGTAATAATGGACACTGGAAGAAACTGCATAAGAAACCTCTAACACTATACGCTCCAATCTTAAAGTGAAATTGTTGCTATAATTATAACAATCATAAAAATAATTGAAACTGAAAGGAACGCTTCGTACACGTACCAAGAATGCTCCAACGCTCTTTTTATTTCAGATTCATTTAGTTAGTTATTATAGTCATTTATTATCCCTCCATCCCCAAGACAACGTGTTCGCAAGCCGTGAGCTTTCAACTACTGTGATGACCGCAAAAATAACCAGCGACAGGAGAACAAACATGCCACGATATTCGTATAGTTAGTAGTTATTTTTGCTGAACTCGTAAAAATGTACAGTGATGCCACACACCTTAAACATCGCGGGCAGCTTCTAACCTAGTAAAAGGCGAGTCGATATATCCATAATAGAATTAGCGACATTTGTGTAATAATTTTGGATATGCTATTTATTATAAGGCGGTGTCTCACAAGGACTGGGAACTACCAAATTCACGAATTTGATTGGCTGAAATCGATATTGACCGAGGTCCAGATTTTCCCATCTAGACCGGCATCTAGACCGGTTACACTTTGCGGTGACAAAGGTGTAAACTAAACTACAAAAATATTCACTATTTCCTTCTAAAAATACTAAAATGAAGCACCAACAAGCCTGACGAGAAAAAAGGTAGAGGACGAGCAAACTTTGGCAGATTTAAGTTCAGCTCATCGACTTTTGCAAGCAAAATGTCAGCTAGTACGAGCCATTTACATTAAGCGAATTAAAGTCTTCTTGTTTGGCCATATAATAAACATCTTATTAACCGAGCTTAGTCGGTCTGTATGGGAGAAGCTTGACCTCGGTCTGTACTCACGACCTCGGTCAAGATTCTCCCATACAGACCGACTAATAAGAGATAAATTGTTGCTGTTGTAAGAGTAAAAGGATTTCTACAGACCATTACAAGACGTGCCGTCACCGTAATATCCGTCTGGACATGAGCAAGTAAAAGAACCATGGGTATTGCTGCAAGTCGCCTTCGGGTCACAGTTGTCACTTTTAGACATGCATTCGTTAATATCTGTAAAAAAAAGATAACACAAAATTAATAATGGTAATAGGACTGAGTGGAGTCCAATTCGGTCTGTAATCATAGGAGTGATTAACAAATCGGACGACCGCGTAGCGGGAGTCCGATTTGTTTAATCACGAGTATGACAACAGACCGAATTGGACGACCCGAGGTCCTGTTACCAATTAATCATATCTATAACAAAATTCGACAAAGAAAATGGAGAAAATGTACCCGAAAAGGAATAGACAACAGTTTTATTTACGAAATACTTTTAAAAAAGCTTATTCAAGTGTAACTGATCCATTAGAGCGCGCGCTCTGACGCGTACTGTCCAATTACTTAGGCATGACGTGTACACTGTCCAATTACACTGTCCTACTGTCCTATTAATGCTCAAATACACAAGCTGTCCAATTTAAGAAAAATAGGACAGTTTGTCTGAGCCAATCAAATCCAAGAAAAAACAATAGTGAGAGAAACCAGCCAATCAACACAAAGCATAGCGTCAGCACTGTAAACGGGACGTCTTGTCGCATTGTTAGTTGACAATGGCGGAATTCAGTGAAGATTTGCCAATTTTTTCCATTTCTCATAATCTTTTCAGCAATAGTAACGCAAATGAGAGATTTCCTACGTTATAATAATAATAATAATAATAATAAATAAACATATTTATGCAGGATGACCATTTCAGTTATAAAAACTGCTATCAACATGGGTCCTGCGTTAAAAATAAATAAATGAATAGTTAATAAAATACAATATTAAAACAGTTAAAAAGCTATATAAGAAATCTAAGAAAAGACATATAAAAAGCGATAAAAAGACTAAAACTAGGTTCATATACAATTATTAAAAATATCGGCCCCTTTATAAAAAAACGCTCTTTTGGTCGATTCTAGTTTAACCCTTTCAATAACTAATTTGTTCTTATTCCTAATGTCATAATCATGAATATTATGTCTTTTTAATTGAAAATATTCAGAGAAATAACTTGGGGCCGTTCCCTTGAGGCACTTTTCAACCAAGTTAACCTTAGAAGCACAAACCAAAACCAAAACACCTCAAAGAGTACAAAAACTTGGCTCAAGGTTTTCAACGAGTGGAGAGTGCAGCGTAACGAAGCGAGACAGTTAGAAGATATCCCTCGCCAAGAGCTAGATGCAATTCTTGCCGGTTTTTTGCTAAAATTCGAAAAAAAGACGGTGATGAATACGAACCAGAAAGGCTGGCTGTCATGCAGTGGTCGTTGGACCGCCATTTGAAAAACTGTGGCCGAAACTACAGTATTTTGCTCGATCGTGAATTTGCAAACTCGAGGCAACAACTTGAGACGAAAGCAAGAGAATTAAGAGTGAGGGGTTACGGAAAGCAAAAAAATGCCTCTCATGCTTTAAGTGAAGCTGACAAAGAATTCCTCTGGCAGTCAGGTCAGCTTGGTAAACATTCTGCTCAAGCATTATTCATTGTAAACTTTAAAAATGTCACTGAACACTTTGGCCTTCGAGGGAGGCAAGAGCACTATTCAGTGATGGTGGAAGATTTCAACATCATAACCAGTGCTGTCAAATAAGTAACTTTTAAGAAGGACCTACCAAAACGAGACAAGGAAGGCTCAGGATCGCTCACAGGGCTGTACAACCCAAAATGTTTGCGACTGGGGGCGTAAGATGCCCTGTAATGCTTTTCGAAGAAATGCTAGCTAGACGTCCACCAGAAATGAAGGGCAGTGGCCCATTCTACCTGACTACTATTTCAAAACCAAAGAGCCAAGTATGGTTTAGCAGACAGCGAATGGGTGAACACAAAATTGGACAGCTTATGAAAGACATGGCTGTCAAGTCTGGTTTAACTGCTGCCACTGGTAAGAAAATTACCAACCATTCGAGCAGAAAAACATGTGTACAGAAACTAAAGAATGCTGGTATCCCAAGAGACAAAATCATTGATGTTACTGGACACCGAAATATCCTCAGCCTAAACTCATACCAAGGGGAGGATGAGAATCAGGCAAGGGAACTGTCAAATATAATCAGTGGATGCAAGCAAAAAAGTGATGTTCAAAAACAAACTAACAGCAGCCCCATTAAAGAGAGACTACTTCTTCAAGCTAGTACTTCCAGCAACAACTACAGCACTATCAACAACTTTACAGGTACAATGAATTTCTATGGTGGGTTTCCTGGGTTATCTGGTCCATCAAATATGCCAATGCCATCTTACCAAAGCACATGTACAGAGCCTCAACGTTCATGGAAAAGGATCAGAGCATCTGTACTTTCAGACTCAGATGAGGACTAGCTGTTGTCAACTGTACAAAAGCTATAATTTTTTACACCTTTGGATTTGATAGCATTTTCTTTTTATTGCAATTTCACCCTCTTTAATGTATGTGTTTTTAGTACTCACTACATTTTATTCTTCACATGACAACATTCAGTATAAGATATTTGGAACTGAGTAAAAAAAAATAACAACAAAAATTTTTTACACCTTTGAAGTTTAATTATTGCTCATTTTTGCAATTTTTCCTTATTTTCCCCATCCTTATTGTATGTGTTATTTCTATACACTATATTTTATTCTACATGAATAGTTTGAAAATAATATCATTGTAATTGAAAACATTCTTCGATTACACCTTTGAAATTTACAGTATTCTCTTTTTCATCATATTGTTATTCTATGTGATTGTGGCATTCCATTTTAAATATTTTGGAAATAAAAAATTCTCAACATTTCAGTCTGCCTTTCTTCAAGTATAATAGTTTTGCTGACAATGCTGGATTAACTGACCAGCTATATAATTAATAAGTAAGAGGACTACATGCTTGTCCAATTGTCCTCTGACAGCCAAATTGGACTCGGCCTACGGCCTCGTCCACTTTTGGCTATCCACGGAATTTTTTTTCATCCAATTATTTCCAAATTGGACAGCATGTAGTCCTATTACATATACAAATCATGGCTGGTGATAGCCAATCAGATTCGACAATTTTGTTATAGTTATGATTAATACAAGAAACTGATCGAAAAAGTTGCCACAGTAGGTTCTGGTGGACGTGCTTCTAGAAATAACAGGACTAGATGGTGGTGGTAAAGAGTGATTTTGTACAAGATCCGTAAAATGACATGGCATTGAGAAGTGTCTGAACGTGACTGTCAAGATTGAGAATCAGATAAGTACGTAAATTCAAGGTTCACATACTCAATACAGAGCTTGTTGGTGGGGGCCTTTACCAATTTGAATGGGAGATATGGAACTACTAAATCGTTGAAAAGTTTCGATACTTCCATTCGAAATCGAAATTGAATTCCTGTTTTGAGAGCTTGATTTGAAGCTCCGTAGATTTTCCAGACCTTATTAGTTACCCAAACCTCAAGATTTCTCTGTTCCAGAAATTTCACCATATGACCTCTTATAACATATCAAAATGAAGGGATTGGGACGGACGGCCGATGCAGTACACGTAAATTTTAGCGCGCCGACATAAGCTCCCTTTGGAACGATAAATTTCGCCTAAAACGGGCAAACTTTTTCCCTGCCAACTTTATCTTAAAACGGAAATATCAGGCCGCCAAAACCGAGTGAGAAGAGAACACGGGTCTCTAGCTCAGAAGAAGAAAAGTTATGCCACGAGGATGCCAGCGACGCCATCTTAAAAGACATTCAGAACAAGCTGGAAAAGCTGAACGTTCTAGACAGAATCGAGGAGCGGTTGGTTAGGATGGAAAATGGTATGACCAGCATAAAAGAAAGAGTTGGAAAAAGGCCTAAATTCGGTTAATACCGAGGTGGCACAAATGAAGCAAGATATTGAGAAGAAGGCAGACTTCGAAAAGCTTCAAATCCTAGAAAGTGAAGTTGAAGAGTTACGCAACAGGTCTCGAAGAAACAACCTGGTATTCTACAACGTCCCGGAAAAAGCAGAAGGTCAAAACTGCGCAGACTTTATCCAAAACTTTTTTGTTAGTCACATGGGGCTGGTGATGGAACAAGTTGAGATCGAATGGGCCCATCGAACGCCGACGCATCCGCTTAATAACAGCATGAAACAACCAAGACCAATTCACTTAGCCTTCTTACGATATACCGACAAAGTCAAGATCCTCTCCAGCCCCGCAGCGCGTATAAAGGATAATCCTTTTCATGGAAATGTAATTGGCATAGGACCTGGCTACGCGAAGAATGCACAACACCGACGAAAGGCTCTTGTTCCATACAAGAAGCACTTACAAAAGAAGCTTGGGCAAGATAGAAAAGTGTTTATTGCCTACCCCGCTATGCTAAAGTGCCCGGACGAGAACGACAACCTGAAAGTAGTAAGCGATGAAGACCTCAAGAAGATGAAAGGTGAAATGGCTAAATATTCATAAGAGGTAACGGAGACTTTTATTTACTGTTTACTCCGGTGTAATTATCTACTGAACTTCGTAAAGAAAGAACGCTATTTGACCTTTTAGAAGGTAAATAGTTTAGTCGTAACATTTGAAGTGGAGCGAAATTTCCATACATCGGCTCATTACCACATACCCAAAGGAATGCATTTTAAAATAGCTATTACGTCTCTATTGTTTTTCAATGTACTTTTTAGGCTCTCAGTTCTAAATTTACTCGTGTCTTTGTGCTTTCTATGTTCTTTTTTCTTTGCACCTTTTATTGGCTTATTTGGGTTTTTTTTTGTCGACTGTATTTTCTCTTTTTTGTAATGCTTTCTGTTCATTTAGCTCTCCTATTGCTATATCTTGTTATAGTAATTTTGCTGTACTCCTTTTTTGTGTGTATGTAGTGTTAGCTCAATAAAAAGAGGAAAAAGAAAAAATATATCAAAATGATGAAGGCCAATGCAAATACCTAAATGCCAAACGTTCGAAAATTGTTGCACAACATTTGTTGATTCAGCAATGTTAGAACATTTAGAACCCCATGGTAGATAAGACACCGTGAAGGGGGAACTATACTACGACTTACAGAGCAACGTACAGCACATAAAGGACACCTTTATGAGAGATAAAGTAGAGTAAAGCAACCTTCTACGTGATCTTTACGCAGCAGTAAAGCTCCGTAAAGTGTGACCCTTACAATGACTTACGGGCTAACGTAAAGGTCCGTACAGTTGGACTTTACATTTTTGGAAAGACGCGTTACGTTAGCAATCAGTACCTTTACGGAAAAATAAAGTTGCTTTTTCGTGCTGTGAATTTCAGAAACATTTTTTGGTGGATAAGAATTCGAGTGATGTCAAATGACGTTTAGCGCGCGTCCAGCATTGTTATACAACAAATTTTGTAAAACAATAATGGAACCGCTGCGTTTTTGGGACCCACCCATAAGTATGGATTTTTTTTATTCTTTGCTCATTTTCTGTTTCTCTGATAAAAGTAAAATCGTCTTACCTGTGCATGCTTTGCCATTTCCAGTGAAGCCAGCGTTACAGACGCATAAGTCAATTGGGATACTATCAGCATCATAAGGGACGCAGTACGCATCGGAATGACAGATGGATTCCCCGCATGGTACTGACTCTGTAAATTGACAATAGAGGAACAATTGTCGCAATACATCAGAGCCATATCTAGTTACCTGAGCTGTCCCGTATATAGAACTAAGCCATCAGCTAACCCCGCGAAGTTAGTATCTACATTTAGTTGGGTATCTTCCCCGCATGGTCTGTGGACCTTGTAACTAATTACGGGTAGCAGTCAGACAATGCGGAGGCACTATTTGTGTACATGGTACACATGGAGTTAGCCATCAGCAAAGAACAAAGGGTCGCCCTCGCCACCTTTCAAGCCGGCTTAAGTACTTGTGTCAACGCGAATTAAAAGTAGCGGAGATCAACATGTACCGATACCTAGAGAAAAATGCGCCGCCCAGTACATTGCATTTATGAAATGACTGCAAGTGTCACCGAAATGACTGCCAATAGGCTTTGGCCAGTCACGTAAAAAGCATTTCATCTCTTTTATTTTAATCTTGTAACAATCTGTTGAAAAAAGAAAAATTGAACCCACCAGCTGAATTTTAAAAGTCATGCAGAGAGAGTTCATTACCTGAGTGTCTCCCCAGAAGAATCGTGGTAATCAAAACCTGCAAAAGAGAATAACATGGCAAATAATATTGAAATATGAAATTTAAATATTCGTTCGCATCTTGCACGTACGGTGAAATCCCACTTATACGACCAACGGCGTGCCATTATAACATCTTGCTGGCATTAACGGGCTATGATAGCATACAAAGATAAAGGTGAAGCAAAGAAAAAGAAGAATAGCAGAGGAAGGCGCATAAGCTTTGTAACTGGTTACCAAATACAGTCTAAAAGATAGTCTTAACTTATTCTTGCATGAGAAAATGACCGAACAACAATGTGGCTGTTATGTGGGGCTCAACTGTACTTAACTCTTTAAGTCCCAATAGTGACAAGCATCTAATTTCTCCTCGCAATACCACTAGGTGATCAAACATACACATCATGAGAAAGAAGAAACGTTAACTGATCACCAAAATCAAAATGTCTTGATTATTAAATGAATTCTCCCATCTTGTACCACAAGAAATATATGGGAGCCATTCAGGAGAATACGCAAGTTGATAATGGGGCTTAAAAGGTTAAATTAAGAGTGAACTTCATTAATTTAGGATATGTTTTACAGGCATGCTTTAATAATGTCTCGGATAACTTTTGGAACGGACACAAGGGTCCTTTAAACTGTTGTTCGAAATGTGGGGGCATGAGTATGTAGAGCAAAACAGGACACGTATTCCTTCCCTTTCTTGCCGCCCTAAAACAAAATCTTATTTGATTTTCTTAGTTCTAAACCTGAATGTCTGGACTTAAGAAGTTATCTATTTAAAAAAAAATACCTGTCGTTGCCTTATGACGTATACGTTTTTGCCACAGATTCTTGCTCGAATTCTATTTTACAAATTGGCGATTTTTTAGGATTTGTGATCACATTCTTTACTGGCTATTCCCCATTCCATTTTAGCGGCGATTTTAGCGAGTATTTGAAATGCGACTTGAAAAATTGCTTGTGTAAGCAATTGTTCGATACCGGGTCTCAAACGTTTTTACCCGAATACAAACTGGCTCGAGTCGAAAGGAACGTGGAGATATACATGCTACTACTGCTCTTCTTTTTTAACTGTATGCTTGCTAGTTACGTACTTTCTCCTTCTTACTGGTTGGAAGAATCGCAGCTTAGAGTAAAAACTATATATGTTGTCTCTCGTTGAGTCGAATCCTGGCTCATTAAACAATTTGATCGAAGTTAAAGGTGAGTTCACAGGACCTGTGTGTGAATTTTTGATTCAAACAGTTTTTGCCGATAACTCCTTTAACTAACAACGCCAAACAAAGTGTAATGTCATAAAAAGTTGTTGAAGTTGTCGTAAACAAAGTTAAGGTTGCATAATCAACACCTATTCACTTACCACGAAGACTTGAAAAAACAAGGACATAATTAGTTTTTATGTTTGCGGTTGCATAATACTCCAGATCTGTTATGACATTTGAAGGAGAATGAGAGAAAACAACTTTTACCGGTATCACCAGCAAAAAGAACTGCAGAAAAAAGTACTTCTTGCAGAATAAATACTTATCACTTTTTGTCCGAGTTACTATGTTCGTATATACCCCTAACAAACATCGTTAAGCGTAAACAGAAGGCACGGAAACAATAGCTTTCTTACAATTTAAATCCATTCCCGCATACTTCTTTAAAAAAAGAAATAGTGCCTTGATTGGACAAAAGCCCGGGGTGGGGGCACTCAACAAAGTTTTATATGGGGAGGCTCCGCCCCGATGTCCAACCCCTTACCCTTTTATATACCATTTTTGACAGAAACGGTACCCTTTCGTGTACCTTTCATTGAAAAGTGGTACCCCTTTCACATACCTACTTAAGAACACTGCATCCCTTTTCTAAACCCTTGGAATGCAGTTATGAACGATATTAGGGGAGAACAGTATTACTGGAAGAGATGTTAACCAAAAAGCAATATTATTATCTTCTCGAAAATTAAAGGCCCTTTTAAATACCTAAATGACAGATTTCCCTACCCTTTCAAATACTTTAGCTCGTCAAATCCCTACCCTTTTATATACTCGAAGCCTGAAAAAGGTACCCCTTTCGGGTGGACCCTCCCCGTATAGGCCAGTATAGGGAGCCCCCCCCCCCCCCCCGGGGACAAAAGTTAAGTTTTAGATGCCTATAGGGTTCGTTAACTTGATATTTGCACGATTCCAGTTTGGGAGCTCTTAAAGTATTAATTATTTATCTTTACGATTGCTTCACATAGTGTTGAAAAAAGATAGGATTCAATTACTTTTAAGTTACTAATAGCGGGGGTTCTTTCAATTTAGAGTCCAAAACCTACAATAGCTGTTTACGCATTAAAATGCACGTAAAATTAAGCTGTCATTTTTATTTAAACTACAACTGCCGTGTCACGGAACACCACGTCAGTTTGTTAACATTCAAATCAACATTTATTAATACATCAAAACGCACTTTTTGCTTTTGACAATCTGTTTTCTTGAACAGCTGAATCGTTCTCACTAGTATTCTGTTTGGTCTAACTTTTAAGGTGGAGTTCAATTAAATCGGCATTGCGGGAGAGCGTCTTTTATTGTGTGGCAAAACTGAATAGTTTTAAGATTGTCACCTTCGGCATTTGGATTGAGTTTGGGTTCGTGTACGAAAAAATATAGCTATTGATTTTTTTGTTGGTCTAGTGTTTACGGCTAGAAACACTTTTAGACGGTAAGCATTTAGATAGGGTTAGGTTCACTGTTTACCGTCCTTCTGGGAGTTAACTTGAACTTAACTAGCACTCGACTCGAGTCAACTCATGTAAACTCGAACACATGTTGAACTCCTGAGCTCATCCTGGACTCATAAGTCCTTGATATATTGATCTCACTCGGGCATAGGCATTTCGTGACAGTTTCCTATGCAAAATTGACTGATTACCGGGACACTATAATAGGCATACATGGCGTGGAACGGGGAAAGCGCAGAATGTGCTACAGTTAGGTTTTTTTTTTTAGAAAAAAAAAAACTTTGAAATCAGAGTAGCAACACTGAGTAGTCTGAGATAATTTTTTTCAAGAATTCTTTCGTTGACAATAACACCAAACCTCTTTCCTGTCGCTAATTTCTTCGCATAGTATCAGGCGCGATTCATAACAAATATAACCTTTATTTGATGGTCTGAATAACAGTCCCACATTAATAATTAGTGTGGGCTTTGTTTAGTCATTGCTTGACGGTATCTCTGTCGCCAAGGTTTTTGTTTTACTAAGCATCCGGAGATCATGAGGGAAGCACAACAAATGCAGCAACCAAAAAATAACAGTCTGACGTTAATTATTTGTAAGAAGTTTTTCACAACGCATCACCGGGGAAGCACATGAAATACAACTTTTATTTGATTACTAAATAACTGTCTGGCATGAGGTTATCAATTATGAATCAAAGTAGTGAGAAGAACATATCAATAATTCACCGGTAAACATAATTTCATTTCTGTTACGAGTTTGAATGGTTCCTTGAGCAATATTCGAGAAATAAAAAACTGCTTTATTTAGCTTAAGAGCATTCATCCTTGTTTGTTTATTTATTTATTTTATATCCTTGGCATAAGACAAGGTAAAATGAAAAAATTCGAAAAGCCACAGCGTACTAGGGTATTTGCACTAAATCCAACAATTGTTTTGTTTTGTTTTTTTTTTTTTTGAAGTTAAATATTTTGACGTTACATTGCTAACGAGAAAGAGGCATTTGCTGTGGCTTCCCTTAAACCTTCCGCTCTCCAAAGCAGACCTTGATTGTGTAGTATGGTCGAGCCTTCGAGTCGAGTCGGTGGCCACTCAAAAAGTGTGACCATTGAAATGAAGGCTATTGAACAGTACTTTTCAGTGGAGGAGGTTTATTTTTCCTCCGAGAAGAATTTCAAATCGAGAAAGGTTAAAAAGAGAGCCACAACAACAGCTATAATAACTAGTGTCTCTAACTTCTAGTTTTAACCAAATTTAGTGATCAGTTTGACTCGACTATTGCAGTAGTCCAACTGCGGTTGATTCTATCAGGTCTACAATATACGGATATTAGATAGCATTTTGCCCTGTTAAAGGAACACTGTCATCGGGAAAATTCTAAATTCATCAAAGACATACATGCACGGAAAATATTGCTCCGATACATAGAGTATCAATATATTAAAGAATTCCTCGTGAAAAGATTAATTTTTCAGAATTTCAAATGAAACCGAGCTAAGCTAAGATAAAACGTTTATCCTCGTTTATTATCATCGGATCGTTAGCTACCCTTTCTTCCCATTCGACTTCTTCCTTTTGGACAACAACGTCGTTAGTACTGGGTTCATTATGTTTTTGCCGCGTTTTAGAGTGCCTTGTAATCAGTAAAACACGTTGACGGTCTTCCTTTAACAAAAGACATTACTTAGTTTAAACTGCGAACAAGGAGCAAGTTATAATTGAACCGCATAATTCAGCAGGCTTAATTCTTTCGCATCTCGATAAAAGGAGATGGCTCTTGTAGTTCGTGGTTTGACATCAAGGTCCCTCTGGTCCAATAGAACGCAATTCCAGTGTAGACTTCCATCGTAAGTCATTCCTATATAAAGAGGGAAAGTTGCTATTTAACTCCCAGGAAAATAAACGTGACGACTCTCCATATACTGACAATTTGCAGTTAGGTAAAGGCTTAGTCGCACGTCGGGCCTAGGTCAGTGACCAATACAGCGGGAGAAGTTAAACCAGTTTTCTGTAGCATGAAGCAACTAGGAGTATGACTACTCCCCTTGGATGGGATGCTAGTCCAACACAGGATACCCAGCATAAAGTGCCTAGGAGTATTACTACTCCTCCTGGATGGGATGTTTGTCCATCACAGGGTTACCCAGCATGACGAAACAAGGAGTATTACTACTCCCCCCCCCGGATGGGATGCTAGTCCATCACAGGAAACCCAGCATGAAGCAACTAGGAGTATTACACATCCCCCTGAATGGGATGCCAGTCCATCACAGGATCCCCAGCATGAAGCAACTAGGAGTATTACTACTCCCCCCTGGATGGGAAAGTACTCCATTGCAATAGTATGGAGGAAACGGCATGGCAATGCAGAGACCAACCTCGATCATCGATCCTCGATCCTCCGACCCTTCGATCCTCCGACTCTTCGATCTTTTTAATCAAAAGTTTGATTGAAAGGTTGTAGTTAGCAGACGGGTTCGGAGAACAATTATGACTGTCAACCCAGGAATTAGCCTCTTGTGCGGAGGGCTGGTTACGCAATCCTCTGTCCTTGTCGTAAACGCTCTTTTTTGTTGTGTGAAAGAGATTATGTCTTCAGTAAAAATTCAATCAACGTTTCTTTTGAGACACTTGGCAAAAAGGGCGCTTGTTTACATCTCCTTTTTACTTCAACATCAAGACCGTTTAAAATAATTCTACAATCTCCTCTCCCTATTCAATGTTGTACGGAGGGCAGATGTAGAAGTTTTAAGACGTTTAAATAGCACGCACAACCCCCTTAAAATGTGTGGCCAACGGGCCAAATCCAAAGCTCTGCTATTTTGAATTCCACCAAGAACAAGATTATATACATACGTCTTGTGGGCTTAACAGCCGTACAATTCCACCCGCATTCCAATATGATTATTCCAAGAACGAGGGACGATCCTGAGCCAGCGAGTTTTTAGAGGCATCTTCAGTTCATTTCGTACCACCGAACTGGTGTCAACATTTGCGATGAAAACCTGGTGAAGCAAGCATAAAATTGGCAAACAATACACAATTACAGGCACAGTGATGCAAATAACCACCTCGTGGTAAGGACATCAGCACGTTTGGGAACAAATTTTCCGCTAGCATAGAGTACGGCGAACTTTTATGGACCTTTGGTGGCCGTATTGACGGAATGCCGTTGTAAAACCATGCAAGGGTTTAATTCCCAGTTCCTTGAGACTAAAGCGAACTCGGCTTTTCACTAATACAGTGGGCCCCCGCCTTACGATTACCCGGTAAGTACGACCAACTCGGTACTCCTGGCATACGGTCCACGCGACTGAAATTGAAATTGACCAATCAGAGCTCAGTACGCGGGGCAACCTGAGTTTTCCTACGTCATAAGGAGAGAGGACCCCGGGAACGAGGTTGTCGCCTGTTCAGTCGAGCATCGTGTTTGTGTACGTTCGTTTACCAGCAATGTCAGCAATGCCAAGCACACCAGTGATTCTAGTTAAATTTACATTTATATATATGAATGCAGGCAAACAAGTGCTTATCTCAATGCAGTGTAGTTTTGTGAAAGTCAGTTGTCCCATTTTCTACGTTTAATCATTAAGGAAATTTTGTAAATAAGCGATCTGATGTAAGCTTAAAAAATTACAGTTCAGTGCGTAGTCTTTTAAGATTTTTTCGTTAAAGTTCGTCTTTTGAGCAATTCTTGTTTCCCAACTGGTTTACATTTTATCCCAAAATTAGATAGTGTGATTATTTTAGACTGGGTCAGTGTTGTTTTCTCGATCCAGTTTAGTATTCGTCACCGCACATTGGGTTGTTTTGACGAATTGCTAATTTAATTACCCAACAAACTGAAGAGTCGCTCTGTCTTCAAGTTTATAGTCTCTTAGTGTAAAGCTTTATATGTTCAGTTGTGGAATATTTTTTCAGCTCCATGTATTGTTATATTTTTCAGCTTCCTCACTTGAAGTGAATGCCATTTCTGTCCTAATTTAGAGACTAAAATAAATTAGAATCGCCGATTCAGTAAGTGAGTTTAGTGTAGCATGGTTTTGGTGACTGTTTGTTTTGTTTTTAACCTCTAAGCCATTTCAGCGTGTCTCTAGTTAGAGATCGAAATAAAACTGAGTTATTCAAGTAACTATAAGTGACAAAGTTCTCGGTCTAAAGCTATTTTGCCCAAAAAGAGACTCTTAAAGCTTCCGAAAAATAGTTTAGGGCGAAGAAGTTGTGCCATTTTCCCTCCATAATTGTGCTTGGAAGCTTCAGAAAATCTTTCTCGGGTGACTTTTCCCAGTAAACGGCCTGATGCCTGGGCGATATTGATTATTTTAGCAAAGTTGTTTAATGAACATCTCCAGAAATCGCGGACATTAGAGCCCGCGCCTTTTCGGGCGTCCTACATAGACAGCTCTTTTAAATGATGCATACCGCTGATCGAAGCGGTATAGTTTGGGCTCATATTTCATGATGGTGCACGATGCAATAAGTCCCACATAAAAACCATATAAAAACCACTGACCAAACTAAGTCGCTTAACAATCGAATGTACTGAAATTTAGCTTTCGAAGGATGGCTTTTGTAGCGTATTTGAAGCCGGTTCGGCCGAAATATCGCAGTTCCAAGAAAGCGGATTTTTGGACTTTAGCGTGGACTTTCAAATGTATGGCCGAATGCTATTTTTTCGTGGTTTTCAAGTGCAAAAAGTAAACATCAAAATCAATCGGTTGGAGCTGAAAATCGTAAGGTTAGTTTGTTCCATGTATAGTTTTAGTGAATCCACTTGCACATTTTTTCGATCCCATTATGTTTACCCGTAATCGCTGTTTATAAACTATGAGTTTTCGGTTTTTCGATGAAATCCCCCTCCACGCCTTATATTTTTTGGCCGCTAAACTGCTCACAGAAAACCGTAAAAAGTAAACATAAAATTCGAAGTATCCACCTTATTTTTTGTACTATATCTTTCTTGATAGACCAGTTTACCATGAACCGGTTGCACATTTATACTTTAACAAATTGATCGAGAGATATTTCTCGAAATTTTTTAATCTCCATACATTTCTTTGTTGTTGTTGCGTTCCCTTCGATGGTTAATTTACCGCAGGATTTGTTGACCGTGGGCTCAAATGTCTGCGATTTCTGGATATGTGACAGAACTAAACAGCCAGTGGGCATGCGAATCAGTGAAAAATGCGTACCAGTACGGATTTAGATTGCAAAGTCTGTCGAGTCGCTCCCGGGAGTAAGTGAGTTCATTTATTTTTTACGTAATAGAGCAACTGTAGTTTCACGAGTGCTCTTCTTGACCTTAATTAGCTTTTCAAAGAATGCTGCAAAAAGAGCTGTCGGTGAATGTCTTGCTGAAGTCTTATTTTTGAAGGAAAATACGTCGACTTTACAGTTTCCTCAGCGGTCTGCATTTTCAGTGTTTTTGCGTTTATGTTTTCCCTTGTTGTTTTTCATCTTTAAATATGATCAAGCAACCTACTGAGAAAAATCGACGAGAAAAATCACTTTGCAACGAATTTAAATTAAGCAGAAATTCCAACAGCATCACTAAGACACAAATCAAAATTGTTCCGGAGTACCTGATTTCTTAATACGACAAAAAACTGTGTAGAAATAGAAATTTAAGCAGCTAGCGTTTTGTTTTCAATTAATTTCTTTCATCGTCACGTCGATCGTAAAAAAAATTAGAAGCGGTAGGTTTCAGTCAGGAAGGCTTTCTACTCCGAAATATCAAGACAAGACATAAAAGAAAACACAGTAAAATGAGAGAGAAGCATTTAATAAAAACTGTCACACATTCATGGTGAGTCAGTACGAAAATGAAGAAGCGATCTAAGCAAGAACCGAACAAACTACCAAGAAAGAAGGAAGGGCGACATTTTTGGCTACACCACACAAAGTTGACTCTGGTTTACCTGCACTCGTTGTAGCTCTC
Source organism: Siderastrea siderea (assembly GCA_964030785.1). NCBI lineage: Eukaryota > Metazoa > Cnidaria > Anthozoa > Scleractinia > Rhizangiidae > Siderastrea > Siderastrea siderea. Next base: position 29,005,488 of record OZ034970.1, on the reverse strand, counting down.
TGTTCCAAAAGCTCCAAATGTTCTGATACAAATCGGATGCTATCTAAAAGAAGTTGAATCGCTTCCCAGAAGATTGAGTGTTGTTTTTACCATTCCGTCCGCAATCTCTAAACTGAGAACAACTGCGTTTTGTGCCTTGCCTTTAACAAACTAAGATGATGAATTCTGACGTTCCTCATTACAGTAATCCTGTTTCTGAGCTGCATAGAAATAGCCTGTTCAAGTTCAAATTCTGTCTTCAGTTCGATTAAACAAGCACATGATGACAGAAACCGTTGTGCGAACGGATTACAATCTTGTTCCGCTGCAACTCCCGCAGCCAATGTGGTGAAATCGTACAGCTTCAGTCCACTTTGAACGATGATTATAACAATGTTTCAAGAAAAATCAAACATGTACCACATTTAAGAGCCAAAAATTAGTACATTTTTTTTCCCCAAAACCTGTGTGACTCCGTTCACTTCGGTTCGGAGCAGTTTCATTTTGATTCATTCAGCTTTGGAAAGAAACGCTGCACACTTAGCAAGCTTTTGGCGCCTTTTTCGTTCAGTCATGTGACCGATTCTTGTCCCTTTTTTATCTCTTGCTCATTTTTTCTTTCTGTCTTCATTTTCTAACAATTATAGCGGTTGAGTTTTAAATAAAACAATTATTCTACTCGGAATTGCTGGATGTCGAATAATTATAACCAACTCGCTGCTATGCACCTCGTTGGCTATCTATCATTGCAAAAACCTTACGTTGGACGTAACAGCTAACCGCAGACGTTAAAATAGTGACTTTGACTGGAGTAAACGTCTGGCGAAATAAGTTTATGCAACTCGCCGACCAACTCGCCCCCGTTGCTTTCGTGCCCTCTAGCTCGAGTTGGAAACTAGACAATTAGCAAATGACATGATGTAATCCATATCGGAATGTCCCCAATATGATGACGTAGGAAAACTCGGTTTTCACTGCCGCTAGCACTGCGGGCGCAAGCTCCGTATGCCAGGACGACCGCCTCTTTATTATTTCACCAAGTTAATACGGCCTCTTAAAATGTCTGATGGCTTAAATGACCAAAGGAAACAAAAATTTGCAAAGAAAATTCCAAACCTAACTTTTAAACTGCAGAAGAAAGCTTGTAACAAGGTAATTTTGCCCTCTAAATTATGCTGCCTTCCTCTACTGCTTTTCTCTTTGCTCATTCGTTCTATTTCTTGGCTATTATAATTGAACCAAATACTTAAAAGCGTTAGTTTCCAAAGAAACTGATGGGCTGCGTCCGAGGGGAAGTGAAACATGAAAATTTGGATTCATCCACTGTGTTAATAAGGTAAATTAACTGCCGTAAAGAGATTGAAAAGCTGACGTTTCGAGAGTTAGCCCTTCGTCATAGCCAATCCAGCGAATCTAGTGAATCAGAGCGTGGCTTCCCTCTGACGATGGGCTAGCTCTCGAAACATCAGCTTTTGAATCTCTTCACAGTGGTCAAACTACCCTATCAAGTCACTTAATTAATCTAAATTTTCGTGTATCGTGATCTAACCCCATTGACGCAAGCAGGATTTGTGGTCCGTAAGTGGTCGTATTGGCAGGGCTTAACTCCACAAATAACCGAATTGCATACACAACAAGCCTTAGTATCACCATGTTTAATGTTTCCAGCCTCTTACCCTTTTTCTGCCACCTTCCCTGTATGAAATCCACCTTTCGCCATCCAGTGACGTCATTAGCACATATGTTTTGACCCATTCCTTTCCTTCCTTGTTCCCATACCCCTGCGTTGCCAAAGCCGTCACTGTACGGATGTGGAACAAGTCTATCTGTAACCATGGTGACGGGTCATTTTTCTGCGCACTCCACCCCTGAGGCCATTCGTTTAGGTACAAGCGAGCACGCGAAGCGCCGTAGCGTTTGTGGTTTTTGTTCCAGGCGGAGTGAGCTGACAGTTGCTGGTCCTTGATATCACCACTCTCCATCCCCAAGGCACTGTCACACTTTTCTATAGAAAATATAACAACAAAGTTAATCTCACGGTGTGGCGGTCAAAACGTAAAAAAAGACTATGGCTTTGGTATGGTATGATATGAACTGATAGTTGACGGTAGAAAAAATAACATTTTAACATCCTTGGCAATTAAACCCGCTCAGGTGAAACCTTCACGGTATAAAATACCGTTTTATCGGTTCTAGTTTTAACTGACAAATAGCCCCTGACGCTGTATTCTTCGTTGATGATTGACGTTAAAAAATCACCTCATTTGTAGATTGACGGTTAACAAATCGAGAGATCTGATATCTGATAGATGACTGTTAACTTCCTTGAGACCCTCTATCCATAGTATCTTTTTGACGAGTTACAGTAAACAGGAAAGCGGTTAAAATCGCTTTCCAGTTCTTAGAGTGGCTATCTCACTTACTTTAAGTATTGCTTGAAAAAGCTGAAAGATATGTTGGAATCAAAGGCAGGTGTACGTTTACATTTAAAATTACTGTGCTAGTTTTCTGAAATTATAGTTGTGTATTTAGCCTCGGATGGTAAGGGTAGAAATTGATTGCAATCTTTCCTTTTTTAAGGAAAATCGATACAACCGATGATGATTTGTTCTCCCTTTGAGAAAATAATGACTTTTAATGTTCTTACGGAGCCCTTCGTTTGCAATAAATGCCACATAGGTTTCACTTCAGCACAGTTTCACCCACAAACATTAAAATGCCCATGACGTACCCTTTTAATTTCAGGATTCTAAAACTTGGGACTCAAAAATCGTTGTTGGGTGAACACAAACGATATGACCTAAAGGTCGGAAGACGGAAATCTTACTTGTAGTAACACAGAAAGCCGAAATCGTGCTCTGGAAACTTTTTGGGTTAGAAAACATCTTGAATATTAATCAACAAGATGTCAAAAAGCTTTCTAGCCAAGGTCATCTTCCCAGAATTCCATTGTGTGGTACCATTCATGGTTTATAATTTCACCCGACACCGTTACATCACTTGGTTGTAGACAATGAGACAAACAAATGATCTTTGAGGGTATCCAGGCAAATTATGCAATAAACGAACAAATAAACTTAAATTATATAGTTTCTCCAAAGTTGTTTAGATAGAATTTATCGCCACATCTAAAATAGTATAATTATGTGACATCTTGTCCTTACCTTCGCATCTTGTAAAATTTCCTGTTTCTACAAGATGTAGCCCATCGGGACAAGAACAAGAGTGGCTCTTAGACCTCAGCAAACATAAACTTGAACAGCCACCATTTTCAGCAGCGCATGGATTCTCATATGAAGCGGCTAACAAGAAAAACAACAAGAGTTAAGGATGTTTTGAGTCGTTGCATGTCGTTCAATTGTTAGTGCAGATCACACTTAAAGTGCATATGACAGATTTTTTTTTTATTTGCCTGATCGAATCTAAATGACGTCCTGATATGAATATCTAAAATTATTTTTCGATTTCGATTTTCCTTCCCCACGCTTAAAAACGTGAAATTTTACTTCCGGTCATGTCAAAACAGCGCAAAGGGAGACCTGGGCCTAGTCACGTTGTGACGTCATACCAGGAACGGAGTCAATGCCAAACAAGCTACGTGGGCCGCATTGCGGAGATCTAATTCATTTTATTTTTCTTTATTCCGCAACTGCCAAATTAAGCACGAAATTATGTGAAACTGCTGATGTTACAAGTAATCTGGGCAGTGATTTGGAGCTTTTAGAGTCCATCGAATGCGAATCGCTAACTTCTGAAGTTGAAAGCGAAACAGAACTCGAGATCGAGAAAGAAGCTATTCAGAACCAAAAGGTCCTTACATAGACAATCCGCTTGCCGATGAAAATTGACTTAGAGAATACTATCAAGAGGTAGAGGAGACATAGCGAAGAAAACAGAATCTAGAAAAACCTATTTGATGGTACCGTAGCGCTCGAGACGTAGTAAGAAGTGCCACGATTTCTCATCTCCCGGTGTAAATATTATAATTGTGCTCGGCTAAATAAACCTTGTTCGCGCTCGGCTTAACAAACGCCTGTTATGCAGGTTATACTTTCATACTCTTACAGGTGTAGATGTGGTAGCTGTGCTTTAAACCATCTGCAAAACGTCGTAGTTTGTCTTTGCTTCAAAGAAATTCAGAAATGTGTCGAATCTCTCGAAGCGCCGTTGTATGTTTCGCGCGAAGCCGCAAACTTAACACAACAAAAGGATGTGTAACAACCTACCCGGTACTGTTCAGTGTTGTCTGACTTTAAAACTGATGGTCGCTACGATCAGATGCAGAAAATATAATACGATAGATGGAAGAAAGTATCGTTCAGTAGATTAGTTCGGAAGAGAAGTGCGTAATTCTCTGCGTTCTTGTGGACTCAGTCTGAAACGTTGTTGTTTTATGTCTATGTAAATTGTGCAATAGCAAATCTGATTGATATTTCAGGTCTTTCAATAAGAATAAGCTGCAGTAAGATTATTAAATGAAGATTAGAGTTTGCTCATTCCTTTCAAAACTTAGTCAGCCATGTTTTCATCATAATTTTATAATTATCGGTAGTCCAGTTGTGCAAAAATGAGGGATGTTATAATCTTTACCTCAGTTGTGAATCAACACTGGTCAGTATATCGGAAGTAAACAGTGCAGAAATTTCGAGTGTCAATTTGCCTAGACGTATTAAATGCAACACGAATGTTTCAGAGAGTCCACAAGAACGCAGACAAATTCTCACTTTCCTTCCGAACTAATCTGATAACAATTTCTTCCGTCTATTGCATTATATTTTGCTGCATCTGATCGTAGCGACCATCTGTTCAGACAACACTAAACCCCGGGTGCATTGTTTTGCATCCTGTTGTTGTGTCAAAACTTAGTCAGCCATGTTTTCATCATAATTTTATAATTATCCGTAGTCCAGTTGTGCAAAAATGAGGGATGTTATAATCTTTACGTCAGTTATGAATCAACACTGGTCAGTATATCGGAAGTAAACAGTGCAGGGCTTGTCTATGTAAGGACCCTCTGGTTCTGAATAGTCTTCCTTCTCGTTCCCGAGTTCTGTTTCGCTTTAATATTTACACTAGAGATGAGAAATCGTTGCATTTCTTGCTATGTATCCAGCGCTTCGGTGCCATCAAAGAGATTTTCTAGTGTGTGAATTATTCGTTCTACCTCCTTTTTCTCTTGATAGTATTCTCTAAGTCAATTTTCATCGGCAAATGCCTTGTCTATGTAAGGATCTTCTGGTTCTGAATAGCTTCTTTCTCGATCTCGAGTTCTGTTTCGCTTTCAACTTCAGAGGTTGGCGATTCGCATTTTATGGACTCTAAAACCTCCAAATCACTGCCCAGATTGCTTGTAACATTAGCAGTTTCACATAATTTCGTGCTTAATTTGGCAGTTGCGGAATAAAGAAAAACAAAATGTATTAGATCTCCGCAATGCTGCCCATGTAGCTTGTTTTGGCATCGACTCCGTTCCTGGTATGACGTCAAAACGTGACTATGCCCAGGTCTCCCTTTGCGCGGTTTTTGACATGATCGCAAAAGCGCGGGGAAGGAAAATCGAAATCGAAAAATAATTTTTGATACTCATATCAGGATGTCATTTAGATTTGATCAGGCAAATAAAAAAAATCTGTCATATGCACTTCAAGTTTTCATGTCACACATCTTCTCGGAAACGAAAAACATAAAGTTCGCGAGAACTCGCACTACCACCTGTATTCAAGTTTCTCCGAAGATGACTGACTAACTGACTGACTAAGGAGGAGTTTCTTCACCCTCAAGTGAAGAAGCTCGTTCAATTTGCTCATTCAAAAGTGATCCCGTGTTTTTACTTAATCGCTGCCGTACCTGTCCTTCCACATGGTTGTACTGCTTTGATGTCAAAGATCTTGCCGTTGCTCCCAACAAACGACCTCAACGGCTTGTCAGGAATCTTAGAGTTCATTCCTATTCGCTGGATTCTTCCCAGTTTCCAGTCCGTCCAGAACAACGTCCGGTTAAAATTGGTTATGCCAAACGGATAAGGAGCGGGAGAGTAAGCTTTACGCATGCTCAGGTCACCTAGATTCACGCAGGAAATGGACCATACGCCGGCATCAGAGTAGCACAGTTCATTTGTCGAGTGGACAAGAGTTAAGCCGTTTGGAAGACTGAGGGGAGATTTGACGAGAACTCGCCGATCGGATCCATCCATATTTGCTACTTCGATTTTCGGTCGGTTTCGGCTCCAGTCGGCCCAGTACATTTTTCTGGAAGTTTGCATAAGAAATTGGAGAAAGGAAAAGGTACTATGTCATGCAATTTCCTTAATGAGTCAGTAATCATAGAGTCCAACCGTCTTTTGTTTTCTTTTTTCCTGCTTTGTTTGTTTGTCTGTCTGTCTGTCTGTCTGTCTTGTCTGTTGGTTGGTTGGTCGGTTGGTTAGGGATCCTGGAGCCAGGATAGGGTGCAGGCCATGATAATTAAGAAAATAATTATTTCTTACCACAAAACGTATCTTAATTGGCATTGTTTAGTCAAATAAATGGGAATTATAATATGAAGAGCGTGGACCGAAATGGATTAAGAAGAGCAAAAATGAAAAGGATTACAACTACAGATTTACAACTTGCAGCGGTTTCTGGAAATGAATCTTACCCATTCGGCGGATCAACGACGATTGCCCTCGGATTGCCTAAGTCTGACGAGATGAGAGTTTTTCTGTGAGTGCCATTCAGTTTTGCCACCTGGATGGTGTCTAGCCTGGAGTCTGTCCAGTAAATGTTCCTACCCAACCAATCAACCGCAATTCCTGTAAAAGATAACATAAATACGAAAGATTTTATATTCAGTATATCACGAACGCGGGACAAGGGAAAATCTGAGTTGTCAAGGGGTTCGAACTCACGACGTTCCGTACACTGGTCAGATACTCTAACCTTTGAGCTACAGGGAGACTGGTGGCGAGCGAGGTAAAATTTACTAGGTTCATTAAGATACGCGTCCTCACCACTGCTGGAACAGCAATGTCAAAAGCATCCTGCGTGATGGAAACATGGATATCAGAAAGACAGTGCAAAAGCCACAGATATATATATTCTTTTTGTTTTTCCTTTAAACTTATCATAGTTGGTCCTCCCTCGATACTTTGCAATCGACAAACACGAAGACGACGAGTTTCACAACAATATATAATAAGTAAACGTCAAATACATTTAGTTTGCCACCAAGGTGGAAACTCAAGAAACAAATCTGAGTCCCGGATGGGAGTCGCACCAGTCGAATGCTCTAACCACTAACGACTACATATGTAACATACGCCTGTGTGCGTCTTGTTTATTCATCAAGTTCCTTGCATTTAAACCTCTCTTGATTTTATTGTTAGGGCAATTAACACGTCATTCATTCATGTGTACTCAAGGCAAAAAAAGAATTCATTTAGATAAGAAATTTATTTTTTCGTACCTTCTGGGCTTGTAGACCTCCCACTGTTAACAATGACCTCCATGTCACTCCCGTCATACTTTGCACGGACGATAATGCCTTTGGTAACCTCGGTCCAGTATACTCTCTGGTCCACGCAATCATAGTCAACGCCTACATGTATTGCACCTGCGCGCTGGTAGATAACTCCTACGTTGTTGGGTCGAGGCGGAAGGGACAAACGCTGTATGCTGTTGCCCTTGCTGTAAATAAGTGATGCATCCCAATCTGAAACAGCAGCAATAGCAGCAAGAACATACAAATCAGTCAATCAAGATGCCAGAGAATACAAGAAAGGCCCGCCGCACATAGCTGCCACATGAGACATGAAAAGCTTGTAGACTCTGGAGGCGACGATAGAGTGGCCTAAAAAGGTACCAAATACTGCAAGCTAAAGGACAACACTGAAACATCTTTAAAGCGGTATAATTGTAAGTAATAACCCTAACCTCTGCACACATTACCATCAAGCAAACGAATAATCGCATTGGTTTAAATATGGTTTTCATCTGACCACGGGTATTTTAGAATGGATTGCACTTACGCCATTGACATCTTTTGCCGGAAAATCCAGGAGGACAAAGACACGTGTTATTTTCAGTGCAAGAACCACCGTTCATGCACAACTTGCAATCCTCTGCAAAATAAAATTTACCAACAATTAAAAATACACAAATTCACGGAAAGGAAGGAAAATATGGCACACCCCGAAACAAGAGGATGCTGTTATAACGTGGAATGCATGTAAGCACACGAGAAAATATAGAAAGTAAGTCCGCTTTTTCTATTGACTTTCTTATCTTAGCTTCCCTTCTAAGTGTATGAAACTTTTTTAATTTTAGTCTATTGATCTATTTATTCGTTAATTAAGTTATTTATCATCCCTGTTTTATTCTTCAATTGCGATTCCCGCGATGTAACTTTGCATTTTGTTGTTGTAGTTAATTATTTTAGCCTTCTTTTTTTATGAAACCAAATTAAGGAGCCTGTTTTGCAATGTATCCTAGCTTTATCCGACTCGAATAGCCTTTGCAGGCAGAGCTGTCTTGCATAGAATTTTCCTGTTTTTTTTTTGTTTGTTTTTTTTTTACATTGAAAAATGTTGACAATACATTTGTTCATTGTGCTGGTACTAAGATTTGTTCTATTCAGATGGAACGCGAACGATAAAAAAATGCAAGTGAGACACATCGTTAGTCCAATAAGCAAAGATAACAACTTCACTAGTTATGAATAGCCCATACGACTTTTATCTCTTCAATAATTCCCTCACGTAAACCGTGGTGAAATAAATACAGGTATTGCGAGAAGAAACTTACTTCTGCAGGTTACTCCAACCTTTTTATAACCAGGTAGACAATTGCACATAAAGGAGCCCTCCATGTTGTAGCAGTCTGCTTTATCAGGACAAACCGACGGATCTTCACATTCGTTAATATCTGTTAAGAACATATCAGTTAGCTACATGAATAGTAAACTTAAACATTTACAGCGCTCACACAACTAGGCGCACCCCCAATTAATTCTTGGGAATCCAATATTTACGGGGATCAGAAGAGCACGCACTTTCTACCAACGCTTCGACGGTTTTCCTTCAATTTCTCCAGTTTTTTTCCTTCCCACTCAACAACCAACATTTCGAAATTCTGATTCCATCGTGAATGCCATGGCAAAGGGTCTGTCAGTCGCAAGATTAAACTAGGTCTTTCGGACGGAAATGAATTTTTTTTTGTTTTTTACAACCCAACGATCCTTTCTTTAGCTAATCTCGTACCAACAGACACCGACAAATAACCAGGCATCCAGGCACCTTCACAAATTACAGGAATGGAGGATATTTTACTCACCTGTACATATCTCTCCTTTCCCAGTAAAGCCTGCTTTGCATCGACATTCCTTTACGGAATCCACACCACTGGTCAGTGTCAAACAGTCAGCATTGTAGTCACACACTACACCCTCACATGTTCCGTCACCTCAGAAAGGAAATAAAACATTGATTCTATTGATTGTGTATCCCCTCAATGAAGGCATCTTTACACCACACATGATTGGCCAACAGAAGTGACTGAAGTCACGTTGGCTTATTTGAATGTCGCACACGGCACATTTAGCAAACGGGTTGGGGTGCAAAAGAACTATCTAGAACGACTTTTCAGAGGACGTTTGTTATGAATCATGAATATGGGACTTTTCGTCGGCAGTTTTATTACAACAAAAAGAATACTAAAAACAGGAGATTATGAAAACCATAGCCGGCAAAGGAATTCCAACCATAAGTTCATTTCTGAATAGAAACAATTACTATGACAAAATACTGATAAATTAATTTCACACTCAAAATAAACAACTAAGGTGGGAACTCTCTAAGAAGGGTAACTAGTTTAATGTAGAATTTTTGAAGATACATCACACACACGGCTGGCAAACTGAAATGACTGAGGTTACGTTGGTTTATTTGAATGTCGCACACGGCACATTTGGCAAACATGTTGGGGTGCAAAAGAACTAACTAGAACGACTTTTCAGAAGACGTTTGTTATTATGAACCATGAATATGAGACATTTTGTCGGCAGTTTTATTACAACAAAAAGGAATTCCAACCATAAGTTCAAGTTCTGAATAGATACAATTACTGTGACAAAATTCTGATAAATTAATCTCACACTCGAAGTAAACAGCTAAGGCGGGAACCCTCTAAGAACGGCAACTAGTTTAATGTAGAATCTTTGAAGATCATTTCTAATGTAATACGTTATTATCTGTACAGGCCATTACTACTGTTTATGCAGCCGTTAGCAAAGTCTTCCCAGGCATGCAGCCCACATTGCTAACTTACTTGAACAGTTGAAACCACTGCCATAATACCCTGGTTTACAGCGACAAACGTAAGAACCCGGTTGATTAACACATTTGGCTTTCCTGTGACATTTGTGGGACAGCTGTGCACATTCATCAATATCTAAAGTAGAGTAAGAAAATACGAAAGAACATCGCAACAAAAGTCAAATTACAATTACAAGGTTTTAAGATGTAGAACGCCTCTACACTAGATTTTGGCGCTTCCGAGGAATGCTTTTGTCTTTTCGTTTTCAAAATAGAAAAATCGTTCATGTTTGCATACCTCTACATTCCAATCCATTTCCTGTAAAGCCTGCTTTACATTCACAAATTCTAGCGTTGCTTGGCGTCGTCACGCATTCAGCATCAAGTGCGCACACGACTCCAGCACAAGTTCCGTCCGCTGAAACGAAACAATCAATCAAGCAATCAGTCAGGCAATCAGACAATCTTTTGATCAGCCAATTAAATTAATCGATTTTTTGATCAATCAATCAGTGGGTCAGTCAGTCTGTCTTTCACTCAGTCAATCAGTCAGTCAGAAATGTCAGTTAATCAGTCAGAATCAATCAGTCGCTCAATCATCAATTAGTCAGTCGGCAAATCAGTCAATCAGTCGATCAGTCAGTCAGTTACTCAATCACTCAGTCACTCAGTCAATTAGACAGTCATTCAGTGAGGAACCGTCCGCCAGCAAGTCAGTCAGATCAGTCAGTCAACCAAACCAATCAGCATGTCAAAACAACCAAATAAAACAGAAAACCATAGTTACTCGAGGGACTGGTTATGAAACCTTGCAAGTTTCAAAGGCCAAAACAAAGGTGCTGCAATTTATGTTGAAAGTTCTACGACCGTGCACAATCTTTTGTTTTACGTTCGCACACTATGGCTGAATAACTTAACAGTGACATTTTTATTGGTTAGTTGCTCATGCAAATTCAAACCTATTGTTGTTTGTGCACGGTCAAGGCTAAAAACGGTAACAAAAACATAAAACAAAAGACTTTGCTGAGCTTCATAACCAGATTCTTTTATTAACTATGAGAAAACCAACAAAAGTAGCCATGTGCATACCAAATAATTCAAATTCCAAAGAGTAGGAGCTTAAAATTTTCTATTTTTCCACTGGTTTTAAGTAGGTCACTTACGCTTGCAGTTATATCCATCGCCTTCAAATCCAAGTTTGCAAGAACAGTTATAAGATCCCACAGTGTTGACACACTTAGCTTCTTGATGACATTTGTGGACATCTCCCAAGCACTCATCGATATCTGCAAAAGATCAGTTTGTTGTTGGGTTTGGTGTACAAAGAAAATTCCTGTGTTCGTTGGATAATCTTAACACGTAAATGGAATTATACAAGTTAGCGAGATAACAACAACCCAGCTTACCAACCAATCCACCTACACATAACCTAGGATCATTCAAACGAAAGCACTTCAAAAATGCAATTTACCCTCCTGTAGTGACTTCTCTCGTTTTCGAATTTCTTTAAGTGCAAAAGTTTACAAAATTTGTTTTAATTTAGCACAGTTGAGGGGAGGAGGCATTCTTTCTCTATTATACTACTACATTACTTTTGAAATATAATACTTTACCAGAACACTTTCTTCCATCTCCTTCGTAACCGGGTTTGCAAACGCACACTGGACGTGGGTTTTGTTCACAGGTGGCTTCAGGGTGACATCTAACACCTGCGCATGTGCCATCAGCTGTAGGGTGAACACAACTTAATAATAAACAGTTTTCAAAAGTGCAAGCCATACGTGAAGTGCAACAGAAAAAAGTAGAAAAATAATCAAATTCCAATCCTTGAAATCAATCTCACAATATTGTTGAAACAACTTTTGGTGGCTGAATGTCTCTGTCCATGTTCTGATGAAATCCCTAAAGGAAAATCCTAGTTTCACACCAGATTGCAAGGTAGGTGTGGAGCCTTCACAACTACTAAGAGTAGCTTTTTGCAGAGGAATGAAAACGGAGGCATAGACAAAACACACTCATCAAGGATGTGAAATGCATTCTGCATTCTTATTCGATAATGCGGATGAATGTTGCGGGATTCTTACATGAGGCTACAGTTAGGTTACCTCAAGGCTACAACAGCAAACTCGAAAACCAAAACTGCGTGAATTCAAGGTAGCAAATATTAAATACCCGAGCAAAAACGACAGAGACTGAAACGAAACAAACGAGTTTCATTCGAGATAGCGGGGTCTACTGATTCTTTTTTGTCAGCTAATTTAGCGATTTTTTAATCAATCACTAAAAATTGGTAGTCCAGTTATTTCCCACTAAAGTGACCCAATCTGGTGTTTCAATTAGCAAACAAAATTGCCAAATGTGCCAAATTGTCGAACAGTATCTTGCCTACTTGTCTTACATGAAGAACTACTGTCTTTGTAGTGTTATATAAGTCCCGTTATGTTGTTAATTTGTTCCGCGCCAGGTTTTGTTTTTGTTCGAACTGTTAAGCAATAAAGTCTGGTGTTGGCTAATCCACGAAACACATTTTCAAGCAGCTAATCAGTAAGCATATCTAGAGATACAATCCTTAATAATGGCAAGGTTCAAATGAGTTCGAAACAGTTTTCATTTTAAAAGCAACTGAAGCCCTGACATCTTTACCTGATTCAAAATTAACTTTGAATTCATTGTTAGGAGAGGAATATGATAAAAAATAGACTTGAAGTTACTGTATATTGCTCAATACTTAATATTTGCGATTTCTCGTTCAGTCGGAAATTGGAAATCTCAATGATCCCATTCTGCTCTACGACAACCTCAGCATCTAGTACTAAACGGCCGAAATAAAACTGATTGACAACAAGTTCAGTTTGATCTGACACTTGCTACAGACAAATACTTGCGCCTTTAACTTCTCCACTCAAACGTTTCGAGATTCCCGTCGATTGAAAACAGATAGCACAATGCAAAAAATCAACAAATTTCATGTTTGGTGATTCATTTCCTTTATTCTCATGGCCTGTATGTTTGATCAAGTAGGCATATTAAAGGGGTTAACCTGCGCTAACAGTTTCGAGACACACTGTAAACAAGAGTCTTATCGACAGTGCGTATAATTAATTCAAAGCGCCGGTAACGATTAAATTGATATTTACTTAAGTCAATTTTTGCATCTATTTTTGAATTAAGAAAATTAAAAGAAAACAACAGAAAGTATTGGCACAAGTTGACTGTTGAAAACTCGTTCACTTTTTGTACTAGTCCAAACGGCACTACCTTCGGGTAGTGCTGTTCGGACTAGTATTGAGAGACGTCTTTGACACTAGTAAAAGCAATTACAATGCGGGTTAAAGAAACGACGAATCAATAACAAACAGCTGCAGAGTATTTTTGGTGAAAAAAATCTTTTTTGTGTTAACGCTTTTCGATCTAATAGATATAAAATCAAATTTACCCTTGTTTTTTTTAACGTTTTCTGCCACAAAATAGGGAGAAAAGAAGTGTTTTTTCACGAAAACAGTGTACGATGTCCATGACGTCATCGAAAACTATCGAAGAATATCAAATTACGGTTTTTCCCGTTGTGAAAATTTCCGTTTCCATGAAAAAACACATAAATTATTTGCTTCCTTCGTGAAACACTTTATCTGGCATTTTACTGCATTTTTTGATTTTCATGTATTACAGCTGATACTCAATTGTAGTTCCCTAAAACCGTCTTCGATCCTCCTGGTTGCGGGGTAACTCAAAATACTTTAAGGCGAGAAATAGAGAAACAAGACAACAGAACATTGGTAAATTTGCAATTCTCTAGACATTAAAGTGATCTTTCGTAGTTTCTAGCATTAGTAAGTGCGAGTCTCTCACCCTCTACATCAGTCGTCACTCTCGAAAGCGACCATCTCGTATATCCTATAAGACCGCACCTTCTGAAATCCTGATTGAACCATCTCTCAGCCAAATCCTATGCTTAGAATCTACAATGTACATGTACCTTTAGCGATACAATGCATCGGTCGCCAAAAAAAGATCTGTTCAAATGTAAGAATGAAGATGGCCTCGTGTGTTCTTAAATTCGGACGATGTCGATCTATCCGAAACTTGTTGAAAATATCATGGTCAAAAGGCTGTACTGAAGGCGCTATCATGGAACCCATCACTTATAGCCAGAGACCACAACCCACGCAGGGGTAGAAAAAATTAGCTTCATGGATATCCCATAAGGAAAGCATCGCCTACTCAGAGTGTTATAAGTAGAGTGAGTGAACACATTATTTATCGAGGTCCGGATTTGGGGAGGGTTATCCACTAGCTACATGAGTTGATTTCACCCCCCTCCCCGCTCATTGACCTCATCTTTTGCTTTAAAAAATCAGAGATGTTCTTTTCCACAAATGAATTTGTCTTAGAGACGTGAAGAAATGTCAGAGACTGGTATTCAGTTCACGCGTAGGAATACGCAGCAAAGACGAAGCCTAGACATCGACAAATTCACACAATGCAGACACAAACACAAACTGAAGAAAACTGACGTATTGGAAGGATTGTGTAGAAAAATAAACTTCCAAGAAAGGTTCAGTAAGGATTGAAATATGTAGTAACCTATAATACATTATTTACCATGTACATCTTCGATTAGTGTAGCGCTATTCGGGGGAGGTGTGGCGATGGAACGCGTGACACACTTAAGACCCTTCAAGCAGGGCTGCCAGGCTGATAGGTGGTCAATGGAGATGCTGAATGAACTTGAGTCAGACAATCTTGATACTCGAACATCGAACCAAGCATTTATGTATCCATCAATTAATGGATTTGCACCAAGTTTCATCCAAATTTCAGGTAGTACAAGTTCTATGTACCCCTGCGATCTAAGAAATTCCACTTAGAGTGTGTTTGTACCAAGACCGTGTACAACCTAAGATGAATGTGTTATTAGGATGAATAATTTAAAACATACATTTGTGTTATTACTATTATCGTTTTTATTATGTTAAATAAATTATACAAGGGTCTCAGGAAGGTTTAGAAGAGCAATTTATCATGGTGAGATTCAGTATTTAAAAGAGATGATGTATGCGTGTGTTGGGAACCTACACCAGCGACCCATCTCCTTATACGTACTAGTGCAAGGTGATTTCTGTGCGGTCATATAATATGACCGCACAAATGTCCCGCAAGTATAACTGGCTGCGGAAATAAAACATCAAGAAAATTGAAGCGCATTTACGGTCCACAGTTTTGGCATATACCTTTAGTCACAGTAGCTCGGTAATATTCTCAGAACTTGTGTAGCTTGAGGTTGCTAACTTTAGAGACAACTAATAAGTGACTTTTAAAAGGACCAAATGACTTTTGTTATTATTTATTTGATTTTATTTATTTATTTATTTATCTATTGATTTATTAATTGATTAATTAAAGGAGGGCGGAGAGGGAGGAACGGAGGGAGGGGCGGATGAAATTAATCAACACTAAAAATGACGTTATCACTTGCTCCCGTGCAAGGTCTAAAAAATCGTACCATCGGGTGTTAAGTGTTGTACTTACATTTACAAGCGAATCCGTTCCCTTGGTAACCAGGTTTACACTGACAGCTGTATGAGCCAATGGAATTGAGGCAGTCGGCGTTTGAGTGACATTCATTATCACTAGTCTGACATTCATCAACGTCTGTTGAAATTGACACATTTAAACTGTTATGCTAGTTTATTATCCAGGCTCTCACTCTTAGTGAAAGTGACTAACAGTTGTTCATCTCTCAACAGATCGAGCAAAGGTAGAAAGTTCAACACGCAGTATGAAAATCAGAGATACACATGCTCTAACAAAACAATACAACCTGCTTGACAATCCAGTCGCTGAGAATGTGCATTGATTGATTTCTGTTTTTGTTTATTGCTATTGAAATAGGTTTCTCTTATCTGAACATTCGGTTGCTCAGTTGATAGAGCAGAGGACTGTAGAAACGCAGGTCTAACTGGATTGTCAAGCAGATTACCTTGACTACAGCGCATGCACAATTATTTGGGTATCAACAAAACGTCATCGTGGTATCATTGCTAAAATTAAATGGGCTAAATGCACTTTGGCGGAAAAGAAATATATTAATACGGTAGGGGCAAAAGAAAATAATTCCTTCGGGCCGGATTCGAACCAGCGACCTAAGGATACCAACTAAGCGTCTACAGTCCTCCGCTCTACCAACTGAGCTATCGAAGGAACACCTGCGGGGGGTGGAGAAATAAAATGGATTTGCTGCTTGAATACGATATAAATCCTAAATGACGCAATGCATATATGTACGATGGGCAAAAATTAATGTCTCTGACTCATGCTCTTCTTGGGAGATTGTATGTATGTAACTTAAGCCTCGCGCTTGGTCAAATGGTCAAAAGTCACGCATTCAAAGTAATGTTCTCTTGTGTCAAATGTGTATAGCACAACGTAATCTATTTAAACTGGTCTGTAACTTTGCTTTGTTCAGACATTTTCAGTTTGCGGTTCATCCAGACAGATTAAATTTAAAAAAAAATGGAAAAAACTTTGAAAGACTACCACAGTGTCCTTAAAGAGAGGTTTACTTTCCACTAGAACGTGTCACTCTGTTCAGGGAAAGTCTTTGCTTCCCGTATTAAATGGTATACGTATTAAGAGCTCCTGACCTGAAATATCGAGAATCCCACGACAGAAACGAAATTTCATATTCCATTTTATTTTACCAAAAATACCTCTTTGGTAAACTATTTTCAAAAATACCTCTTTGGTAAACTATTTTCAAAAATCATATTTAAAAGTTCCTCCGCTTTTTGTTCTTTCCAAAATTTAAATAAGTTCGAAATACGGCTAAAAGCTCGCTTGCGCCCCCCGGAAATGAGGGAAAATCGTGCATTTTTAGCAAGCTCGTACGCAACAATGGAAATCGTTCCCGTTTTGCCATTTGGCTCATAAGTACATCATTCTTTCCTCTATCCAAAAAAAAAAAATCGGATATAAATTTGTATTTTCAGTCTGCTTGTTGACCTGTTGAAGATACTAACCTTGAAGGGTTGAAAGTCAAAGTGAAATTTGGGTCAACTTCAAAGGTTTATAACTGACCTAGCATATGTTTTTCAGACCAAAAATATACATCAACTGTAAGCTCAAGCATTCCTTTTCACTCTCTGAAAGTGTCGTTTTTGGCCCGCTAAAGGCGACTCGTGGAGAAAAAAAATTGTGCGGGGCATTTTGAGCATTTCGGTAGAAAGGCCGCTGTCACGCGAGCCACATCGGTTCCACTAAAGCCCACTAAAGCAGTCATAAAACAAGGTTTCACTGGCTCATCATTTTGAATAGGTAAAAGTAAAAATATATACTTTTCACTTAGAGGTAACTATGTTATTATGGCTCAGGGGCAGCCCGGTTTACTTGTCTACAATGCAAATTTATTTATAATGTAACAATATTATTTGATTGATCCAAACTGATAAACCAAAGATACTCTCACCTTAAGACACCATCTTGTGAATCTCTTGGTCCAGGTTAGCACCCCTTTTACCAGACTTATTGGCTGCAGTAGTCATGACAATTTGTAGATTGAAAAAACAAAAGTTACAACCACGTCAAACTATGCACTTCGTATTCAAATTAGCATAAATGTGAGACATGAAATCTGAGCTTTTCGTGATAGGCACGATAAAGGATAGCGTGACGCAGTGACTCAGAAACCTGGAAAACTCAAATGGGCTTAAACCAGTAGCCCTTACTTAGACATAAATGTTAGTTTTCCGGTAAATAGCCGTTTTGAATGTATATATACGAAGTGACACTTCTCTAATGAGGGAAAGGATCGTAACGGTCATTTGCAAATTCAAATACTTCAGTAGGGTTTGATCATTTACTGTTAGAGGGCAGTGGGGGTGGTTGGAAAAAACCGAAATATTCCCGCAAAGCTTTTGTGGAAGAAAGACCGCAAAAACACCAGGGAAAGAAAATTGAAGCAAAGCTTTTAGTTCCAATAAAAAAAATAAATAAATAAATCATAATCGTAATAACAAAGCAGAAAAAAGCAAAAATTTAATGATACGTCTCTTATCGTCTTTGATCAGTTTTAAATGGACGTGTGAGTGCTATTTTAAGTCTCGTGGGACACATTCAGTTAACAAAAACGCCACCACAAGAACAACTTGAAACCATTTCTTCTAGTACGCTGGTGTGGGGTACTTTTCTTCTAAGTTACAAAGGAAGTGTTTACAAGTCAAAACGCTCGCAGTGAAACTGAGAAAGTCCAAGTTTCCGGTTACCGTTCTTTGCGAATGCCATCAGCGCAGATGTCGTACTGGTCGTACACAGTGAGATGTTCCAGTTGAAACCTTGAGAGGATATCTTGTCTTGCTGTAGTCAAATTGGTTCATTTTATTTTATTTTTTCTTATGAGGGGAGGTATGCTAGGGGTCATTTGCAGATTCAGATATTTTATGGTCGGACCATTTATTTTAGAGGGGGTGGTTGGAAAATAAGGAAAGTTTGATTTGGAAAGCTCTTGTACAAGAAACGCTGCAAAAGCTTTGTCGCAAGAAGAAAGTAAAGAACGGTAGCTAGTTCGGGAGAATTGTGTATATCTTTTCCAATCGCTGCTAGGCCTTGTACCGTCGTAGGAAGATGTGGAATGATACCTGTGCTGAAATCTCAACAGCCGTCTGAATCCTTAGGCTTTGCCACACGGATCGAGTTCCAAACGGTTCCGGTTCTGATAGGTCTTCTGAAACTGCTATCCGTACCGTCAATCCGGTCCAGTAAAGGTCCGGTTTTTGGACCTGCAAAAATGCAGGAACCGGTTCCGGTCCCATATTGGACAGGTACTATGTGAACACCTTGACCGGTTCGTTTTGGTTCCAACAGCGTAATTTAGGCTTGGGCACTAGTTAAATTTATCGCGTGTATCAGTGTTGTGTTTTTGATTAAACTCATCTAGAAATTTAAAGAGAGACCAAACTACTGTCTGCGATAGCATAAATGCCACATAACTTATTGTAATTCTGGGTTTAAAGCTTGAAAAGGTTAAAAGCTTGTGCATTTTGGTTGCGTATTTTGTAATCGGCATGGATAGGGTAATTTATTATCTGGCCAGAGACCTTTGGCTTCTTTCAATCCATAGATTCAGCCTTCTTCGATCGTCTTTCACGCGTTTTGGTCTGCCGGTGGATAACTTATTGGTACAAACAGCTGATTTTCTCACGTTGGTCCAGAAGTGGACTGGTACCGGACGATTTCTGTACCGGTTCCGTGTGAACAAATGCTCATAAATGAAACGGTCCTACGTGAACAGATCTGGTCTGGTCCAGAACCATTTGGAAACTGTTCTGTGAGAACATAGCCTAAGACGTTGTTCGTAAGTTTGGGAGGGGGATGGGCCTTAAGAGAAGAAACAAAGAAAGCTTCCCGCTTCGATGATAAAAAAACAGTCTACCTCGAAAACAAAGTTCAATATTGGCCATACATCAAGAAGGAAAGTGGACGCAGAGGCAGTACCGTGGGATGAAATAAGCCGGATCGCTGGGTTCCGGGGAGGTGCCTGACGGCCCAGCATTAGCCACTGCGTTCTTTTAGGGTCTAGCGGCAAACGATTTCCGTGCCTTTGAAAAATAAACCTCTTTGAGTACAGCGAGACAAGATATCCTCTCAAGGTTTCAACTAGAACATCACATCGTGTACGACCAGTACGACATCTGCACCATGAGCAGCAACCGGAAACTTGGACTATTTTAGTTTCACTGCCAGCGCTTTGAATTGTAACTCCTTCAAAACTTAGAAGGAAAGTACCCTACATCAGCCTACTAGATGAAATGGTTTCAAGTCGTTCTTGTGGTGGCGCTTTTGTTGCCTGAATGTGTCCCACGAGACTTAAAAATAGCACTCGCACGTCCATTTAAAACAGATCAAAGACAATAAGAGAAGAATCATTAAATTTTTGCATTTTTCTGCAGAGTTATTATGATAATGAGTTATCTATTCATTTTTTTCTGTAACTAAAAGCTTTGCTTGAATTTCCTTTCCCTGGTGTTTTTGTGGTCTTTCTTCCGCAAAAGCTTTGCGGGAATATTTCGTTTTTCCAACCTCCCCCTCTAAAATAAATGGTCCGACCGTAGAATATTTGAAACTGCAAATGACCCCTAGATCCCTTCCCTCATTAGAGAAATTTCACCTCGTATATATACATTCAAAACGGCTATTAACCGGAAAACTAATATTTATGTTCAAACAAGGGCTCCTAGTGGTAGTCACTACGTCACGCTATCCCATATCGTGCCTATCAGGAAAAGCTCAGATTTCATGTGGCACATTTATGCTAATTTAAATACGGAGTGCATAGTTTGGCATGGTTTGAAAAAGGTTCGGTAACTTTTGGTTTTTTAATCTACAAATTATCATGACTTATCCAACCAACAAGTCTGGCAAAAGAAGTGATAACCTGAGCCAGGAGATTTACAAGATGATGTCTTAGGTGAGAGTATCTTTGATTTATCAGTTTAGATCAACGAAATAATATTGTTACATTATAATTAAATTTGCATTGTACAAACGTAAACCGGGTTGCCGCTCAGCCATAGTAACATAGTTACCTCTAAATGAAAAGTATATATTTTTAATTTATTAACCTATTCAAAACAAGGTGCCAGAGAAACCTCTTTTTTTGTCTGCTTTAGTGCAACCGATGTGGCTCGCCGTTACGTGATAGCGGCAGTTCTACCGAAATGCTCAAAATGCCCTGCACACTTTTTATTCTCGACGCGTCGCTTTTAGCGGGCCAAAAACGACACTTTCAGAGAGTACAAACGAATGATTGAGCTTACAGTTGATGTATATTTTTGGTCTGAAAAACATATGCTAGGTCAGTTATAAGCCTTTGAAGTTGACCCAAATTTCACTTTGACTTTGAACTCTTCAATGTTAGTATCTTCAACAGGTCAACAAGCAGACTGAAAATGCAAATTTATATCCGTTTTTTATATTTTTAGATAGAGGAAAGAATGATGTACTTATGAGCCAAATGGTAAAACGGGAACGATTTCCATTGTTGTGTACGAGCTTGCTAAAGATGCACGATTTTCCCTTGTTTCCGGGGGGCGCAAGCAAGCTTCTAGCCGTATTTTGAACTTTTGTAATTTTTGGAAAAACCAAAAAGCGGATGAACTTTTAATTATGATTTTTGAAAATAGTTTACCAAAGAGGTATTTTTGGTAAAATAAAATGAAATAGGAAATTTCGCTTCTGTCGTGGGATTCTCGATATTTCTGGTCAGGCGCTCTTAAGCGAGCTAATGTATAGAAAAATGTATCAGCTTTCAGTCGGGACAAAAAGACTGCCCGTAATAAGCGTGTTTTGGCAAGGCGGGCTGCCCTAGAACTTACTACAAAAACTTTGTTTCACATTTCCGCCGTAATTTAGTTGACATATCATTGGATTAATTGATCCATATCTGCTCCTTCGATAGCTCAGTTGGTAGAGCGGAGGACCGTAGAAGGTAAACTGTTATCGTTATCGTTTCTTCTTAACGGCTTTTTGTGAATTTTTGGAGTCTTGATGACAATTCTATGGTGGCCTATGCGTGCCATAGCGAAATTGCACATTATTCCTCCTTTTTTCTGCATTTTTTGTTTTGTTGTATATATTTTAATGTTTTAAATTGCTGTTTTAGTTTCCAATAATTTTTTTTGTTTTATATTAATTGAAAGCTCACTTACATAGGCCACCATAAACTTCCTTCCAATTATTACTGACAAATAACAGTATGTTTTACACTTAAATGTTTCAATCAATTTCAGAAGTTGATCTGTTCCACGGCGAGCGGTGATCAGACAAACACATATTATGTGACTGTTCCAGTATATAGAACGAGACAAAATTCGCCAACTTTGCAATATGTATTATTTAACAAGTTATCTAATATAGAACCACCTCCTCGCCGATGTACAACGACGAGGTACATGCGTCTGTATATAAGAAAGACTGATATCTCGCCGATGTACAACGGCGAGGTAGGTGTGTCTGTATATAACGAAGACTAGTATCTCGCCGATATACAACGGCGAGGTAGGTGCGTCTGTATAAGAGGAAGACTGATATCTCACCGATGTACAACGGCGAGGTATATGCGTCTGTATATAACGAAGACTAGTATCTCGCCGATGTACAACGGCGAGGTAGGTGCGTCTGCATATAACGAAGACTAGTATCTCGCCGATGTACAACGGCGAGGTAGGTGCGTCTGTATATAACGAAGACTAGTATCTCGTCGATGTACAACGGCGAGGTAGGTGCGTCTGTATATAACGAAGACTGATATCTCACCGATGTACAACGGCGAGGTAGGTGCGTCTGTATATAACGAAGACTAGTATCTCGTCGATGTACAACGGCGAGGTAGGTGCGTCTGTATATAACGAAGACTGATATCTTACCGATGTACAACGGCGAGGTAGGTGCGTCTGTATATAAGAAAGATTGATATCTCGCCGATGTACAACGGCGAGGTAGGTGCGTCTGTATATAAGGAAGACTGATATCTCACCGATGTACAACGGCGAGGTATATGCGTCTGTATATAAGAAAGACTGATATCTCGCCGAGGTACAACGGCGAGGTATATGCGTCTGTATATAACGAAGACTAGTATCTCGCCGATGTACAACGGCGAGGTAGGTGCGTCTGAAGTGATAACAATAAGTAGACAGGCCTGCACGAAGGCTAGGACTAGAAGTAGGAGTCGTGCAGGCCTTCCCACCCCCTTTTGTATCTTCACCGAGGAGTCCGGACCCGTCAAAGAAGATCAGACCCGCCGAGGAGACCAGTCAAAAAAGCGCCGCCATAGCGAAACTTTCGTACCAGAAGAGCAAAGTGAGCAGGACAATGCGTACTACATTCAAAGCAACTACACTGCAGTTTACGCAGTTTATGAACGATATGTACAACCTAACAGAGAATGCTAAAATTTCAAAGAACGCAGCCTAGACAAACACACGTAAGCTTCAAACAGAAAAGGATCGAAAACCACAGCTGGCCAATAGAAATCCAGGATTTTCGATCCGCACAGTGGGTATAAATACACGACGGAAAACCTATGCCAAACAGAATGTCTTGTCATTCTCGCAAAGTACACGAGCTTGCATAAAGCGCAACTCACAAAGCCAATCCCGGCAACTGATGAGACCCATATGGAGGGTCGAAACCATGGTCTTGCCTGTACATATTGGCATATTTGATCACGCAGTCAATGGAATTGCTGACCGCAATAGGAGGAAAGATATCTAGCTCCTAGACACGAAACTCACAGTTTCATGAGGAGTTTAATATTGACACATATTTGACTGAAGCCGAGTTCAGCCATCTAGGCGTAGAGCCACATGAGTCCATCATACAAATAACAGATATGACCTTTATACAGTAACAGTCCTTAAAATGCGACGCCTTCATTTTTATGGCTCCATTCAGTCTCCATTTTAAAAATCCTCCAGACTTAACCCACTACTAAAATACAAGAAGCTAAATTGGTCGAAAGACCGAGTTATCTAAGGCGCGTCTTACTATGACGTGAAGTAGGAGTCGTGCAGGCCTTCCTACCCCCTTTTACATCTGCGAGATATCGATGCCTACTTTATACCGACGGTTTCACTTCGCCGATGATCAACGGCGAGATATTGAGTCCTTCATTATACAGAAGGTTTCACTTCGCCGATGATCAACGGCGAGATATCGATGCCTACTTTATACCGACGGTTTCACTTCGGCGATGATCAACGGCGAGATATTGAGTCCTTCTTTATACAGACGGCTTCACTTCGCCGATAATCAACGGCGAGATATTGAGTCCTTCATTATACAGAAGGTTTCACTTCGCCGATGATCAACGGCGAGATATCGATGCCTACTTTATACCGACGGTTTCACTTCGGCGATGATCAACGGCGAGATATTGAGTCCTTCTTTATACAGACGGCTTCACTTCGCCGATAATCAACGGCGAGATATCGATGCCTACTTTATACCGACGGTTTCACTTCGCCGATGATCAACGGCGAGATATTAAGTCCTTCATTATACAGACGGCTTTACTTCGCCGATAATCAACAGCGAGATATCGATGCCTACTTTATACCGACGGTTTCACTTCGCCGATGATCAACAGCGAGATATTGAGTCCTTCATTATACAGTAGGTTTCACTTCGCCGATGATCAACGGCGAGATATCGATGCCTACTTTATACCGACGGTTTCACTTCGCCGATGATCAACTGCGAGTTATTAAGTCCTTCATTATACAGAAGGTTTCACTTCGCCGATGATCAAAGGCGAGATATCGATGCCTACTTTATACTGACGGTTTCACTTCGCCGATGATCAACAGCGAGATATTGAGTCCTTCATTATACAGAAGGTTTCATTTCGCCGATGATCAACGGCGAGATATTGAGTCCTTCATTATACAGAAGGTTTCATTTCGCCGATGATCAACGGCGAGATATTGAGTCCTTCATTATATAGACAGTTTCACTTCGCCGATGATCAACGGCGAGATATCGATGCCTACTTTATACCGACGGTTTTACTTCGCCGGTGATCAACGGCGAGATATCGATGACTACTTTATACCGACGGTTTCACTTCGCCGATGATCAACGGCGAGATATTGAGTCCTTCATTATACAGACGGTTTCACTTTGCCGATGATCAACGGCGAGATTTCCGATCTGTATTATATAAAGAATATTTAATCAAACTGATTGCGACATTCACATGAAAACAGCCGTTCTATATATTGAAACAATCACATAATATGTGAATGTCTGTATTCCCCACGGCGAGAAAATTCAGTTGCTAAAAACTTCACTTGACGCATTTGTTATTTATCAGAAAATTCTTTACAAACAGATACGTCTTCCTTCGATAGCTCAGTTGGTAGAGCGGAGGACTGTAGTTGGTTTAATGTAATCCTTAGGTCGCTGGTTCGAATCCGGCTCGAAGGAAAAAACATTTTTTTATTTATATTTATATTTATTTTTATATTTACATGTTATATATATATATATATATATATATATATAGCACTGCACTGATGAGGCCCCTGAAGGCCGAAACAGTACTGTCTGCAGTTATATATATATATATATATATATATATATATATATATATATATATATATATATATATATATATATATATATATATATATATAAGAACATGTTTTATTTATCAGGCTAAATTGGTTCTTATATATATGGTGCTTTATTGGCCAATGTTCAGCCTGATGTTCTTAATCCACTTGTTCTTATATGCGGGTGTTTACTGTATTCCACTTGACTAGTGCTTTTTACTGCTCCCATGTAGCCATTGGGCAATATAGCATCCATAAAAAAGATCGCAGAACGGGAAATATTAATTTCAGGAGCTATTTCATTCTTAAGACCATTTAACTGTAAATCTTTTGTCTGTTAATAATAATAATAATAATAATAATAATAATAATAATAATAATAAACCTTTATTTAACCACGATCTGTTTTAAAGCAAATACATGCTTGAAGGGTCGTGTGTACTAACTACCTACCTAAGAAAAATTAATATTATGTTTCATATAATATTAAATGTTTCATATCCATCCCCTCAAAAAAGGGAGAGTGTTCCGCGCCGTTTGACACCAGCAAGAAAAACAGTAGCAAAAAGCGGAGAAATGTAAAAGCCAAGGTGGTATCTTTAAGTCGTTTGTTTGAATCCGGCTCGAAGGAGGAGGTTTCTTCTTTTGCTTGCACCAGCCTCTAATCTTATTAATTCGTAAACAAATTTCCTCCTTTTGAAGCAAATACGATTCAGTTTGTAAACATAAGGTTTTGCCCAGTAATTTCAGAAATCCATCTCTTTCACAGGAAATATATTCTTGGAAAACAGTTTCTGACGCAAATTTGATTTTTTAGACAAATTCTCTTCGAAGAAATACATCTTCCTTCGATAGCTCAGTTGGTAGAGCGGAGGACTGTAGTTGCTCAAGAGTAATCCTTAGGTCGCTGGTTCGAATCCGGCTCGAAGGAGTTTTTTTGACACTTTTTGGACACATCCCTTCGAAGAGTGCAGCCAAGCTTTCGTTATCGCTGAAGGCCACCTTGATGAAACAGAATCTCTTTTCTTCGTCTTTTTTTTATTTTAGTTACGTCACTGTTTTCCAGACCTTCCATAAGCAACCACCTCTGCCAGGCGAAGACAGTTCCTGGTATTTTTTGTGGACACCTACCGGTGAACGGTTCGAATGCATATTCGTAAACTATTGTTAATTGATTTCAGTGGAACAATAGCTGCTTAAACGGTCCCTGATAACAGCAGAAAAGCACTAAAAATTCAGTGTCTAGTATCCTTTTAAGCCACTCACCAGCGCACGCCGTCCCAGAGCCTCGGTAACCATCCTTGCACACGCATGTTGGTCCTCGAATTAAGTTACGGCATGTTGCGTTTGAATGACATACCACACCTGCGCATGTACCGTCAGCTGTAGTGGGTATAAAAAACAGTATTGTATGTTTAGTACACAAGATTCCCCGTCATGCGAAGTTGCACAAGTCATTTGTTTACTCGGTGGGGAAGGTGCGTTTCTCGAGAGATTGCTTGTGGTTCAACATTGCCAACCACGACAAAACGCAATTTTTTCACGAGATTGAATTGAAGGATTGAATTGGGAAACAAATTTGAGACAAAGGGCGTGTAAGGAGCCGCATTGTAGTGCTGTGCCATATAAACGCTTCTGCATTAACCTTTCCCTGGCAACCGTGCAGCCCCCCCCAAAAAAAACATATAAAGTCGCTTTTTTTAACATCGGGCAACAAATATTTCCACTTGAAAGTACTGTTCAGTAGCTCTTGTTTCATGGCCACAGTACAGTTTGGATTTCATCAGACTCAACACTTGAGGAGTCATGTACATCAGTCGATTTTTACTCTCATACTAAAAGGTCTATGCGATACACATTCCCTGTATATACCCCTGTAAGCGCATAACAGTCTGATATCTCGAACGCCCACGAGAAACATTTTTCGGAAAGAAGAAGCTGTAGTAAGCTACGGTACAACCTGTCGCTAAACTTCTTCAGCGGAATTGGGTAACTGTTTTAACCCTTTAGGTTCCAATATCAATACGCATATTCTCCTTAGCGTTCTCCACACATTTCTTATGGTACTAGTTGAGAGAATTTGCACAAACATCAAGTCATTTCACGTTTGGTGATTACTTATTTTATTCTCGTGACATGTATGTTTGAACAAGTAGGGATAGCGTGGGGAGAAATTAGATGATTGTCACTATTAAGGCTTAAAGGAGTTTTAAAACACCTTCTTGTCCACTTACACTTGCAATCGAAACCACTTCCTACGTAACCAAGTTTGCAACGGCAAGAAAATGAGCCAAGGGTATTGACGCAATCAGCATGCTGATGACAGCTGTTATTCACCGCTTGACATTCGTCGATATCTGTACAATGAACAAATAAAAAAACTAAAGATAAAAAAGGGTCAAAATATTGTGAAAGAAAAAAGATAGAAGATAAGCGATTGGAAATAAATTGTCATTAAACTCGAAAACCTTTTCATTGCTTGAGACCTAGTGAATTCTTTCTCATTAAAGGTCAATAAAAGTTTATATCTTTAATAATTTTAGTTACGTTACCAAAACAACTCCGTCCATCTCCTGTCCATCCATCCACGCAAACACACTGTCGTTCGCGACTGCCGACGGATCTTGGTATGCATGCGCTGTTCTGGCCACACACGACTCCATCACAAGTACCATCAGCTAGAAAAGAGAATTCATATTTCTTCTTGGTAAACTAAACAGGAAATTTCAAAGTATTCTTTTTTGCTAAGAAGAGTTCAAATTTCAGGCTATACAAAAACTCACAGCTGCAATGAGTTCCATTGCCTTGGTAGCCAAGCCGGCAGCGACACCGGTAAGAGCCTGGGCTGTTGAAGCAATTTGCATTTAGGTCACATTTGCCTTCAGGCGACTCACACTCGTCAATATCTAAAGAAAAGCACAAGGAAGCAATGAGAACAGTTGGTAAGCCCCAATCGACCATCATACATTTATCCAGTGGGGATCGTCAAAGAGCTCACACTACTTCTCAGATAAGTCATTAAGGGAGCTTAAGTCACTTGACAATTTAAACAGGCCATCCGTAAGTAAGAATCTGATTTCTTTTTATATGCTAGATTGTAATTATTAATTGTTACTGTAATTTAACTATCTTAGGTATACATTCGAAATCTATTTAACATACTGTTTTTGCTTTTAGTTTTTTTCTGCATATCTTTGTATTAGTTTTATTATATGTAATTTAGTAGGAGGACCCTTCTGTAATGCACTTTCGAGTGAAGTAGGTATCCTCAATAAAGACTGCTATTAATATTTTCTTTTTTGTAGGAGAAGAGGAGACATTCCTCGGCATTGAAGTATTGCCTATTCAATCATAAGGTTGGGCGGATGGAGCGAGGACATAAATGAACTAACAGTGGCTGATATAAGCGAGTCAGTATGCTGGCTGATGGCCCGTTTCACCTTCCATTTGAACTGATAACGGAATATCAAGCATACATATAAGAAAGGAACGTTGATTTCGTGCCTAAGACTCCAGTGACTGGGTCTCAATGCATGCAATGTGCATTGCATTTGAGGCGCTCGTTACCATTTTGTTAGTATACAGGTCAGAGATTGACATCTTCCGAGCCTGAAGAATCCCTACGGCTACGCGTATGCTAGAACTTACCAGAACAGTGAGTTCCATTTCCTTTCCAACCTTTATTACACGAACACTCTCGCTGATCACTGGAAGAGGATTCTTTGCAGAAGGCGTTTCGATCGCAAACGACGCCATCACACGAACCATCAGCTGAAATATCAAACACGAGATCAGTGAACATCGCTCAGTAGTCTCGTAGACAAGCAACACAGACTTCACAGTCGGCGTTTTTTATGAAGCTTTAAGGTGTTATATTTTCCCTGTAGGGATGTAAACCCATCTGCCTACATTCTTGCCAAGTTAGAGGACGGTATGGGGTATTTCTTTGAGTCCTAGTCTTGTATAAAAGCCGGTGTCTTAGTCCTATCCGGTGTCCAAGCCCTAGTCCTAGCCTAAGGTGTCCATGTCCTAGCCGTGTCAGAGCCGTGATTTGACATCTCAAGGGAACAGAACGTACAAAAGTTTTGTTTCAGTTGAGATGTCAAATCACGGCTTTCGCGAAAACCTGTGATGCCTCATCCCTCATGGCATCCCCTGTCGTAACTACCTGAGCTACTCTCAACTGGACCGAAGTTGGAATTGAATAAGATACCTTGGAATATGAACTGAAATTTCCCAATCTCCACCAAACCACACCACAACCCACCACATATCTCCTGGCCACCCCCAAAAACGTTTTATGCTAACGACACCAAAGTGCAATGGTTATTGATCTTTGTCTTGTTGCAGACCAGTCCCATTAGGAATACTCTAGGAAGTTAATGGACGATCGCTGTCGGTTCATGTCATTAATTTTAAAAAAATGATCCTACTCTTCAAGTTCACTAACATGTGCAGTTAACTCCACTTCCACGGTAACCAGGCTTACAGCGACACTCAAAAGAACCTGCGGAATTCATGCACTCTGCCTTCTGGTGACAGTTGTTCTCAGATGACTGACATTCGTTGACATCTTGGGAATGAAAAAAAAACACATAGTGAGGTATTGTGACTGAGATGCTTTGAAAAAAAGGGGCGGACATAAATTTGGCAAACAAACGGATGAAGGGAAAACATTCTTTCTAACAAAGAAAAAGCTTTAGTTACCAGAGCACCTTCTTCCATCTCCTTGCCAACCAACTTTGCACATGCATTGTCGACGTCCCGAGGGGAATGTTCGGTTACAGTCGGCATTCGGGTCACAAGTGATTCCTTCACATGTACCATCGTCTAGGACTAGAAGAAACAGTGTGCTCACGTCTGTACAACGAGGCTTAACAAACTAAGATTTATGGTTAGTAAAACTTGGCCGTATTAATACTAAAAGACGTTAAAGTCGTGTAGGACGTTACGCCGTCTAAGACGTCCTAGTCGTCCCTTATAAATACGAGAAATCAGGCGGATGCATAAAACGTTAGACTTTAACGTCGTTTGCTAAGGGCGTTTGAACGACGCATTTTTAGGATAGATGTCTTAGCTGTCCCAGACGCTAAAGCCGTCTTGTATTAAGACGAGATGCATTAAACTTTGCACTTAAAGACAGACTTGAATGTCGTCTGTCTAGACGTCTTAGACGTCTCTAATATAACTGAATACAGCCATTATTAGTTCAATATGATTGTTCGCAGTACAAAACGCAAACGGTTGAAATTGGGTCGCAAGTTTTTGAAAGCGCAGTAATGTGGCCCTTTTTCACCTCTGATTATAGCGGAGCCTGCGGGCAAAGCCCGCCAGCGGAGCTCCATTGCTAAGGAAATTTGGTAATCTATCGATCCGAAAAATTTTGGTTGTGACGTCAGCGTACATCCGTCCATCCGTCCGTCCGTCCGACCGTCCGTACAGACTCTGGGGGAGGGGGAGGGGAGTCCCAAGGCAACCCGACCTGGAGTGGAGAATGCCATCTTTTCTTGGCGGGAAATCGCGCGGTGCTTTTGGGCAACCGGCGTTTTTCTTGGCGGGAAATCGCATGACCATCGTCGCTTTTGAAAAAGAGGTTTCTTTAAAAAGCTTAAGTTTATTTAGCAAAACGATTGTTCGACGGTACTGTAGTTTTAAACTTGAGAAAGAAACATTTAATACCTATAATGGAAAGAAAAAGTTCAAAAGAATACTGGTAGTAGGCGAAAACTTCAAGTTACGAAAGCTGCCTTCAAAGGACCTCATCGCTTTGTTTTCTTCACGGCGGAGAGCTTACCTTGTTCTGAAACACAACCGAGTAAGTGAAGTTTTTAAAGGGTTTAAGGTGCATGATTTTGAGTATTTATTACGGTTAAAGAAATTACATTTTGAAATTGAACTTATGTCATTAGAAATGTGTCATTTACTTTTGACTTCAAAAAATTATTAGAAAACAAGCTCAGATTTGTGACAGATGTAGTCGTAGAATATTTTGCCATGCTGGAAGTGTAATGCGAATTGCATTTAAGTATAAACTTACGGGTTTTCGAATAAACTTTTTCAAAAATGATTTCTCTGTTTATTATTTTGTGTTTTTTTATTCATAACAGTAGGTCAAAGCACAGTCGCAAGGCAACTGCACAAGCATCACTTACGGCGAATAATTGCTTTCAATTTTAACTGTCGGATCGGCTTGTGCAATTGTCGATTTTCTTGTCCTAGAACGTTTCAATAGTAAGCGAAGCAGTTGTCGGTTTAAGGCTATTTTATCCGAAAAGCTTCCGAAAAACAAGTTGTTTTGCGTTCCTCGAAGCGCCTAACTTTAAATGGGCTTACTTCGCATCCGCAAAACTTATGCCATAATTTAAAGCGTGTTTGGTGTTTGCTCGTTTTCAATCTTGATGGTATAAATTTTGACCAGACTAATAGGGGCAGTTCATGTTATTTGTTAACTGAACATCCGAACACGATGAAGATAACCCATTTACTTCAAGTTCATTCAAGCCAACAGCCAATAATCCAAGGAGATTTGACAAGCCTTGACAGTTAATGACAGGATATGGAAACATTTAAAAAACCAAGCAAGACTGCTCCTGAGTAAAATATGTGTTCAGTTTGATGCCCGAAAAAAAATTAAGCTGTGCTCAGCCTCTAGAATGACCTTTCGAGCTTGGTTTTACAGAACAGATCCTCAAAATCTTGGAGGATCTTTCGGGCTTTTTGAGAAACACTTTTCGAAAGGGAACGAGCCAAAGAAAGCCCCGAAATATATTTCAGAGCGAAAAGTTTCAGGACTATATTTGAGAAAAGAGCACCAGTTTATTCCTTGGAGGCTCCGCTTTTAGGCATGGCTAAATCTATATATTAAGTCACTTTTCAAATGTTAAGATTGATGTTTCTGCTGCAAGCATAACTAAGGAAGATCGCGTTTACTGCTGAATAATCCCTTTTAATGAAAAAAAATACAACTTACAGACACATGTAAAAGCCATTTCCTTGGTAACCAGGTCTACAGCGG
This sequence comes from Siderastrea siderea, assembly GCA_964030785.1. Classification (NCBI taxonomy): domain Eukaryota; kingdom Metazoa; phylum Cnidaria; class Anthozoa; order Scleractinia; family Rhizangiidae; genus Siderastrea; species Siderastrea siderea. The sequence goes on along the minus strand of OZ034970.1, from coordinate 28,973,096 downwards.
CATTCATATGAGCCCTCCGTGTTTACGCACTCAGCATCAAAGTGGCAGTTGTTCTTAGATGGCTGACACTCGTCGATGTCTGAATTAAAATGATACGAAATTACAGAGACCCGCTTTGTAATTGAATTACTAAGGACTGGTCTGAATAAACTGCCACTAAACCACACCAAAGTAGAAAGTAATAACATTCACCCAATTACAACAAAATGAAGTATAAATAAACGATACGACATATCAAACTTGTCTTGCTAGAGCAACTTATACGCCAAGATGACTACTTTTGCTGCCTTCGTTAACGGTTGAAAAGAGCCTTAATCAAAGATGACTCTAAGAAATTACTATGTAGGCGGGGCAATACGAATGGCTTCAACGAATCACCGGTCAAATAAAGGGAATATTAAATTGTCTGTTTGCCTGGAATACTTCGGCAACTCAGACTATCACTACTCTGAGTACTCTCTGAGGGTAGCCCATTGCAGGGTTACCCCCAGCAGTTTGTCGCTGGTACCCACAAACCTGGGTGGAAATAACACGAAGCAATAACCAAGCCCTGAACCACCTACCCTACGATCGTCCAATCAAAAATAGAGCACACTACACCACTGCGTTCCTCAGTGTCAACCTGGGACTTCATTAAGATGCCACCCTAAGACTTCGTCGAAAATTGCAAAGATTAGAAAATAGAACGAATGAAAAAATAACTTTACCTGAGCAGTTTTGCCCGTCACCCTGCCAACCATCCCGGCAAATGCATTTCCGGATTCCTTCTGGCAAAGAAAGGCGGCAGTCGGCATTCGAGTCGCAAAAGAATCCGTCACAAGAACCATCCGCTAGAAGAAGCCAGAGATAAGTGTTGATGTAAGTGCATTTGATTTCAAACTAAAAACATGGCTCTCATTTGGCGGACCTAAGGATGGAACTTCTAAGTGCAAAAATTGAATTCAAACTTGAATTCAGGATTCAACTGATAGTTTCATTGTTTCCGTGTGCTGTTTGTCTTTCAGTCTGGGTTCTTCCTAAAGCATAAAATAATTAATAACAAGTTGAATATAATCTGAAAAGTAGTGCTCGCACCAAACCTGCTCAAAACATTTAAATTAAACACGCCTTATTTCCCTCAAAATGTCACGAAAATTTGTTACGTTTGTGAAAAACATTATATAACTAAACCTTGGTATTCCTCAAAACTTAAAAGGAAAACAACTCACAAAACCTAAAAAAAATAAAATAACCCAACTCACAGGTGCAGTTAAAGCCGTTTCCTAGATAGCCTGGTCTACAGCGGCATTCATATGAGCCCTCGGTGTTAAAACATTCTGCATTCAAGTGACAGTTGTTCTTGAAAGACTGACACTCATCTTCGTCTGTATTAGCGTGAAAACAAATAAAAGCAATGAGACCTTATTACATCTAGTCTGCCTGGCAGGCGTACAAAGGAGACACAGGGAAGATTAGAGGATGAAACGCGAAGGGCGAGTGCGTTCTTTGAGATCAAATCCCTCTAAACCAGCTTGCCTTTTTGCGCCTCTCGTGCAAGCAACATTACCGATTGTTCAAGAGCATCGCGACGAGATCTGAATAGAGCTAGCTTTAAGCATTCAACAATGTGTAAACATATTTATAAGCAGGTAAAAGCCTTCAGTTAATAGCTAGTATTTGTTTTTTAGTCTGTCTTATGCGTGTTACGGCACGCAAAGATTTACATTTAATGTTGTCTTAATATTAGACGAAGAGTTTCTTTCCTCTGTCCATGCTAAACGCCTTTTAACCAGTCGAGACGCAGAAATGTTTCAATCATTTGCCAAAAACTAACCAGTAAACAAAAAAGCACCCCGCTGCTTCGAAAGGTTTAAATGTAGTGAACTTACCAGAACAGGTCCGTCCATCACCTTGCCAACCAGCTTTACACATGCACTGCCGTCGTCCTGAAGGGAATGTTCGGTTACAGTCGGCATTCCCGTCACAGGTGATTCCTTCACAGGTACCATCCGCTAAGAGTAGAAATAAGCAGGTATTAGTAGCTGTACACTACCCCGCCACTCTATGCATACGTATGAGGGTGTGACATATTAAGCCAAAAATGAGTTGCAAACAAGGCGGAGAGAGATTTCGAATAATCGAATAATCAGTTTCAGTACATCAGTGGATCAGTAGATCAGTTTCAGGTGAAGTTCACAGTTAGCAAGCAATGCAGGCGTATTTTGGCCAACCGGGTGCCACATAATTCTTCGTTTTTTCAAGCCCTACCAAGGAGGGAAGAGTCATCCTATAAATTTTGATGATCCAAAATGGCGTACACACGAATTAATGCGGCCCACTACACAAGCCAGAAACGCCTACAACGCAAGCTAGCACACGGTCGCCGACCTGATAGACGCATAAAAAAGAAAAAAAGCAACATACATGTGCAATTCAAGCCATCTCCTTGGTAACCAGGTCTACAGCGGCATTCATATGAGCCTTTGGTGTTAACGCACTCAGCGTCGAAGTGACAGTCGTTCTTAAATGGCTGACACTCATCAACGTCTGAATAAAAAGACATAAGTGTCAATTATATTCAGTGTTACTTATTACGTAGACCCAATAAATCAGGCCAGTGTTAAAGAACATTTTTGGCTCCTTCTTCGTAGCCCTTAACTGAAAAGCAAAACTATAAAATCGTTTTGAACGAATGCATAACGGCGACATTTTCTAATTATTGAGACGTGTAAGATTTTGGCCAGAAAGGAGTTCCCTTACCAAAGCAAGTCTGCCCGTTTCCACTCCAGCCATTTTTACACACGCAGACCTGTCTTTCCTCATTTGAAACACAATCGGCATTCGAGTCGCAAACAACTCCAGCGCAAGAGTCTTCAGCTGGTGAAAACGAAGAAAGGAGAACAGTGTTAGATATATCTTTGCCTTCCTACATGGCTGGTCCAGTGGCCGAGTGGTTGTTCCTAGTTTACTTGTATTTTTTTTTCGTTAAAAAGGCCCAAGTAATAGCATATAGTCTGGACTAAATTAACTACAGCGAAAGAAAAGTTTCTTCTTAGAATGATGAACATACTTACAGACACAGCTAAAACCGTCTCCTTGGTAACCGGATTTACAGCTACATCTGTAGGAGCCTTCAGTGTTTATGCAGTTAGCATTTTCATCGCAGCTATTCTTGGAAGAATCACACTCATCGATATCTAAAACAAAAAGCAGAAAATCAAAACAGCTTTAACTCTTGTTGCAACCAAAGTGTTTGGTAAATTTAAAAAAGTGGTTTAGGTTTTGATCGAAACTGACGGATGTTTCCATTTTAGCTAGCCTTAAAGTCCATTAAAATGGCAACTTAACCAGCCACTTAAACCACTAATTAATCTCAAACACAGAATTCAATTGAATAGTACCCTGAAAAAGAGAACTTCACGTGTGGTTGGTCCAACGCCAGCTCAATTCGGTAGTCTTCAAAGGCCGAACTCATATTTTGACAGTGTGCTGCTCCAGACTCTTTCCCAGTCCCTGAACATTTGTTATACAAAAGTGATGAAAGGCTAGGGAAACACGATGTCACGGTGTAGGATGCAGGGTATGCTGGGAAGGAAGAAGAAAGAGTAAGGACCGCTCCCCGAATTTTGTCCAGCCTTCCTTCTCAGTTGTAACTGGGAACGAGTCTAATGATGTTCTATTATAATTATTTTTCGCAGTATAATACTGTCGAATATGCAACCTTAAAGAAAGAAGGTTATGTTTTCTCGCCAGCAGTTCCCCAAAACGAGCCCTGATGCAAACACGAAAAAGAAAACGTTTTGATATTTCTAACCATAGCATGATCGTCCATCGCCCAGCCAGCCACCTTTACACACGCACAGACCAGGTACTTCAGGCCGAGGCTTGAAACACGTGGCGTTCTCATGGCATTGGACTCCGTGGCACGTACCATCAGCTGAAAGAAGGGGGGTGTAAAGTGATACGCAAAACACAAACGTGCAACCTGGTAAAAATAGGCCAGCTAATTGAATGTTTAAAGGAGTCCTTTGACCCTCCAAATCGTAGATAAAATCACGGCTCGTGTAATACACCTTATTCCAAAATGGCGGAAAATACATTATTCTTTTGTCTCCATGTTAATTGGCCCTTGTTGCCTGGTTTTAAGCTTAATATTCCCTTGAATTCTGCAGATGGGATCGAGGCAACAAGGGCCAATTAACAATGAGACAAAAGAGTAATGTATTTTCCACCATTTTGAAATAATGTGTATATGATTTTAGAAGCAACATCTTAATTAGACTAGGTCTCGCTGTTTTGGGCGACCATGTGATTACCAAACTGGGACTCAGTTCGAGAGAAATCTCTTACTAAGTTTACGAAATGGTGGCTGAAAACAAAACTGTAGAGGAGCCATCCGTTATTTGGTCGATGTTTCCCAATACAGAAACTTACCTGTGCAGTTGAAGCCATCGCCTTGAAAACCAGGCCTACAGCGACATGTGTATGAGCCCTCGGTGTTGATACACTCAGCACGTAATGGATGGCATAAGTTCTTGAAGGGCTCACATTCATTGACATCTGTAACAACAAAACATGTCAAAACAAATTAATAGCTGGTGGAAAATCCATGGCACAAAGTATACGCTTGCTTTCCCGATTAGTCGGTACCGCTTTAAACTCCTTAAGACCCAGAATTGAAGACACTTAAGTCCCAGCTGTCCTACATTGCGGTTCTGCCGCCATTTTTTTTTTTAAATCGAGGTCCATAGCTCTAGAGTTGAGGCCATTGGCTCAACACCACCAAAAGATCAAATCCTTTGTATAAACCTCAATCGGCTAAAGTTATGTTATGTGGTAAAAAAAACTTTTGAGTCAGTGTATCACGTCTTAAAGAGTGACTATTCATACAAAAGCTATCGAAAAGTCCCTTCCAGTGGTACTGTTTGTTATGCTGGATAAGGTGGTTCTAACTTTAGATTCTGTGGATGGATAAAGGAGACAATTATGCCAAATTACAAGGCGTACTCTGCTCCTCCCCCCCCCCCCCCCAAAATGAAAACTTTGTAAAAGTGTTTTATCTTCATCTTCATCATTATCATCATATTTATAATCATCATGATCATCATCATCTTTATTTCACCACGGTAAAAGAACATCAGCATTGATTTTTGGAATCCATTTATTCAGGTTATATTTCACCGATTAGTTTCCAACTTGGCAGAAATATCTTTATTACCGGAACACGTTAGGCCGTCACCCTGCCAACCTTCCCCACACTCGCACTGAAATGGTTGATCATCGAAGGGCTGCACACATTGAGCATGCGCATCACACTCAACACCATTGCAACTTCCATCAACTGTAAAAGCAAGCAGGAAAAAGCCACCAAATACTTGTTTCGATATTCAATTGTTAAGCCGAGTCCCTGCCATCGTGTTGTTACCCCGCCGTCAGGACGGAGTCTAGTAATACCCTTTTTTTTCTTTCGTGTTCTTCTTCTTCACCATCATTTTTTTCATGGTCACTTGCCCCAGACCTCATCGCTCGACCAAACAAATATTCGTCGCAAACTCCCACTATACGATTTGGACTCGTTTCTTGAGAGACCGTAACATATTTTCCACCCTGAGAGGAGGGAGAGCAACAGCAGGTTCTAATGTTCCAAGGGCTTCTCTTGTTTTCTTAGACAAGAAACTTTACCCCACATTGTCTCTCTTCACTCAGGTGTGTAAATGGGTGCCGCCGCCATATTGCTGGGAGTAACCCTGCGATGGACTAGCATCCCATTCAGGGGGGAGTAGCAATACTCTCAGTTTTTTCTTGCTACAGAAACCCGGTTAGGCTCCAGCTCGTGTGGGTCTCCTTGGCTCGTGTGCGACTTTACCTTTTTAACTGAAAACGTCAGATAAAACTCATCAGATAGAATATAAGGTGACTTCATTTGTGAATGCATTAGTCCCATGCATTCGTGCGTGTAATGACAATTAAATCCCTTTGCAATAAATTTAACTGATAAATCGATTATTTTTAAAAAACTGTTGGCTGGTCGACGAGAGAGTAAAATTCATTTTCAGCGTAAGCCCTTCGCAACAGCGACTCATGGGATTATGGGCTATGTGTAGCACAGATCATGGAAAGAAGGGGGTATGCCATTGGTGGAAGACATATAGTAACATACAAAACTAGCTGAATGAAAAGCGTTTGAAAATTGCAAAGGGAATAGAGTGCCGATCTAAAAGAAAATCTGTGTTAAGTGTTTTATACATTTTCTACGTGTTGCCGTGATGTAAGGAAGGGGATTAATTCTAATGTGCCGGGAGGAAGCGTCTTTGTCATGTTTTGTTTTGCTTTTTTGTTTGTTTGTTTGCTTGTTTTTAATTTTCAATAGATTCAGCCTGAATCTAGCAAAAGTGCGAGTAGACGACAACTGAAGAGAGTTCAAACACTCTCCCTACCGTTTGAACACTATCTCTTTTGTCCAAACATTTCTCGTTGAACCCACCTCTCTGACAACGTAAACCATCGCCTGTGAAACCTGATTTGCACTGGCACTGGAAAGAGCCATCGGTATTGGTACAAGCTGCGTTTACGTCACATGGACTCCGAGAAGGATTGCATTCGTCTTCATCTATTGACGAAAATATGGCGGTTCAATGTTGACTACACATTCGATACTGTCTGTCCAATAACAGCATTCTATTGCATCAAGTCCACAAACACGAGTGACGATTGAGAGGTAAATGAGTGAAGAGAGGGGCTTAAACGATGGTAGACACTGCATTGACTGATTACCAATGTGAGCGACAAGCTCATCCACCCCTTCCTGCGAACATTGCCAGATCTTTGTGGTCTTTTTCATTCGCAGGGGAAACTCCATTAACCCTTTAAGCCCTACTGGTGACGAAAATGAAATTTCTCTCTACATTATCAATACTTGTTCAAACATTGAAGTGATGAGAATAAAGAAAATGATCACCAGGGATGAGATGGCTTGATATTTCGACAAATTTTCCTTTCTTGCCCATAAGAAATGTACGGAGAACAGTAAGGAGAATATGCAGATGGCGAGAAATCTGAGACATGTTTTTTCGTGCGGCTTACATTCACACCTCTTTAAAATGGCCTAAGTCGCTGATAAAAGCGGTGTGACACAGGCTCATAGTCACGATACAAATGGAAGGGTGAAACACAACAATGTTTACGCTTAAATAAAAGCTGCTGACCAAAGATACTGTCCAGAGTTTGAATAGCAACAGAAAAGGTAGTAAATCATCTTCCGAGCGACATGTTTTTCAGGAAATTTGGATGATTTTCGGTGGAGATATTGCAGATCGAAGTTCATAGATTTTAGCCGTGGGATGTTTACTGAAATTTACCATGTTTTTCCTTCTGGATACCGCAGAGGATTCAAATCGGCGAATGTTAAATGTACTTCGACCTGAAAGAAAGCGCCTCCGAGTTCACGTTAGAGATGGAAACTGGTGTGTAAGATAAGTTATAACGCGAACTGGAGCGCTTAAGCAGGGTATCATTTGGCCTTTTGGAGAGGACCGTCACACAAAGCTTGTTTAAAAGTTATGCTTACTGTCGGGTTACTGTTTATCTCAAAACCGCAACGGATACAACTTGCAAGGTGAGAATTAAAGCAAATTCAGTTGAAGGAACAGCAGTACTCATCGAATCTGATAGAAACCGAGGGATGCGAATGTTTTGAGGACAGTTTTTTTCGATTTTTATTCTTTTCTCAGTCAATTGTCTGTATTGTGAAATGCCCTGATATTTTCTAAGTGTCAACTGTCATTGCGCATGCCTGTCTCGAATTTCTCGCCATGAGTTTTACATCAGGGCTTTAAGGGTCAAATGACGCTTTCTTCCATCTTTTTGCTCGTCTTTGGCGTGTTTTCTGCTCGACAACACTCAAAACCTAACAGCCGAGTTTTTGTGACTCAAATACCACCCCTTCAACCAGGACTAGAAAATTAGTTTGCTTACCCTCACAATTCGTTCCGTCTCCTTGGTAACCAGGTTTGCATAGACATCCACGGAATGGATCACGCACTGCATTTGAGTCACAGTCAAGACCCATGCAGGTGTCATTAGCTGAAAAAGAAGAATGTACATGTTAAAGAACAAATACTAAATTAAGGTTTCTCCGGACCTTCGCGGGTGACCTCTTGTGTCCTTCCGGAAAAAATTCGTATGGGCGCCATTTTAAAGTAAAACACGGCAAACTATATATCGTTGGAAAGCTTAATAAATGAGATTTCGGAAAAACATATGAATTGCCAGTTTTTTTTTAATTCCACAAAAGAAGAATTGCAAAAGTGACCGCGAAAATGAGCATGCGTCATTCCGGCAAACAAATGAATTAATAAGGTAACAATATTCGGCAGATTTCTGTGAAATTTGGCCTGAACATTCCTTAATAGATGTTGTGAAATAAAAGCCTGTCGGGGATTTTTGAAATTTATAATAATTCACACGTGGCGATCTTCAATGCAATGCCTATCGCGCATTCTTTGCTGCTCGAACTTGACAGATTAATTAAAAAATAACCAATCAGAGTATCGAAAAATGCTGATACACTTTTGATGATCGATCCTTTGTGATTAACACTGTCCAGTTATTTTGCCAATGCGCTTAAATTTGATACCCTATTAATTCAATTGAATGACACATGGTCATTTTCGTGGTTGTTTGCAATATTCTTTTGCGGAATTGAAGAAACCGGCAATTTATATTTTTTTCTAAAATCTATATTTATTAAGCTTTCCAACGATATATAGTTTGCCGTATTATCTTTTAAAATGGCGCACACGATTTCTTCCCGCAGGACACCCGCGAAGGTCCGGGGTAACCTTAAGCTCCGTTGCTAGAAGAATTTCGTTAGTGGATCATAAGGGTGTAAAAGATGTGACACGTAACAAGGCTGACGAACAGCACTTGGATAAAACGAACGAGTTGAGTCGCCAGAATACTTACAAACGCATTTTCGGTTAACCTCCATGAAACCCTTTTTGCAAAGACATTCAAAGCTTCCTAATGTATTGACGCACGCAGTTTTGTTGTCAGTACAGACGTCTAATATAACACGACACTCATCCAAATCTGCGACAAGAGATAGAAAGTTGAATAAACCTACACCGCTTTCTAGTGGTGTTAAATTCAAAACAGACTTCAATAGACTCAAATGGTTAGCAAAAAGCGGACTATAAATATGGAAAATGACTTCAAAAGACGACCATTCATTGTTCTGTTAGTACTCATCTACCGCGGTTTGTAGGAATACGAAATCTAATTAGCTAAAGTTTCATTGAGTTATTCGCTGATAGTCTTTTATCGCACGTCTTAGGTCCTTGAAAAATAAAATTAATTTTCATCTTTTTCTTTAATGCACTGTATTACCAAGATATCATTGTTTACCAATGGAAGTCATTTTTTTTGTCTCCTATTTAACAAATAAACTTTTCTTTCAAGTACTTCATCAACAATAGTCTCGATCTTGTCAAATCGCTGATTTTATAAAACTTGGCCTCATACCGCTATTGTAAAATACAATGAAAACACAGCGCGCGCGCGGTTGCAACCTTGCTGTATTAAATTTTCCCAGCAACTGTAATCGTTGATTTTTAAGAGAAATACTTTGCAGAAAATCATTTTTTGCGTTTTAGGATTTCCTACTGAGATTAACAAGTAATTCATTAATGAAGAACAACAAAAGATATAGTAACCTTTACAATTCAAGCCGTCACCAACGAAACCAAGTCGACATCCGCAAGATTCTTTTCTAGTATCGCGGTCCTCGAAGCAAGAGGCATACATATGACACTTCTGTCCGCCACAGTCACCAGGTTCCACTATACGAAAAATTAAAGCCATTGTAGTAAATAATCTGAATAACTCGATTTTGTGTCCAGATTATGCTATTAAACAGTTATTCCAAGGTATTCAGTCGTGCTTGGTTTTACAACAAGGTGGGTGGCAGAACTCTTAGATCATGCGCAAGTTCATTTTCTAAATGACACAGTTTTCCCGGAAAATCGGCAAAAATTCTTCATCATGTTAATGTTTGAGTAACCTCTCTATTGAAATCAAGCGGCTGCCGCCTAGTAATTCGAAACCTAAATAAAAGAACTCCTCTGCTAGTAGGATATGAATGAATAGCATTTTGATTGTTTCCCTAAGTAAGTAACGCATACCTTCACCACCTCATTTGAAAACACCACGTTTTCGAAACAAAAAGGAAAATTGCACTATCGTTCTCTTGTTTCCTTTATTTTTCTTGGGGGTAACTGGCATTTTAAGTATATTGCAAAACAATTAGTAATCAATTTCATGTTATTACGAACGCATAGCCAAAATGGGGCTAAAATTATTGATAATTATTCCATGACATGCAACCTACGTCTCAAATTTGTTGCAATACAAGTTGCCCGAAAAAAACGTACATATATCTGGTGCAACATACTCACAGTAATTTTATTTTCGCTGCGAAAACTTTCCCAGCAGTAAAACTAGAATCTCACTTTGACAATGACTGCCGCTAATCTGTAACGAACCTGCAATATCTCGCAATGGTAATATCGCAATGGAATATCTCGCAATGGTGCGCGCAACTTGGGTCGAAACGAATTGTTTCATCAACTAGTGAAGTTACTCTATAACTTTTGATGATATGGAGAGAATTTGCGTGTAACAAAGCCTTTGTGTTTACTTTGAGCTGACGGAGATTAAGTAATAACATGAAGAGCAACTAGAATCTGGCCCTGAATACTCAATGAAAATACAAGTGGCGCTTTTAGTGAGTCTCGAATTGCCTTACTCACTTCTTAACTCTTTAAGCCTCAGCATCATTATACAAATTATCTTTACTGGTCTCCATATATTTTGTTGAGTACTAGCTGGGATAACTTGTTTAAACATCAAGATCTTCAGTGATCAATTCTTAAATTCTTATGACTTGTATGTGTTGTAATGCACTAATATGATGAGGAGAAATTTGATGGTGATCACTATTGGGGCTTCAAGGGTTAAAGCCTGAATTACATTTAATTCAAAGCTGATGTCATTCGATGACTTAGTAAGTTTATATCTTACCCTTAGTACACTCCCTTCCGTTTCCCTGGTAACCATCTTTACATGCACACGTGTAAGAACCGTTAGTGTTGGTGCAATCAGCAAAGGTGTCACATTCATTCTCCCCCAAGCACTCATTTACGTCTGAAAATAAAACAACAAACTATCACTAGATTAAGTGTATGGCTAATTTTTATACTGTTATGCAAGTAGATGTCTTTTTACGGATATGAGGTCTCCCCTATTTGTCGTCTCCTTTCTTCGGTGCGAATGATCAAGTAGTATTGGTGAACTTTCCAAATGCCCTATCTAGTAAAGTGACGCCTGGTGCACATAAGTTCGAATATCATGGACAACAGTTTTATGTCGATTGCTTTTTAAATGAATGACATACCAAATCTTCATTACAATAATCCTTAAAGGATACTTGCCAGCGCACGTGACTCCATCTCCCTGGTAACCACTATTGCAAGAACATTTGCTGTCAAGGCATTGAGCTTGAGAATGACATTCCTGACCACCGCATAACAGACTGACTTCCTCTGAATTAGAAAATGGTAAAATGACCATTACACAAATAATCTCGCAGAAGCAAAACATATATTTGATAAAATACATATATAATATGTAGGGTTCGAATCCCGGTCAAGCCTGAATTTTTTTAGGTTTGTTTCTTTCAACTGCCTAAGTTGAAAACATTCAACTGCGAGCATCACATTCATCCTTTCATTTGTAGCATCCGCATTTCAAATAAGAATTTATTTCACATACATCTAACGCTAGTATAGTGTAGAGGTGTCGTAGTTTACGGCTAAAGAGGATGTTGATCATTCAAAAGACACTTTATCTGAACCCTGCGTTGAGAGACAATTCTGAGGGCGAGAATGAACTTGAAACTTGGGACAACTCAAACAAAGGAGGCTCTTATTTATCAGACTAGCTAAGGATAGGATTCAGAATTTGGGGCCAGAATGACATATATAGAGAGCTCCTAGAAAATTGCAGCGAATTTGAAAAATTCCTACGATAAAGTAAGTTGTCTTCCATTGAGACCAACTGTGTTACGTCATGTACATCTGTAAGACATTTCTTTACATTAATATGCTGTAGTTAATGAGAGAAAAATGGTTGTGAAGCCGTACAAATTTTTTTGTTATATATTTTGTTGCCGTTTTTAGCCAAAACTGTGCACAAACCACAATAGGTTTTGAACTGTGTTGGAGCAACTAACCAATAGAAATGTTTCTGCTACGTTTTTCAGCCATATTGTGTTAACGTTAAAAAAATTGTGCACGGTTGAGGTGCTTTAAACATAAATTGAGACGGCTATGTTTGGCTTCATAACCGGTCACTGTTACTCGATCCTATAAGCTTTTCTATCGAGCCCTTTTCTAATCTTTTCGTGAGCAATATGAAAATTGGCGATAACATAAGCCCCCAAAAGCATTTTACAAAGTTCTTTCCCCCGCTCCCCCTAAACAGTACAAGATATCCGAGATGTGTTGGACTCTTGACAGTCAACGTTTTTAGGGGACAGGGCTAGTAGATATTATTGACGTATTACTAAAAATTTGGCTGTGTACCTAACGTTCTGGCCACGATTGAAGACTGAATTTCAATCCCTATTTTCCCAATCGCCTCCACCCTTCCCCTCAGCAGTTTCGCTTTCTCCTCAGATTTCGCTCTTTGTGTTACTTAACACGACAGCTCGACACTCAGCGACTGAACATGGCCGACACACGACAAAAACTATTTTTAGGGGAGTCTGGGCAGTCTAGTAGTGGTATTCGTAATTATTTTGTATCTTACCTTCACGAATTTAGCTCTACCGATTTTCGATTTTTTTCATCAATACAAATGTAGCAGGTCTGGATTTCGTATTGCTAAGTTTTCAACTGGCCTAGAAGTCCAATCGTATATCATATCTGAAGGTCTTTATTCTACTTTGTAAGAGTCTCTATCAGGTCAAATATTCGGGAGGGAACTTATCTTTACCAGTTGTAGAGCTAGTAGAGGCTCTCACTCCTCCCCTTTTGAGAGGAATTAAGGCTAGAGGAGCCGATCCTACCTCGTCCATGGCGTTACTGGATCGGAATATAGTTCAGTCACTCGTTCGTTTGATTTAACCTGTAACTTTGTGAGTTCTCAAAATATTTGAATATGCTTAAATTTCATTATATTCGTCGAGAGTTTTAACGCTTGCTTTCGATCGACCTGCAGCTCACACCTGTGAGACCTGTACTCTCAAAGTTTGAAGCTGCAAGAATTTCCGGCACTAGAATCACATGCTCTCTAATAAACCGTCACGGGCTCTTAACAAGTCTTATCTCTCTTCGCCTCTTTTAACACACCTTTCTTGCAAGTGAAGCTGTCACCGGTGAAACCGCTGAGACATTTGCAAGAGTATGAGCCTTCAGTGTTTATGCAGTCAGCATCACGACTGCACCCCGCCGAATCCAACCGGCATTCATCGACATCTAAACCAAGAAAAAACATTGAGTTCAACAATGAGGATTTTTTTAGATACTTCTTGCAATGCTTGAAAGAAGGAATACATTTTGGTGCTTTTGGGCACTATTGTGCTGTTACGTACCAGAGTTGTGGATGCCAAATTGGTGGTGGGGGGGGGGGGGGGTGAGGGTGGTGCCCAATCCGTTTTCGGGGTTACAAATGTCTGGCAATGGGAATTTAACCGACAGAAAGCTATAAAACGGTTGAGAGAAAAAAGTATTCCGCACAGGGCGTTCAAACGTTTGGTTCTGTCAATGAAATCCTTAAGACTGGTCGTCAAACGAAAGCTGTTAGGCAGTACTTCCCTATGTTACTTTTAATAATACTGTAGAAGGTGGTTGTAACTTTTGGGTCCGAGTCGGGTGAAATCGTTAACGCTCTAAGCCCCAGTAGCGACAGGTATCTTATTTATTCTTACAATACCACTACTTGATCAAACACATAGGTCATGAGAATAAGGGAAATGTTCTCTAACGATAAAATGTTCGGATATTTAATCAAATTCTCCCAACTAGTGCGATAAGAAATATGTGACGAACATTGAAGAGAACATGGATGATGATATGGGAGCTCAAAGGGTTCAGCGTGGTCGTTCAAATGAAAAGTATTTGAGAAATCTTATCTTACAGCAGCTGCTGTTTGCTTTTCATTCTTTTTTAAGTTTGTCAACTTTTTTCTTTGACAGTCTTTGGAGTTGAATTCCTAATAGATACCAACAACAAACTTACTTTCACATTTTGTACCGTCACCTTTGTAACCGTCGTTACTCCGACATTGCTCCTTTCCCTGTTCATTCACGCAGCTTGCTTTCTTATGGCAAGTTAGTTTTTGAGGACCGCATGGGTTCCCATTGCCTTGATGACCTTGTGCTATGAAACGATACAAAGAAGATTCAATTAATAGGCCCTGATTTGCTAAAACGATGATTTATCAGAGTAAGAACATAGAAAGTCGTGTTCATCGTTTTAGAATACAAAAAAAAATAACCCGCATTATAAATTAGTTGGAAGAAAGCGGTTTCCAGCCAAACGATCAATAGAGTTATTTTGATCAAAAATTTTAACAAGGAAAGAAGTACGTACTGTTCTTTACACGAAGCTACGGTGGCCCACAACTGTCACGGCAAAATCTTTTTCGTCACGGCAAAATCATTTTAACCACGGCAAAATCATTTTTGTCACGGCAAAATCATTTTGGCCACGGCAAAATCATTTTGGCCACGGCAAAATCATTTTCGCCACGGCAAAATCATTTTGGCCACGGCAAAATCATTTTCGTCACGGCAAAATCATTTTAACCACGGCAAAATCATTTTCGTCACGGCAAAATCATTTTCAACCAAGGTAAATATATTTTGTACTCATGTGACTTCTGTTAGCAAGAAATGGGAGTTAATCAACTATGGCGGACGTGTGACTCGCAGTTTGGTGACTCGTAGAAGATGTTTTGCGCAAACTGTGGAGTGCCTCTGAATGCGGGTTAAAAAATGTTGACGGGCGTGCACGACTCCCACGTTCGTAGAAGAAGTTCTAAAGCCCTCATAGCTTAGCTCTAACTAGTAGGTCTTGAAGGGATTTCCCTTTTCGATATGAGATCATGGGAGGCTCCTTAAGACTTCACCTGTGGTTGGTTCTGTATAAGGTGCTATTTTCCCATCAGAATTTTCTTTAGGCTAGGTAATGCTGGGTGGTATTGTGTGACAAAGGGTAGTATTTTCTTACGTGCAGCCTTGTTCGTCTGTTCTAGTTTAGTTTTTCTCGCGGAGAATTTTACTTCTAAGAGGTGTTTTCTTGTTTTATTACACATGTTGGATATCCTCTACACTTAAGGCGCGATTTAAAGTTTTTGATGTTTTCCTCAAATGTTTCCTTTGTATGTGTTTGCACGTCAAGGATAGATTCCTTGTGAAATGTCTCACCCTTGTACACTTTCGTGTCCAAGAATGTAATCTCTGTTTCTGATATTTCAGCCGTAAATTTGTTTATTGAGTGAAAGCTATTTGCCTTTCCTAGGAATTCTTCAATTTTTTCTGTGCTGTGTCCCATAAGGAGAACACGTCGTCAATGTATCTTTTCCACACTAGCGGTTTTTTGCTGCTCTGCCTAAGTATTTGTCTCTCTGTTTAGGCCATGAAGATATTAGCAAAAGCTACGGCCATTTTCGTTCCCATGGCAGTTCCATGGGTTTGTGGATAATCGCTCCCGTTAAAGCGGAACGAGTTTTCTTGTAAGATTAGACTGAGCATTTCTCTTAAATACCTCGTAGGTATGGGGGGGGGTTTCGATGTAGAATGCTTCGTATGCTTGGAATACGGGGCTAATTCCTTCCTCTTGAGGTATGTTAGTGTAGAGGCTAGTAACGTCCATGGAGGCAAGAATCACGTTCTGAGGCAATTTCGTCTTCTCAATGAAGTTAATGAAGTCTGTCTAATCTTTTAGATACGAATCTTGTTTTTGTGCTATAGGCTGAATGAGTCGGTCAACAAATGACGATAACCGCTCTGTAGTGGGGAGGGGCTACAGGGGGGTTTGAACCTCCCGCTTCCCGCACCCTTTAATCCCGGTTCCCGCCCTGTATTTTTTGGTTCCCGCCCCTTTGCATTTTTTCGATTGCGAAATATTGCGCAATGTTGCATAATTTTTTTCCCTTTTTCTCCCGCTTCCCGCCACCTTGGGAATCCCGCTTCCCGCCCCCTCTTCTCCCGCCTCCCGTACACCTCCCGCCCCCTTTTCTCCCAGTCTCCCGCCCCCCCGTCCCCCCCAACTCTGTAGGGCCATCACACCCTGATATTATAGTTCTCCCGACAGGCGTCGGTTTGTGAATCTTTGATAGTGTGTAAAAAAACTGGAATTCGCGGAGGATTTGGCGTTAGGGAAGGCCATTTACCCGTCATTTCGTCAATGTGGTTTCCTTGGAGGAGCGATTTTATCACTGAACTGATTTACTTCCTTGGCTGCGGTTTCAACCATAGGTTTTTCTAGGGGTCGGTAGTTATTTATATCATCTAGTAGAACTTGACCCTCGTTGATTTTGTCTTCTCTGCTCATAATGCTCATAACGCTAGGTAACGTTCAGCATTACCAAACCTAAAGAAAATTCCGATGGGAAAATGTCACCTTTTACAAAACCAACCACAGGTGAAAAAATCTTTAAGGAGCCTCCCATCATCTCATAAAGGGAAATCCCTTCAAGACCTACTAGTTAGAGCTAAGCTATGATGGCTGAAGAATTTCTTCTACGAACGCGGGAGTCGTGCAGGCCCGTCAACAATTTTTTAAACCAGAAACCATATTAAGTCGCTTAACAAACGATCAGAGGTCAAATAAAACTGAGAATAGCAAACAGTGCGAGCCACAACAATCCACCGGTTATCAGAAAATTGATCAGATATGACCTCGAGATCAAAGTCTTAAAAATGCGACGTCTAAGTTGTAACGGCTCGATTGACCATTTAAAAATCCTCCAAATAAACCCACTACAAAAACACAAGGAGCAAAATTGCTCAAAAGACCGAGATTAGGCGCGGCGTACAAAGACGTGAAGTGGGAGTCGTGCAGGCCTTCCAACCCCATTTTATAACTGGAACAGAGGTCACGTGCGTACAAAATATATTTACCTTGGTTGAAAATGATTTTGCCGCGGTTGAAAATGATTTTGCCGTGACGATAATGATTTTGCCGTGGCCAAAATGATTTTGCTGTGGTTAAAATGATTTTGCCGTGACGAAAAAGATTTTGCCGTGACAGTTGTGGGCCACCGTATGGACACGGCAAAAGACATTTATTTCATCTGACTTTCATCACTTCAAGAACGCACTCAGAATGTGGAGGCATGAGTGGATTGAAACAAGTACTCCTGGCCCTTAGTAGAGGGTGGTAAAGGGGGGGTATAGATCACGTTTCACGAAAAATAAATCGGCCCTTTCACAATTGACGAAAAATAATAATGGAGTTTCACGCTTCACGAAAAAAAAAAGTTTTTTCTGACATAACATACCGTTACATTTTGAAAAGTTACATCCAAAGCAAAGTCTTGTTTGAGGTTTTCACTGAATGAGTCATAGCGTCTGCCATGAATGACAACTGTCATCGTTCTCAGTGCCGCGTCGCCGACTAGCCTGTCGACAACACTGGGACTACAGAAATCAAAATCTTCGAAAATCACTCAAACATTTCTCTACAATGACTACGACTGCTTACATAGTTCTTCGACCGAATTCTGCTCGTAAACGCATGCAAACGCTATTAGATTATTACAGTGACTGACAGCAAGCAGTCAATGCAAAATGCAAAGCCAAATAATTCAATAAATTATTCAAGGTGCTAACATGACATAGGTCAACATACCTTGCAAAATACTTTCCCTTTCAAGAAAGAAAACGATTTCATTTTCCCATTGTTGTTGGGTCCTAAGACAAGGCCTTTAACTTCGGCTATGGCTTGCACTCCGCAAAAATCTAACACAGTTTTTTTTTAAGACTTCCAGATCTCTGTAGGCTGTGGGGGAGAACGGAAAACAGGATTTCTCTTTATGAATCAAAACTTTTTTGCCACCTTCGTTTAAATAAAAACTTATTAGAACCGTCACATTTGGTAAAACCTCGAAACCTTCTCGACGATTTTGTCGATCTTGTTCAGCTCGTGTTTCCGCCATGGTGGGTGACAATGATGGCTGACCAGGCAGGTTTGGCCAAAGGTCACCGAACACCAGAGACACCAGAGCACACCACGTGGTCAACACAAGGATCCACTCTCCTGTCACGTCCCGCAATATTATTTTTGTCTTCATTACGTAATGACGGATGTCCAAAATAACAAAAAACATCATAAAAATCACGGTTCACGGCGAAATAAACATTTATTTCTCATTTCGCGAAAAATAATTTTGGAAAATCACGGTTCATGGCTACTATAGAAATCACGATTCACGAGAAAAAGAATAGCCATTTCACATTTCACGGGAAAAAAAAGGGGCCGATCACGGATCACGAAAATACCCTTTACCACCCTCTTAGTAAGGCTGTCACGTTACGCTTCAGAGCCTACCGTGACGGCTTGGCAGAGGGACAGAGCTGGACTCAAAGAGTAGCTCTTGATAAACTATGTTTTCATGAATTAAACTCACTGTCTGGTGTAGAAGCGTTAACAATGAAAGACCTGACCGCCACTCCGGAGTAGTTCTGCTTCGCGTCAAACTTGGATAACAATATCCTGGACTCGACATCAAAGCTGTATAAGCTGATATCACATCCTTTCAATTCATCGTATGCGATATTCTGAAGCACCGAGAACCGTTAGCTTGACCGTCTACTTCAAAGGTGACTGATCGGTCGGACTCCACCCTCCCGGGGTCTTGATCCCGGCGATACACTTCTTTAAAGGAATGGATCCTGACACTGGAATCAGGGCGGATGTTGGGAATTGTTCCATTGATTGTGGTTTCCACGGAGATGAAGCGTCCGCTTGCGCCCTTACCTGTGAACTTCTGATTTAAACTTAGTTCCTCCCCTGTGAGTTAACAAAGGCAGAATATTATTATGGGAAAGTTTTGAAGTAGCCTGTCCTAGAGAGCAACAGCCTCCGGAGGGTAACGACACGACCTCCAAGGTAACTTAACTTTCCGTTTGAAAAACAAAGCACATACCACATACCGAAATGCCAAATTAAAGCTCCCAAGATATACCTTAAACAACTTCCTCTTAACAAAAACTGCAATGGACATAGACAGGCTCGTCATTCGTAACTGCGTCACACAAACAAATCTTCCTATACATGTATATATACATCACCCCTATTTGTTACTCGACAGTAGTGAGTCCGAGAATGCAATGATAGGAAAACGTTGCTAAACCCGAAAGTAGAGGAAGTCGTTGTTCCCGGATCTTACCGTTTAGTTACGGTAAAAGATTACTACCGAGTTCTGCCTGTTGGAGTTATTCCTGAGATTTCCAGAGATTCGGATATTTCCGAAGTTAGTACCGATAAAAAAGCTCGCAAATGTTTCCGACAGTAATCAGAAGAATTGGTGAATTGAGGAACGCACAAATGGGCTCAACATTTCCATTCAACACCGCTCAGCTGAATGTTCAACATCATTGAATTTAATTAATATGTTCCTTCAACTTTTCTGTTTTCCTCAGGTGTGAAAACAATGTCCAATTCGTTTGGCAACATCGTTCAACTTGCATGACAAAGTTGTTGAAATAACCCGTATCGCTCATACCAGGCGACGGCTAATACCACACTGACTAAAAAACTTACCCGAGTCAAACGAAATCACCGCACTTCTTGTCAACCTGTTACCGATTACTGTCAAGCCGCTAGGGACACCTTTTACGTTCTGCACACCAAGCATCCAGCCCACCACATCAGCAAATGGCGTGAGAATCTTCAGGGAGTGCGCAAGTCCAACTGGCGGATTCCTTATCACTGCGTATACACGGCCATCTTTTGTGATCGCCATGACATCCAGAAGAAGCGCGTGAAACTTGATACCGTTTATGTTACCGGATAGCCTTCCGTTAAGACGAAGGTTTGTTCCTGTTGAAAGTGAATTAGACAGCGACTTTAGAATTATAACTAGGTGAAGCCGGGAGGGGTGGGCATTTGAGACTGCAGTGCAGTAGACCCGGTTTTTTTTCACGTGACCCACCTGCTGTTGTTCGCCGGTCATGCTCGCTCATAATCAAATACAAAGCGATGAAGGAAATTGGTAGATCTTATGCATCTTTATGATGGTTTCCATGTAAGAAAGTAAGAAATTCCTCTGTAAACTCGTTTCGTGCACAACTGTTTCACGATAAATTTGTGTCCATGGGCGGATCACGGCAGGAGCGTTACAGCCAGCGAATCAAGACTGGACCTTCATGGTTCGCCCATAGTTACAAAACATCAATGGAAATTTGCACATGAAGTGAATTTACAGAGTATATTTTAACGTCCTGAGGCTAAGCATAATGTAGAACTGTAATTTTGCAAAATCAATTTCCTTTACCGTTTTGTGATTATGGGTGAAAGACGACGGGAGAATAATCGCCCGCAAATTATGATTGGAGTTAAGATTAGTAATTTCAAGAAAATACAAGAGACCCGGCTATCTCAAATCCCCTGCTATCTCAAATCCTCAGTTATCTCAAATCTCCGGCTATCTCGAATCTCCAGCTATCCCAAATCCCCTACTATCTCAAATCCCCGGCTATCCCTAATCCCCTGCTATCTCAAATCCCCGGCTCTTTCAAATCTCAAGCTATCTCAAATTCCCTGCTATCCCAAATCTTCTGCTATCTCGAATCCCCTGCTATCTCCAATTCCCTTCTATCTCAAATCCCCTGCTATCTCAAATCTCCGGCTATCTCGAATCCCCCACTATCTTGAATCCCCTACTTTCTCAAATCCCCTGCCATCTCGAATCCCCGGTTATCTCGAAATGAAACTTGTTTTCCTTCGTTGAGGTTGCCTAGTTATTTACTATTGTTGATCTCAAACTCCAATTTTCGTGAGAAATTTTTGGTTTTCCTTGCATGTTCTAAATATCGAAAGCTTACTGTAAATCACCCTTGAACTGTGTTCCATGTTATATCGATAACTCAGTTCCAGAACTTAGCTACATGCCTAAACAACTGAGGTGCTTACCTCGAACCCACAAATTCAGTACTGAACGTAATTCATTAAACGATCATATTTCTAGTAATTTGACAGCTTTCCAGTTTCTGTTTACTGACCTTCCCTCTCACAGACCACTCCGTTTCCAAAGTAACCATCGTTGCATTCGCAGCAGTACCCGGGCGCTGTGTTCTTACATGTGGCATTTGAATGGCACTGCGAAACACCGCTGTCGCATTCATCCACATCTAAGGATTTCAAAAAACAGGGATTTCACTTTACCTATCTCGTCCATCACTTTGTGTGGATCATGGGATCAGTGGATCATTGGAGAATTTCCTTAGAATTTAACAGGAGTAATATATTGTGCTGTTTAGACTACGACAGGAATAACTGTAACAATCTTAATAAAAACTAGAGAGCAGAACATCCAAGTGGTTTTTTACTTTCCTTACAAGGTGGCTCTGAGTTTGGAGTCTCTGGGCAAAATCCTGCACTGTAACCATTTAAAAGTAAACAAGTGTGCGTTATGTGCAAAGCGGTTTTGACTTGTTTGAGTTTGCAAATAAAATCGAGACAGCTATAATAATCTAAATATTTAGTTTTTGATTGGTTTACGGAGTGGACACTCTTAAGAGCGAATGTCAGAAAATTTCGAGCAAACGTTGGCCACAGCTGAAAATTACTTTTCTCTCATATTTGGCGTATTGATAGCCAATATTAAGTTAACAATCGTGATGTAGTTTGTTTTCAAAGAGAACACTTCCGTTGTGGGAAAATTGGAAATATATATTTCTCACGTCCTTGGTCTTAAAACAGCCAAAATTAAGGGCGAATTTAGTAGTTACCAAAATATTACTCTCGTCCAAAAGCAAACAAAGCTAGAAAATATTTGCCCTAAGATATTGATTTGGGAAGTGTTTCACATTTCATCTGACATGGGATTGTCTTCTTGTCGACAACTTAAAATGGAAACAAACGAATTTTAGGACGCCGATTTTGGAAGGTGATAAAAATTTCGATTTTACCGTTTTATCGCGATCAGATTTTTTTCCATGTGCCCAATGATGAATTGTTCTAGGATTCGCGCTGGAAGTTGCTTAAGCATTGAACTAAATCATATGTTAAAACTGTAATGGGTATTTTGATTTAAGTCTCCCTCGAGAACCTCAAAGCTAGAGAAATTTTGTGCGTTTTTTGAATAATTAATTAGTTACGATGTAACGCAGTTTCTCGGTCCGACGAAATGAACCCTTAGACAACTTCTCATTGACAACATTAAACTGACGATTAAATGAGAAGATTTAGACCATTAAATGACTTACCTTCGACGAAAGATACAAGTCCTCCCAGTTTATGAAATGCTTCATCAACTGCTGATCGGTTCAAAAGCTGATCGAGCGGGTAACTTGTGTCGGAAATCTGATTCGACGTTTCTGCTTTTTCGAAGCACGTTTCATTACAGAAGGGCACAGTTTAAAACAGATGAAGCTGATTTAAAACAGATCAACCTAAAAAGCAGGCGCAAGCCAGTAAACTTTCGATAGTTGACCTGATTACATATATATATGTTTTTGAAGTTGCGTGACTGAAAAAAACACTCCTACGCAGCGGGGGGTAGTTGGGGCAATCTTACCAAAACAATGAGGCAAGCACAATATGCAGAAAGTAAAATATTAATTACTTAATTAATTAATTCATTTATTTATTCGTTTATTTATTTTGGTTCGAAATACTTTCAAATATTTTGATTTTTTTTTTGTCAAACTACCCATCATATATTTCTTGGTACGGGACTGTAATGTTATCAAGCGGTATGACGGCACTGACCCTGTTTAGCATGTCCTAAAATACCAACCGTGTTTAAAACAACACCTCGTTCCCTGTTTAGGACAAACGAAAAAATACACACTCTCTTGTTTTACACAATTTTAAATTTTTGAGAGTCCGGCGAACGTCTCCGATCTTGCTAAATACTGTATATGGACTATAAGCCACATTTAGCAGCGAAAAATCCGACTACCATACAACCGTACCCTGTTTAGGACAATTTCACATCCTGTGTAGGACTAACTAGCATCAAATTTTACACACTGTTCAGGAAAGAGAGGCCAAAAACCATACACTACCCAGCGGCAAGTCCCCGTATAGGTCAATAAGGGAGCACCTCCCCCCCCCCCCGGGGGGGGGCTTAGATCACAGAGCGCATTTTTGAACTCGGTAAACTCTATTTAAGACAGGACGCCTTGTTTCAGAACGTACATACTGCTTTTCCAACACTTATCCCACACAAGTAGCCTCCAACTCATTTATTAATAAGCGAGTAGGTGAGAAGCTAGCGTGCGACAAGAACTAATTGCAGCTGAGTACATTCTTCATTATTTAACAGTCGAACGGTAACCTTGACAAAAGCTAGGTTTAGCCGCATTCTTCTTTCCACTGCCAGGTTCATACCTATTAACGCGAAACATTTATTTGAGTAGGCTAGTGACTTTGGTGAAAACTGGGAATCGAGTTACAGCTCATACAACTAGAGCCTGCTAGAATTTTTCTCTCCTTGACCTTGACGATTGTATCATGATGAAAACATTTAGTGATCATTTTCTAAAGTAGGTGCTGACAGAAAGTTAATTGTTGTCTTTCTTCTGCCGGAATCCGGATCGCTCCACAAAAATTAAGTGGTGGAATTTTAATGGCCCTCCGCAAGAGAGGATGCAGTAAGAGAGTTAAACCCCGTGCCCCATGATAACTATTCAGTTGAAATTTGTTATTAGTTCGCACACACGCTGCGAAGGTTTTTTTTATCTGTTGTTCCCATGTCAACAATATAAAATTACATGACGTCATTCTAACTGACCAACGAGGTGTCGTCCTTAAAATAACCACACAGTATGACACAGAACCAAAAGTAGATTTCAAATAATTTTCATCGGGAAGTGGTCCATGTACGGGGGATTCGCTCTCTCCCTTCATCCTCTCTTGACCTCCGTCAACTCAAAGTAAGGATGGTTGTCCTGTTTTAATATTTGCATGATTGTCCTGTGGCCACGTCACTTACGACCCAACGCTTCCTTCTTGTCTTTATCACTTCTCAACGAGTTTCCCTGCTTAAGGGGCAGACCATTAAATTTTTAAACAGTGTGTGTGTCTGAGGGGGGGGGGG
The DNA here is from genome assembly GCA_964030785.1 of Siderastrea siderea. Classification (NCBI taxonomy): domain Eukaryota; kingdom Metazoa; phylum Cnidaria; class Anthozoa; order Scleractinia; family Rhizangiidae; genus Siderastrea; species Siderastrea siderea. Next base: position 28,948,784 of record OZ034970.1, on the reverse strand, counting down.
AGGGAGGGTTAAGCATATTTCTGTCTATTTTAATGCCCGATTTTTTTTGGCCTTTACTAAGTTAAAGCTTTGTATGAACCGATCTTATTCAGTTTTCAAAGTATTTCTTTGAGTCCTTTTACTGTGCTTATTTTTTCTTAATTTCCCTTTCTTGTATTTGCTCAATCCCCCTACCTACTATTGATAGATTGTTTAGTCCCTTCAGTGTATTTTTGTGAGAAAGATATGAAGTTACTGTGAAATTTCATCACATGTAAAGAAATGATCAACCCTGGCAGGTGCATTTCTTACCAAAGGCGACAGTTCTTTCAATGTATGGGGCTTTCTTCGTAATTATTACGTCAGCTGTTGGATTATCAAAGTGCTCACAGATGTTCCTAAGCATTTGAATAGCAAATTTTGATAGCTTTGAGTTTGCAATAAGTTCGCAAAGGTTATGGTTGTCGTAGCAGATGGGGTGGACAAGCGCAACGTCTCGAAGAATTTTAATTCTCAGCTTGTTTGCTTGTTTCGCTTTCCGTTTGTGCCAACGCCTTGTTCTTTCGCTGGCCTCTTCCCATCAGTTTTCATGGGATATCTCACCGGACTTATGCCCCTACTTTGTAGAAAAGTGTTCAGCTGTTCAAGTGGTTGACCAGAAGGTACAAGGGAATCATCTGTGTCGGTGATGGCATGCATGCTCTGTGACGGAGACTGAAAGTAGGGTGAAAAGGAACTTGCTGGAGTGAAGGAATAATAATAATGATAATAATAATAAAAATAATAATAATAATAATAATAATAATAATAATAATAATAATAATAATAATAATAATAATCCGGCTTTAGTAGGTACTCCCAGTGGGTTTTTCAGACCTAATTAACACGCTAAGTACATGGAAACAGGGGCGGATCCAGGAATTTCTGAAAGGGGAGGTTGTACACTATTGTACTAACCTTTAACGCCAATGGTGTGGAAGGCGAGTTACGGCCCCGTGCCTCTGGCACGAGCTCTTAAGGGGTCCGGAGCCATGCCCCTCCCCCCCCAAAAATAATGTTTCCGATTTTTCCCTCTATAACAAAAAAAAAATGCTGCTCAAAGGGGGGGTTGCAACCCCCTCAACCCCTCTCCTGGATCCGCCTCTGGGAAAATATATCAGTTCGAACAGTTAGTTTCGTTAATTTTCACTATCACTTATTCGCATGATCTATTTTGTTTCTGGGCCAGTGTTTGTCTGTGCAGCGAGAGCGGTTAATCAGCAGCCACCAGTGATAGACGGAGTGACTGGGGCTTGGGGTAAGGGTGTGAGCGGTCCTCTAAGTGTGTGGTGGTCCTTCCCCCCCTCCCCCCCCCCCATCTAGGTTTTATTTCGTCTACTCACTCCGTGGTGTTTGAACAGAACTGAGTGCGGATAAACTAACCAAAGACATAACCTCCATTCGCAAAATGACCCCGCACTCTTTAAAAATAGCTTCCGAACCCGGTTTGCTGAGTCCTCTCTCCGCTTTTGGTCTCTTTCCGACATCTTCGCTGTGATACGACTTTGCATTTGTCGGATGGACGTTTCCATTTAATGCCAAGCGGTGCGCAGTGATCAGTGGGCAAAACTGCATTCGGAAATGTCGTTATTTATTTATTTATTTATTTATTTAACGATAAGCTGCATCTCGCCATATTGTTCATAATTACCTCAACCTCTACGTAACATTAAGGTAAGTAACTGTTTTATTAGCAACGTTCCACGCACATTAGCAAGTAAGGTGACCGTTCGCACCTTCCCCTACCCTGAGCAAAAGATTTTGCTCAATGCAGTCACGCAACACTATGTTTGTTTATTTGCGAGCGCGCTGCTTTTTGGCTGTTCTTATTCTGTTAATGGAGAGCTATGTTCGACGAAAAAGCCTTCTGCCATTACATTTGTTGAAGATGACAAAAAATTACGCATAAAAGTTTCCTCAGAAACTGAATTTACCGTTTGGTGTTATCTATGAAACTGATGACCTCGAGGTCAACACTCAACAGCTGGTCGATACAAGGAACGGGAAGGGTCCAACATCCACAAATCGAAACTTCGCATAACCTGAATACCAAGCACACCAGGTAGAGTACTTTGAACTGCAGTTTTTCAACTCATTCACCTACGCTGTAACATCATATATTCCTCTTTAGAATTGCTGAATGAAGAAACGTTGATTCGGCTCAACCTTGTTATTATTCACTAATCAATGAAAATTTACCAACTTTGAAGATCTTTTGCGAAGCTAAAAGCAAAATACCCATTCCAGATTTTACATATGTGCTAGGGCAAGTCTTTAACACTTCACAGCTTGCTCCTTGGAAAAAATTATCACTGGGCACATGGAAAAAATTTTGATCGCGTCCTGGACGTAAATTCGTATTTTTTGTCAGTTTGAAAAAAACGCGTCCTAAAAATGCGATTGTTTGCGTTTAAAATTATTGCCTAGAAACAATTTGAGGTCAAATGAGATGTTAAATGCTTCTTAAATCAGTATCTTATGGCAAATGTTTTCAGTCTTACTTTTCTTTGGCAAACGAGATGATGTCTGGTAACTGCCGATTTCGCCCGTAATTTTGGTTGTTTTGAGGTCACCGACGGTGAAAATATATTTTCTCGATTTTCTCACAACGAAAGCGAGTTATTGAAAAACAAACTATACCACGATTGTTTTACTTGTATTGCCTACCTATAGATTAAATATGAGCGAAAAACAATTTTTCAATGTGGCCGCTAAACTTTTTATTTTGCTCGCTATTTTCTGGCATTCGCTCTTAAAAGTAAGAGTCCAAAAAACGTTTTATGGACGTGGTTTCAAGGATATAGTCATATAATGCTCTTTTTGTTATTTTACACCCGATGACAATACACTCACTACTTTTACAATTGTTTCCACAGGGGTAAAATGGAAAGCCTCTCGTCGTTTAATCCAGCAGCTCTTTCGTCAGCGGACAAGACAGAGCCGCCAACAGCCCAAAATACAGAGGCAGCTGTCTTCCCACCACAAAACTCCTCGTCATTTACGGCACACCGAGCGTCGCATGCTTCCTTTGGCAATTTCTCCAGCCTCGAGTAGTCCGGCTCGTTGAGGCATGCGCACTGCCTACCATTGTGAAGTGCAGCATACCTATGGTTTCTCTCATGACAGAGAATCATACATGAGCGAATGCTGACTTCCTGCCAAATTTCACTGGCATTGGATGAGAGATACCCGTGCACTTTAAAACAGCCGTTGAAATCTGAAAACGAAAAGAGCAGTATTAAAGTACTAGGTCGTCACATTCATCTGTGTCTATTATTTTCCTTCTAATTTAGGAATAAATGACAAAACGGAATACTTTTTACAAGGTATTGAATTCTGCTTGTCCCAACGACACGGAGAAAAAACTTTTCTAAAAGAGCATAATATTGTCCATTCCGAGTAAGCCAAAACGGTTTGTAAAATCTTGGACGCAGTTCTACCTATTCCGATTGCAAGAAAAAAACTTCGAAATAAAAGTCCGCAATTCTTCTTGTCGTCTGCAGTGGTTACGGTTCGTCGTCGGTATAAAGACGATTCAGATAGGCAATGCATCCATCAACGTCTTTCAAGACGAACTCATTTTGCTTGCTATTATTCGAATAACTTTCGAGACATATAACCGGAGGAACTCAATTTCCTGTGACACTTGAAAGAAAGGCCAAAAAATTGTTACACGCCTTCCTCCCTCTTACGAGTTTCTAACAGAACCCCTCAGCAACATTTTCTAGGGGAAATCTCCTCTCCCCGGTATTTCCCAACAAGTTTAAATCTCTAACAGACTCTCTCTAAGCTCTCTGTCTACCCTTAGTACTCACACTGGTCCACAATGAAGTAAAGTGGTCTTTCGTTATCCTTTAGGACAAAGCTGTCAGCAGCCTCCACGTTTAAGGAGCCCATCTTTGGTCATCCTATCTTAAACATCCATTGTCCAGAGTATTGCACATTGGATTTCGTAGAGAGCAGCTTTACATCTTTGGTTCCTGAGCCGGGTAAAAGGTATGACCTAATAAACACAAATAAGATATGAAGATTGAAATGAAAAACTGAATGGATTTCGCAATGAAACTGGGCTTCTTCAGTTTGTTATTTTTATCTAGGATCATTGCTTAGCCATAGACTGCTAGCAGCAGTCCTTTTCTGGATAGTCAAGAGGGAGCGCGAGATAGCCGAGCTCGGTTGTTTCGCCCGCTCTGTCGACTATCCAGAAAGGGACTGCTAGCAGTCTAGCTAAGCCGTTCAAAAAGCGACATTTCATTTATGTTTCTTTCAAACGTTGCGCGATGGTGTAAGTGACGTCTCGGTCGTCACAAATGCAAAACACTCTGTGTTTCTCAACTATGTAATCGCAAGGGGCTTAGTTCCACATATATTTGCTAGGTAAATGTACGTGCACTTTTGCAATTACATGTTTATAAAATATCGCCGATAACCGAATGACCACACCGCAATCAAATATGTATCGACTGCGATATTGAAAATATAATCTAGGTATGATTTTGGCAATCATTTCGTTTTAAAAAACACACGAAAGAAGGTTGTTTTGCTTGTTCTTGTCGGTTTCTGGAGAAAAATCTGTGGGCAATATTTACCCATAATCTACACCCCTTTATTATTTGAAATATAGGAAGCAATTGCCAAGAAAGCTTTCGTAGACGACGAAGAGGAGGTGGTCGGGGAGGTCCGGGGAGGTTTCAAGAAAATTGTTAAGATGAATGGAGAAGACTTCTGTTACGAACGAGGGGTAACGTTAGTTAGGTTCCACTCTAAACCTCCTCGCAACTTCGTCGCTCATGGTCCGTGTCCTCATCATCTTGGCTTGCGAATTCAACTCGACTTGTGGCAAGGCTAACTATTTGGATTACGCGGAGTGATCGTATAGATTTAACTACACGCAACTTGAATAAAACGTAAACACGAATTGAACACCGATTTATTCTGCACACTTTTCGATTTACGTAAGGCGCGCTCAGATTAACGTTTAGTTCTCTCCTTATTTAAAGGAGCTGTGTCACGGATTTCAGCGAAATTCAGCTTCTAGGACCTGGCCACCAAAATAAGCGAAACATAAAAATATATGCTTACAACATTGACGAAAGGTTTATATAACACAGCAAACACAAAAGAAGACACGGATGGGCCAAATCGAAGAAGATTAAGACGGATTGCAATCGGGGTTTTAGAAAAACTATTAAGCTGAACAGTTTATCGCTGTTGTTTGTTGATTTAAAAAAAATATAACGCTCGGGATACATAATTTGTTTGTCACGAAGCTGTTATTTTGTCATTTACAAGTAATTTCCTCGCTAACTTTTAGGTTCAATAACAAGCAAGGGCGAGTAATTGGAAAAACTAACCAAATTGGACTGGACTGCCGTGACACAGACCCTTTAAGGCAATATGACTTTTAGTCTTGTCTCGTATAAATGGCTTAGCTGACTTGGTCCCCAGCACTAAAGCCGACTTGTGCATCGAAAAATCTGGTCCCCTGATACTGAACATGGTATCCCTTGACCCAGTGCAAGCCATCATCTTTGTAGTTAAACAAACTGAATGTGCTCTTCCCGTCCGTAATTAGGACTGTCTGAAAAGTGTTAACCTGCAACAAACAACAAATTTTCTTTCAGGATTGGGAGAGAATGGTGTGAAAATGTTAAATCATCTCTAGCTAACAGTTATTCACCGAAGTGAAGGTGAATAGTGGTGGATATTTGCGAGCCGCGAAACGGCGAGGTAAATATCTAACACTCTCCACCGACACTGAGGTGAGTTATTATCTTAGTATATATCAAACCAGTCGATAGGCAGCACCAAATAGTTCCTTTTTTATGAGAGACGAGGGAACACTCGCGCAGGCGAAATCCAGAAAAATGCCTGGAGGTATCCCGAGTTTGAGTAGCCAATCAGAGCGCGCGAAAAACACTATCCACTGGTTTGGTATATACTAAATTCGCATATAGGGGATTTTTACAATTCTAGAAGATATTTTTAAAATCCTTTGGGTGTGTAGATTTTTGTCACGCAATAAGACGAAAGTCCATCGCGCAGAATGCCTATTGTTCTCGGGACATCTACTTCCAGTTCAAGTAAGTTTGTTGATCTGTCATATCGCGCGTTATTATTCATAGACGCTTGGAAAGAGCTTAATTGATTGGTTGCCATGAATGCACGGCGATACTCATTATCATGATGTAGGCGGCAAACTAAACAATGAACGGAGCGCGCTATCGTTTCGCCTTTTGTTTCGTAAAATGGAACATATGCGCATATTTCGCGTAGAACATTTCATGAAACGGTTTTCCATTTTTATCCTGTATTGCATGGGCATTTTAGAGTGGTTTCGTCTGGGCAAAAGTTACAACACAGAAAGAAAGCCATGTCGAATCATCACTGCGCGAGCGAGATGATTATGTGGTAAATAAATTCAGCATTTCGCTTGTTTGTGGTTTCAGACACTGTAATGTTTTGTTTCTGTCGTTGGGAGCTTTGTAACTTTTATGTGAAACAAAACAGCGAGTAAGTGAGTTTACATTGCCGAACAGAGCCAAAAATCTAAAGCTCGATCGTGGTCAGCGCTTGTGTGTCGCATTAGGATATGCGACACACAAGCGATTCCGTGATTGCATCTATTACAAACATTTGTTAGTTTATAGACTGACTGGTATCGATCACTAGGATCAGTGCGCCTTTTTTATTAGCAATTGCATGCAGCGACCGAACAGAAACCGTTTCTTGTGGCTTTGAATTCTCTTGTGATCTCTCTTTATTTGATTTGCTTCGTTGAAGCAAATCAAATACTATGCTCGAGTGCCCATAAACTTCTCACCATTTCCAGATTGCTTCGCCGTTTATTTGAAGATTGAACATCGGATCTTTTTCATCAACAAAAGGAGGTACGATATGAGTGAGCAACCGATTGATCGGGTTGTCGAAGAGCTCTGAAAAGAGCGCCCGGTCAGTGAGGTGCGGGATTGCGGAAAATTAATTCAGAGTTTAAAAGAACGAGGTATTTTACAAATGTGCTGTTTTGTTATTCTTTTGTTGTTCAATAAGATGCAAATGAGTTTGCGGCGTTTTTCTGCAATCCCGCACCTTAGAGCCGGTCATTGACGTTCTCAATTTCTTCGTTATTCATAGCGCGATCTGGCCGGGAGTTCGAATGAGTCAGGTGGTGCATTGTGATCGGTTTTAAAATTCGCGGCAATTCTGAACTATTTTACAACTGAGTGGTTTTCTTGAATGGGCATTGTATCAGTCTTGACAACCATTGTTATTCACTCGTGGGCCTAACACAATAGCTCGCTTGCTCACGACGCGCCATTTTCAAACACAACTCCTACCAGCAGTTTTCAAAGTGAAAGGGATAGTGGTTCTTGTTGACCGATTTTAAAAATTAAGACGGATTCTGTTCGAGAAAATGTCCATCTTTCATTTGCCGCACATAGGTTTTCTCAAAGCAGTCTAATTTTTCTGAAAATCTCTTTCAAAAATGGACTCCATACTGAGAAAGCCCATTTTTGCTGTATTTTCAAGTTCAAAGGGATAGTCCTTACTGTTGTTCAATCTTTTTCGTTTTAGGCTTAAATTGCAAATACAGCATTCTTCTTCAAAAAGCCGCGCGTAGGTTTTTAGGGTTTCACTTCTGGAAAGCAGGAAGGCAAGTTTTATCAGCGCTACTTGACCAATTTGAGCCCTTTCTTCTCTTATTTTGAGCTATTCATAGCCCACTCTCATTCAAATTTGCCGCTTCACAGCCTTATGAATAATTAATGATGTCCACGCATTCTGCGCGATGCGTCGCAGGAACAAATCAGGATTTTCCGGTTAGCGCACGTTTACCCACTGGTTACTTGCTTTTGCTTTGAGATATAATTAGCTGAACATAATTTTTTGAGAACCGGCTAGTGGACATTAGTGGCCCATACCAGAGCCCATACCAGAGACGTTACAAACGGGAACTCGGAATCCAGCTAGGCCACATTTGATTTTCACAGAAAACAAGCGTCAATGGATATAAAAATCAACGTTTTTGTCGCTTGCGCTCACAAAAGCCGCAGTTATCATTCCGGGATAAGGCTTACAGCAAGCCACCTGTAGTGGATCATGTTTCACAAGGTAAAGGGACACTAAAGGAGGTTGCATGTTTTCCGTCAACAAAGTATGGCATTATTAACGGTTTACAAAACTACCAGTTTCCCCCCTCCTGTTACCTTTCTGTGAATCCTATCATCTGCACGAACCACATTATTCCACGTAGCGATGAAGACGTTCGCGGTAAAATCTTTCTCTTTTACGAAACTTGATCTCACGCGGTCATTTGCCCACTTTATGACGCTCTGGTCCCTGGTTTCCCTGTAGAACACTGGAGTTTTTCACTTCAATGGGTGCGTAGAACACTGCGATAGACGGCGTGCTAGGTGGAAACGGAAACTTCCTGTGTCGCAGCAGTACGGCGTGGAAGAACGTGTTCTTTCCAAGCGTAATTAGTCCATCGCCATGCACCTGAAAGCACACGTGAATAATGGTCAAGTCGGTCAAGTACAAAATACCATCGCCGGTTTATTTCATTTTCCTCCAATGGAACGAACACTGCGATAGACGGCGTGCTAGGTGGAAACGGAAACTTCCTGTGTCGCAGCAGTACGGCGTGGAAGAACGTGTTCTTTCCAAGCGTACTTAGTCCATCGCCATGCACCTGAAAGCACACGTGAATAATGGTCAAGTCGGTCAAGTACAAAATACCATCGCCGGTTTATTTCATTTTCCTCCAATGGAACGAAGACAATTAGCGGTTTTATGTAACCGGGTGCAGTCAACCAGGCGTTTCCGTTTGCCGTTTTCTTCATTAGCTTCACGTTAACTTACTAAAAGTGAAACTTTACAAAACAGCAGTTTTCGAATTATTCACTGACGTATTTGTTACCGGGTGAATACAGTTTTTTGGGGATGTTTTGACGAAACTGCTCAATTTGAGCGCCTTTTTCGTAAAATAATTGACAGCCTCTGTAAAGGTAACAACCAAACATCACCCTTTTTTTTGAAATTTTTTCCTTCCTCTTTGTGTCAACGCTGACAGTTATCCACTTATTTTACATTAAAATGACGGACGTGACTGGTGATGTAAACCGCCAGTCGGACGCGACTGCTGATGTAAACCGCCAGTCGGACGCGACTGCTGATGTAAACCGCACTCGTTCCTTACTGGTTCTACGGCTCACTAGAAATGTTCTGTCAGTGAGCCTGGTTCTTCTTTGTGGGGACGTCTCACAGAATCCAGGACCAGCAAGAATAGAGCGTTCCAAATACTATAAAACGATAAGGAAGAACCAAGGACGTGCAACATGCATTCGACTCCTCGAACCGACCCTTAAAATCCAGCACAAACTTTCGAATCTGATGGAAAATTTGTTTCTGCCTATGATCTGCACAAGTTGCCTACTCAAAGGCATCTCAGGAATGCAGTTTTCGATGCAAATTTGAACTCGCGGGTCCCAAGCGGCCTGTTTGGCACACAAGAAACACGTGCAAATTGTAGGAAATAGTAAAATTTATTTCACCATTTTAAGAGCGGTTATCTGTAACTTTCACCTAGGACCATGCAAGATAGAAAAATCGAAAATTGCCAAACTTTGTCACAATAGAGGTCTTCCCAAACCATTTATAAAAATATAAGTTTCAGTTTATTTCGGTAGATATTTTACCGTTACGACGACTTTATCATTCCGATGGCTCGGGAGCGAGTAAAAACGACTTGAAAGTGTCACTTAAATCAACCGCTCGTCTTGAATTGTGAAGACAGAAATATCAATATCAAAGCCATGCAGTATACGTAGGATATTCCTTTGTCATGTTTGCTTTGTCAAATTTGAATTCGATCTAGACCAGAATTTTTGAGAGATTTTTAAAATTTAACCGTTTCGAGCGGCATAGTCGCATGCTAAAAAATGGCGAAATTCAGGACCAAAAAAAGCCCTCTGGTATATGGCTTTCGCTGCTGAGACTACACTTGTTGGAATAAGCAATCTTTCCTCTACGATTTGATGAAAAAATTTTTTTGGGTAAATGAAATGGTAAATTTTGGGAGCGCTTTATCTACACCCTATTTTCCAGGCGAAGACGACCTTTTGACCTTGACAGGCAGGGAAGTAATGACCAGCGTTTTCAAATAACACGCGCTAATTCCATTTTTTAAAGAAAATTTTCACAATGTTTGGTACTTACTAATTAATAGAACCTCCAATAAAGTCATCAGCCGAAAACAGGACATGTTTTCACTAGCAAATACGTTTTTTTCGCCAAGGGAAACTTTGGTTGTTAGTGATTAACATCGGCAAATTTGCATAAATTTGAAACATTTGTTTTTCGCAAGAAACTCGTTTTACCTTCCTTGTTTCTAAAGTAAAAACACTAACGAAAACCAGTAAAGCATTACCTAACTATCTATGTAGCAAATGGTACCTTAATAACCATTTTCTGTGAAGAAATGACGAGATTTCTACTAGCCGCCCACGACAACTGATGACAACCGTCGAACATTTTTGGGTAAGTGATGGTATACTGTCACGCAATACACAGTGGTCGTAGATTACAAAACCACATGGCCAGGCAAATGCCAAACAGCTGTCAGCAGCCAATCTCGAATGCGCAGGAATGAACGAGAAACAAAAGAGATGTCTAAAACTTTGCTGCTAGTGCAATGAGGTCTTTTAAAATTCAAACCAGTCTTTATAGCATTACTACTGTAGAATGTAAAATTGTCCCAAAGTTCTTAACCAAAGAAAAATAAGAGCCAAATAAAGTTACCGGTCATTATACCTGAAGTTGCGAGATACTTCCACAATCATGATGTAACAAACATGCCTCGTGTCAAAAAATCCCGACACAAATCTTGCACGTGGGTTGAACTGTTTGGAACGTCACCAATCTGTCAAACCTCATAAACTTCCATGGCTTTGTGTGGGTATTCGGAAATAGTTGGAGCGTGAAGTTGTGGGGCTAGTTCAGACAACCCAGCGAATGTCCAGTGTGTTACTTACTTCTTATTAACTAAGCGCGAGGGCCATACTGGGAGAATATTGTCCGAGGTCGTACAAGAACGACTGAGGGCAATATTCACCTAGTAAGGTCCCGAGCTAGCGAGAGATAATAACAGGGTGGTAACGAGGTATGTTTTTCATCGCTGATCCCATTTTTGTACGCAAATTTCTGTTCCTTGATTCCAAAACCGTGACCAATTTTCGTCCCTGATCCCACAAATGTGGTACAACCTGATCCTGATCCCTATGAGAAACTGCTGATCCCGATCCCATGGTCTGTGATTCCTGATCCCAGGGCTGTGGTCCTAGATCCCACCCTTCTGATCCCCGATCCCACCCCTTTGATCCCTGATCTCACATACCTCGTTACGACCCTGTAACAAGAAGTTTATTATATGGCTATGCCTAACACTTTATTACTTGAAAAGTGAGCCGTGGCGGATTAGGATGAATGAAACAGTTTACCGGAAAGCATACAAAACTCAGCAGTTTTATTCCACGCAAGAAATTTATAGCGCACCCGCGGGAGGTGGGGTACTCCCTTACATAAGCTATAAGGTATGTGCGACGCCAAAGGGTATGGTTTTTGAGCCTTTTTGGTCTGAAATAGGACATAGATTTTGACCATTTTGGTCTGAAATAGGGTGAGGTTTGTGCCCGGGGGGGGGGGTACTCCCTTATATAAGCTATATTGGTATGTGCGGCGCCAAAGGGTATGGTTTTTGAGCCTTTATGGTCTGAAATAGGGAATAGATTTTGACCATTTTGGTCTGAAATAGCGTGAGGTTTGTGCAGTCTGATATGGGATCTGGTAAGGTTCTTACAAGGAGCTATCTTTTTATTAATTTTCTTCTCCAAAGAACCGAGTTTTGATTAACATTGGGAATTTGAAGCCCTTCTCAACTGTTTACGCAAACGAAATAGGGTTAGGGTCTCGTCTGAACTAGGGTATCAAATTTTAAGTCAGGTCTGAAATAGAGTAGGGAAAATCACATATCTTGGTCTGAACTAAGGTAAGGGTTTCCAGAAGCGCGCTGCACACCGCCACCCAAATCTTCGGGAAGTAGCCCCCGGGGATATCGCACAAGAAAAAGTAAAAACTTTCAAAGAAACTGTCTCTTTTCGTTTAGCTTCAAATCATTCCAACTATTTGAATCAAATGTCCTTTTACAAATTTCTATATTTCCACTTTACTAGCCGGGCATTAACATCGCTCATAATGCTCGTGGGCATTACGGGAAAATCTGGCCCCGAGTATTGGCCAATCACAGCGCGCGTTATGTATTTACAAGCTCTAGCCATATAATAAAATTGGGGAATGCGGTAAAAACATCAAAGGACATCTGAGAAGTTACAAGGTGTCGGATGCCTCACTAGATTCAGAAGCAAAGCTTTTGTTGGCAAGAGCAGGTAACTGTACTGTTGAAAAATTTGGGTACTTATTGCTGTAGACTGCAAAATACTTTCTGCTGTTCGCTCTCTTTCTCTGCCTCAAAATAAGAAAAGAAAAGACAAGAATAAGAAAACTCGCGGGGGCATGAATCTTCCGAAAAAGGTTAACTCGCTTGGCGCGAAGTGCCGAAAGCGTGGATTTTCCCTCGCGAGCTACACACGTCCCGCGCGTTCGTATGATGCACCAAGAAATATGTAATGTTTTGCGTCGGTCTTTAGCTTGGATACAACTGTACATGCCGCCACCAGGAGTTGTAAAATCTTGCCTAAAGGCCAAATAACACGGAAAACATTCGTGCAACTATTCGCGCAACGATGTTGCGCTTATTATCACCTCCCCGTCGCGTGTTCAGGTTGTAGAAAGTTAGTTGCTTCTACTTTTCAAAAAATAAAGATTTGTTACGTGTATAGGTGAGAACACTCTCAACTTGTAACGCATCCTTGTTGCGCAACACGTTGCACGAAAATCTTGCCGGTATTACTGAAGCGAAATAATGAAATTACTCATTGTATCCACATTTGTTATCACCTGGGGCGCAACACCCCTCTCTCCATCTTGGGGTACATCCATAGATAATTGAGGGGTAAACAAAGTTATGCACTGCCCAAATTAAAAATTCTGTTAAGATACCCGCCTGTTACAATGAGACATATTTGGCAGCTAGGGTGGGTGAATACTTCCACGGGATATATTCCTTTTGACCTAAATGAAGACAGGAAAACTCAGTGTACCTTGGCACAGATTCTGACGTTTGACGATACACGGAACTGTTTTTTTTTCTAAATTTTAAAGGAATCTTTTAATTCAATGAAGTTCGTTTGGGTTTAACAATATGCCTGCGACACCGGGAAAGGTTTGGAATCCGCTGGAGATCCTACAAGAAAAACTGCAGCTGTCCAAGTGAAGCGTCCGTTAAATATTTAGGTCCAATTTGCAGCAAATTATGTGGTAGGCCAGATAGTAAAGAATTACAGTAATCGATCCGAGAAGTTGCAAAGGTGTGTGTTAGTATTTCGCAGTTTTTGTGTGACAGGAACTTTCTGGTAGTAACTAGTTTACGTAGATGATAGAAAGCTGTTTTGTACAGTTAGTTCACTTGCTTGTTCATAGAAAGGGCACTTTCAAACTATACGCCAGTGTTCTTGGCTGACTATTTATATAGCAGCTGTTTATATATATGTAGTCGTCGGCAGTATCGTGGAAGCCATTGAAGCACACCCACAAGATAGTTTTTCATTACCTAGGGTGGACCGGAATATCTACGTTTGTTTATCAAGAAATGTTTTTAGGGCAAGGGGCGCCCAGCATACCCCTATGAATGATATTTTTTTCTGCTTAGAATGATTAAAAGTAAAACCATCAGCATTAAATTTATCACAGGCACTTCTATTTAGAAAAAGTGGCAACCAAAAAAAAAAACACAAACAAACAAAAAACAACTCATGCCCAGAGATTGTAGCCAGACAGCATTCCAGGAGACAAGAGCAGGAAAAAACATCGGACAGATTCTGCCGCAGTCTAGCAATAAAAAAATTAAATCCAGGCATTTTATCTTATGAGGTCCTTTTAACATGTCCGATGATCAATCCCGTCGCTTTTATATGCCCTTCCCCTCATCCTCTGAATACTTTCAATAGCATCTGAGCCTTTTCTGGTGCCTTGTCTTTCTGTGAACTGCCCACACTTTTAAACTGAGGATCGTATGTGTGGCTCCAAAATAACACGGTAAAAGCCAGGATGGGACCTCTCTGGTTTGTAATTTACGACCAGTGTGTATATTGCGTGACAGCAACGTTTTCGCGACCACCCAAAAATGTTCGACGGTTTTCTCGCGCGGCCAGAAGAAATCTCGACGTTTCTTCATCAGAAAAGAGTCATTAAGGTAAGATTTTCTTTATAAATAGTTGGGTCACACTTTATTGGTCTTCTTTACCATTGTTTTGAAAAAAAACTGAAGGCAGAAAACCGACTTTGTTGTGAAAGAAAAATGTTTCAAATTTATGTAAATTTGCCGATGTTAATCACCAACAACCGAAGTTTGCCTTTGCCAAAAAAACGTATTTGCGAGCGAAAACCTGTCCTGTTTTCGGCTGATGACTTTATTTGAGGTTCTGTTAATTAGCAAGTACCAAACATTGTGAAACTTGTCTTTAAAAAATGGAATTAGCGCGTGTTATTTGAAAACGCTGGTCATTACTTCCCCGCTTGTCAAGGTCAAAAGGTCGTCTTCGCTTGCAAAAAAGGGTGTAGTTAAAGCGCTCCCAAACTTTACCATTTCATTTACCCAAAAAATTTTTTTCATCAAATCGTAGGGGAAAGATTGCTTATTCCAACAAGTGTAGTCTCAGCAGCGAAAGCCATATACCAGAATGCTTTTTTTGGTCCTGAATTTCGCCATTTTTTAGCGTGCGACTATGCCGCTCGAAACGGTTAAATTTTAAAAATCTGTTAAAAATTCTGGTTTCCATCGATTTAAAATTTGACAAAGCAAACATGACAAGGAAATATCCTACTTATACTACATGGCTTTGATATTGATATTTCTATCTTCACAATTCAAGACGAGCGGTTGATTTAAGTGAAACTTTCAAGTCGTTTTTACTCGCTCCCGAGCCATCGGAATGATAAAGTCGTCGTAACGGTAAAATATCTACCGAAATAAACTGAAACTTATATTTTTATAAATGGTTTGGGAAGACCTTTATTGTGACAAAGTTTGGCAATTTTCGATTTTTCTATCTTGCATGGTCCTAGGTGAAAGTTACGGATAGCCGCTCTTAATTTATTTTTATCACCATATTGTTGCGCTGCGATGCGTGGCAGCACGGGCGGGTGCCCAAGCGGCCGCCTCCCGGAGCTTTAAATCGACAAACCAAGCACATAATAACACACATTAACACAGTGTTCATGTTTCTACGCGTTTTTATTTCACTTTCATCCGTTCAAAAAGCCTTAATTATCGTATTCACAAAATCCTTTGTACACAACCGAAGCGCCATTAATATTCAGCTAGCACAGGTCCGCAACACAAACAGAGGATGGTAAGCCTGTGCTTAAAAGGTCTGCGCACTGATTTTGATTCTTGCAAGAAATGCTCTATGTGCGTTAACCCAATGGACATTTTGGAAAATAGAGAAGATGGAACCGACACATGTTTGAACATCTCGGCCGACTTCGCCGAAGCAATGATATTACGTGGGCTGAAATTCGTTCACCAAAACATTCGTAGCCTTCGAGGAAAACTTGCTGAATTAAATATCAATTGCCTAATTTACATATTCTTGCCTTTACCGAGTCTTGGCTCAGCGATGATATTACGGATGGCGAAATTTCCCTTCCTGGATATAGAATATTCAGGAGTGGTCGATCCGATGGTCATGGTGGTGGGCTTGCAGTGTACGTTAAGGACACTCTCTCGGTGATCCGTAGGACTGATTTGGAGAGTAAATTTTCTGGTGAATGCATCATTCTGGAATTATTGCTACCGAAGTCAAAGGGCATCTTAGTTGGAACTTTTTATCGCCCTCCTTCACAAAAGGATTTTATGGATCATTTCAGGGCTGTCCTTGAGTCCTCTTGTGCTGAATCGAAGGAATTGTTGATAACTGGGGATTTTAAATGTGATTTTTTAGCTAAGCCGTGCTCAAGAGTGACTAATGAATTAAAGGAATTTTCACGAACTTCAACCTGTCACTGCTCATTAGTAAGGAAGGCTACAAGAACAACTAAGGACTCCTCCACTCTGCTAAATCTCTTTGCTACGAATTGACCAAGACACATAACTTTGCTAAAGTTATCGAACCTAGCTTAAGTGATCACGATCTACTTATTGTTGTGAGGAAAATTAATTCTTGTAAACAGCCACCGAGAACTGTGGAATGTAATCTATGCAAATTATGATCCTTCGGCTTTTTGTGATGATCTTAAAGTTTCCCCATGGGATGATGTTTTGAATGAAAATGAAGTGAATGCTGCATGGGTCAAGTGGAAAGAGATGTTTCTGAACGTTTGCGATAAGCACGCACCTCTCAGACGAAAGACATGAAGAGGAATGAAGTGTCCTTAGCTCATGAATGAGACTAAAAAACTTATGAATGAGAGGGACTATTTCCTTAAGAAAGCGAGAAGATCTGGCGCAGAGATCGACTGGAGTGCGTACCGCCGCCTACGAAACAGAGTTACGAATAGGATCAGAAGGGAGAGGTGTCAATATCACAGACGTGAATTACAAGATCATGTGGATAATCCCAAGTCCGTGTGGAAAAAGCTAAAGAACGTCTTCCCAAGCTCTAAAGGCAAATTAGGAACTCCCGAGTCTATCACATTAGATGAAGGGGAAATTATCACTGATCATATTACTATTGCTGAGAATTACAACGATTTCTTTACAACTGCTGTCTCTAGACTGATGAAATCCGTCAAACCCGATGTTAATCCTCAGTCTTCAAATGAAGATTTTACAGATCAAACTTTTGCGTTAAAACCAGTGAGAGATTGTTTTGTTTATAAACAGCTGAAAGATTTAAAGGCGAACAAAGCTACTGGTCAGGACAAAATACCTGCTCGCCTTTTGAAGGACAGTGCCAGTGTTATGGCCCCGTCGCTCACGCACATAGTTAATCTCTCTTTGTTGACTGGTGTCGTGCCGGATGAATGGAAAAAAGCAAGGTTGGTGCCATTGTTTAAGTCTGGTGGACAAGAAATTATGGATAACTATAGACCCATTTCAATACTCCCAGTCGTTTCCAAAATTGCTGAGAAGGCCGTGAACGTTCAGCTTCAACTCTATCTAAAGCAGAATGATTTATTAAGCCCTTTTCAGTCGGGTTTTAGGCAGTATCACTCAACACTCACTGCGGTGACATTCTTCTGTGATACTACCAGAGGAGGTATTCACATTGGAAAGCTGACGGAAGCAGTTTTTATCGACTTAAGAAAGGCCTTCGATTCTGTGCCACACGATGCTCTTATTACAAGGTTAAAGAGATTTGTCATAAGGGGGAACTCTCTTGACTGGTTTTCAAATTATTTGTACAATCGAACCCAGGCAGTCAGTATTGGAAATACAGTGTCAAATCTCTTAACCATTCAAAGGGGCGTGCCCCAAGGGAGCATTCTCGGGCCAGTATTATTTACGCTATACATCAATGACTTACCATCTTGCATTCAGTTCTCCAGCACGATGACGTATGCAGACGACACGGTGATTTATTTTACTTCATCGAATTTGTCCGAACTTGAGTTGAATCTGAATTTGGAACTAGTTAATCTCTCACGATGGTTAAATCTTAACAAGCTTATACTGAACGTGAAGAAGACAGAATGTATGGTGTTCGGTACGCGGCAACGCCTTGCCTCGCAGAACAGTGACACTATCGATCTAAATATTCATGGTCCACCTATTAAGAGAGCGAATGCTTTTAAATATCTGGGCATTGTATTGGATAGTACTCTGTCCTTTAACGACCATATAGAACATTTAAGAAAGAAGTTATCGAAGGTACTTGTAGTATTTTCTAGGGCGAGGCCAGTGTTAACACTGGAAGCTGCTAATCGAGTTTATGCAGCCATGGTATTGCCCATACTTGATTATTGCGATATCGTGTGGCACGAGTCCGGTCAAGGAAATGATAAAGTGGTCGAGCGTCTACAGAGAAGAGGTGCGACAATAGTCTATTCCTCTATCGCGGCGGAGCTGTCTACTGATGAAATCATCACCAAGTTGGGTTGGGAGCCTTTGACCAAGCGTAGAGAAGCCCACGTTGTTTCTCTTGTTAGGAAATGCATTAATAACGATGTACTTAATTATTTTAAGAATTACTTTAAGTTACGCAACTTCTATATTCATAACTATAACACAAGAAGCAGAACAAATCTTTTTCTGGAAAAAGTGAATCTTAAGTGCACACAGCAATCTTTCTTTTATAAAGGGGCACGATTTTTTAATAATCTTAACAAGTCTTAAATCATAATGTATATATTTAACACGTGCATTTATCTTTTTTCACTTGTAAAAAGCATTATTGTCAATCTTTCTATCCCTTTTAGTTTTAAACAGTAGGACCTGCATTGATAGCAGTTTTTTCTAAAACCGATGCTGTTATCCTGGATAAATATGTTATTATTATTATTATTATTATTATTATTATTATTATTATTATTATTATTATTATTATTATAGCAGAATTCACGATTGTATGCTAACAGCTAAACTAGCTACACAGGGCGCATAGCGTAACCTGTGAGCTTATTATTATTATTATTATTATTATTATTATTATTATTACTATTATTGTTGTTGTTGTTGTTGTTATTATTATTATTATTATTATTATTATTATTATTATTATTATTATTATTACAAGTGAGACCGGAAAACAATATTATAATTATTAGTTAATCATTAGTAATACACCTCTCATCAAATTAGAACCAGTGTTTCATAAATTTTAATTAAGCCTCTGTTGTAGGTAATATAAACTTAAATATCTAAGCAATTTAAATGCTTTATTCAATAAGTGATTTGAAATCGGGATACTATAGTGCAATACGTTTTCTACAGTGTAAGACGCTCTCATACTCATATTTGTCTCCTTATATGGTAAAATGATGCTGTAGTTGAATGATGATGATGATGATGATGATGTACCTTATTTACTTGTATTAATTCCCCGGGAAGTTGAATTAATAGTAGGAAGTAGTGAACCCTAAAACAACGCAGGGCATTGCTTTCTTTCTTGACTCTCCAATAGTGTAGTTACTCAGAAGGAGTAGCTTACTGGAGTTAATATGAAATATAATTTAAATTACTGTAAAAGCTCTAATAGTCCTGCTCTCTAATACGCCTTCTTACCTACTACTTGCTAATTACAAATAAATTATTTGCTTACAATTATGTCATGACATTGGGGCTTGAAAATTATTTTATGTTTCGACTGATGCCGGGTATTATTTTACTGCCAGAGGAAGATGCGAGGAAGTGCAGCATCATGCATGTAATTACTTACATGTAATTCAGGTGAATCAATTCATTCATCTATTTTAAGTACCAATCAGTCAATCAATCAACCACTCAACCAACTGGCTGGTAAATCAGTCAATCAGCCAATTAAAAAATCAATCAATCAATCAATCAATCAATCAATCAATCAATCAGTCAATCAATAAATCAATAAATCAATCAATCTGTGACTTCAGTGTTGCCAATGCGAATAACAAATGGTCCAGTAATGACTAGTGACTTTATTTGATGCACAGATTATGACTCACTCTCTTACTACCCCAGACCGTGATGGCAGTAGATCTCGAGACTTTAGTTCTTTTTGGTTTGATAATTTGTCACCAATAAGCATTGTTACTGATTGCCATAATCTGGTACCAAAGAAAAACAAAAGGAATAGTCTCTTCCTAAATCATTTCAGAATAGTCTGAAACCTAATAGGCAATGAACTGACAAAAAGGGATCAGACTGGTGAATCAGTCAATCGATATAGTTTTCCCCATAAAGAGAATTCAATCAAATAGGTCTGACTCTTCATTCCTGGGATAGTAGTTGGGGGGGATACTCCCCCCAAAAAAGATATGGGGCAGGGTGTGCTCATCAGATATTTTGACGTAGAGCCCTAAAAGGTACTCCAGGATTCATCCATTTCCATACATCATCCACTTAGTAGTACTGAGGGGTCAATCAAACTAATGTTAAGACAAAAAAATAAATAACCTTATTTCAAAACTGCTCTTCAAATTTTTTATTTGAATTGATAAAGTGTGTCTGGGAATATAGCTAAAAGTACAAATTTCTTAACCAAACCCTTACAATAAACTGCCATATTTTCCTGACATCAGGTTGATGGAATAAAAACCTGTAAGAAAAGCAAAGCAGATTTTAATTATCACAATTACCAATAGTAGAACAGTCAGTGTGCACGCGCCAGAGAAAAATGAGAGACTGCTCGTAGTCTATGAGAATGGTACCAACTTGGGCTGATACGACTTCAGATCGACTCCAAATGCTTACCTCTGTTTACACGAAACGTACGAAACATGAAGCTAGTATAAAATAATTATCATCTTAGGCTGTGTTTACACGAGTGATTTCATCCCGAAATGACTTTCATATCGGTGTCTGGTCATTTACCTGTAAGTTTTTACATGGTTTGGAGCTGAAATGGTGTTTACCCCAGGACGATTTCATCCCCGTGCTGAAGACCGGGATGAAATCGTCCCAGGGTGAACACATTTCAGCTCCAAATCATGTAAACATTTACAGGTAAATGACCAGACACCTCAATGAAAGTCACCCCGGGAGGAGATAAAAGTCATCCCGGGATAAAGTCACTCATGTAAACAGGGCCTTAGGCTGGTTTAACTCATCACTGCTGCTGAACCAATATGAATGACTCAGAACGGTTTGAAATCAGACTGGGGAGCCACTTAAGCATGAACAGGGTTCCAATTGGTTTGAGATATTTGTTTTGGGTATGCACGTTTAATAAGTGGCGTTGGAGCATTCCAAGCTGTTGGATAATAGATAAAGTGGATTTTTAAGGATGGGATGGTTGCGGACCATATTAACACAAACAGAGTTTAGATTGGTCTCAGGTAAACACTTAATGCCAGTCTGACTTTCAGACCGGTCTCATGTAAACAAAATCGTACCAGTCTGAGTTTGTACCGGTCTCATGAAATCAGGGCGTTACTGCCCCTGGGTCTCTGAGGATGTTGTTAAACATTTTTGAGAGCTGCTCGACTTTAGGCTAAGGGGGTGTTTTCATAATACCAGCATGATTTTCATTCTGGTGCAAGTTCCTCGCGATTTCCTCTTGTTTCTCTGTATTTGTTTAATGATTACAGCACAACATCTCATAACTGTACAAGTCATACCTGTGTGAGCTTGCCCCAGTAGTGGTACGGGGTCACAATAATCACTGTGGTACAGAAACCCATACATGGTATAACTGTTTGATTCATTCTGCATTAAGTTTTAACCCTTTAACCATCAAGAATAAATCTTACATCACCGTGAAAAATGGATTTTGTAACTTAAGTGGGTATAAGGTTTTCATCACCTACCCCAATGGAAGTCATGATGGAACACTCATGTAAATGTTGTGATTTAAATTTTTCCTTGGTTCAACTTTTATTTGCCTTTGTGAGTATTAGGATTGCCAAATTTTCTTTTTCCGAAAAGGCTGTTTTAGCCATCCAGTCTTCTATGAGTTTACACGACAATATAAAACAGATCATGTTCAAATTCCACACTACAGAAATTTGTGCTTGTTCTCACACACTTAAAGGCAGATGGTTTAAATCTCTGGTATATTTGAATGATTTTAAACTGTTTAACTGTGCTTAATTATGTTTGACTGGGTTCAGAAATTGGAATCAAACACTGCTGTATGCATATTATTAGTTTAATTGTGTTCAACTACCGAACCCAAATTAAACCGATCATTGCATTTGACCCAGTTCATTTTACTGAACAGTAAGATAGTACGTAAGCTGGGATAATTATGTGATTGATATCTTCCATGTGCATACCTTCACTGTAAGAAAAGCTGCATCACTGATCACTGCTGACATATACATGCCTAGTATAGATAAAAAAGGATCAGTGAAAACAACAACTTCAGGGCTAAAAATTGACAGTCTCCTGGTTGCCAGTAGCAATTTAAAACTGACCAGGGCCACTAAAAGTTGAGGTTTGTTTTTACTTAGAGTTCTACAGTATGTGGTACTTTTTCCACATGATTATTGGCGAAATCCCTGAATAAAAGACTTACTTCTCACCCAGGTTGGGAGGGGTCTATTCAAGTAAATATGGTTTTAAATTTTTTGATTTAGACTAGAGGATTTTGAAAGCCACTTTATCTAAATGGCCTGGTCCACTATACTAAGGGAGCAAGTGAAAAGACCCTGGGGACGAGGTTGGAATTCAAGGATACTGGCCCGAGTTGCAATTCAATGATTCAAGCACTGAAGTTAATTTTTTACCCTGCAAATTATGGAATAACTTAATCAGTAAAAGTAGAGAATGAGATGTACAAAACAATTACATTCACCTGCTTTGAACTCGATTATCTTAAGCATATTTTCCCAAAAGTGATCAACACATAACTTATAATAAAAGTCTTACATGTACCTAATTCGAAATTTAAATTTGTTGTTTGTCATCAAATCATGCCAACTATAGCTTTGAACCTTACTTGATCTAAGAAACATTCGTGAGTCATTAGATGTATATAAATAATTTGCAAGCAGTGAAGAAAAGCCCAGCTAATAAACAAATGGAGATGGAGATAAAATAAAGTATGTTATGTGTTATGTTATGTTGTTATGAGATGTTTACAACACGTAAGCTTAAATGATGCTACACAAAAGAATTTAAGCTTATCTGCCAGTATCAACATTAAGAGAATAGCCTGACCTTCTTGCTTTAAGCAATAGCTGTTTGAAACATTAGTTTTAACAGCAACGCTGTAATTAAATTTACTGAAAACATAAAGGATGCGATGCTACACTTTTACTGGGCCAACAAATAACATACATGTACGATTCACAGACGAGTATACAAAAACTACATCACTTCATATAATGTTTATTTAAAGACTTACGAAACTTAATAAACTTTAGCTACCAACCTACGTGTCTATCTTTCGGCTTTTTGCTACCGGAACGAAAATGGCAAATTATTTAAGCACTGGACTAACGATAAGCTTAAATATGAA
This sequence comes from Siderastrea siderea, assembly GCA_964030785.1. Taxonomy (NCBI): domain Eukaryota; kingdom Metazoa; phylum Cnidaria; class Anthozoa; order Scleractinia; family Rhizangiidae; genus Siderastrea; species Siderastrea siderea. The sequence goes on along the minus strand of OZ034970.1, from coordinate 28,925,553 downwards.
ACATTAAACAAAAATGATCGATCGGTAAAGCCCTGCTAATATATTAAGCTGTTTACCGAAGACAATAAAAAGCTATAATTACACGTACCTGACATGAGCAATGCAGCGGGAAATGAAGTGCTGTCCTCTTTCGGAGAAACCATTAACAATTCTTTAGCAGAAATGGACCACAGAAAGCTAAAACACCTTTTCACCCCATTTTCAGCTTTTGTCGCTAGCTATGCCGCCGCGCCTAAAAAGTGCACCAGTCTTCCTGAGCAATCCGTGACATTGGTGCCCAGTACTCCGCGTGCCTGCAAATTCACATCCCTAAGCTCTATGAAAACGAATTTTTAAAAAAAAAACTGTTAACGTAGTTAGAAAGAGCATAGTTTGAAACCAAATATGCTGATTCGTTTTTACATTTATATCAAAACCTCACAAAACAGGGGATTATCAAAAAGTTGAAGGTTCATTTTTCATTGTGCTTTTTCAAAAGGAAAAATAATAATGGACGTTTTTGAATAACTTGCAATTTTTTCTGCGATATTACTGTGAGAAATTACGAATTTATTGAGCTTAAAGCAGTTTTAAAGTGATTTGAATTTTCTGTGCGCTCTGGTCACGTGACCAATGACGTCACAACAGTGAGCATATCACGGTCGTTACTTTCATGCGAAGTACTATTAACCAGCCAAGCTTTGTTTCTCTCCGCCTTAAACTACCATAGTTACTGACTCCTTACCAGTCCCCTGGGAAATGCTCCTGTACAGAGCCACCTTAACTTTCAAATGCCAGATGTCAAGTGGCAATTTCCATATTGCCCATTCCAATGACTATCAGGGCACGTTATCTGCTTTTGAATTGATGGAGGCCTGTTCTTGCAGTGAGCTAAAACATATTTTTTGCCATAGTCACGTGAATAATGACGTCATCACCCTAACGTTAATATGAGGGATAACTTTCACGAAGTTGTAAATAACACATGGTACAGCATTCTCTTCGACCACAAATTAACTAAGTTATTTTGCATTGAAATTTTTCTGGTGCAAAGCATTCTGGGAAGGTTCTTATTATAATTATAATATTATTTTTAATTATTATTGCTGGGTTTGAACACAGGCTGCTAAGTTGTTGCAGAAACATTCAAAAACTTTAAAACTCCATGAACGCGAAAACGCTACTACGGTAAACGAAAAACATGACAGGAAAATAATTATCGGGACTGGGTAATCTGCGAGTTGTGGAGTTGCGAGTTGTGGAGTTGCGTTGCGAGTTGCGAGTTCCGAGTTGCTTTGTTTATTCTTACTGATTCCGTTCTTTATTACATTTGAGGGTGTACCTTCAAATGTTTCTATATGTTGGCGCTACTCGTAGTAACGAATGGGTGAGAGAATTAAAAAACAAATTTCATGGAGAGCAACCATAGGGCTTGGTTACGTCTTTATTAAAAGTAAAAGCCACGGCACTTATACGGACTAAAGTCTTCATTTCATTGTGTTATGTCGGCTACATTCACATATTATAGTGGAAGTTTTTTTTCTCTCCGACAAAATTCTACGACAATTAGCAGGGTTCGACATATGCTGAGGTGAGTCACTAGCCACCGGGCAAGTGATCTTCAAAAATCTACAAGCCCACGGCACATTTCAGTCGCCCAGATTCCTTACTGAATCAATCAGAGTGAGACGGTCTAACTCTTTCTTCACCCATATCACCCTGACCCTGACAGTAGAGCTTAAGACTGTGAAGGATCTTAATAGCTCTAATAGCTAAGGGACTGCTGGGTGTTTGCTACAAGCTTTAAGCCCATTATCGTAAATCAAATCTAAAGAACAGAATTAAGTCTTATATTTATCTTACCGAACGAGTGAAACGTTACGTAAACGTTTACGAGTGTTAGGTAAAGCAGGTCCGAAATTCGAAGCTTAGCTGTCAAAACGTTTAAATTTTAACAAACCTTGTAACTTTTAGGATACTTTTAGAGGCTTTTCGTACTATCTTGCCTAACTTAGTAACCTGGTAATTAAACTTGGAGGTTGTGTGGTTACCAAGTCGAGTACGTGTAGTGAATGTGCAAAAGACTGAGTGAAATTGATGGTTTGCGCCGGTTTTGTTTTAGGACAGCTCCCAGCTAGAATAATATAACAACTTCACAATGCAGTTTCAGTGGAATGAGTTTTAACGGTACATTAAAAAATAATCAACAAGAAATTTTCTACTCGTTTAACTCGCCTCGGGCGACCAGGCTAGCGGAGATGTCGAACCCTGCATTAGCCAAATTTCGCCTTTGCCTGAACGATGTATATCTAAAGCATTCACCACAACGGAAATCTTGTGGAGTGCACTGGGTGAACGTTAATTCTGACGAATTACATCTTAGATTTTTTAATTAGAATTCAACAAATATCACTTTCGCTTGCAGTTTCATATTTTCTCATTAACTACGACGGGAGCCCATAACCTCCTGACTACAGTCATAGGGTTTTGTTTTGTTTGTTTTTTCTTCTTTTGTTTTGTTTTTGTGTGTGTGTGTGTTGACTACACGACCTTCCATGCGATTTCCCGTTGTTTACTTCAGTGTATTTGTTTAAACGTAATTGTTTGTCAGGGGCTGTTGCGTTTTTGGAAATAACTTACGTTGAACATGAAACAGGTTCTGCGTTGGTGTAAACCAATTCCAACCTTTTTTTTTTCATACATGGCTGGACTGGCTATGACCCACTATGAAAGAGAACATTGTGATTGTTTTCCTGAGCGGCTGGGTTTCCCTTAAGGTGGACCGCTTATGAATTGATTTTAGGGGAACTCCTTTGCGGCCGAAGGCCGCAAAAGTGGAGCCCCATACTCATACTAAGAGGCATGCTGGTAATTTTTTATGGTCATGGCCAGCGAGCGGTTGGGGTTTCCCTTAAGGTGGACCGCTTATGAATTGATTTTACCGAATTGTGACGTTTACTAAACGTTGTTCAAGTTTTTGCATAGATTTTATTTACCAAAGTTGTAAGGAGCTTTTTTGTTTGTACTCGATTATCGTCCTTTTAGCGGAGTGTGTCTCGATTGATTAACTTTGTTACGCTGTCAGTGATTTAACAGCAAAACATGTTTTGATGTCAAGTCGAAGATACAGGTTTCAATTGAGTTGAGCGTCCTTGTGTATGTCAAAAATTGGAAAATATGTCACTGTTTCCATTTACTTTGTAATCCATGCGATAGGTTCAGTTGAGGACCCGGCAAAAAAAAAGTAACTTGACCAACATTGAATAAAAGCACAGCACAACACATTCTACCATGCATTTGTTAAACCGCGAGTAGCGCCAACATATAGTTAAAGAAAAAAGGGGGAGAAAGAAAAGAACTTGAAATGTTAAAAAAAAAATCGGAAAGAAACTGAGAAAAAATTCGTCTTAATAATAAGACAAAAAAGGATATGATACTTTTCCCAAGAGCATTATCTACAATTTTGAGAATACTGATGAGGAATCACTACACCATTTTCCATCGCAACTGGCAACTCGCCGCTGGCAACTCGCAACTCGCCGCTGGCAACTCGCAACTCGCAACTCGCAACTCGCAACTCGCAACTCGCAACTCGCAACTCGCAACTCGCAACTCGCAACTCGCAACTCGCAACTCGCAACTCGCAACTCGCAACTCGCAACTCGCAACTCGCAACTCGCAACTCGCAACTCGCAATTCGCAATTCGCAACTCGCAACTCGCAACTCGCAACTCGCAACTCGCAACTCGCAACTTGCAACTCGCAACTCGCAACTCGCAACTCGCATGTCGTAGAATTTTGTCTTGAGAGAAACAAAACTTCCACTATGATATGTGAATGTAGTCGACATAACACAATGAAATGAAGACTTTCCTCCCGTAAGTGCCGTGGCTTTTACTTTTAATAAAAACGCAACCAAGCCCTATGGCTGCTCTCCATATGCATCGGATTTGTTTTTTCTCTCACCCATTCGTTACTACGAGTAGCGCCAACATATAGAAACATTTGAAGGTACACCCTCAAATGTAATAAAGAACGGAATCAGTAAGAATAAACAAAGGAGGGAAAAACAACAGGGAGGAACTTCAAATGGTTTAAAATCTCCGGGAAGAAACGAGGTTGAAATTCAGCTTTAAAATGAGACAAAATAGGATACGATACTTTCCCAGCACCAATTTACAATTTGAGAACGCAGTCAAATAATACTGTTGAGAAACCGAATCTGCAACTGGCAACTGGCAACTGGCAACTGGCAACTGGCAACTCGCAACTCGTAACTCCACAACTCGCATTCTTCCCACACCCGGAAAAAAAGAGACTTTTTTGTGCCCGAAATGCGGGAGGTTTGTGAGGGACAAGTGCTAATGGGTTGAGAGAATTCTCGAAAATACGAAGGAACAAATATACTTTAATATACCACAACAGATCAAGTCCAGTCTAAATAAGAAACTAAGTCCTGGTGAGGTTTTGTTGACATTTTTCTGCTTCCACATGCTAAAAAACGCACCAATAAACACGTTTACGTACGTTAACATTAAGGCAAGTTGGATATTTTAGTTAGCGACTACAACATGTTTCATTTTTCTAAACTGAGTATTGGGCAGCAAAAAAATTTTAGAGCACTCACATTTTAAAGTTCAAAAAACAGGAAAAAAAGGATTGCGCGAGAGATAACCATGAATAAAATCTAAGACGATTTACAGCCCGGTTGGGGGAATAAAACTCACGAACCCGAGGACGTAACTGAGCGCTTTTAGCGGCTTCTTTAAGAGGAGCGCTTCCCTCGAGGGGGCTACGAGGTATATGAGAGTATATGTGCAGTATTTGGTCGGATTCATAATTAATTAGGTTGGTGGAATAAGCTAATGAGATGCAAGAATTTCGCGGAAGGCAATCGAACCGAATCGAACCGTTAATGAGATGCATAGAATTTCGTGGAAACCAATCGAACCCAATCGAACCTTCGGGGAAAGCCTAAGCCGCCATCTTGATTTTTCTAAGAGAGAGAGAAAAAAGAAGTTGCGCCAGCCGGGACTCGAACCCGATTAATCTCGACTGCTTACACAGCGGGAGTCAACCTACCCTATTGGGCTACCGGCGCTTCGGTTAAAAACCTAAGAGGAAATTAGAAATATCATTTTTAACATGGCTGCTTACGAGGTAGAATTTGAAAACTTTTACGACCAGTTTTAAACTTGGCAAGAGTTGTATGAGTTTATGAAACCGTTTGTAGAAATCGCGGCTTATCAAGCCAAACAACAAGATATCAAAAACGCGTTACAAGCCAGATTACAAGGAGTTCCCAACGTAAAGATAACCCATAGCGACTATCGAACCTTAGAACATGAGTCTAGCAAACTAGTGACTTACTTTGACCCTAACCCAGCAAATTTAAACGAGACAGAGCAAGCGATTTATTTTACGTATTGGAAAACCTGTCGTCGATGTCACAGAATGTGGTCTTGTGAACAGGAGGCGGAACAATGTTCCAGGAATGGAACCTTTGGATGTGAAGATTGTGAATATGAACGCATTGAGAATTTACTCACACAACAATTTTATTGAAAACTTAGATATCTTGTAATTTATTTAACAACCATTGGTAAAATAAAAATGTCTCTTGTTTGGGGCAATGGATAAACTTGAATGTGTCTGGCTTATGATATCCGCATGATTTTTCTGTGGTATAACCCCATGACCAGAGCGAATCGGCTTTCGGGCATCCAAAGTCTTCTAAAATGACACTCGGTAACCCTATCTTGTCCAATAGATCTTTTTCAATATGACCACCTTTGTAGGCAATGAATCCGTTTTGATACAAAGCTCGAATAACTCCCTCTACGTCTCTTTGCGGCAATGCGGCTTCTTTGTACGCGGCTTCTTTGTACGCGGCTTCAAAGCGTAACCCGTGTACGTGTCGGTACACATGATTCACCGTTCGCCGATCTTTATAACTGAGTTCATGATATCTGATTGGAGAATAAAAATGTTGACTGTCGTTTTTCCCTTTGAGATTACACCAACCTAATTCTCTGACAATAAATCCGCTAGAAATTCTGTATCCATCGATATCCAAAATTAATGTGACTTGACTCAGCGCCGACATCTTGTTTCTGAGAACTTGTCCGAACACGCCCGCTTGATGTCACAAAGAAAATTAGTATGCACGCGCAATTTAATAGAATGATTTCATAGAATCCACGTCACAAAGAACTCGAAACGCATAAAACCTACGATTATCTTATAGCATTTATTCTCAAACTCTCGTGTAAGGTGAACCTCTGTCGGATTGTTATTTCACAAGCATCAAGACAAGTTTTAAAGTTGTTCAGCTACGCAAACGGACCTCATTGGCAAGTACTGATTTCTTGTCTACTAGTAACATTGGCTTCTGGTTTTTTCTTTAGACCAAAGATTAAATTCCTTGATCTAGTTGAAAAAACACATATTATTCCAAATTTCTAAGGTTGTTAGAAAATACGGGTGAATTTCTCACACACTAAAAAGACTTGACTTTGATCTTTAACAAAAATCAAACAAAATTACGGACGATTTTTCCCTCCTCATATGAGTTGAGTTAAACCAAAAACCAATTCACATATTGAGAACTTATACCCGTTTTTCTATTTTAATTTAAGAATCATGAGTTCCGATGATGAATTGTTGGATGCCATGGAAATGTATGAAGACGATCAAGCGCTCTTAGACGCCGTGGAAACCGCGGAAGCCATCGAACGCTTCGCTACCGTGGGGGATGCATTTTACGAAGCCCGCGAAAACCAGCGTGACTGGCAGAGAAACTTCATTCAGCAAACGGGAGGACAAATCAACCCCGAAGAACCAGGAAGATTTGTGTTTGACCTACAACCCATGAGACGAGAAACCAACCGACGCTATGGTATTGACGAACGCAACTACCGGGTCAATCTACGACAAGAAGGCAACATCATTGATCAGATCGCCCCTGCCATCCGTGATGCCATGCAACGCTCCGTACAACAAGTGTTAGACAACGATCGCATCCCAGACAACCACCGTTTGTACTTCGACATGTTTTCTGAACGTCTGAGTGCCGGTACCTACCGCAACAATGGGATGACCGTGGGTCAATGGCGAAACCAACCCAGCCGCGTCGATCACGTCTTCAACAACCTGCAACAAACCCTCAACAGTAACGAGTCCTTCGAGATGGACGATACGTTCCGTATGGAGATTACCACGGTCGCCCCAGCCATACGAAATGTACGTGGAAGACGCTATCGTCGCACAAAGATCACCTACAAGGGTATTGACGACTTCCTGATCAAAAACAAGTCTGTGATCCTGATCAAGAATCCTCAAGACAACCTCTGTGCTGCCCGCGCTATCGTGGCTGCGAAAGCCACCGTCGATTATCCAGCCCATCACCAAAGAAGAAACCAGTTATGTAAAGTTGACAAACGTGTGAGTGATGTACATCAAAAAACAGTAGCTGAAGCGTTACAACAACAAGCGCAAGTCCCTCTCGATATCGCCGTAGGCGCCGACGAGTTGAAGAAGTTCCAAGAAGTCTTACCTGAGTACCGTTTGGTCTGCATTTACACTGGTCGTGGTAATGAACCTGTGGCTTTCTCTCCCCATCAAGAAGACAAGAAACTCATTGTCATCATTCACGTGGATGACCACTATCATGCCTGCAGTAGTCTGACCGGCTTTCATCAAACTAACAAGTATTGCAAGTACTGTCTGAAAGGATACGACCACGAGTGTCAACATCGTTGTACATCGGATGAAAATACCAAGTTCTGTGTGTGCTGTCGTCGCGAGAATTGTCCTGGATTCCTAGAAGCTCATCCGCAAGGCTTGAAACCTTCTCAGATATGTGCAAGTTGTGGTCGTTATTTCCACGGTCCCGTGTGTTTTGAAAATCATCTCAAGTACAACTTGGCTGGTGAACTGAAACCTCATGACAGCCTCTGCCACAACATCCGACGCTGTAAAAACTGTAAAAAACTGAATCGTAGTAAAGAAGAGATCCGAAGCCACCGGTGTGGATTTGCCTGCTGCCCAACCTGTAAAGACTATGTGAAACTGGAAACCCATCGCTGTTACATTGAATCTGCCGGGGAAGTCCGAGAAAAACGTAAACAACAAGCCCTCGCCAACAAAGAACGAAAACGTCGTAAGAAAGAAGCAGAAGCCGCTGAAGCAGAACCAGAAGAAGAAGAACCAATGGATCTCGCCGAAGAACTTGTTCGTGAACAAGAAGGTCTACTTGGTGTTAACCCTGACAGCGACAACCCGAAAGACCGAGAACCAGCCATCACCATCTTCTTTGACATTGAAGCCAGACAAGAAACCGGTCGCCATGAAGCCAACCTGCTTATCTATCAAACCGAGGATGGGACTGAAACCATCTTGCGTGGGGACAAATGTGTGGAACAGTTTATTAAAGATCTGAAAGACATGGCTGAAAAGAAGAACCGTCGCCTGGTGGTGATCGCACTAAATCTTCAAGCCTACGATGGCTACTTCATCATCCGAGACATGTACCGCGACGGAAAACAGTTAACCCAGATTCGAAATGGAGCGAAAATCATGGAACTGGAACATTTTGACATTAAGTTTATTGACTCTATGAACTTCTTCGCCATGCCGCTGAAAGCGTTTCCTAGTACGTTTGGTCTTAAGAGCCATTTTCTGAGAATATCGAGAATCGAAAGACACTCACAAAAAATCAAATTTTTTTTTATTTTGCCAAAACATCCCCGTAGGTAAGCTAATTCAAGAAAATATAATCCAAAGTTCCAACGAGTTATTTAACGGACGAAAATTTAAAAAGTTCGAAAAATGCATAAAATGGCGGTTTTAGCGTCTCTGAACGGCTCAAATTCTCACTCAACTTTAGGAAGCCGGTGAGAGCGTAAAAAAGATTCTTTTAAAATGAAACAAACCACGAACATTATTTAACCTTTCTTCTTTAAAACTGTGTAATAAATTTACCAATGTTTGGTTTCGAACATTTTCAAGCGGCGTTTTTATCGAGCCGCTCTTCACCTTGTTAATCACAAGGTAAAATGAAAGCCAACTTCGGCCGCTTAAAACGGCATCTGGTATGTATCGTTCAATGATTAAAACTACACAGAAAGAAAGCTCTGTCATTGTACTTTTCACCAGGAACGTTACAGCTTTGGGAATCAGATACTTCCCCGTCAGTAAATTTTTACTGTTTAGTGATCTGAGCGGGTAGAATTATATGCAAATTACAGATTTAATTCCTGGAATACTGCTAACAATTACAAAGGTCGTTTAAGATAGGCTCACCATTAGTTACACATGCACACACAATGTTTTTCCTGATCTTTGAAAGAACGTTCTGCTTTCTTGAGTCTTGCTGAGTCTTATTATGTTAAAACAAAGCAGATTTTTAACGGCATTTCAACAAGACAGGATTCCTCTCATTCAACTTAACCAAGGTAACATCGAAAACACAGAGAAACGACGTACTATGCCGCCTACCTTGCCAACCGAAAACGCAACAATACAACAGAAAAACATTCCAAACTGTAAACAAACGAATTTTCAGTTTCCTGATTGTGCTTAGATAATTACTCATCGCCTAGAGGAATACGCCGAAAGACAGGTGACCTCTGCACTGACCCGCAAGTGTCACACCACACTAACAGAAGGAGTCATGCACGTATTCGATTTCTGTTTTGTGATTTGAGATAAAAACTTGGTGGAAAGTTAAGTTAACTAGTACTTTGTTGAATTATATGGTAGCACAAGCTCCACAAAGGAGTTTTTACGGTCACGACTCTCTCTATCAAGCGCAGTAATTTCGCAATGCAGGTCCTGTTGTAATTTTACTACTAATTTAATTACAGCTCATGAAATAAAATAAATATTGCAGTAAGTTACATTCACAGTGTGTAAGTACTGATATATGGCGTCGCGTAGTTTTTCCACTCTTCTGGAGAGGGTTACTGCCTGTAGATTAAGCAGTTGTTACCCAGGCCACGTTGACGTTGTTTCCCTAAAAGAATGCACAAGACACATCTCGCGGAATCTTCAATTGCACGGACTAAGTGCAGATAAAGCGGTTGACAGAGATTTCAAGTTGTTGTTAGCCCGAGAAGGTAAGGTTATTGCATTTTGTTCTGGAATTACTGTGTTCCATAATTTTGGCCACAGATACTTCATAGCACTCGGCGTCCCTTAATCTAGGTTCTGCAGAGTCGCGCTTCTCCTGTGCCTTTCGGCGCCCGGGGGTGGGGGGGGGGGGGGGGGGTGAGAAAGGGGCTTTTGATCAATGTTTGGGTGCAGGGGTGACGCTGCGGGTTTGACACCCTGAACCCGTTTAGGACAGAAAAACGAAATGGAATGTCGATCGTACTGACCATACCCGGTTGGGGAAGATGCGCATAAAATAATTTACCACGTTTAGAGACAGAGGCCAAAACCATATCCTGTCCAGCGGCACACCTCAGTATAGACCACATTAGGCAGTAACCCTCCCTTCCGGGTGTGGGGGGGCGGAGAGTGCCGTGCTTAGCCTTATCTCGCTCAACTGTAGCACAATATTCATCGACGATAGCACGATGTGCTTATTGAACGTCCCCTGATGTAATCTTCCTTGGCAGCAGTTTGAGCGAGCGAGACGCGGAAGCCACGCGGGCCCACGTGAGAACTCGCCCACATGATATTCTTTCTCGCTTTGCTACTTGGTTTTTGCGTCATGAGGTTGGAAGCGTAGAGTTCAAAGTATATTTATCTTTGATTTTTGGTTATTTAGGCGTTTTTTCAGTAGAAGAGTCTAAGCGTTCAACCCCATGACGCAAAAACCAAAAAAGGGCTAGCTAAAATGGCAAAGCGAGAAAAGGTATCATGTGGGCGAGTTCTCGCATGGGCCTGCGTGCCTTCCGCGTCTCGCTCGCTCAAACTGCTACCAAGGAAGATTGCATTGAAGTTCAATTTTCGGCGTCTGGAATTACATCGTGCTATCTTCATGCTAAACACGGCACCACCACCCCCCTCCCCCCGCCCGGAAGGAAGGGTTACTCCCTTATGTGGACTATACTGGGGTTTGCCGCTAGAAAGGATACGGTTTTTGGTCTCTGTCCCTAAGCATGGTATATAATTTTATGCCCGTCTTCCCCAACCGGGTATGGTCAGTACGATCGACATTCCATTTCGTTTTTCTGTCCTAAACAGGGCCAGGGTGTCAAACCCGCAGGGTCACCCCTACACCCAAACATTGGTCAAAATAAAAATAAATAAATAAATACACTTTATTTCAGTAGCGTGCATAATTACAGTCAAACTGTAGTCTCTATTATGGCCCTACGTCCAGGTCGAATTGGAATTTGGAAATGTTGGTTTTTATGGAGGGAGGAAAACCGGAGTACCCGGAGAAAAACCCTCGGAGCAAGGAGGAGAACCAACAACAAACTCAACCCACATTTGACACCGAGACCGGGAATCGAACCCGGGTCATATTGGTGGAAGGCGAGTGCTCTCACCACTGCGCCATCCCTGCCACCCCCTCCCCCCGGGCGCCCGTGGGCACGGGAGTGGCGCGACTCTGCAGAACCTAGATTGAGGGACGCCGAGTGCTATGAAGTATCTGTGGCCAAAATTATGGAACCCAGTAATTCCAGAACAAAATGCATTAACATTACCTGCTCGGGCTAACAACAACTTGAATTCACTGTCAACCGCTTTATCTGCACTTACACCGTGCAATTGAAGATGCTGCGAGATGTGTCTTGTGCATTCTTTTAGGGAAACAACTTCAACGTGGCCTGGGTAACAACTGCTTAATCCACAGGCAGTAACCCTCTCCAGAAGAGTGGAAAAACTACACGACGCCATCTATCAGTACTTACACACTGTGAATGTAACTTACTGCAATATTTATTTAATTTATTTCATGAGCTGTAATTGAATTAGTAGTAAAATTACAACAGGACTTGCATTGCGAAATTACCGCGCTTGATAGAGAGAGTCGTGACCGTAAAAACTCCTTTGTGGAGCTTGTGCTAACATGTAATCCAACAAAGTACTAGCTATCTGTTGCAAGTTTTTTTTTTTCCTTTTTAACTTTCCACCAAGTTTTTATCTCAAATCACAAAACAGAAATCGAATACGTGACTCTCTCTGTTAGTGTGGTGTGACACTTGCGGGTCAGTGCAGAGGTCACCTGTCTTTCGGCGTATTCCTCTAGGCGATGAGTATAAATTATCTAAGCACAATCAGGAAACTGAAAATTCGTTTGTTTACAGTTTGGAATGTTTTTCTGTTGTATTGTTGCGTTTTCGGTTGGCAAGGTAGGCGGCATAGTACGTCGTTTCTCTGTGTTTTCGATGTTATCTTGGTTAAGCTGAATGAGAGGAATCCTGTCTTGTTGAAATGCCGTTAAAAATCTGCTTTGTTTTAACATAATAAGACTCAGCAAGACTCAAGAAAGCAGAACGTTCTTTCAAAGATCAGGAAAAACATTGTGTGTGCATGTGTAACTAATGGTGAGCCTATCTTAAACGACCTTTGTAATTGTTAGCAGTATTCCAGGAATTAAATCTGTAATTTGCATATAATTCTACCCGCTCAGATCACTAAACAGTAAAAATTTACTGACGGGGAAGTATCTGATTCCCAAAGCTGTAACTTTCCTGGTGAAAAGTACAATGACAGAGCTTTCTTTCTGTGTAGTCTTAATCATTGAACGATACATACCAGATGCCGTTTTAAGCGGCCGAAGTTGGCCTTCATTTTACCTTGTGATAAACAAGGTTAAGAGCGGCTCGATAAAAACGCCGCTTGAAAATGTTCGAAACCAAACATTGGTAAATTTATTACACAGTTTTAAAGTGGAAAGGTTAAATAATGTTCGTGGTTTGTTTCATTTTAAAAGAATCCTTTTTACGCTCTCACCGGCTTCCTAAAGTTGAGTGAGAATTTGAGCCGTTTGGAGACCCTAAAACCGCCATTTTATGCATTTTCGAACTTTTTAAATTTTTGTCCGTTAAATAACTCGTTGGAACTTTGGATTATTTTTTCTTGAATTAGCTTACCCAAAGGGATGTTTTGGCAAAATAAAAAAAATTCGATTTTTTGTGAGTGTCTTTCGATTCTCGATATTCTCAGAAAATGGCTCTTAAGTACTACGAGAAAGATGAAAACGGACACTTAGTCACTGATGAAGCTGGAAACTACAAGGAAGCTTTCTATGCTAAAGGATATTTCCCTCACTTGTTCAATCGTCGCGAAAACGAACATTACGTGGGACCCCTGCCACCCAAAGCCGACCACATGCCTCAGACCATGTCCATCGACGCCAAGAAAGAGTTTGACAAATGGTACGACGAACAAGTGGCTGAGAACGCCATCTTTGATTTTCAAAGAGACCTTGTCGAATATTGCAGTATGGATGTCACCATTCTCCGGGAAGGTTGTCAAGATTTCCAGAAACGCTTTCAAGAACAAGCTGGGTTTAACCCCTTTGAACACATTACAATTGCGAGCGCTTGTAACCGTGACATGATCAACCGTATTGAGAAGAAAACCGTAGCCACAGAACCAGCCTACGGATGGAACGGTCTCCTCGGAAACCAGAGCAATGAAGCGATGGAGTGGTTGTTGTGGATGGATGAATGCAAACGTAAAGAAGCCTTGGACAACTTTGAAGAAGCCGACTGGGAATGGCATGATATGTTACGTACCCCCAGAGATCAGCATCCCTGCTACAAATCCTACATTCAGCATGCGGGCAACGGAGGGGAAAAGAAAATCCAGTACATCAAAGGAACGGTCGACGGCTATTGTGAAGAGACCAAAACCGTCTACGAATACCAAGGTTGCTTTTACCACGGTTGTGAAAACTGTTACCCGAACCGCACTGAACGCCACAACCGACTCGATAACCGACAGATGTGGGAAGTACGCGAAGTCACCCGAGAGAAAGTCGCCAAACTGAGAAGTCTTGGATTGAACGTGATCGAAATGTGGGGCTGCGAGTGGGAGAAATACAAGCAAGACCACCCCGACTGTGCTGCTTTTGTCAAGAATTTGAACTTAACGGAACGATTAAATCCCCGTGACGCCTTTTTCGGTGGGCGAACGAACGCTGCCAAATTGTATCATGCCTGCAACGACCACGAGAAGATCGAGTATTATGATTTTACCAGTTTGTACCCGTGGGTTAACAAGTATGGGGAGTACCCGATTCAACATCCACAAGTCATCCTGAACCCATCCAATCAAGACATTGACGCTTACTTTGGTGTTGCCAAATGTCGTGTCCGCGCTCCAAGAAACCTGTACCATCCTGTCCTGCCTGTCCGAGTCAACGGTAAACTACTCTTCCCGCTCTGCGTGAAATGTGCCGAAGTCCAGCTAGATCAACCTTTACTGCATCGTACCTGTGCCTGTCCTCACACTGAGGTTGAGCGTGAATTTGAAGGAACCTGGTGTACACCAGAATTGCAAGAAGCCAAAAAGCAAGGCTATGACATTGTGCAGATTATTGAAGTCTACCATTGGGATGAAGATCATCGCAAAGAAGGCTTGTTCGCCCCTTACATCGACAAGTGGTATAAGATCAAGACGGAAGCCAGTGGTTGGCCGAAAGAATGTAACACGGATGAAAAGAAGAATGCCTTCCTTGCTGAATTCAAACGTCGCGAAGGAATTGAACTTTCTGCAGAAGAATTAGACAAAGGCAAGAACGATGGACTGAGACAACTAGCCAAGTTGATGCCCAATAGCATGTGGGGCAAATTTGGCCAGCGCCCCAACAAAACGCAAGTCGCACATTTTACCAACCCCGAAGACTTTCATGAATTCCTGGAATCGGATAAGTACAACATCCAGAAAATTCAGATGCTACCCGACAAGAATGACCCCACCAAAGTGAACGAAGATATGGTCGATGTTTTCTACACGATGAAACACGAAGACATGGAGATTAACGGGAAATGTAACATCTTTATCGCGGCATTTACCACCTGCCATGCCCGTCTCAAACTCTACAGTGAACTAAGCCGGGGAACAAGCGTTGTACTATGATACGGATTCCATGATTTTGCTGATTGACCAAGAGGATGATACCCATTACCAACCTCAAACCGGTAATTTCCTGGAAGAACTGACGGATGAGCTGTACGACAAGAAGACCAAACAGTCCCACTACATCGTCGAATTCGCCTCAGCTGGACCGAAAAATTACGGGTATGTCCACGACAACGGCAAAAAAGAATGCAAGGTCAAAGGCTTCTCCCTCAACGTGGAAGGCTCGCAGTATTTGAATTACGAACTGTTAAGGAACAATGTGTTGGATGAAATCAAACGACCTCACTATCATCCCGTCACTGGTCAGATCACCCGTCGTCAGTACCCCGTCAAACGTTCCCACAAGATTGTCAGAGATGTCAGACACTTCGAACTCAAAACCGTGGAAGAAGAAAAGAAATACCAGCTCGTGTACGACAAGCGCGTGGTCGACCCGGACAGTTTCCAAACCTACCCTTATGGCTATGGACACATGGAAATGGATGCTCAAACGGAACTAGATGTGAACACTTTGTTGGACTTGTAAGGTTAGTTTAGTAGACACGGAATATTAAAAAGTCGGATTTTTGGAAAGTGTATATAGTTTTATATAGGGGTATTCGACCCAAATAATTGTAAAAAATATTGTATATAGACTTAGGATTCGAATAGGACCATTAGGGTCATTTTAATGTAATTTAGATTTCAGGTAGAATAAAAACTCATTGTGGGTTTTTTAATTCATGGCTGGTTTATTGACTCAAACATCTTACAATTTCACTTTCTTTTTAGCCTGCATGATTTTTTTGACAATTTTTTCCGTTTTGGTTTTCTTGCCGGGTAACGCATCAATGGCTTGAATCATTTTCGTATCCGCGTCCCACTTGTCCCCCAAATTCCTAGCCTTGTCATAATCAATGTCATGTTGTTTCGCAATTTTATCCAGTCGATTGATCCCCAGGTCTCCTCTCGCTAAGCGTTTCTTCAATTTGGTGCCGGGTCCCAAATATTGATAACCAGGCCAGTGAAATTCAATTCCTGCTTTCGCTAAGGCTTTTTGCACATCAAACACCCCTCCTTTTTGATGTTTTAATCGTCGTCGTACTCCAATTGCCTTCTTAGTTTTCGTCCGGCGCCCCATTCTTCCCATCCGGGTCTGGGTTGTAACTTTTCGACTTCGGTTTGCCGTTTTCGTTTCTTGGGTTTAGGGTTAGTTTCGTCGGGTCTTGTAGGGAGAAGTCTTCTCCTAGTACTGGGTTTGGGTTTCTTTTTGCTTACTTTAGGGGTTTTAGGACTTGCTTTTATAGTAGGGGGTTTGACTGCAGGTTTCCCTTCATCCTCTCCTACCTCCCTGATACGTTTGGTTAAATGTCCCAATTCTCTCGACAAGGGTTTGATGTTGGCGTTAATCACCGAAGCAGGATACCCTGACGCTAACTATAAATTTTTCTGAGCGGCTAATTTTGCCGCTTTCGTCAGTTGTGTATTATCTGTGAGTTCATCGCGATAATAGTCCATCAATTCTTCCATGACTTTAGCTGGTACTTTGTAAAATCCTTCCATGTTGTTGTCACTCGCTTTTCACAGAAAAGCTCAAAATGTCATATTTCTATGTTTTTAGCTTCTATTTAAGGATACGCAGACTAAGTCATACAAGTCTCGAAACAGTTTGTTGCCTTTGGCTTCCATCAAACATTGTCGACGTTTTTTCAATGAATGTTTGCGTTGTCTGAGTTCCCTTAGAATGTGTTTATGCTGTCTTAAACGTGTCATAAGGTTAGGATCGACGGGTAAATTCCGTTTCATGAGATTCAAAACCACTTCACTAATCATATTGATTTGATCTTTGGTGGCTTGCTCCAACAGTTTGCGTCGTGTGATTTGACTAGGTTGATCTGCCAACGCTTTGAAAAAAGGTTTTTGTTGTTCCAATCGATTCATTTTTGTCTCTTTCTGTAATGTTTGACGTTGTCTGTAATCCCTTTCAAGGCTTGTCCGGCTAATTTCCCTGCGGCTGTCGCAAAAGTGGGGGCAGGACCTGCTAAGAAAAAACTAGCCCCCTGTGCAATTTTATCCACTAAACGTGGCTTTCTTCGACGTAAAGCCCCTCCACGTTGTTTCCTATACATGTTAGGTATGGCGTTGGGGGTCTTTTATAGTTATCTACTTCACAAGGTTCATACTTGTTTTTATAGGCTTCTGACACACGGGTGGGGATTGGGGGAGCCAAATCGACAATCATGTCATCTAAGGTAGCCATTTTAACAATAAAGGCACTCAAAGACTCACCGGATGTACCCCGTTCATGTTGTCGTAGTTCATTGAGGGCTTTGGCATAAGTCGTATAAGCCACTGCATTCATCCGTAGTTTATGACGATATTGTTTAAACTCGTTCCATCCTTTGATAAACGTTCCCACAGCCGCTAACGTAGCCACTAAAATAGAATTTTTCAGGATAGGACCTACAATGGTGCCTGTGGCGACCAAGAGTAAGGCTAACGCATTGAGACACGTATAGATCCATTTAAAACGGGACCATTGCTGTTTGTAGGACCACCATTGACGATGATAAAACGCAAACAAGGTTTTTAATCTTGGATCGAACGACGCGTCGGGTTGTAATGAGGGGACCATGGTTTTAAAATTTCTATCAGTTCACGAAAATACGTTTCCGCATACGCTTTGATCAAATACTAATAGGGTTCTCGGTTCTTGACTTTTATATAGACTTGTTTCATCATGTCATAATCCATGTCGTCGGGGGACATCTGTTCCAAGTGTCGTCTGCAATTTTCGACAAACTGATCCCATCCCGTATACATTCTCATGGTTCTTCGTAGACGTTTTCGTATTTCCCTGTTTTGGGGTTCTTGACTAACCGTATTACCGTTCCTTTTTTCGGGTGGGTCCAAAATTTCTTGGTAAATAATCCTGCTTTCCCTGCAAACGCTTTCTTGGCAATATCTCCACTCCAAAAACGATCAAACACGTGTCGGGTCGAAGGAATCAATTTTCGCGTCACCCACTCGGCTTTTTTGGCTACGGTCCAAGGGGTCCCAAGACCTTCTCCTTTCTGATAGCTACGTGTCCATCCTTGGTCTTTTAAGACATGGGATAACACGCGTTCTTCATCGTTGGAGGCAGGATGTAAATCCAAAAGCATGTAGCCAAAGGGTTCTTGGGTACAGTCTTGATAGGTTTGTAAACATTCTTTCCAACAGGTGGAAAACTTTGGAGTAACAAGTTTCTGACCCCCAATTGATCTCGTGGGTTTTTAAAGGCAATCACATAATGGGCGTTTCTGGAAATACTTCTGGCATATTTCCCCACAGGAAACATATCTTGACACAAATACAAAACCGTGATATCCCGATGATGCGAATGTTTGGTAAAGAGATCCAACACCCGTTTATCCCCACTACCTTCATCCATCAAATCATCCAGCACTAAAATGCCTTGACCTTTAGGAAACCACAGATCCAACTCTTCCAATTCAGGTATCCCTTCATGAAACCTCGCAAATTTCATTTGTTCAAATTTAGGTTGCCATGCCCCATAACAGTAATGAATACTTTTTGGTTGGGTTTCAAACAAATCCAAGTTGTTTTCCAACAAATTTTGGGTAAAGACCGTTTTCCCACAACCTGAAGGCCCTACTATTAAAATTGAAGAAGGGGTATGCAATTGAAAAGGTTTCACTAACGGAAACTCCATTTCTTACGAAGCAGAGCTTCTACTCTTTTTTAGTTGTTGACAACTATGTTGTCAGTGAAATAAAAATGGTTGAGACTTATTTACCATCCAACGCTTTTTATTACTTTTTCACGAGGTTGACAAGATTGCTTGCCAGGTCCACAAACCACATACTCTACCATATCCCCGACTCTTTGATCATTTTGCACAAAATCATCCTCAGAAAACAACGCTAAGAAATCTTGTAAAGACCCCCCTCTTGCCTTACATTTCAAATAAGCCATACAATAATGTCCACAGGCATAACTGTGTAACCCCTGCAAAGAAGTGCCATTATGCACCCAATGTTTCCAATGTTTGGAAATCAAGTTTACAATCGGTTGGGTGGTTCCATACCATTCTAAGGGTAACCCATAACTATCCATCACTTCACAGATACCATCGCGAGTCCACAAAGCAATCCAACGTTGACCTGGTTGCCCCGCTGGGTCTGTGTTGACAATGTAAGCCGTCGGACGATGTTTGTTTGGGAAACGGGGTAGTAAATCACAAGGAAAGGTTCCATCATACACCCATTTCAAATAGGGATCTTGTTTGGCTAAGGTATTCAATTGCTCCGTATCTAACGCCTCAAATTCCATCTTATTTCTTACGAAAAGCGTAGCTTTTCTAGGACTCTAAGCTTTTCACTGCTGATAGATGTCGTACAAGACAGCGCCGTTGGGATCAATCTCTAACAGATTTTCAAACTCACCGTACACGAGGATGGTGATATTGCTGGCTGGGGAGGTTCGGAACTCCAATTTAAGCTGTAGGTCTCCAGACTGTTTAGGATTCAGATTTCGGCTATCCGCACACCCATTGGCTACATTGTCAATCATGAACAAGGTACAACCTTTATTCTGACCCCAATCTTTCTCTTCTAGCATGTTGCCTGTCAAATGACACCAAGCTCCACTGGCTTGCAGGTATCGGAAGTACCCCAACAAATCTTTACTGCTATCATTGCCTACCAATTCTAGCGTTTCGTAAGGGTATTCTTCGCCTCTAACAATCTGCTTGATCGAGGTCAGATCAAATTTCTGGAAACAGAAGCAGTTTCGGGTGTAGTCTCCATTGAACGCTCGACTGTCTAGCAGAGCCACAATCATTCGATCAGGGACTCGGTTTTGAAACAAATCTCTGATTTCTTCCCTGCTCTTAGAACTTTCCATGCTGTAGGTTCTGATTTCACTTCGGACTGTAGGGTACTTAGCCACCGCTTTGCCATTATGGCGTCTGGTTTCCAAATGCCTGTAAACCGCTTCATTCAATCTCAACTGACAGAGATGAAATCGAATCTTGATATCCGCATCTGTCAATCGTCCTGCTTTTCCCACTCCATCGAGAAAGACTTTAGGGTCATTAAAGTGAAACTTCATCTTGATTTCTACCCCAGGCACCAAGGCTTTACCTGTGTGAAAGACTTCCAGATGAGGTTTGAAGACATAATGTCTCACTTTACCTCCCGCCAGTTCAGCTCTTTCTTCACTCATGTTAGCCAACAACAGTTTGGTGTTGGCTGCCAAAGCTTTGTAATCAGCATGTCCAGCTCCTGAATTCGAAGCTGTATCCACATTGTTGGCTGTCCATTGCGCTGGGGGATTAATCCCATTAAACCAGCCTCCAGGTCTCAAGACGGTTCGCCCATCTTTGGTGTCAAAGTTAGTCAGAGTTTCCAGATAAGCCTTGTAGTGATAGGTGTCTGTTTGAGGACTGATCAGTGTTCCATTCAAGTAAAGATCAATCTGCTTGATAATGGTGTGAGCGATGTTGTTAGCGGGCCACAATGTTTCTGTGTTATCCCAGTTGTTACCATCACTCTTTTTCATCTGCAGTTCCATGGTAAAATAACTTCTGTTGAGATCCACAAAACGTTCCAGTTTTGGAATGATAAATTCCATCGGATTAATCCTCGTCGTGGTAGGTTGAATCGTCACCATCCGATACGATTCAATACTATAATCCGTCTCCGGTTTCTTAAACAGCTGAAGCGTTGAGCTCATGACCATGTTGGCTGCCATAATGAAATGAGTTTACTTTTTCTTTTGTGACTGTCTTTTTATATACTTGGCGAGTTGATATCCTGGGGGTCTCCGTACCTCTGCACTAATCCACCCACCCTTTTGATTGTAGATCCGTTTGACTTGTCCTAACCCTTTATCCCCCATGACAAACGATGGTCTCGACGGTACTGGTTCCATCTCTTTTAGTCTCAGCAAGCAAAGCTTGCAAAATTATTTTTTACCAAAGATATCTCTGACTTTTTTGACTTGTTTGGGAAAAAGCGCAGTAGCGACGTTGACGGCTTGTTTGACTTTGGGTTTTTTCAAGACTTTTCCCAATTCTTTTTCAAAGACTTGTTCGGCTTTTCGTTTGAGTCCTTTTTTAAATCCTTCTTGAGCCCCTTTGGAAATGTTACTGGGTAACTTCAAAGGGTTTCGAGTTTTTATAGCGCCTTTCAGACCTCCTTTTAAGGTTTCTTTAATGACCCCAGCCCCTTCTTGATCTTCAATATCGGTTTTAAACCGAGTCAAACTACCTCCTCGCATGGTTCTTACCTTTTTGATGTTTTCCGTTGAGTGTCTTCCTTTTATTCTTTTTCTTCATCCACTGTTTGGTTTTTTGACCCACCACAGCCCCCAACGCAGCGAGCCCGGCTGTTTTGCCAGCAGCCATTAACCCAGGTACCACGGCAGCTAAAGGAATCACGCCCCCTTTTTGTTTCTTTCGAATCGGTACGGTAGGCACAATCTTGGGAATAAGGGCTCCGAGTGGAAATCGTCCCCCTTTCATTCTTGTTTAAAGTGGAGGGTGACTAAGGTATGTCCTGGTCCAAATTTAGCTAAATCGTCTCCGGTTCCGACTGTTTCGCCCACTTGTACTTCAATAATGTCCATCACTTTACGTCGTACTGGTATATATTGAATATGGTGAGGTTCAAAGTAGACTTGGCCTTTACTCGTTCGCTGGTATTTGACTTCCCGCAGTAAATCTACAATTTTGTTCCCCACCATGGTACTGTTGCCTACATCGGAATAGACATGAAGGGTTCTGGTGGGATCTTGGATGACAGAACGAAACGCTTGATTGAGATTGACAAATTTCCAGTTGACTCGCATACTTAACCAAAGCCAAGTGACACTGGGTGTATAACCGCTATCCACCGTAGACCGGTAATAAAGTGGGGCCTTACTGGGAGATTGCTAGCGGGTACGAGTCCATCCACATAACTCATGATTAGGTTGGGTCCTACTTCATAACCACCTGCTTGATTCTGGGTAAACCAACCCATTTTAAGAGCCAGTTTCGCATTAAACGCCACATAAGGGAAATACGTGTCTTGATCCGCCATTTTCTTTCTAGCCAGATTTTTGTTATCCAACACCAAGTCCTCACCATCCCATTTATATACGAGACATGTGTCTTTGTTGTTATCCTTTTCCGTGTAACCCCAATAACCCCAGAATCTTTCGGCAAATTTTTTATAAATCCAATTTAAAGCTACTT
Source organism: Siderastrea siderea (assembly GCA_964030785.1). Classification (NCBI taxonomy): domain Eukaryota; kingdom Metazoa; phylum Cnidaria; class Anthozoa; order Scleractinia; family Rhizangiidae; genus Siderastrea; species Siderastrea siderea. Next base: position 28,903,304 of record OZ034970.1, on the reverse strand, counting down.
TCATAAAACTGACCCCATCGACGACAAATCCATCCTCTTGAAGGGTTTTGAGAACAAGGTTGACTGTTTCAGTCCTGGTAGTACCACTTTTGATTTTGTAACAGGTCATCCCAATCACGGCTTCCGTGAGTTCAGCCATAGGGGTTAAATCGACATTGGTATCTGGGAGAGAAATGGAACTTAACCCTACTTTCCATCCATCTCCAATCAAACCTAATGGTTGGGGTAAACGGACTTTACAGGCCTTGGAGGTGTTGTCGGGAAATTCTTTTTTGCTACTATGGCTAGGTAATGTCACAAAGAACGACATGTTGACAAATGATAAAAAAATCTTTATTCAGTTGCCTTTTTAAAGTGTAGGGTGACAATCGTATGATCCTCTTTAAATTTAACCAATTCTTCTCCATATTCCGTGTTTTCCGTGATGTTCACTTCGATGATATCAATGACTTCACGTCGTACCGGCAAATAGTGAATTTGCTTGGGTTCAAAGTAGTCTTTTCCTTCACCTTGTCTTGGATAGTTGACTTCTCTCAACAAATCGGTGAAACGTGATCCGACCATAGAACTTCCACTCACATCCGAATCGACATGAAGCGATCGGTTAGGATGTTTGATGGTTTTGTCAAAGGCTAAGTTGAGGTTGGTAAATTTCCAACTGACTCGAGCACTCAAATAAAACCAAGTGACTCCCTTGTTATCGGTTTGATAGCGAATGTAAAGAGGGTTTCCATCTTTGTCTTGAATATCTCGCTGTCCTAAGTTAGGTACGGTATGATTATAATAAATGATTTGGAGATTCTCGCCAGGCACCCACTCATTTTTGTCATTGGTTTGTATCCACCCCATCTTTTTTCCAAAGACGGAATTGAAAGCAAAGATAGGAAGAGGATCATTGATATTGACCCCTCGAAATCGGACTCGAACCACCTTGGAATTATCCATGATTAAATCGTCTCCTTCCCATGTAAACTTGAGTAGCGTATGTTTTTGTCCATAGGTTTCACTGGATTCATACTCTCGTCGAAAGTCTTGACCTTGTAAATGATCCAACCAATAAAGATACGACTTCATAAACGAAACCCCATCTCGAAACGAATTCACATCTTTCAAATGATTTAGTTTGAGCTCGTGAAACTTGTAGGTAAACGTCTTGTCTTTTTTCTGACGAACCGCGTAGGTTTGAAAAATGGGTTGATCATAGGGAGTCATGTGAGTGAGATTAAGACCCCGATCTGGCATGGAAATAGAAGCTAAACCCACTTGCCATCCTTCCCCTAACAAACGTAAAGGTTCGGCTAAACGGATCTTGAACGAACTGGCATGATTGTTAGGAAATTCTTTTTTACTGCTATGACTTGGTAGGGTCACGTACATCTTCGGTGGAAATCCTGCTGTTATACTTGTCAGGCCACCCTTTCCATTTAACCAACAACTGGTTTTTGCGACGTTTAAGTACTTTTTCTTCCCGAAACACATCGGTCACATAAACTTTTTGTAAATCTTCTTCGTAAAAGGTGCCTTCGACGGGGGTTCCATCCCATTCTGTTAACTTGTAAGCGGGAAACGGTTTAACTTTATCCACAATAAACACTTCTTCAGTCCAACCCGGTAAATACCCTTTCTCAAACGGACGATGAATTTTATTCAATCTGACCATATCTCCTTTCTTTAAGGTGGGTTTTCGTTTCTTGGGAGGTTTCCCATACAAGGTTTTCCAGACATGAGCGCTATTTTGATCCGTGACCTCTTTAGGAGCCATTTGGATACTACTATGTTCGCTCACATTATACCCCTCCACCAAATCTTGCAAGATATCGGTAAATTGGAGTGTGTTGGCAGCCGTAAAATACCGATATAGTCTTTCTTTCAACGTTCGATTGAATCGTTCGACCACGGCTGCTTTGGCATCCCCTCCCGTCGAGAAATGAACAATGTTATTTTCTTTCAACCATTGAGTCATGTCCTTGTTATAAAATTCTTTCCCTTTATCGGTTTGGAGTTTAAGAGGTTTCCTTCCTTCTTTCAAAATCTTGCTAAAGGCTTTAACCACCGTCGGTCCTTTCTTATCTTTCAAAGGTTGAACCCAAGCATATTTGGATAAAATGTCAATCACTGTCAACAAATAACGAATCCCCTGGTTCTCTTTGGCAATATTTTGTGTTTCAATGAGATCCGCAGCCCATTGATCGTCTTTACTCATGACTTTGACGGGTAAGGTAGGAAACCCTTGACGTCGTCGAGGTTTTTGTAAGGTATAAGCCAAATCTTTCCGTAACAAATTTTGAGCTCGTTTGGTGGGTATTTTCCATGCCTTAGCAAACCGTTCGACCCCACCTAAACTACCGGGTTTAGCGGGATCTCGATAGCGTTTAAGGAGAGCTTGGGCTGGAGTGACTCGAGCTCGGGTGCTTTTCTTTCGTGGAGCCATACCAGTTCTTTGAGGGTGATAATGGAAGGAATGGGATACTTTTTCAGAATTTGTTGAAACCAGTAAAACGGTTTACGACTTTGTTTCAACCATAACATGTAAACTACCCATCGATAGATATTGAGTTCAATCCTAGTTTCTTCAAAGATTTCCAAGGGGTCATCCAAATAAGTGGGTAATTGCTCTATATCCCCTTCATTCAAATCAAATAATTTTTGACAAAGATGACAATGACTTTTATACAAGAGCCATTGCCTTAGCGTTTCACAGACAAACAACATACACCCTGCCATTCTGTTTCAAATGAACTTTATTTTAAAAACACACAACTCTTTTATAGCCTAAGGCCTTTTTACATTATTCATCAAATCAAAGAAGGATGTTTTAATTTGCGTACAAAACGAACAGGAACGTTAACTACAGCTAAAGACGTTTACAAAACCATTTTGGAAACGCGTAACAGGATAATAGACGAGGGAAAAATGGACTTTAACGAAGCTGTGGAAGCAGCTGTGAACCAGCAAGTCAACAAAAAATTTAAACTCAAAACCCTAGTACATCCTTGACGGAAGAAATTTAAAACAATCCCAACTTGCCACGTTCGATTACATCCTTGTGCAAAGGCACATAAGTTCCTGGTTCCATGGTGTCTTTTTGAGTTTGTTGCAGTCTCCTTTGACCCTTTTGCACACTTTCTCCATAGATGGGTAGATCTATTTCAGTCTGTTCTCCCGACGGATCTGCTCTAGGAATACAATCTTGCATCCAGTCTTGGATGGACAAGGGGTCCTTAAAGTTTTCTTTCAGCACAGGTTCATCAGCCCAACGGAAGAACTTGCATTTCCTGTTATCCCCACAGCTAAGGTACAGTCGCCCGGGGTTTTTGTCAGGGAAACTTTGTTTCATCACAGGATAATGTCCAAATAAGCAGTTCATTTTTTCCCATCGATCACAGATATCAGGATGCACATACTTGTGAACAGCTGACATGTAGTTGGCTGCATTGTGTTTCCCACACATCAGCAAGCAAGGAATGCCAGGGCATTTTAGGTATTCCCAACCATTTTGAGAAGTACGCTGTTCCAGTTTCTTGCAATGACAGGGACACACCATGATGTCACTTGGGTTGGACTGAAACGGTAACGGTTCATCGGCCCATTTGAAGTACTTGCACTCATGGTTTCTGCAGGCGAGATACATCCTTTCAGGGTTCTTGTCGGATCGGCTTTGACGAAGACTGGGAAGATGACCACAGGGACACAACAAGGTATGCCAACGATCTTGGACATCTTGGTGCACTTTGTTGTAAGCGCCTTCCATGTAGGCTTCTTTGTTGTTTTCATCCAAGATGGAGATCAGACATGGCTGTTCAGAGCATTTCAGAAGGTTGTAGTCTTTACGGTTGGGTATATTCACCAACAGTTTACAATGAAACCGACAGACTTGGCAGCTTACACCCTCTTCTAACAGGTTGCTTGCTTCTTGGGTGGCCTCTCCTTTTTCATCAATGACACTCATTTGCTGAATGGTTTCATCCAACTGTTTGGCTAACACGTCATCGTCTTCCAGCTCACGTTTTCTTTTGCTAGGTTTTTTCCGTATGATTTCATCCTCACATTCTTTTCGAATTTCTTCAATTACATGGTACACTTGTGGATCGTAGGGTCCCATCTTACGTTTTTTCTGGATCTGAGGTTTGTCATCTTGGGTGTTCTTCTTCGTTGATAGAGTGACCACACGTTTGAGATCATCTTGTTTTTCTTCGACAATACTTAAATCCAAAGGAGGAGGACGTTTCTTCTTGCTTGGCATCGTGTGAGAATGATCTCTGCAAAAATTTAAGAATTTTATAACCGTATCAAACAATAGGTTGCCCACCCTTGCACGATAACGTCATCGCGTCGCTCAGTCTTGCCCGTTGACGTCAGAGCGTCGCCCACCCTTGCCCACTGACGTCAGAGCGTCGCCTCAATTTGCCCCTTATCATATCAAAAAGATTTGTTTGAACTTGTCCCAATTCAAACATGACACCTGATATCAACATGGTAGGAGATCTCGTGGAACCATGTTTCGACCCACCGTATCGTTATTTTATACCTGGTCCCTTACACATTTTACATGGAGAGGAAAAAAAGAAGGCTAAACGTGTCATCAAAAAAGCTTGTATACGCTTACGTATAACGTTACCTTCTCCTGTCATGCCGCTTGCTTACCAAAAATATCAGATGATGAATAATGTGGAAACTGTTTTTGCTTTCGGAGAATTGTTACCAAATCGTCAACAAATGGTTGGACATCAATTTAGTTTAGAGTTAGCTTTAATACTCCAAAAGAAAGTCTTTCTCTACGATGGAAACTCACATCAATGGTATAAAGGAGACACGTTTCAAGCCCACGATAATCGTGGAGGATTTCAACAAATCAACCGATTTAGACTTTGTGACCCGCCAAACATAAATAGCAGTAGTAGTTTTATCTACAATCAGAATTTGTCAGAGGAATATAGAGAAGCTTTAGCTGCTTTGTTGAAGCGATGAATCGTTTGGATCTTTTATTAGCAACCTACGAGAAAGAAAGACAACAATGTAAAACCTTACAAGAATTTCAAAAAGCTAACCGACAATTAGTGAAAAAGATTGAAGCTTTACCGGGAAACAAAACACAAACAGAACAAATGGTTTTAGCTTTATTCAAAGGCATGAGTTGATCAGACTTGCCCGCTTGACGTCACAAAGCAACGACTGGTTATAAAACTTGAAGACTTTTATCATTTTATCAAAAACGCCATCATGTCTGTACGAGGAGAAGACTACGTGTGGGATAGCGATGATGAAGAAGAGTGTGTGGAAGAATCTACCAGACAATTCATGGAACCAAGAAACGTTTAGGACGTTTTCTCATACCACCCTACGTGTTGTGGCAGTACGAACTTGTGTTAAAAGCCAAACGAGTCATTACAGCTGGAACCATCAAGAACCAACAAGTGATGGACGATCAAGACTACAGTGTGGATATGGCTATTCAACTCAAGAAACCTGTGTTTGTCAGAAATGAAAATGGAACTTGGTTGACTTTTGAAAATGGATACTTTATCCGTTGTGACCCACCCAAGCGACGAGAAGGCGATTTGGTTGTACCACCCTCACACATGGGAGTTGGATCCGATCATCCGTTATGGAGAAAAACACAATCACAAATAGTGGGACGTTACTACCAAAGTGCTGAATGGAACGAATTTTCTAAGAATTACATTGATCAAAACTTAAAAATCAAGGAAGAAGCCAGCGGATGGCCAACATGGTGTACTACAGACGAACTGAAACAGAAATATCTGGATGATTTCTACACCAAAGAAAGGATTCGATTAAATGGAAACCAAATAATTAGAGACCCTGAATGGATACCCAAGTTTGACAAAGAAACACTTGAACACTTATAAACTTTGTTTTACGCTTTTTGGTCATAGACTTTATTAAAAGTGGTGGCTCCTAAAAGAGCCGTTTGTAAATAAATCTCTATAGAGAAATATTGTAAGCATCGGGTCTTCTTTCGGGATCCGCATGCCATAAGTTGACAAACTCACTGTCTTCAGTGGGTCTGAGATGTTGTGAAACCACTTGATAGGCAATAATAAAATGATTTAGCCCTTCATATGGTTGTTGTCGTGTTTTGAGACTCCACAACGTGATACCTAAGGAGTAGATATCCGCTTTCGTACTGGGTAACAAACCGCGTAACAGTTCGGGGGCGCGATATTGTAGGGTCCCTTGTAGTTGTGAAATGGTAGGGGTTAGCGCGTATTGCGAACAACCAAAGTCACCCAGTTTACAGATGTTTTGCTGAGTCAGCAACACGTTAGCGGGTTTGATGTCTAGATGGAGGATGTAGCGATGATGAAGGTAGGTAAGGGCTGACACGAGTTGACGGGCGTAGTGTTTCCAGTCGTAGGTTGCTTCGTGATCGATCAAGGTCTGCAAGGTTTTGGCGTCAGGTACCAGTTCCATGATCAGCAGGGGTTCTGGTTGATAAATGGCTGCAAAGATCTTTATCACATGAGGATGATCTAGGGGTGGTAACGCGGCTTCGGCTTCAAAGGCTTCATTCGTAGCGGCTGGATTTTTGGTCGAAGGTTTCATTTTCTTAATAGCTACAGAAAGTCGTACATAAGATCCTTCATACACTTCAGCAAACCCGCCGGATCCTAAACGCTTGCGAAACTCCATGATAAAAAATGATGTTCAATCAAAAGAACAGGTCGGTTTTATACCGCGCTTTGTGATACCGCTCGGATCGGAATACTAATGTTTTCTCTGAATTCCGCTTTTTGTGATACCGCTTGAATATTTTCTCTGAAAGAGTTGTTTCCTGAGAGGAACGATTTTTATTGATAAAACCATGTGCGTTTTTCATTCATTTCATAGAAGCTTTGCTTTGTGAGAAATAAGATGTCTTACTTGCAAGAACGAACCTCCTACTGGGATTTTCTCCCACCAGAGATCCAACAGTATATTTTGAAACTGGCGGACCGTCAACATCATCGGGACCAGTTAAGCCAAGTCCATCAGGTACTAAACCGCTTTTGGAAGATTTGTGATTGCGGTCCTTTCCATCTACTCACAGAAATCCAGTTTAGTAAAAAATGGAATATAACTTGTGGTATCAAAGATTTTTTACGAAAAAGAAAACGCAGCTGTTGGAAATATCAAATTTGTTGTCGAAAGTAAATTCTTTCACAACAGCAAAACGGCTCCTTTAGGAGCCACCAACTAAAAGAAAGCAATGACCAATTTTCTTTTTCTTTTTCAGATATTGAACAAACTTTGGAGCATCTGTCGTTGTGGTCCTTACCACATGTTACTTGAACTCCAATTCTGTCGAAGAAGAAAGTGGCCCGTGACAGTGGGGATGCGTAAGCTGTTAGAACTCCAAGGGTGGCGGGCCAGAAAAGATGTCTTGAAGAAACAGACCCGATGCAGACGGATTTCCAATGAAGAAGAAGATTAAGCTTTACACAAAACAAACGGTTCTTTTAGGAACCACCAATTTCTTAGAAAGCTTTTTGACCAAAAAGCCATAACAAAGTCTTTTGACCAAACTTGCCCGCTGACGTCATAGCGTCGCCTACCCTTGCCCGCTTGACGTCACAATAAGTATAAAAACCCACACACATTCAATCATTCACACTTAGAAGCTTAGTAGAAGCTTTGCTTCGAACGTTAAAAAATTCGTAAGAAAAAAAAAGATGGAGTATTACCGAGATCTGAACAGGGATGACTTTCCTTCGGATGAAACCTTTGAAGAAGAACGGATCAAACGAGGTTAAGCCTGTGGCTTTACCTTGCATCAAATTGCCCTACATCAACTCAATGAGTTAGGTTTGGCTTTAGGCTTGACCCAAGAAGAAATTGTAGCTCGTGTTGGTAACGACTCCGGTTATGTCTTTTCTTAACAAACCAGAGGTTTGATTTTAAAACGGTTCTTTTAGGAACCACCACATAAAATGAAAGCAATGACCTCAACGCTATAAGAGCTTTTTAGAAAAGCGAAAGATAACAAATGCCTCAATAGTCTAGTGGTGAAGACAGTTCGTTGTGGCCGCAAAAACCCAGGTTCGAGTCCTGGTTGGGGCATTTTCTTTTTTAGCAAAAAGGATACTTTTTGCACAATCCTTTGGATTGATAAAGCAAAAACAAGTTTTGCGTAAAAAAGGTGACTCAAATAGGATTCGAACCTATAATCTTCTGATCTGGGGTCAGATGTGTTATCATTACACTACTGAGCCATCCCACAAGGGAAAGACTACAAATAAAAAGTGATATATAAGACAAACTGACACATCATTAAAAGTACCAGCTAACTAGAGTACATTCAGCGGGAGACTTGGTTCGCTCGAATCAAACTCGAACCTACAGGCGGGTTTATTCAGTAGGCTTACTGATATCTCGAATGTAGCTAGGATGCTGGTCCGTCTCTTTTTCTCTACGAAAAGCGAAAAAATTAAAAACAAGGTACTAAGTCAACCGTGTTCCTTCATTACCCAGTCAGCCCGGGACTGGCGCACGTAGGTAAGTATCAGGTAAGTATTAATTGGTATCTTCTAAACTCTTCTTCAGGTTCGAGTCCCGGCTGGCGCAACTTCTTTTTTCTCTCTCTCTCTTAGAAAAATCAAGATGGCGGCTTAGGCTTTCCCCGAAGGTTCGATTGGGTTCGATTGGTTTCCACGAAATTCTATGCATCTCATTAACAGTTCGATTCGGTTCGATTGCCTTCCGCGAAATTCTTGCATCTCATTAACAGTTCCATTCGGTTCGATTGCCTTCCGCGAAATTCTTGCATCTCATTAACTTCTTCCACCAACCTAATTAATTATGAATCCGACCAAATACTGCACATATACTCTTATATGTCCTCAGATACTTTAAAAAAATTATGTTTCTGAAATGGATAAAAATGCGCCCAAAACAGTACACGAGCTTGTCAAAATACAATAAACCAGCCTTTATGCTTCTTTTTCCTTCTTTTTCCAGTGTTGCTTTGGATTAGCTCTGTTTGCTGGGACAGAAAATAATATGCTTTCACTTAGGATGAATTTGGCCACAGGAGTGGCTGTTAATTTTTATGGAAACTGGAAAAATCCAACTAGTACTCAAAATAATATCCCAGCAAAGGTGAGGGCAAACCCACCCAAAGCCAACAACCAAAATAGAGAGAGGGAGAGGGGGGACCAGCTTCTCGGGAGCACCAGTCGGAACCTTGTGTGCCCAAAACCGATTTAGTCTCGAACGCTTACGAAAAAGCATCGAGCATTTCCGATGACAATATAGGGAATCAAATGCTCCGAAAGATGGAATGGACTGGGAGTGGAGGGATTGGCAAAGACGGCCAAGGTCGTGCTGAGCCTGTTATGGCTTTAGGCACTGATGGAAAGTTTAGTCTAGGTTATACCCCACCCAGGGGACTGAAGTGTCGAAAAAATATGTTTTTGAAATTCTTTTGTCATGTATTAGTGGTCGTGATCGGGACATGAAGTTCTCTAATGAGCTGTCTAAAGAGGAGAGAGCCCTTGTACACAAAATTTCTAAACAATATGGGTTGAAGCACAGATCGCATGGTAAAGGCGAAGACATGTACTTGATAGTCAGCAAGGAATGACACTTACCTGTTTTCCCAGTGAAAGGCAAGTTTAAAAAATCTCATATTTTCCCATCAGCAAATTAGCTTTTTTGTTGAACCAGATGGTCTAGCAGCCCATTATAAAAACAAGCTCTGTGGGTGATAATAAGTATCAACTACTTTGATCTACTTTGCCAAGTGACCTAGGCCTCTTGTTATGGATTACATTAATAGAAGACAGTTATATCAATTCCTAACATTTATCTCAATGGAATTTAAGCTAGCTATTTTACTTACTTTAGATATAACTTACTGTTACTAATTTTCGCAGCAACTTAACTTTGCAAACATCGGAGAAACAAATTTAATGATTTGACAAATCAAACTATAAGTACTTGAGACATGGTCACAAAATATTGATCACTGACTACTACCAGTAACTCAAAGGCGTGTTCCCTACTTCAGAAGATATTGAAGGGGGCTGGTATAGTTATCAGAATTAGTGTTTGGGTTTAAAACTCATTTTGCAGTGTGTTTGTTATCATTAGAGCACACAGTGGGATTTTTTGTCATCTGGGAAAAGATGACGACAAACTTTCCTTGAGTGATGAGTTTTCTGGCTAGTCGATCTGGAACAGAGCCTAAATTTGTGTAATGTAAACATGTTGCTGAATGTTGTGTAAATGTAAGGCATCTGAGGTAAACATCATTGGCATTTGTCATGAAAGACATGGTGCATCCTTGGTATTTGTTAAGTAGTACAGCAGGGTGCACCAAAACCTATGTCCGATTGTCCAAGACAATTAGAAAATTGATTCAGATAAGGCCCGGGTCGCACTTGTGAAATTTCGTTCAATTTTGTGTTTGTTTTAGATTAAAAATCTGTCATCATGTCACGTTTCCTAATGCGATCGGCTTTTCGCCAGTTTGACAAAAATTTGAAAAACCGACCAAACTTCAAAGACGCCGTAGTGCATGGGTGGGGCAGGCTGATTTTGAAAAAATCGAGGAAAACAAAGGAAGCCGCTTCCGGAGCTGTCATCGCTAATCGATTTGACCCATTGCAGGTCGATCCTACCTGTATCGCCGGGAAATTATTACGCGCGTGCATTTAGCATGGACGGACGATATCCTTATTATTACGCGCCGGGATTTTTCTTAATGAGTTATCAGGACTTCAGATACTATAACCCTCCGCAGGTTCGACCCGACTTGGACTTACCAGGGCCTAGCGGTATTTTGGCGAGTGCTAACCGATCCATCAGTCCGACATCCTATTACGAACTCGATGGAAATGTCGCCGTCTTCTAAGAAAAGCGATGTTCAGCATTTCTCTATATTCATTTGCCCATCTCTGATACAGAAAAAAGAAATGCAAACATTTGCTGCTGTTGGATGTTAATCATTTGAAGAAGTAAAACAGCAATAGCCACGCAAAACGCCTGATTCGCATTCATGTTTACGAAAATCACCACACATTTACCGGGCAGTTGGCGGGTCGATCTGAAATCTGATCAATGATATGTAAATTGCAGTGCGACCCTGAAAATGTTCTCAAATTTTGGCACTTCCGTTTGCGGTTTCAAATTTTTAGAAGTTTTCGCGTGGGCCAATTTTTGTTTTTGACTGTAGTGCGACCCGGCCCTAAGTTAATCTTTCACAAGACCTGTCCATGTGATGAGCGATGAGTGATCACTCACACTTGGACAAGTACTAGTGTATCTCTCCCCTGTAGACAATCAATGAAATAATAATAAAGAGAGAAACTTCAGCAAAAATTGGCTTGAAACTGCAGGTCAGTGGATTGGCTGAGGGGAAAAAGAAAAGCCAAACCACAACCACATTCTTTCCAGTGGTTTTCTGAAGGACAAGCACTTCACTAGCTTTTCCTCTTAGTCTGTACAGCCATCTGTTGTAAATTAGTTGTTGAAAAGTAACAAGACGTTCTTTTGGCCCCGGCTGTTCCACTCATTTTGTGAGCACTCTGCATTGCTTAGTTATGCAGGAACAGAAACAGGCGAGACAACTGGGGATAAGTTAGGTATACCAATACACAACGGCATTTCAAATGGTACATTGTATGTGGAATGTAATGAATGATAAGAAAGACGGCATGCATGGTGGGAGTGAACGGGTCAGAGAAGAAAAATGAAATTTATTTGTCTTGAAAAGCAAATGTAACATGCAAACAGTAACAACAGGCACAGATCAGTGTCAAGTTTCACATTTATTGCAAGTTAATTTATTTCGAACTGAGTTGTTTGTGCAAACATGTCCGACAAATAGCAACTATAGTTTTGTTCTATTGTGAGAACAAATTTGAGCAGATTATCTTACCAATCGCTCCTACATTTTTTAACTCCTCGGAATTTGGGGTACTTCCAAGATGGAAGAACACTCGCATCCAGGCCCCCCGTTCGTTTGGCGCATTCAAAATCCTGATTTCGAGGTCTCTTTCCCCTGTCACATTTTTCAAACTTCCCGATCCTGGGGCCAACATATTTTCAAAGTTTGCTAAAATTCCCCACGTGGGGCACGCACGGACGATCAAAGTCCCCACCTCATCTCATGGTCCCCCACCCGGGCATAACATTGGTAGCTGCATAATTTTCATAAAGTATTATCTTTCAAGGACTGGTAAAATTGTTCATCATATTACCAACACAGCTTTCTTGAATTGACATCCACTAAAACTCAAAATTGGCTGCTTGAACTTGCACTTACACGTAAGAACTTAATTCTTAAATGGCCAACATAACAAATTAATAAATAAAATTAAAGAATTTTTAGTCAAACATGATATCATCTAGTTTCTCAAATGCTTGACATCTGCAAAGAAGCAGGCTCTTTAATATAGACAATGACAACATAATTTCCAACAGCCTATAAAACATTGTTAAAAAAACACAATATCATTCACAGTTTTTCTTGCAATGTAAATTAGTTTTGATAGACAGCGGATGATCGAGTAAAACAAGTTGAAATCATGAAGGTCATTTAAGATTGTTTACCTTCCAAAGTTATCTTTCAAACAAGAATACTGTATTCCACTAAAATGTTGTTAAACTCTTTATATTTAAATACTACAGTTTTCAATGGCAATCCCCAGACTTTATGTTGCTAGCAATTACTGCAACTAAACAGTGTCAAAAGAACTGAAGATGCAGTTATGCAGCTGTACCTGACGATAATTGTTTGTATTCACCTTCCTAATTAGTAGCTTCTCCTTTGAATGACAAACTCGAAGGAAACATTTTGGCTAAGAGTAAGTTGAAGTTGCAAGCTTACGCTTACCGGCAAAACGTCCACATTTTCATAGTTTGGCCTTTTGCTAGTTCAACTCTCCGCTCGAAGCCCTTGAACAGTCGTTGATCCACTGTTATTCACAACGTTGATTTCATTTGTTCATTTTGATCCAAAAATCTTCATGCAAGGCTCCAAAACATTTCTTGGCACGAAATCTAATCCAAAAGGTACAATTGTCCGCCTTTTGTTTTTAAAATGCTTTTTACGCGGGATAACGTAGTCAGCCAGCGTTTAAGTTTCGGTCGGTGGAATTTTTTCATCGGTGTCACAAATGGGCATCTCTTTTTTAACTTTCCCGTTTCCTGTGCCCTTGGCACGAGGCTCAAGGGACGTCCCGGAAAAAAATTGTTCGATTGTATTGGCTGTAACACTTCGCGCGCCGTGTAAACATAGCATTGACTGTGATAAAAACAATACAAGAATACTCGACGCTTCAGTGAGGCGCAGCCTTAAGTTATAGAGTCTTTTCCCGTTTCAAGCGATTTCTTAGACCCAGTAGAACCTGAGATAAATAAATATCTCAGGGACTTGCTCAATTCATGGCGTCGCATAATTAATGGCACGTGATGAAAAACATTATTGTCGGCACGCGTGTAAACAAAACATTGACAACGATAAAAATAATACAAGAATACTCGACGCACCAGTGAAATATTCAGAGCAAGGACTGCATTGATTTAGGAAGTATTTTCCCGTTTCAAGCGATTTCTTAGACCCAGTGGATCCTGAGATATTGTTTTTTTTTTAATTGCGAACCGAATTTTACAAGTCATTTATTTAAATTCTCAATGAACATCGAAAACAATAGGTGTGAAACTTACTAATTGCACGCTAAAAAAGTATTTTGTTAACAAAAACAATGGATAAAGTTTCTTTGATCCTAAACATTATAAAAAGGTAACTGACTCAATAAGTATTACAAGCATCGATCAATTTTATGCCATAAGTGTATCCACGAGTCATGATCAGTGACGACGGAGTTACGAGTTAAATTTAAAAAATGCTAGTTTGAAACGCCACGTCAAAGTTTCACATTTGAGTTCTCGAACTTTTTAGCACGATTTTCTTTTGTTTTTGGGTTATCCACCAGTGTGGGTAATCTGCTGATTCTTTTATCCCCTTTTGGCTAAAATCGACCGGTGCGGGTAATCTCCCGTGCGGGTAAACGGCCGGAAATTACGGTAATCGTTAAAAACCTTTTCTAATAAACATGATGTTAACATTACGTTCCAAATGTTTTTTTTGTCGCCACTCAAAGATAATTGAATTTCTTCACGCTCACTTCATTCTAACCATGTCTTCTTCTAGTCCAGTGGCCCCTCTCTCTCTCTGTCACGCAACGCCGGTGTTGCATGGAGAGGGGCCAGAACTGGTCACTAGTCTTATTCTTGTTTATATCCTTTTACACTCTAATACTGAACATCTCCGTTTCTCTTTCACATATCGTACCAACCCATGTACTCGACAAATGTCCAACTCCGTTCAAAATAGTCCTTACATACACTATCACATCCCGCGTAAACGCCTTCAGGCGTCTTCTTGTTTGTCCTTAAACTACGCACGAATGCTCGCCAAATGAATGTTTCAACCGTCAGCAACCGATTACTTTCCAAATGGCGCCTGCGCTAACGTTACATGGGTCACATGACTCATGAAAACTGCTGACCACTGAATGCAGACGCATTGGTTTCGGGCTCTTTTAGACAGGAACTACAGAACTTGTTTTCCAGTGGACGAATTACCAAAATATCTTTTGCTTTATTTCCGAAATAAAAAAAATTGCGTTCATAATTAAATTGAGATCGAAGAATACAATAGAAATGATACGTGAGTCCCTGCAGTTTAGAGGTAACTCCACCTTCAACCCCCAACCCCCCAAAATAAGATGTTGCAGCAAAGTAAAAATTACAATAATAAGGTAATGAATCCGTTAAGGAGTCATCCCAACTCCCTCAAAACGACTCCAACAAAGGAGTTACATCAGCTCCCTTTGTAGAGTTAAAGTCTTCCCAAAATTACTCCCTAAAGGGAGTTAAATAATTCCCCAAAAGATAATTATTTTAACTCTTGTTACAGAGTTAAAATCACATCACAATTACTCCCTAAGAGGAGTTATACTAACTCCTCCAAAACGACTCCGAAAAAGGAGTTAATTTAACTCCTCTTGCAGAGTTAAACTGGACTTAAACTCCAAAAAAGAGTTAAATTTAATTAACTCCAGAGGAGTTAAATTTAACTCCGAATTGGAGTTATAATAACTCCAACAGCGTAACTCCAATTAGTGGTTAACTTAACTCTCCTAAAGAATAGTATAACTTTGAAGTTGAGCATATATTGAAAAAGTTTGTAATAATGAAAAAGTATGGCAGCCCATATTTTTTTCCAGCTTCTTCCCTCAAAGGCACCACGGCAATTTTAATGGTGTTTCTTTAAAAATTTTACCTATACTACTGCGCTTCATTGCCTTGTTTTCAAGCAATTATAACATTCCAGGCGTGCTCAGTCCGTCTACTTCCAGTGTAAATGTAAGCAGCCGAACATCACGATCCTACGGCTCCTCTTGGGCATGCGCAGTGGGAGTTTTTAGAGAAGTAACAGTGCCTCGTACCTCTACATCCCTGGTACCACGCCTCTTCAACTCTTTACGGCAGGGTCTGGGTACCAACGAAGTATCTTAGTCGACGAACAGTAAGTTGAAGCACAGGTAAGCCCATCCTCACTATGAGAGGAGCGCATGTATTAACCTGTTTCATTTTGCATATATTATGACCTCGGCAAAATATAAGGGTTTGTATGAAAAATGCAACAAATGCACTTTATGTTCCATAAATGCGAAATAATTCACAATAATACATGGTTCACCTTGTTTCTGTGTTCTATTAATTGCTATTTAATGGCCTTTTGGGGTGATTTGAAGCGTTTTGAACGAGAATAAGCGTCTTTGATTATTTGTCCCTAACACTTAAAATAAGCGAAGCGAAAGGTAACACACTTTGGCCGTTACGTGACCGATTCAAAGTTATTTATTTGCTGTAAATCTTGAATTTTGGCACCTCTCTCCAAAATTCTTTAAGAGACCAATGACTTTACATCGTAGCAACAAATACATACCAAAAAAGTCCAACATTCGCGTTCTTTTCCTTATCAAAATCGCCATTTTCAATCTCTTCACCACATCGAACCATCCGTGTGACGAGCTGTTCGCGAATGCAAATTTCTGATCTATTTTCATTGGAAGACTTGCACAATAGCCGCTCAGGACAACAATATCCCGTGTATGGGAGGTGTATTTAACAAATTACATGCGAAATTTGAAAATCGCACGTGAAGCGTGCGAAATGCAGAACTTGTGATTTACGCCAGTTTTAGCACCAAGACCTCACCGGGAAAAAACACACGTGGTTAAATAAACTCAACAACAAAAAACACATTTACTTTTGTATTTTATCTTGAACGCTAAAAAGCTACACGGAGGTTTTTTTGACACCCTCTGATAGTATTGAAGGTTGATATTCGTTATGTCACTATGTGTAGCACATAAGTAATTGCGATTTTTTTTACAGTATTATCAGCGAGGGTTTTTTTTTAACTTTTAAAAGTAAAAAGTAATCGGCCGTTTCGACCACGCTTCACGTGTGACTTTCAAATTTCGCATGTAATTTGTTAAATACACCTCCCATACACGGGATATTGTTGTCCTGAGCGGCTATTGTGCAAGTCTTCCAATGAAAAGAGATCAGAAATTTGCATTCGCGAACAGTTCGTCACACGGATGGTTCGATATGGTGGAGAGATTTAAAATGGCGATTTTGATAAGGAAAAGGACGCGAATGTTGGACTTTTTTGGTATGTAGTTGTTGTTACGATATAAGACCATTGTTCTCTTAAGGAATTTTGGAGAGAGGTGCCAAAATTGGAGATTTACAGCAAATAAATAACTTTAAATCGGTCACTTGACGGCCAACGGTGTGTTACCTTTCGCTCCGCTTTTTAAGAGGCAATGTCCACTAAGACCGAGCGAAATCGAAAGTATGTGGCACATGATGAAAAATCAAAATTCTCCGTTTTTCGCCCAGCGATACCTTATGGTAGCTCTAGAAACGTGGTGGCATTTTTTGTTGAGAAACTATTTTTAAACCTCCAAAAAATTAAAAAACCGTTACCGCACTACGTGTCTCTACGAACACCCCGAATAAACGCTAATCATACCTCCTCTTAAACTTCGCTCTGTTTAATTCGCGTCGTGGAAAAATCCTGTTTTGAGCTTAAAAATTTGGTGTTGAAGAGTTTACAAGTAATTTGAGTCAAGTTGTTCTTTTGTGGATTAATTTTCAAGGTCATAGCAGGCTGCTGAAAACCGCTAAAATTCGCTTTCTTTGAATTCTCAATTTGGCACAGTTTTTCAAGAGAAAGTTTCCCTCCCCGGTAAAACACCGAATCACTTGAAATTCAGAATTATTGAATAAGGAAATGCCGTTCTTAAACCAGGTTTAAAAATTAGTTTCGGGCTTTTTATCAGCGCCGAGTACAAACGCTCTCAAAATCCCCATAATTACAACATTTAAACACGTGAACAATTGGCACATACCTCCGACCAAATAACCGAAAATGTGAACATTTCTTCTATTTTGGTTGGTATTCGGTTGTAATCCACAGCGGAAAGGTAATGTCTAGCTCACCTGACTATGGTATTGTCTAAATATCAGGTTCTGTGAGTACTCTTTCATAATAACCATCTTGGCGTCCGGGGTCACAACATCACTGAAGCATTGCGTATTGGCAATCAACCCAAATGACTTATTTCCATCGCGCCTCCTTTTGTTAAAATCAATGATTTTGCCTCACTTGAACTTCAAAACAGTTTTCTCCTATAAGACGTCTTTTCTAGATCTGTATTCGTTGCAAAATTTCGAAACGATAATTTCGTGCCGAAAGCTTACAAGCCTGTTTAGTTTGAGTCACGCAACAAAATGTCACGCACTTGATTTTACCTGATTTGACCTTGGAGGGGGAAATGCACAGGAAACAAAAAAAAAACAAAAAACAAAAAACAAGCAAGCAAAAAACAAACAAACAAAAACAAAGCAATGAGAACTTTCAAAACCTGTGGACCCAAGGACCGCTTATAAGCCCTTGGCTTATACAACTTTGTAAGGGGGTTTGGGTGGGCTTAAATCCGGGGGGGGGCTTATAAGTTTCGAAATGAGCCACAGCAGTGTTGATCGAAATACGTTTTTAAAACGTCATAATAAATCGAATTAATTTCAATTTTAACAACAAAATCGGAAATGTAACAACACGAACGTAACCAGAACGTAACAAAACAGAAGCTCAGAGTTCATCTTCGCAGTGTTCTGTGACAGTGCTTAATATTATGGAAACAAGGAAAACTAGAGGGCGACTTATATCCAGGGGAGCTTATAACCAGATGCATTTTTTTTGTTTACAGGTAGATGGGCCTATAACCGGTGGGGAGCTTGTAAGCGGTTGGGCTTATAAGTGGCAGTTTACGGTATTTATGTATTTATCAGTATCATTAGAGGCAGTGAAGCCTTGGCAAAACCTTGCCTGTTACTAGGGCTTTGAAAAAGAAATTATTATTAGGTCTCTATGTATTGGTCTTTAAAAAAATTGGTCAAGACAGGAGTAAGAATGTAAAAATGTATGTTGAGTTTACTCAAGCCAAAACCAGGGGTGTGGCCAGGGGTGCCGGAACCGTCCTTTTAGTTCTTTATAAGCTTGTGAAACCATTTTATGGCAAACCTAGAGGATTACACTTTTATACATGAAACTCAAACTTAGGTTGAGTTTGAAACTCAACCCATGTTGAAACTCATCATGACAAGGAGTCCTAATGTTCAGGGCTCTTTGTCGCTTTCCGCCTGATCTTCTGAGCAGTGCAGGTGACGAAGGTGGAGAACCATCCTTGTGACGAATGGCTAACGCTCAAAACGTGAGCTTTCAATCTCTTCACGGTGGCTCAATTTACCTTATTAACTCAGTTGATAAATACAAAGTTTTGTGTTTCGCTTCCCCACCGATGCAACACCACAGTTTCTCTAGAAACTAACCCCCTTGTTTGTCAGGTGACAGTTGCTTGTGCGGTATTTCTCCGCCTCCTCACGGTTGAGGAGAACGGGCTTGGTTTCGCTTAGAGCACTGCTATGGACGGTAGACCATCAGATAACAGGGCCTAAGATTTCAGCGCAGATATTGGTCTTATAGGTCCCACGCCATATCCTCTTCATACAAGGACGGATTCCTTCTTTAGAAAACTGTATATTCGAGAGCTCACACCATTGATCTTCCAAGTGGCAACTAAAGGGCTTGCAATGGACGCGCACCGGATGACACTTAAGGATGGTTCTCCACCGGGATCTTGATATCGTGTCCGGAGTTTAGGAGGACAAATGTATCCGACTTAGTCTCGGCCGGCCTTGCAGTCGCAGGCTCCCTTCCCTCCATGGGGATGGGGATGGGGATCTTGATACTGTGTCCGGAGTTTAGGAGGATAAATGTATCCGACTTAGTCTCCGCCGGCGTGCGGGCGCAGGCTCCCTTCCCTCCATGGGGAGCGAAGGGAGCCATGAGTTTGAACACCACGCCCAGCTCTGCTCCTAGTACTCCTGCGCAAACTATGGTGGCCCTGCAGGCCCTGCAGTGGTAGCAGCCAGCGCTGTCTTGCCGGAAGCTGACTTTCTTCAGGGCTGGTATGGTAGTGTTAATCCGCTTAATGACGTCTGCCATCACAGCGAGGAATGCACGAAAGTGGGTACGAAAAAAAGTGTACTTACCAGAGCGCACTGGAAGGAAGACAACGATGTGTTGCAAAATAGCTTTGGGCTCCGACTTGCCAATTCCACGGTCTGCTTTTCTCACTTTCCCGTTCGAGGCATACTTAGACAGCCATGGTAGAACTCAACATGACCAACGTCGATTAGTTCCCTCTGCGCTATTCCCAGACAAGAGCGGTGGGCTGGGCAAATGGTCCATGTTAAGAATACTAATTAAAAATACTATTGCGCGTGTTCAACTTCTGAGTGGATATCGCTGATTCCAACACTGCAAGTGTGACCCGAAAAGTCTCTGTTTTTTTGCAACTGGTGAACAGCAACTGCTTGTTCATATCGCTTGTAAGAGGCGCAAACGCCTGCAACTAGTTTCTGAAAAGAATAAGTGATCTCTATCCGCAGGCAAGGGAGATAATGGTTTGATTGCCTATTGTACTCGGTGACAGGGGTCCTGACTGCGAGAACTCCAAAGAACCTATCCTTTTACAACGGCGCGATATAGAGGAAGCGCTCTACAACTACTGCGTGTTAAATCTGGCGTTTTCCTTTTTTTTTTGAACGAAAATTATCAGTTTTTGAACATTTACTCAAAGCCGATCCGCACTTAAGACATTTTGTTTAGTTTCCAATAATGTTGCACCTGAAATTCTCACACGCCTAATTTCCAAAAAGAAAATTAGCTGTAGCTGTAGCCAAGTGCTACGCATTGCGGAAAACTCACGATTATAGAGAAAAGTGAACTTAAAATTTTCAGGGAACTTGTAAGAAACAAATGGATGCCATCTTTGTTAACCTTCGATATGCTTTAGTTTAAATCATGGAAAAAAATTCAGCTATCTCTGTGGTTTGTTTTTACGTTGAGGTAGTCCGGCATCTGGGATGAAAACGCGAACGGTCATTCCGGTCGAGTTGCTGAAACAAACGCCATCACTATTTACATCGCCTTCTATCTTGTACAATTTCTTTCATAGCTTAAGTTATTTCAGACGTCCTAATCTTTCGATTTTTTCCCCCATTTTTGCAATGCCATCACCAAAACCTATCCTGTGACTTGACCAGAACCCGTTGCGTGACAGGCAAATTTAGTTGAATCAGACCATAATAACAATGCGGTTTCTGAGATGAATGTGGAGATCACTGCAAAGTTATTTAGTTTCTTCAGAGAATTAACACTAAGAGATTTTAAAAATTCATTTGCTATTCGTTAAGGGATGTGAATGTGGTGGCGGAGTCGTTATTCATTAGTTGAAAGTCAATCTGGAGATGAGGAGATAACGGTCGATTCCACGCGTCAAGATGGCCCTTGGACAGTACACCTAAAACTTGACAAAACCTGGCATTTAGACAAAATCTTATTCAAGGTGAGCTAGATATGACCTTTATCCTGTACTTTTCATCCAAATACCAAAGGGAACAAGGAAAACATTCCACGTTTTCGGCTATTTGTTCGGAGGCACGAGCCTATTGTTTGTACTGGTTGACAGGTTAATGTTGTGATCATCGGGATTTTGAGAGCGCTTGTACTCGGCGCTGATAAAAAGCCCGAAACTAATTTTTAAACTTGATTTTAGAATGATATTTCGTCTTTCAAGAAGTCTGAATTTCAAGTGATTTGGTGTTTTACCGGGGAGGAAAACCTTCTCTTGAAAAACTGTGCCAAATTGAGAATTCAAAGCAAGCGAATTTTAGTGATTTTCAGCCGCTCACCATGACCTTGAAAATTAATTCACAGATCTAAAACAGGACTCAATTACTTCATAAACACTTCAAAAGCAAACTTCCACGCTTAAAATGGGGACTTTCTGGGGTGCGAATCAAACAGAGCGAAGTTTACGAGAAGGTATGATACACGTTTATTTCGCGTATTTACAGGACACGTGTGGCGTAAACGTGTTAAATTTTTTTTTCGGGCTTAAAAAAAAATTCAAGAAAAAAATTCCACCACGTTTCTTAGATTACCATAGGGTATCCGTGGAAAATTTATGAGGGAATTTTATTTTTCATCATGTGCCGCCACTCGTTCGATGTTAGTGGACATTCCCTCTTAAGTGTTAGGTGTAAATAATCAAAGACGCTTATTCTCGTTCAAAACGCTTCAAATCACCCCAAAGAGCCACTAAATAACAAGCAATATAACAGAAACAAGGTGAACCATTTATTGTTGTGAATTATTTCGCATTTATGGCAATTAAAGCGTATTTGCTGCATTTTTTATACAAACTCTTATATTTTGCCGAGGTCATAATACATGCAGAATGGAACAGGTTAATACACGCGCTCCTCTCATAGTGAGCTTGGGCTACCTGTGGTTGAAGTGGTGAACTGTGAAGACACTGCTTATTTGTCAACTTTAAGGGGTGATTGTAGGAGATGTACAAGCGCGTTAGCTTTCAGAACAGTGGACCTCTGCCTTCGGTCAACCCGTTAATAAGGCTGACAACCAGTTAAAGCTTTCTTCTATATGTAAAAGCAATATAGATTTCAGTTCTTGTTATTAATGAACCTGGTACTCTTGATTGGATGCTCAAAACAAAGGTTTCTTCGTTCATTTTCCAAGGACGTGTCTGGAATTGAAAAGGTTTGTTGATAAATATTTCGTCAGCAGAAATCCGCTTATTCTCTTTCGTATTCTCTTTAGTTTTGTGTCAAGTTTTCTCGGAAGATGCTGTCGCCTTTCTTTCGTGCCGCCATTATTCTTTTTTTTTTCCGATAGGCAAGTTAGGCCAAACTTATATACATATAGGCGTGAATGATATTAGAAAATTTCTAAATGATAGCGCCATAATAAACGGAAAATTTGGTTCGTTTATCATGGCGCCATCATTTGGGAATTTTCAAATATCAGTCACTCCTACATATTTACATAGCGCTACACTGTTACTCCAGTTTCTCATTTTGAATTACAACCTTATATATATCTCCATCCCATAAATAGGACCAGAATTTCATGGCTCGTTAGTGAGCGGAATTAGGACATTCCACTGTAGATAGTTCTTTTTTATAGAGGTCCATTTTTAAATACCAAACTTCAAAATTGCGTTGTTTTTAGAGTTAATTGTACCACAGTACAAGTAGGCCATGATATAGCACCAAAACTCCTTGTGACGAACACCCATTAGTGATTACGTCAAACCGATGTGTTAGAAGGTGGTCGCTCAGGAAATTTTTTATGCTCGTTGGCTGGGTTCGAGTCCCTCAAGTAAGAAGCAACCTGACTTCTGTAAGGGAAAGTCTTTGGTTATCTGATAGATAATATTAAGCTACGTAGTGTTAATTAGAAAACGTAGGTGGATACGAGTAAATTTACAGACCTTCTTATTTTGTGTTGTGAAGATATATGAAAACGGCATGTTATTGGTCGTGTTTCTAATTAAGGCAGGAAAAGTAAGCATGGGAATGAAATACATACCCAACTTCATGTAACACTCCAACCACGTGCACACTACAGGTTTCTATACTCGTTTTATTGAAAGTTTCAAAACTTCATCTTATATTAGTGAATAGGCGGTATCCTTTCAGCAATGGATTTTTGAGGAATCATCTCATTTGACACAAAAAATACATATTTTGAAATGAAAACAAAATATCGATTAACACTTAAAATTCCTGAACGTGTTACAAGGATCATCATCATGATGTTCCGCCTAATAAAGTTTAGTGATAAGGAAATGTATGACAACTTGAACCGGATTGGTTTATTCCAATTACGTTTCGAGGTTGTCTGAGGTTGTCTAACCCTAACCAATTACAACCTCCTTTAAGAGTAGTCAGTCCAAGACTAAAAACTGCTAGTAAGGTGTAAAGTTAATGAATCGTTAATTAAATCGTTGACTTCCTTAACTTGCGAATAGAAAGCATACTTCAGTTGCACGTAACCGTTAACTTAGTGGTTTTAGCAAATAGTTTGGTTAAGGACCGTTTACACAGCAATTTTTTTTATGCGAATTTAGTGAAACGTTTTGGGACGAGTTCGGCAAGCGGGCGTCTGACAAGTTTATGCTCACATACTCCATGACATCACCGTAACATGGTAACAAAAACCGCTACTAGTTTTCACAGACCATTTGAATTCGCACTTAAAATTGCTGCTAAAATCGCATAAAAATCGCCTGTATACTGTAAACGACCATTCAGAACCCTTAAGCAAGTTTTTCTGCAGTCAAATGGTCTACGATGTCTGCCGTTTCTCAACCCTAACCATCTGTGGGTGCAGGCCTCTATGGGGTTTTGGTCAAGGAGACGGTAGACACTTAAGAAGGGCAGTCAAGTCAAAACAAAGGATTTGTGTTGGACGTTGAGCACGACGTTCAGAATTTCATTTCCATGTTTGATTCGTTGATTATCCTTTTGATTCTGAAAGATTCTGAAACGTCTGAGTTCAAAGCTCGAAAGACAAGACTAAGATTTGTATTACTGTATATTCAGGGACACCCCACGAGAAAATTTTAGCAAAGTACCTGAAATATCATTTTCCACTTGCTTAGTGTTTTACAGAGGTTTTTCAAGGCATATTTGTGTAAGCCAATACAGATTGATCTGTTCGGCATTCTAAGCTGAAAATTTAGACCGCAGAAAATTGAAGGAAACATGGTCTGCCGAATTTCCGAGTCGCTGATGGCTCTCCGAAAATGTTAGCTGGCCTTATTTTGCACTCTAAACGACATATTTGTCCTTCCGAAAACAATAGGACCTAAATAGGTCCTTCTTTTACGAAAGACCGAGGTGATGTTTCACCAAAGAAATCTCTAGCTTTCACTACTATTACAGGGTAAATCCGAATATCTCAGGCGGTTTTGGGCCTTCCGAACAGATATTCCCCGAAACGAACCTTTGGGTGCCCCTGTATATTGCCAACCACGTTGCACCTACGTAAAGCGTTAGTAATGCTCGCGTGCTTTCATGTGAACGTCACAATTTACGATTTCGATCGCACACTCACTCGTTTAATCACCTTTTTACCCTGACAACGAAAGGGTTGAACTTGTCTTCAAGTTCACTTGACGTTCATGAGAACACTCGTTCGGGTGATTATTGCTTGAAAACTGCTCTTTAGAGATGTACCATAGCCGACCATTGACTGAACAGAAAAATTCTTGGTAGATTCGTCCATTACAATGGTAAGGACTGACGAATACATAGTAGTTTAAAATAGTCAATATCAACTTAAGAGATGTGTATGTTTTTAATCTTTGTAAAGAGAGCTTTATTTGTAGAAATAAATTGTGAAATATTTATGCATTGAATTGTTGTCAACAAAGGCACTTTGAGAGGATCCCTTGTAGGAAATCGCCGTGAAACGGGATCGTAACGAATTTCTAGTAGTTGTTGGACTGCCCTTTGTTTGGTTGGTTGTTCAGTTCGCAAAGCCTAAGCGCACATCTTGTTAAAGTATCCCCTAGAAAGTGATGATTATGAGTTTTCATTGCAGCAGCAGCAGCAGCACTAATAACAGCGTCAACAACCTGAAATGCTCTTTTGCCTTACAAAGAAATTTTTAACTAAAAGATGAAGTATTGTCAATCCATATTGCAGTACTGTAAGCTGTACTGCAATAACTAATACAATGTGTGTATTTGCTGTTAGTAGTAACAAAAATATCTGCTGTAATGCATAACAAATCGCGTTTCTCTTTGTCCCTAAGGAGCCTTTTCCTCGCACTGATCATTCCTTTTACAGAGGAAGATAAACTCAGTCACTATAAAGACCTTTCTGAGCGTCTGAAAATGATCCCTTACCGTTTCAACTCTGTTCATTTAAGTCCATCCTTCTTTGCCTGATCTTTTCCAGACGTTTGTAGCGGAGCCTGCGGGCAAAGCCCGCCAGCGGAGCTCCATTGCTAAGGAAATTTGGTAACCTATCAATCCGAGAAATTTTGGTTGTGACGTAATAGTCACGTGACCGTCCGTCCGTACGTCCGTCCGTCCGTCCGTCCGCACAGACTCTGTGGGAGGGGGAGGGGTGTCCCAAGACAACCCGACGGGGGTAGAGAATGCCATCTTTTCTTGGCAGGAAATCGCGCGGTGCTTTTGGGCAACCGGCGTTTTTCTTGGCGGGAAATCGCATGACCATCGTCGCTTTTGAAAAAGAGGTTTCTTTAAAAGCTTAAGCTTCTTTAGCATTTAACGATTGTTCGAGAGTACTGAAGTTTTATACTTGACAAAAAAAACCATCTAATATCCATAAATGGAAAGAAAAAGTTCAAAAGAATACTGGTAGAAGGCGAAAAGTTCAAGTTACGAAAGCTGCATTCAAAGAACTTCATCGCTTTGTTTTCTTCACGGCGGAGAGTTTGCCCTGTTCTGAAACACAACGGAGTAAGTAAAGTTTTTAAAGGGTCTAAGGTACATTATTTCGAGTATTACGATGAAAGAAATTACGTTTTGAAATGGGAATTTGATTTATGCCATTAGAAATGTGTCATTTACTTTTGACTTTAAGAAATTATTAGAAAACGCGCTCAGATTTGTGACAGATTCTTGAATATTTTGCCATGTTCAGCCGATTTCACTTGCGTGGACCGCCCTACGATTTTGGAAGTGTAACGCGAATTGCATTTAAGTATAAACTTACGGGTTTTCGAATAAACTTTTTTCAAAAATGATTTCTCTGTCCATTATTTTGTGTTTGTTTATTCATAACAGTAGGTCTAAGTACAGCCGCAAGACAACTGCACAAGCTTTGCTTTCAATTTTGACTGTCCGGTCTATCTCTTTGTGCAACTGTCGATTTTCTTGTCCTAGAAGTTTTCAATAGTAATAATCTTTTCAGCGAAGCAGTTGTCGGTTGGCTATTTTATCCCAAAAGCTTCCGAAAACAGTTTTGTCCGTTCCTTAAAGCGCTTAACTTTATATAGGCTTACTTCGCATCCGCAAAACTTATGCCGGCATAATAATAATTTAATTAAAGCGTGTTTGGCGTTTCTTTGTTTTGAATCTTGATGGTCTCTAGTTAGAGAACGAAATATAACAGTTATTTGAAAAACTATAAGCGAAGCAGTTGTCGGTTTACACCTATTATATCCGAAAAGCTTCCAAAAACAATTCTGTGCCTTTTTAAAAGCGCTCAAATTTCAGACAATTTGCAGCCGCAGAGTTAAGAATATTTGGACGGTGTTTGTTTATTTGTTTTCAATCTCGATGGTCTCAAGTTAGAGAACGAAATATAAGGGTTACTTAAGTAACTATAAGCGAAGCAGTTTTGAGTTTAAAGCTATTTTATCCGGTAAGTAATGTGTGTTCCTCAAAGTGCTTGAATTGTTTCGCGGCTGCTAAAACCTACGCGACATTTCGTCGATAAGTTTATTACAAGTGCTTCGAAGCTCCCCAGATCCTTTCTTTCGGGTAATCCCAGTAAAATGCCGGTGAAATGTCAGTATAAATTTTTGACCAGACTAATATTTTTATTCAGTGGCAGTTCATGTTATTTGTTAACATCCGAACGCGATGAAGATAACCCATTTA
The DNA here is from genome assembly GCA_964030785.1 of Siderastrea siderea. Classification (NCBI taxonomy): domain Eukaryota; kingdom Metazoa; phylum Cnidaria; class Anthozoa; order Scleractinia; family Rhizangiidae; genus Siderastrea; species Siderastrea siderea. The sequence continues at coordinate 28,876,203 of OZ034970.1, read as the reverse complement.
AACAGTCAAATAATTTTTATTCTGTTTTTGTAAATGAGCGCCGTTTCAAGTTCATTCAAGCGAACAGCCAATAATCCAAGGAGATTTGACAAGCCTTGACAGTTAATGACAGTATATGGAAACATTGCAAACACCAAGCTAGACGGCTCGTGAGTAAAATAATCAAGCTGTGCTCAGCCTCTAGAATGACCTTTCGAGCTTGGTTTTACAGAACAAATCCCCACATATTGGAGGACAATTCGGAACACTTTCAGGCTTTTTGAGGAACACTTTTCGAAAGCGAACGAGCCAAAAAAAGCCCCGAAATATATTTCAGACCGAAAAGTTTCAGGACTATTTTTGAGGAACGAACACCAGTTTATTCCTTCGCGGCTCCGCTTTTAGGCGTGGCTAAATCTATATATTATGTGTGATCTTCTACAACTTAATTAAAGTGGCTTCTTAATAGGGAAAGCTATTGACTTTTTCTCTTCAAACCTTTTAGTTCGACCCACAAATGAAAGACTTCATCTTTTACTCGAACAAATCCAAACCTTGCAAAAGCTCGTGAAGCCTCTTCGCTCTGTTTTCAAGTTGCGCTGTGTTCTTTGTAACCCTTCCCTTTCTTGCCTGTCTGGTCTTTTTAATTATTTTACTGACGGCATCGAAGTCGACAATTATTCGTCTGCTGTTTTGTGACACAATTGACGTGGCTGTATGCTGGGAAGCGTTTCTCGAGTATCTCGCCTTTTTCATCCACTCGCTAACTTCGTCGAAATCAATTAAATTCTCCCTTGGTTCTTCGAGAAGACTCATTTGGACGAGAAGACTCATTTGTTTGCGATGTGGCCGTGATGCCATGTGATCTCTTACCAGGTTACGCATTATTGTTATTTGTTGTTTTATTACGGCTTCCTTTTTCCTTGCCTTCCTTTGCTAAAAGGTAGGAATGGTCCACTGAATCGTTGCTTGAATCCCATGCGCCGACCCTGAAATGTCTAATATTTACATCACTGGCGAAGTGAACGGTGCGAGTAGCATCACTCTCCAGATATTTTTTGTTGTCTACGTCAACTATTGGACTGGACTCTTTCACTGATGACTCCGAATTGAAGGAATTGTGTGCAGTTGATGACGTTGCAGATCTGTGTGGAAAACTTGATCTTTCAGGAGGAGCCAAAGGGTGGATTTGGCCATAATAGCTGTCTGGTGTCACCGAAGAGTAAAATAATTCTCGCTCGCTCTTAGCATCGAACGAATTCCTAGTTGATGGCATCGCATAGCTGTGTAGTGAAAAGGAAGAAGAAAAAAGGTTTGTAGGACCCAAATGAGCAACGAATGAATGGCGTGAAATTGATGACTTTGCACTCTGGTCCTAGTGAAAGGGAGTTAAGAGGAAATACTGAAGGCTGTCTTTGCTCACATAACGATGTTAGAGAATCCAATGATAGTGTAGACCTGGCTGGCGAAAGCCAATAACGTAGGTCATCGGTAGATTCGTTTTGCTCTCCGACTAACATTGAACTTCTGAGAATGGTTGAAGTCTTCATGTCCTCGTAGGATGAATATTGTGAAGCTGGTGACATATCGCACCTCTCTAGGAATAGTTAACTTCCACAAAATTGGGAAGGATCGCTTTGTCCAACGATTGTATTTGTTTGAATTGATGGAATAGCATATCCATCTGGTAAAACGGAGCAACCGAGTCCTATGGGCTCGCTTTGCCCATTGAATGAATTGCGTGGTGTTGATGACATTGCATATCCATCTCGGCAAGGGACGCTAACAAGAGGTTCAAAACTTTCATGTGAGTCATTTGTTTGGGGATTGTTTTTTGTCATGCATTTGCTTGACACCTCAGTATCGTCTGAGACTTCCAGTTTACTACCTTCCTGGGTAACCGTGGTCGAAGAAATCTCTCCTGTTTCTGCCCTTTCTTTCACAGTCTCTCTCTCGTGGCTTGCCGTGGGAGAATGCGCTCTATTTACGCCCAGAAAATTTAAAAAATTTGATAGCAATAAATTAGCCACTTCCATATCGTCGTTTTCTTTGGCTGAGATGTTGGATTCGCTTTGAGCCTCATTTAAAATTGCCACAAACATGTTGATAAGGATGATCATCGTAAGGAAAAGGAAACTTTGGGAGTACAACTTGGCAAGTACTCTGTCCACCTGTTGCAGCTCTGAATGTGGTGCAGGGCCTCCAAGACTCATGAGAAATTGCGACACAATAACCTGCTTTAACGAAGAAAACATGTACACATTTTTGCCGAACAGGAGGAACCCTGCATGTCCATAAGTGACAAAGACGAGGGCGAGAACTACTGTAAAACTCATGACTGGTCGCAGAGACTTTCTCGTCGCCAGTAACAGCACTGTAACATTTTTGTTAAACTTACACAGTCTTAACAGACGCAACACGGCAACGGTGACAGCGATACAGATCATGCTGTTTTCTGTCTGAAACCAGAAACGCGTATCATGAAAGCTGACAGAGACAAACGGATTTCTCTTAAGTTGTCGCAAAACACCTGACGTCTCTACCTCTCTTTGGATGGAAAACGCAATCACAAGTATTGCGCTTATAAATTGAAGCATTTCGAGCCAGTTCCCAATCGATAAAAAGTATGAGCATTTCAACTGAAAAATCCTGATACATTCGCTCACTAAATAATAACCAAGAACAAAGGCGAAGGTAAGAAAAGAGACTAGGTAAACCTCGGTCGCCGTAGAATCAGTTTTAAACAGTGGCATTACTTGGGTTCTCGTGGATGTCCCCAAAATTAATATCCAGATGGAAGCATCTCAAAATATAAGGTAGTAACTGTTAGTAACTTAGTGGCTACGTTGAACGTAGAGAGCTCTACCATGACCACTCTAGTTTGGCGATCTATCCATCCTTTCTTCGTGATGCCGTTTAGAGTCCGTCGGGCCGTTTTTGCCTCGTATCCCAGATTCGCTACGTAACCTCCACCACCGTAAAGAGCGTGCACATCTTGACTTCGATGACTTCCTAGTTCCTCGTCAGATCTGTATTTCCAGTTTTCAGGGCAAGCAATCGTCGACCACTTGAACGAAGTGCTATTCGAAAGTGCGTCCCATCCCATTTTGCCTTCTTCGTCTTCGGAGTAGAAATCATAACAGGAAGATACGGAATTACTAAAAAGGCTTTGCACGTCACAGGAATCTGAAAAAAAGTGGTGTACAAATGAATTGAACGGCAACCCATCTAGACAAACTCACAGTTATTTTGCAAAAATAAGGTCATAGTGCAAGTCTTCCGTGAGCAGCAAGGCAAAAAGGTAAACGTTCAGGGTTACAGAGCAGGGTCGTAGCTAGCCGGGGGGCAGGGGGCAGCTACCCCCCCCCCCCCCCCTGGAGCAGTTGAGCCAGACAAATCAAGTCTGTGGATTGAGGGTTTTCATTATTCAAAGGATTTGCTTTCTGTAGACTCAGTTATTTTGATTGTAGTGACTTGCAGTTGTTTGCCATTTTCATGGCCGGGAATTCGGTTAGTCCACGAGGTGTGCAAACCTTCCCAGCACTCTGCAAAGTTCTTACGATTTTTCTCACCACACCAGTCGGTAGTGTTTCTCGTGAAAGATCCTTCTCTGCTCTGCGTCGTCTGAAGCTGTGGACACGTTCTTCAATGACAGAAAAATGTCTTAGCGGCCTCGGCCTTGCAATGATGCTCAGTCATCGTTGAACCAACTACATGCTAACGCCAAGGGATATTTATCAATGCAAATCAAACTGGAGATATCTTTTATAGGTTAGTTAGCCAAACATCATGCACTATTGTGAAATGTTAAGTGTACTAGTGCTGGGATATACGGTGTGTTTCAAATTAACAGGACCTCGGAAATAATGTTGTAAGCACTGAACACACCTGCCTTTTCACACTTATTCGAGGTCGATTTTTCGGAGACATATCTCATTACAAGTGCTGAAAATAGCGTTTTGGAACCTCCAAATTTGAAAACTTTTCGGGGAGGATACCCCCAGACCCCTTACGGGGCTCGTGCCTTCGGCACTCGCGAGAGTGCCCCCCCCCCCCCCCCTTGACAAAAAACCTACCTACGGCCCTGCAGAGAGAAATCCGATTCACTATAAATTGTAGGAAATAATTAAACCTCTGCCGAAAGGTACGCTTAATGTTAATAATAATTAAAAACAATATTATAATTATAATAAGAACCTTCCCAGAATGCTTTGCACCAGAAAAATTTCAACGCAAAATAACTTAGTTAATTTGTATTCTAAGAGAATGCTGTACCATGTGTTATTTACAACTTCGTGAAAGTTATCTCTCATATTAACGTTAGGGTGGTGACGTCATTATTCACGTGACTATGGCAAAAAATATGTTTTAGCTCACTGCAAGAACAGGCCTCCATCAACTCAAAAGCAGATAACGTGCCCTGATAGTCATTGGAATGGGCAATATGGAAATTGCCAGTTGACATCTGGCATTTGAAAGTTAAGGTGGCTTTGTACAGGAGCATTTCCCAGGGGACTGGTAAGGAGTCAGTAACTATTGTAGTTTAAGGCGGAGAGAAACAAAGCTTGGCTGGTTAACAGTACTTCGCATGAAAGTAACGACCATGATATGCTCACTGTTGTGACGTCATTGGTCACGTGACCAGAGCGCACAGAAAATTCAAATCACTTTAAAACTGCTTTAAGCTCAATAAATTCGTAATTTCTCACAGTAATATCACAGAAAAAATTGCAAGTTATTTAAAAACGTCCATTATTATTTTTCCTTTTGAAAAAAGCACAATGAAAAATAAACCTTAAACTTTTGATAATCCCCTGTTTTGTGAGGTTTTAATATAAATGTAAAAACGAATCAGCATATTTGGTTTCAAACTATGCTCTTTGTAACTACGTTAACAGTTTTTTTTAATTCGTTTTCATAGAGCTTAGGGATGTGAATTTGCACGCACGCGGAGAACTGGACTCTACTGTGACGGACTGTCGGAGAGGGGACTGGTGCTTTTTTTCCATCGCGCCATATTTTGGGGAAGTACTTCATGTCTCGCCGGCTGCACCACGATAACGTCAGCTGTATCGTCATTTTTTTCGCCTGTTTACCTATGCAAATAGTTTTGTCAAGTAAAAACAGGCTAAAAAGCTTTTTGGAAAGCTTTTTTCGTGCTATCTCTCCATAAGAGTGGATAATCCATTTCGAACGGAGAGCGGAAAAGCTATTCCCACACACGTCAAGAACAATTTTCCGTCAAGAAAGCTAAGCTTGAGTGAATTTGTCGTTGTTGCAATTTGTGTTTGTTTTTAGTTAAGCTTAAGCTTAGCAGTTTTGACTCTTCTCTAGGGAGAGAGATTTAGAGTCGATTATTTTGTCCTAGGATTTCTTGTATTTATAGATTCAAATACACTTTTTGGCCTTTGTTGACGTGTTAATAATTAACTATCTGTTTGTTTGCAACAGGACTGAAATTAAAGTACCAGCGCTCACTATTTGTCTGAGCATCAGACTTAAACAGAAGAGCGGACGCCAGTTGAGCTTTGTAAGCTTGGAAATAATTTTTGTATAGAGGGGGATATACTGTAACTTCATTGGTGTTTTTAGAAATGCCGAAAGAACGTCTTTGTTTTGCAAGAGTCACTGATTCCGACTCGCAGCAGTTTGTTTTTAAAACTTGCAATTGCCTCTGTCAAAATTTTATCTTTCTTTACCGTGGGATCGTTGAAAAAGGTCACGTACTGGCCTTAGCTTTGTCTGTGATGATGAATAAGTTTAAAAGGCGTTATATATCAAAGATGCTACTTTTAGCTTAGTTTTGGTCTGCAGAAAACAAAACACTTAACAGCATGATTTCAGGCAACAAAATTTATGATAATGCGAACAAAGGGTACAGTAGAATAGCGTTGCCAGAAATCCACACATGCACATGCACATGTGAGCTTATGTTATGAGAAGTAAAAAGCAAGAGTATTGAAGATGTTGAAGTTACTGAAGATATCGCTTGTATTGGATTTGTGAAACCTGATAGCTGCCTTCTTTGATTTTGAAGTTACAATAAACTACAGTAAGAAAAGATAGGTGAAAATAATATTTTAAAAGTTTTGTTTGTATTGCATGAGACAAACTTTAGTCAGAAGAAAACGTCAATAAGCACAAAATTGGAAATTACCAGAACTGTTTGGTATTGGCAGTTACTCTTTCATTGGAACTTAAAATGAATCTGTTGGCCTTTTGACCAAAATAAGTTTGTATAGTTAATAGTTTAATTTTTGGCACAAGAAGGTGCAGAAATAGGGTCTGTCAGGTGACAGGAAAAGTCGGTAAAAGTCAGTAAAAAAGGGGTCCATTTCAAAAAGTGTAGATCACCAAACATCTAATAGAGTTATAACGAGCGCTACATCGGTCAACGACCACAACAACCAAATCCAGTTCTCAAATAACATTATAATTGCTACACTGTTCTCTACAGTGCAAGATCAGCGCACCAAAAACCACCGTTACAGCGTGTAAGTTCCCCTTATACCTAGTGTTGCATGTATACTACGTTGGTTACTTTTCGTGATACAACGATCCTACATAACTACGCTAATTTTTTGCAATCTTAACGTTTCCTTAGAGCTCGTGCACAACATTTCTATTACAAATAACTGTTTCGTTCATTTCTTAATGGTTTCTTGCCGCTCGTGCACAATAGTTCGAAAATAGCAAAGTTATTATTTTGGCCACCAGTGCTATGTTTGCCTAGAAAGCTTCCTCAGTGTGTGCCCTCACTGGATGACATGATGGATTATCCTGATACTAAAAGTTGAGGTTTGATTACTTAGTGGGCAACTAAGATTCAAAAAAGTTACAATGTTATGCACTTATGAGTGGCCATATGGGGGGGGGGGGGTGACCCTGGGGACATATGCAGGCATGGCGCAGGATTTGTTGACTTTTGTTGAGAATTTTTAGAGCGGGATTAGCGATTTGGATCGTTTTTGCTCTTTTGTAGCAGAATCCCCACGGAAAGACCTGCGGGATTTGTAATGCTGCCGACCCCCACTCCGCTGCTATCTTGAAAATGAACAAGTGCTGTCTACGTGACTGGATATGGACTACAGAACAAGTTCCAAAATGGTGATGGCCTTTTTAGTCTTTTTTTTTTTGTTGTGCAGGTTATATTATTGTTATGATTAAATTTTATTTTTTTACCTTTCTTGAAATAATAATATTGCAGTACTTTACTTTATTCCTGTTACTTTGCTGACAGGCAAACCACTTGCCAAATCAAAAACATATTGCAAAAAAATATTCAACGAATCCTAGTTGTTTTTCCTGACGAGGAAACAATAATATTGTCTCCCTTTCCACTTTCCATTCCATGACTTACAAAGTAAGCCAAACTTCACCACATGCAGTAGACAGGTGGACTTTCTTCGCTTATATTTTATCAACCCTCATCATCACTCCATGGAAGAGGTATTGCTATTTAATAGCAAATGAAAAATTTTAATTGCAATTTGGGAGTCCCTTAAAATAATACACTTTTTGACTTGAGGTTTCATCTGAAAACCATTGTAAATTTGTTGCTGAAAAAAAAGTAGCTTACTGATGTATCCACGGGGGGAGGGACAGTGGTACCTTTTTTGTCGAAAAAATATTGTTCTTTGATGGGGGGATTTGTAAATGTCATTGTGCAAATGCCTGGGGGTTCCCCGGGGTCAACCCCCCGCGATGGCCACTGATAATTGCATTAAAGTTACAAGTTCAAAGTTACAGTTATGAAAATAAATATACCTTCATTGGACTATCTTTCTTTTCTTTCCCTTTGTCTACTCTAAATGTAAATTCATCAATTGTAGTTAATTTTTTAGCTCTGAAGTGGAAAATTGAAAGGCATTCCAAAGTGTTTAGTTGGATCCACAATAAATTCTACATCTAGACACCATTTTGATTTTATTGCAGGGGTTTCAATAAAATTTGAAGTAGGTGGCTGGTTTGAGTAGAGTAACCGACTGTATCAACATGGGGTTTAAAAGAATCTTCAATTTAGAGGAAAAAGTAGCCGACTTCTGTGCCAACACTTTTCATTGGCCGTCTGTGCTTAGTGAAAGCACTGTATTAACATACATGTATGACTCCAGACTTACCCAGAGTTCTATGTAGTAGATTTTCGCACTGCTATCGGCAAACTCACTTGATAATAGACTTAATTTTAACTCGGTTTGGTAAATATGGTATTCCAATTTTTGGCGTTTGACTAGGGAAAATTGAGGACCATTTTTTTATGTAATAAAGTCAGAATATTGCATGTCCGTTTGTGGATACGAATTTTATCTTCTTGCGTTCAAATCGATGTCCAGTTAATCGAAGATAAAATTTGTATCCACACGTGTGCATGCAATATCCTTTATATTTTCTCTATGCTGATGAAAAGAAAGAAAGAGTGCATCTCGGAATGACCTACTCCTTTAAGACTAGTGTAAGATTATATCAGCAATCCTGGATTTTCTTCATGTCATTAAGCGTGATCAACAGGAATAAATTTTTGTTTTGCTAAATTGTATCAGCAATCCTGTGTTGCAAACCCTTTTTACAAATCTGTTTTACAAATCTGCATTTTAGGGTTAGGGTTAGGTTGCTCAAAGTTATTGAGATACTCTGTGATTCCCAAATCAAGAAGATAATTCAGAGCCAAATTCATGATCCATGGTGGTCTGTAGGATTGAATGGATCAAGTGAAATTCAATGACAACAGCTGAGAACCTAAAAACAGCAGGCAGTTTTTCTAGAAAAAAAATCATCAAAAACCATGCATAATTCTATTGTGGCATTATTATGTAAATTAATAGGTTCCAGAACCTTGAAATTGAATACTTGAAATTTGATATATTTGTATGCATTATGTTTGACTGTTTATAACTAACACTTTGACCAGGAATATGCACTAAAACCTTCTAAATATTTTTGGCCAGTGGATAGATACTGATTGGTCCGTCTCTCCTTGAAGCTATTACAAAAAAAAATTCCTTTCTTGAAGAGGCGTTGAATTAACGCAGATGCCTATCGAACAATTACAGACAGCACAATTGAGTGAACGGGTTAAGCATTTTAAAACAAACAAACAAACAAACAAATCAGTGGAATCAATTAAATGTGAGTGAAATTACAGTGAAATTCAGACAGGTCATGGACCAGTTGGTCAAAATTGTAATTATATAATTTGGTAATCAAGAGTAATTAATGTGCTAGAATTATTAAGAACGATGCCCCCTAATACAGGTGTATAATTTTTGCAAAGATTATGACTATGGGGAATAAGTAGATCTTAGCAAAGGTAATTGGAATGCAAAAAGAAAAATGTGGGTAACAACGCATTTTTCAGAGATAATTAAGCAACAAATAATTCTAAAAAAGCGTTAAAATACAAAAGAATGTATTGCAATTTCTTTTCAAATTTAAGCTTAATTATCTCTGATAAATGCATGGGTACCCCTAAGTTTCGTTTTCGATTCTGATAGCCCTTGCTAAGATCTGCTTTTTCCACATAGTATTAAACCGCGCAAAAATATTGTTGTCAGTATTAGTGGGCAAATTCCTTAAGAAACCCGAATATCCTGAGATGCACAGAACAAATGCGCAGTAACAAAAGGAGGTACCATCCTTAAAAAGGGATTTTTCAATGTACTGTTTGAGCTCACTTTTGCTAACAAACTAGAGGTGGCTCATGTTTCTCCCTACTACTTTCATGCTCTCTGATTACTTCCTTGCATGCTTTATAACAGAAGAAAGCACAGTTGCTGTACAATTTCTTTTTAATGGGCGGCTTAAATTCTTCAAAAAAAAAACAAGCATCCCTTGAAGTCTTTTTTTATTAAACACTGTGGTATAGCTTTACTAATTTAATAATGAAGTTTCTCCTTTAGATTAAGAATTATGCAATATTTGTAATGACTTAGAAGCTGCATGTGCAGAAAAATGGCACTATTTGCGTTCTTTTAACTCACAATTAAAGCATGCTCAACTTCTAAAATGCTTTAGAAATACGAGAATGTGTAATTCAAGTGTTAAACTTAAGAGAAATACTTTTACTTTTAGTACTGTAGATCAGTATCAACCTTGAAGATGCCGAAGGCACAATTTTGGACAAACAAAATGATCAGCAACCTAAGGAAGTGTGGTGAAATAGCAAAAGAGAAAGAAAAAGAACAGCCTGGTTTGTTGTTTTGTAGTTTGCTTGAGGCTGAGTGGATGAATCTGCACCCCCGAACCAAATTTAATGCTGTCCGTTTGATGCAAAAACATCAAGCTATTAGGGGTGAGGACAATGTTGGAGATGTAAGGAAAGCTGGTGATGCAGAGGAACAGAATGGTCAAGATGTTGATGTTAAACTGGATGAAGGGGATGGTCAGAAATTTGATACTTTGTGGACACCAGAAATGCTAGATAATCTTGAGAAGTGTAAAGAGAAAGCCTTGAAGATTCAAGACGCTATGAAGAAAAGGAACATCAAGCTTTCGTACATGAAGATCATGCACAAAGAATGGCTGAAGCTGTATCCAAATAGCACACATCCAGCTAACAATTTACAAACACGGCTATTTGCTCATCAAAAGCAAAAGAAGAAGAACAAGGTTAAAGCTGATAAACTTGCTGGCAAGACTGAGTGGACACAAGAAATGCTCTATAATCTTCAGAAATGCCACTGCATTGCATTGAAAGCCAAACAGGATATGAAAGGGCATGGTACTAGTATGTCATACATGAATGTCATGGTCAAAGAGTGGAAAAAACTATATCCTGATAGCACGTTGTCTCAGTATGCTCTACATGCAAGGCTGTGGAAGTACCAAAAGGAGAAGACCTCACAGTGCAATGTAGAGAATGATGTTGTTAACCATGATGAGGTTAGCGCAGCTCAGAAAGGTGATGATAAAGAAGCGCAAAAGAACACCTGGTTGCCCAAGCATGCAAATATGCCTGAAGACCAAAGAGTGCTGTATTCCATGAAAGTGTTTGGTCAGCGTCATGCGAGCAAGCCATTATTTGATGGGATCTGTTACAACTGTGGGATGATGCTTTTTAGTCGTATTTCAGAGGGTCACAAGTTCCTGATCCACAAAGATGTACTAAATGCTGATCATGCTCCTGTAGACAGCCTCTATGAGGATATGCCGACATTGCCATTTAAGAAGTCTGATGTGCAGTGGTATTCGTGCTAGCTGTGCAGTAAAGGCATTCGTGAATTGTTTCCATGCGTTGATCCGGAAACAGGGTTGCAGAAAGTTCCTGAAGAAATGAAAACTCTGAAGTCACCATATGAGCGTGGCCAGGTGTCCCTCTGTGGATTGTTTTCCACAACGCTGAAACGAGCTGATCCCTTCAGGAAAGTGTGGCCTCACATTTCAGGAGAAGTGAACATCCTCCACAAGTTAAACCGCCACTACTATGGAATGTATGGCTTTTTAGTGGCCAAAGAGAAGCCAGTGGAAAAAGAAGGATCGCACCAAAGAATTGCAGCAGCATTGAAGTGGCTGAGATCAAACAACCCATTGTATGCAAATTTCTTTAGCAACTACGAGACTCTCTACAGGTTCAGGCCAGAGAATCCTTTGTCTGTTGCATTTGCCCATGGGGTGAAAGATGCTAAGGGTGGTCCACTGGAGGAACAGCTGGGTCAAGAGACTGCTGCATTGCTGAGTATGAGGATGTTGCTGGAATCCAGCATCCAGAGAGAAAAGATCCTGAAGAAGTTACTAAGGCAGAAAGGGACATCTTATCCACAACAAAGGTGACGTACCAGGATCCTAACCTCGAAGCTAAAGCTTGGCCCCACCTCTTTCCTTATGGTACCGGAAGCTGGGCTTATGGGCTGTCCTTAACTCCCACTGAGTATTGCAAGCTAAGACGTCTCAACTATGATAACAGATGGCGTAAAGACCCCCAGTGGGCGTTCTTCTGGTTTGATCGACTAACCAAGAGTCGCATTTTCTATTACAACCGAGCCAGAAAGGTAAGACGCACAGGTAGAGATGAGCCACTGACATCAGAGAAGATAAAAAGAGAGAGCCCGTATGATGTGTATGGTACAGAAGTCCCAAATACCATCCCTGGTAGCAAGGGCTACTGGAGTAGCCGTCTGCTTGATGTCTTGGCGATGAGTAGAGAGTTGGGGAAACCAGACTTCTTTGTGATCTTAACTCAAAATGATGCATAGCCAGAGCTAAAGGCACACATTACTTATGGAGCTGGAGAAACTGCCAAGGGCTTAGACTTTGACGAGTCCCTGCCTGAGCACACGTGTCAGGATCCCGCCATGGAATTTCCCACTGAAACGGTCGTGGCATTTCATAAGCGCTTCAAGCTGTTTAGAGAGAAAGTTCTCGAAGATGCAAATGGCCCACTAGGTCAAGTGAATGATTACTGGTGGAGAATTGAGTACCAGCGACGTGGAACTTTGCACATTCATATGGTAGTGTGGTGCGAGCCAGGCACAATTCCAGAAGATGCAGTCATTGCCGAGGTCCCCCGTAGTGAGGACGTTGATGACCAGTTTACGTACGCTTGTCGTTCGTACGTCCAAAAATTTCAGATCCACTGCACCTGTGTTCCAGAAAGATGTTTCAAAGGTCCTGGTGGAAAGGTCCTTGATCACTGCAAGTATGGGTTTCCTTTTGACATCGAAGAGGATGACAGACCTGATGAGAATGGCATGCGAATGTTGTATAGGAGAAGGTGCAAAGAAGACAGCAGAGTGGTTCCATACAACTTACCCATCTTGCTTTTGATGGGTGCCCATGTCAACATCCAACGAGTGACATCTGGTGGTTGGGAGCTGTACCTTGCTAAATATGTTGCCAAAGCTGAACCGTCATTAGATTTGAAATTGCCAGAAGATACATCCGAATCTGAGCGATATCTAAGGACCCGTGTAGTGGGAAGGCTGGAAGTGGAGAACAACCTTCTGGACTTTAATGTTTGCAGATCAAGCCGTACTATCATTTATCTTCAGACCTCAATCAAGCCTGATTATGGTTTTCTGAAAAGGAAGCAACATCTGCCTGAAGATCCCACCTCCACTGATGTCTTTTATGACACACTATTTGACAAGTATCTTGACAGGCCAGACGAATTGCAAGATGTTTTATATCCAGACTACATTCACCATTACATGATTGGCACAACTCAGGTCTCACGGATTCCACGTGATCGTGTAGCATGTACAGGTGATGATGAATGTACTGGTGACGATGGTGGTGATAGTAGTTTAGATGATGAAGAAGCAGAAGCAGTCCCTAGCAACATTAAATGCAATGAGACATGTAAGCGTGGAAGATCAAGTGGTAAAGAATTGCATGAAGTGCCAAGTAAAAGGTCCAGAGATACATCAGAGCAAGGTAGAGGAGCTTCTTCAGTGAGGAAGGAGGTTCCATTGATTGACGAAAAGAGAAGAACCATCAAAAAGAGAAAGGTTGGCAATGAGGCTATTCCGCGTTGGCAGTTTTTCATTCCTACTGGTGAACAGCAAGAGAAGTATTATGAACAAAAGCTACTGCTGAATGTACCGCTGACAAGAGAAGACATTGCGTCCATATTCTCAGAGAACAACTCGTCAAAGACTTTCTTGGAAGAATGTGCAATTCGAGGTCTACTTGACGAGGTAAATGATGGAATGAATGCTCTGAAGGAAGCCAACAGTCGGGGATTTTCAATGGAGCAACTTCAAAAGTTGGCACAGACTCTGGTAGATTGCAATATGCTATCAAATGAAGCCAGTGAAAATTTCCTTGGAGAAGTGTCAGAATCAAGACCAAAGCTAGAGCGAGAAGGAGAGGTCACAGAAACTGACATCTTAAATGGAGACGGAATCATGGCTGACTTGGCACCAAAAGTGGAGAAGTGCGACTTGGCTGCCATGGTGGAAACCCTGACGCCCACACAGCGCAAGGTGTATGATTGGGTTGCAGAAAAGTTGTCCAAGGGTGAACAGATTCAGGCCTGTATTTGTCGTCCAGCGGGCACTGGGAAATCTTACCTACTGAGAGCCATCGTGGAGCTTATGAAGCAGGTTGCAAACATACCGGTTGCCAAGTTGGGAACGACAGGTGTTTCAGCTGTTGTAGTAAGTCCCGTACGAAAATCTATGGCCTGACACAAGCAAAATTCCAGCCAGACAAATGTCCCGCTAAACAGAGAGAATTGAGCGAGAAAAAACTCAAATTCAGGCTGACACGAGCAGGAAAAATGAACGAGAATGGAACGAGACATTTGTACCGCCGCGAAATTGGAGCGCCTTTATGAGCGGTAATCTGGCGAGGTTCAGGCCCGATTCACGGTAGGAAAAATCCCGCTGGCGAGCGAGACGACAACAGCGGTTTTAATGGTTCGAGTAGCTCCATATCTCTATATATAACTAGTACAACGAACAACAATTTCAAAATACATGTGTTAGGTTTATTTTGTAACCTTTGTACACGATAAAATTGCATTAGTGGTGTAAGACGCTAAAGTAGCACACGTTGTAATAAAGGTAACACCTACAACATTTTTTATAGCTAGGCAAAGGTTAACCTGGACTTGATATTTTTACGGCACGGAGCTCGAAGGAAACTACAATTATTTCTCATGATCAATGTCGAACTCGGCAGTATAAAATGTAGATAATCATGTGCCACTGATAATTATAATTTTCAAGGACACTTTGCTCACCTCAGTATTTGTGGTCAGTTCTTCCATATTCTTTCCCTTGTGGAAAAATGGACTTAAATACAATTCGAGAGTGACTTCAATTTGCAGCAATTTGCAGCAGATCAAAGAACCTAAATTTATCGTGGCGAACATTATCCTTTGGAGCCAATCCGACAGAGCAGACATTTACAAAACGGCTTCAGATCTTCGCTCCAGGAAAGCAAAACATTAAAATCGTTTCCCAACTGAACTGCATAAGTACTTCTCGCTAAAACTGTCCGCGCTTTTCTAGAATGTCGGTCGAGAATGTTTTCACGTCAATTTTGTAATGCGATCGGGCAGGATAATAAGAAAACAATCGTTTCACAAAAGTTGGCCAATTACATTTACGCCTCAGCTGTCCCAAGGAAACTTTGCGATAAAATCCGACGCATGCCTGTCACGAAATGTGGAGTAATGGTGCTTTATTCGCCGAAACTGTTCAGAATCTTCCACTTGGAAAAATATTTTTTCAGTGCATTGTCATAAAATAAAACACACATGTTACTAAACATCATTTTCTCTTAAATGCATCCTCTGTTTTGACCACATGGTGGTGCTATTAAAAAACCGACATGAAAGTTTAATCATTTGGAGATAACTGTTAGGCATTGAATTTTGCATAATTTTCTTCGATGTTGACTGTATGTGGTAAAACAATTTTGTCTTTGTTTTTGTCTCCTAGGTCCAAGGTATGGAGCCAAAGCAAGTGTATGTTCTTATGAACGAAATCTTCTTTGCCTCTGGTCAAGCCTACGTTGCTGTAAGCCGAGTGAGGCGTTTGGAAGACCTTTACCTTTACCTACTTGGCTGACCGTCAGAGAGAACTGCGGAAGTGGATGGAAAGTGTGGACTTGTGTGCTGAAAGAGATTCCACAGAGTCTTCACGACCTCCCATGCCAAAACTACCAGAGCAGACATTCTTAAAGAAACAGAAACTTAAGAAAGGTATTGAAAATGCTACTTGTCCCAAAAGTGCAGGAGAGCAAGAATGCAGCAAAGTCTTGAAAGACTGGGAAGGTAATATATTGCATGGCACAAAGCATTCTTCAACAGTGTGTACACTAGCATCCCAATTGTTGGTTGGCTCAGTAGACAACACACCCTTAGATATCCACGTAGCAAATTCTAGACAAATTATCAAAAAAGGTACTAATCAGTCTGGCGTGTACTTTCTGATAGATAGCATTCGATCACTGGAACCTACAACATTCTCAGAGGACACACATAACTTGGCACAAGATGTAGATGAATATCTTCACCCTGTCTTGTCGTATTGGTACAGGCCAACTGAAACACCACCTGATGGCAACTGTCTCTGGCATATGATCTCCCTTGGCCTCTGTGGAAGCACAGCATTAATGCCCGTTCTTCGACTGGTGACAGCTTTTAGACTTTTGGAAAATGAAGATTATTTCCAGCACTTGATACAGCAGAATGAGCATGCCAATCTTAGTTTTGAACAACAAGTGGCAGTTGCATTGCGTTTTGGTGCATGGGGTGGTGAAATGCACTTACATGCTCTCTCCATTGCACTCCATAGACCAATGTACATTTACACCTCATCTCTGGAACCAGATGGACTTAACGTGTATCTATCTGCCTCTGACAGTGAAGACCTTCAGGACCACTTTAGAAATAGAGTCAGGGAAACCACTCAGCACTTTGTGTACAAACCACCTGGTGCAGATTCTGAGATATCTGGAAGAGATCCTTTGTGTGGGTTTTTTATGGGCTTACATTATACAGCCCTACTACCCCAGTCATCAGAGCCTGTTCGTTTTGTTCCAACAAGTAACATAACTGGTCGGGGAAACAGGTATTTGCTCAATGTCTACTTCAGGCAGCCAGTACTGGATTTTTCTTCAATTGCCCATGAAGAGTGAATGAAAGCATCTGTATGTATTTTTTGTCATGCACCCTGCTACATACCTTTATTCTTAAGACATACATGTAGCATAAAACTAAAATATCATTGTTTGTTGGTTCGAGGGATAACAGTGACTCAAAATAATGTGTAAAGTTGAGAGGCAAATTGTTGCAAGCCAGATGGTACATGCATAATTACGGCCGGGTGATGAAAAAGATGGCTGGAAGTTGAATGGCAGATGCCAGCTCTAGTTCTGTCAGAGCAGATGGCAGCCGTCAGTAGATTGTTAGCAGATGCCACCTACACAGTTGATGGTCATCAAATGGCAGCTAGCAATAATGGCTCTGGAATGCTGGGTAACTGGAGCTGTAAAATTCAGAAACTACATAGCAACTGTATTTACAGTGTACCTATGTTTTAAGTTACCAGACAGCATGAGCCACCATAAAAAAATATATTATGTTATAAGTTCAAAACAGGTTTTTAATGTCAATTCATGACCGGATAAAAACTATAGTCATGCAAT
Source organism: Siderastrea siderea (assembly GCA_964030785.1). Classification (NCBI taxonomy): domain Eukaryota; kingdom Metazoa; phylum Cnidaria; class Anthozoa; order Scleractinia; family Rhizangiidae; genus Siderastrea; species Siderastrea siderea. The sequence continues at coordinate 28,859,130 of OZ034970.1, read as the reverse complement.
CAAATTGCATTGTCATTAATTAAACATTTGTGAGCTCAAGAATCCAATGTCGGTGAATGCACTTATACTTTTTATATAAGGAAGTGTGTTTCTCAATGGAAAATAAACGAGGTAATACCAGCACAAATTTTCAATGTCATTGCATTTCGTATGACCAAAAACACATTTTGATGTTCAGAAAAGCAAAATGCTAACCAGATGGATCCTGCTTGCAATGTGCTTTATCTGAGTAGTTTATATTTTCTTTACACTCAAAACAGAAGAATGATTCCTGGAAGAGTGAAAGACAGTGTAATTAATTGTTACAAATAAAAATTATGTTGATTTGACATGTCAACTAAATGTTGTACAAATATCTTTGTTTGTTCTATCATAACCTATTATGGCTCACAAAGCATAGAAAAAAATTGGAAATAATTTGCAAGGTAAGGTTGTTAAAATTTTCTACTAATAATTAAAATCACTTGTGTTGTATCATGTCTATCAGCAACATGCATTGTTGTTTTTTGGGAGAAGTACAAATTTCATAGAAATGCAGTAAATTTTTACAAAACAGATAACCATAAAAAAATTAACCAATGTTTAAATGTTACAGTTATAGACTGCACATTGGAGGAGGTTGGCAACCAATACATGACTCCAGGTATGTTCAAAGAAAACCAGACAAGAAAAAAGGTACAGTTATCAAGTCATACAATCATGTAGTCTGACTTCACTCCCATCATTTCCATAGTTTGCTCTACTAGGGTTAACTTACTAATAAATGTTTTTTGGCCTTTTTGTCATATACAGATGACAACTATGAAAGACAATCAATCAGTGATCCACCAAGAATTTGTGGACACCTTACAGCTGTACATTACAGGTTAGTGACAAAGCATTCTAATCTTAGATAACTCCAATAGCATGGATGCATGTTAATGTTAGAACACATTCCAACTTAACAGCCAAATGTTTATTGGAGCGAGGAGAAAAAAACGAGAAGAGACTGGGGTTCGCTCCAGTTTTTCGCTCGGCTATTTCACACGCCTTCTCGACTATCCAGAAAGGGACTGCTAGCAGTCTAGTCATAAATCCCAATGGGTAGGTGATTTGTGGGGTTTAAAAAAATTGATTTGCATTTCTATTACACTAACTACAATTCATATATCCAAACAGAATACCATCAATGTGATGTTCAGTGATACAGTAAGAATTTGATTAGTGGACAATTTACATTATACAGATGAGGGAAACAATGCATTCCAAAGTGAGATAAAATACAAAAGCAGGCAATAGCTCAGTTTAAAAATTGATGTTTTTTATCATTCCATATCAAAACAGAATATCATTGGCCTAATGTCCGCATACAGTATACACATTAGTAGCCATATCCATCAGTGTTAGCAAGGCCGGATATTTAGCCATGCAGCACTGCTAGAGGCCCTGCCATTCGAAACAATTTCTGCCTCCTCATAACATCTAAATTTCAACGTAAACTTGACTGAAGAATCTACAAACTGTAATAACACACAGCAAATTGACTTTAAATATCCATTGCTAGCCAACTGCAGTCGTACTCCTAATCACTGTTAAATCAGCCATATGATAAAAATTAATGGTTGTTGACTGAGTTAGGTTGGGTGAGAGGGCAAAAGCAAAAGCACAGACCTTCAGCTAAATATTTTCTTGTTGGGCCCTCCTTCCCAGCCAATGAATAGTACATAAAATTGGTCATGTGATAAAAATGTTTATTGACTGCAGAGTTATAAGTTTAGATGGATGGAAAAAATATTTTGATCTTGGTGTTAGCACACGGCATGCTCTCTTCATAGACCATGACATGGGTGATGCTCCTTGTACCAAGTCAGTATTGTGTTGTTCTATTACCAGTATAGTCAAGCCAGTTGGATTACTGTTCTATACCAATACAGCATTGTTTTTGTGTTGTCCTCATATTGACGTAACCCGTGACTTGGTGTATATGGCGCACCGCACTCCATGACCTTGACCCAGACATTTTCCTGTTTGGTCCTGTGAGATCTTTGCAAAAATGTTCACTAGCAATGGATACACACTGCTTTTCTTTTCATTTTGCAGAATGTTAAGGAGATGCATATCAAAGTTGACTTCCTTCAATTGGCATTCTTCCTGACCAAATGTGGACACCCTTTGTAGAAAATTTGTGGACTTCAGAGCTTGGCATATCTGAAAGATTTCATATTGAAGTACTGTATCTGCTTCCTGTAGAAGCTCAATATATTATGTCACTTATGTGAGAAGTTCAACTAACTTCACTGAAAAGCTATTGCAAATAGTTACATATTGTTTGAACGTGGGCAAAAAATAATAACTAAGTAGAACAACAGGTAACCAGTTTTGAGGTACTGTAGCCAGTGGCATTGAACTTGGTGTTGAACTGTGCATATCAACATTTGCATAGAGCAGTTTTCAATGGGGTGGCAAAAGTAATTCATGTTTGATTTGGTTTTGCATTATTCGTTCTGTGGTTAGTTAGAAAAATTGCCCACTTTCTCAACCAGCTCCTTTTTTTAGCGAAAACGAATCTTCTCTTTGTACGCACATGTTAATTCTCATCTTTGATTCCATATACATATTTACTTCATTGGTAATTACCCTGGTTGAAACCTGCACTATTTTATATTAGTTATCATAACTACAACAAAAGTCTCAAATCTGATTGGCTATCAGCAGCATTGATAAGAACAATAATGGGTCTTTCTAAGCATTATGCCTCAGTAGATTATTGGTCAGTGCTCATCATAACACCTGAAATATTAGCGCAGTTATACTTGAATGACTTCTTTTTATCTGAAAAGTTATGGAAAAGAAACGGTTCATCGTTTATTCTCCTGAAAGTTGAAGCATCTGTCACTATTTTTCTTAAATTTTGTTATAGATTGAGATTGCTTATCATTAATTAATAACAGTACTGACATTGCTCTCCGACTATGTCCTTTGCTGATCGTTGTAACAAGGGTATCAAACTTAAGAAGGATTTCTATGAAAGAAAAAGTTGTTATATTAATTACTTGACTTGAATGTTAATAAAAAATTCTTACCAGGATATTGCAGAGGACGCCTTTTTAATCGTGTTAATACATATTATTGAGCTAGTGTTAGGTTCTTTTTGTGGAAAATAAGTGTTCGAGCGAGATCAATATTCCCCAATACGAACCTAACAAGCTAGTTCAATAAAGGTTTTGTTATCACGGCTCTTTAAGGGGTTTTCTCTTCGTGGCTCAATTTCGTTTGAGGAGAAACAAGTAGAAAAAAAACCCTCTGGAACTCTAGTAGGTTTTGAGCGGGTGTGTGCCAGAAAGGCCTCAGGAGGGTAAGCCTCTTACAAACACTGCGTCTGACAATTTTCCGCGATTTGCAAAAGAAAAACAATTTTCTTTTCCCGGTGGCACGCACACACCTCCCACACACCCTCTTTTATCGTCCAATCGTGTTGACGAAAGTCGCGTCTTGCCAATCACGCATTCACACACCTCCAATCACACCCTAAAAAATTATCCAATCACATTCAAAATTAGAGAAAGCTGTCAATCATGGTGCAGGGTGCCAGACCTCTTTTCGCGCCGGCCAATGCTGGTGCACCCTTTACGCGAACTTCGCACAAAATGACCGAGCTAGAGAAGTTATCGCTCTTTACTGTTGTTACAGCACTTGAGCAAAACGAAATAGTTCCCAAACACATTATCTACTCGAGGATAGAACAACTGCCGATTCCACTGCTTCTAAAAGAGCGCATGAAATCACATTACGTGCAGTGGAAGTTGCAACCGATTTTGATAAAGTTTACCTTGGAGTTCAACAAAACTATAGCCGTACCCAGAGAAGTTCAATTTCATATTTACGGTTTGTATGGTATTTGCGGGTTATTTTTTGACGAGGAAACAAAACTGCTACTGCAAATAGAGCAACATGACTGCCAAGAGGTGAATGTATGGTGGAATGCCGTCAGTCAATACACGAAAGGTGATTTGCGTCAAAAGGTATGTATGATTTTTACTAAATTTGGTGTTCCTGTTTCGCTGGGAGACTTAAAATCACAATGCTATGGCAGGATTCTAATGAACTTTAACAGGGGAATTGTTCTAATGCGATGGAAAGGAGACCAAGATAACAACTGGCTAGATGATATCCTGCAGTGGAGGAAGAGCGCATTACGGCACGCAGGGATTTCTGCAGCTCCAGGAAAACTGCAGACGTTAGCAGTGTTTCGTTCCATGGGTTCAGAAAGCGAAGTGCCAATAGAAATTTCCAGCTTGCGACGTGAGTAGTACATTGGGCTCATATGGGCCACTTGGCCTCGTTTTGATGTGAGGATGACGTCATGACCGGAACCGGAAGTCACGTGTTTTTAGGAGGGGGAAACCGCTGACCAGGTGGAAAAAAGGGATCGCGGGCTCATGGAACCGGAAGTGATGTGTTTTGGAATGGGAAACCGCTGACGAGTAGGAAAAAGGGATCGTGGGCTCATGAAACTGGAGTCACGTGTTTTGGAATGGGAAACCGCTGACCAGTCGGAAAAAAGGATCGCGGGCGCAGGATAGGGTAAAACCGCTGGAGAAACGCGGGCTCAAAGTCCAAAGTCCAATTCAAGCATCGGGGGTAGGTATAAAAGGGTAAACCCTGGGTGAGGGAGTAGTCACGATGAGTTTCTACATCACCCTTATCAGTGATCAAGCACAAGGCACGGGACAAAAATTTACGGCCAGACTTCCTCATTCACATTATTTGGTAGAAGATGATTGGGAAGCAGCCCTAGTTCATATCTCACACCCTGGTTTTTATGAACAATGGGGAGATCAAACCAAGGAGAATTGGCCGCAAGAAGATAGTCAAAAACATTGGATGAAAACAGATGTTAGATACATACCAAAACGTGCCGAGGGAACAGCTCCCATTCAAGTGACCAAACAAATCCATTTACCACCAGGGTATTACCACAATTTGAAAGAAGCATGGATTGCCATCGCTTACGAAATAGAAAAACAACACATGGAAGTCATGATGGATATAACCAAAATGAACGTGGACGATCTAGGGAAACGACAACAACTAGCCGCTCTCAACCTGGCTCAACCCTACGTGAAAATCACCAATGCCGGCATTGCCTCCGAATTAGATTCCCTGTATGTACTCATTCCAGCCAACATGCAATTTGAAATGGAATGGAAATTGGCTGGCCTGATGGGACTGGTCAAAGATGGAAAGCCAACGCAGAGAATTGTCCAAGAAAAAAATTATTTGGTGAAACATATCGTGGATTACGACGATCGCAACAAATGGGAAGTAACGAAAGGTCCTGCCAACAAATATCCACCTTTTGGTCATGTCTCGGTCAGCTTTACCCACCCCGATTTCGAGTATGAGTTGTTCTTGGGTCCGAATCTTAGTCGACAACCATTTCCCAGTACGCAAACGGTCAAACCGCAACAAGGACAACAACAATTGATGATTTACACGGATCTGGTTGCCCAGAGCATTGTGGGAAATCAAGAAAAAGGATTTTTACGTACCTTGGATGCCGGCAATACCGACCATCAATTTGATACCACTGAAAGGATGTATTTTCCTCTTGGCAAAACCATCTTTGACAGCATTGAGATGGACATTCAAACAGCTGACGGTCAACCAGCACCGTTTAATCAAGGCAGAACCATCATTACCCTTGAACTCTCCAGAAAAAGTCAACGATAACTACTTAGATTGCTTTAGTGAAGAACCGAGGAATAAAATGGCTTACCGCTATCCGTGGGTGTTGCTTGCTTGCTTGCTTGCTTGACTGCTTGCTGGCTTGGGAGTGAAAAATAGAATGGGACGGTGGTTTTTTATAGAGAAACAAAAAGGTCCCGTGGGAGGGTAAGGAACCAATGAGAGGGAGACCCCATGATGCTTTGGGATGGGAAGAGGTGGGGGGAGCCCCCTCCCCCCTCCTTAGATAGTCCATGGTGCATTGCGCGGATCAGAGTATATAAGTCAAGGGAGGCCCCAGGACGTCACTCCTAGCTTTGAGTTCGTGCTTGGTTGACTTTTGTCTGTTGCTATTGCAAAAAATGTCCGAAACGAGAAGAGCATTGGGTTCCCTGTGTAGTGTAGTGAATGTGGGAGGAGTAGATGCGTTGAGGAGGAGAGTTGGCCCGGAGCAATCGCCCGTCCAGCGCCAAATTACGCGCATGTACCAAAGGCGAGAGGAATCATGGCGTCCCCTGAATCGACAACGCGTGGAGGCCTTCATCCGTTTGTTTATGCTGTGCTTTGTTGAGCCGGAGAATGGGTTACCTCTTCAACCAGTGACTTATCGTAGGTTAAAGAGAGCGCTGGCGCATCGCATCATCCCTTGGATTGAGCGATGGGTAGAACCGACCATGGAGGAGCGATATTGGCCAATTAGCATGGGGCTGTTTGAGCAACTTGATTTTTATATGGCTGCGCATCTGCCGGAACTATACTGTGGTCATTCATGGTTGGCCATTAGTCATTTTTATCGAGAAGTAAAGAAACATGAGGAACGGGAGGGAAGAAAGGAGCGAGCCAGTCGTGTACGACGTGTTTTATTTGTGTAAATAGACTTTGAACATTCCTCTTGAGTTTTTTTTTTTATTGTGAGTCAAGGGTACTGTGAGTCAAGAGACATTATTTATGATGAACGTGCAAACTCAGTGATGTCAGTTTTTAAAATTTTTTAATTAAAAAAAGAGTTGATGTTTTTTACAAATGGTTGTTTGTGTTCTTTGCCACGCGGGTGGGGCGCTCCTATTTACAATTGAAAAAAGCTATCTACAGTTTGAAAAATAAAAACTAAAAGAAAGCTATGTACAATTGGAAAAAATTAAAACTAAAAATGGATATGTACAGTTTGAAAAATTAAAAAATGGCTATGTACAATTACAAATGAAAGTCTTCCAGTTCCATGCGTAATTGATCAATGTTCTCGGGTAGACAGAACGTGCGATTGAATAAGGCTTGAATTTCGGCTCGGGTTTTGTCGTCCACATCCCGGGATCCCACGATAGCACTGCTTTGATGAAGGGTGGGCTTTTTGGGTCCCCAAGGAACAAATTGACTGCCAGTGACAAGGGTGGCGGCATTCTCGTTGACTTGGTAGTAATGGTCCGAGCGGTACCATGATTGACTGGGTATGTCAAACAGGTAGACGGGTTTGCCTTGATCCATAGCCAATTGCACGGTCCAACCAGTGCCTCCTTTCACCCGTTTATGATCCTGTTCCAAGATGCCAAAGGCATAGATCGTATGGGCTTTTTTGGCCAATTGATAATTGCGTTGGAGCAATTGCAGAGTGTAAAAATGACTGGGCATTTTTTTCCCTAGTTTCTCAGCTGCCTGGTGAAGATGTGGGTTGGCCAACATCAAAACTTCCACAGTGGACGGGGTGATGAAGGTAGCTCGAGGATGGTTCGGGGGGACGAGGACTTCTAGTTGTATCCCAAAGTGTTTGGCATGTTCTTCGACGAGTGCATCTGTACCTTTGGCTCCCCCGGTGTAGACCACATGTCCATGACCCACCTGGAGTTCCAAGGCACCGAGATCTTGTTCTCCGATCATGTCAATGTCTGGGGGCATTGCTTTGAGAATGATAATTCAGGGACCAAGGGAACTCCTTAAATAGGGACAGTTGACCAATGGGAAGACAAGAAGTCCTTATTTGAATAGGAAAAAGCTGACCAATGGGAAGACAAGAAGTCCTTATATGGGTAGGATAAGCTGACCAATGACAGGTAAGGGCCCAACGTATAAAAAGGCATGGGCGGTAGGGGTGAAAACAACCTTTGAGTACGATGTCTGTCGATCGGAAGAGAAAGCCAAGCGTACACCCTGCGGGGAAGAAGAAAAAGAAAGAGAATGTGGACTGTGATCCTGTGGTGCGCAAAGTGGTCGAAGACACCCGAGCTGCAGTGGAAGATATGATGAAAGAATTGAATGACATGGTGGAGCAATCTACACCACTACCCCCATCACCTCAATTCACATTGACGCCCGTGTATGATCCCCCCAGTTCGGTGGACACTATGGTATGCCCTTGCCATGATGTACGTTTGGAGGCCCGAGAATCTCAAAAGGGATGGAAGTATGTAAAATGTCCCATGCAACCGTGTTTGCTGTTTTGTGGTCAAGATCAAGCCTTGGAGTATATGAAAGCCGTGTATAGTCAACCTCATGTAGAAGTGTTGGACATGTGGTGTTGTTTGCAATGCTTTTGCCGTGAACCCGCCACGCTTCAACAAAGTCATTCGCCCCAGAACCCCGATCGCTTGTTTCTGAATTGTTCCAAGAAAAAGTGTGGCTTCTTCCGATGGGCCGATCAACCGTTGGGTCCCAAGTACTGGACTTGGTTTCATGACCATCCTCCCAAAAAAGTCGACCAACAAGCTGAATCGCCTTTGTCTACCCGTGATGCTCAAGGATATCCCAAACGTGGAGTGGACATCCCTGGCCCACCCCCTCCAGTCTGAAGGAAAGAGGATCGACCCTTGACAGATTATGAGAAACAATTGTTGCGAGAAATTCAAGATCTCAAGAACCGTCAAGAAATGATGGTAGCCCCGGCTCCACCACCCCCTAAGTACAGTGACAGTGTTGACAACTGGCAGAAAAGCCTGGAGACGGTTGCGTTTGACCGTCTCTTTTAAATGAGAGAACGAATAAAAATTTTTTTTATTTAGTCCATGGAGTCTGTGTGTTATGCGTGGGATTCTGTCTTGTCCCTGGGGCAATGGCAATGTCATCAAACCCTTTGTCAAGTATTATATGATCATCAACCCGGGTCCCAAATCCCCATACCCCCCTGTCCCGAGGACACGCATCCTCTCCACCTCTTTGAAGAAACCCATGTCGACCGCAACTTGTATCGATGGGTGGTGTTTGTCTTATGATTAAAAACCCACCCAGAGGCATGGCGATGGTATCGAATCATTCAAAAGGCGCATCCCCACACGGTCCCCACCATACCAACCTTATGGGATGAATGCCTGAAAGTATGGCCCCTCGAAAGAAAAAGGTCTCCCCATCATGGTTGAATCGTTACCACGATCCTCGAGCCCCGGGGAGTTTAGGAGGTGTGCAACGGTTTGCTAAAGCCCATGGTCTCCCTTTGAAAAAAGTCCAACGGGTTTTGGAACGAGATTGGCCTACACGTTACATAAACCACGACGTCGTCGTTTTGCTACCGTACCCGTGATCGTAGGAGGTTTAGATGATCAATGGGTGGCAGATTTAGTGGAAGTGCAACCGTTGGCCAAGTATAATCGGGGTATACCATACTTCTTGACGGTATTGGATGTGTTGTCCAAGTACGCGTGGGTACAACCGTTGAAAGACAAAACCGGGGTGGCCTTGGTTCATGCCTTTGACAAGATTTTGAAAGGACGACGACGTCACCCTAATCGATTGCAAACGGATCGAGGGAAAGAATTTTATAATCGGACCTTTCAACGATGGCTCGACGAGCAAGGGATTCAACATTTTTCCACGGAAGGGGATGCGAAAGCCAGTGTGGTGGAACGATTTAACCGCACCTTGAAAGAACGTTTGTACCGTTATTTTACGGCTGCCAACACCTTACGCTTTGACGATGTCTTACCCGAGTTGGTGCAAGGCTATAATGCCACCCGTCATCGAAGTATTGGTATGGCCCCTCAAGACGTGACGTGGGACAACGAAGAAGCGGTGTGGAAACGATTGTATGGCCAACGATTGAAAGGCCAGAAAAAACCTAAATTCAAAGTCGGGGATCGTGTCCGTCTCAATAAGATTCATCGGACGTTTGAAAAAGGGTATTTACCTGGTTAGACCGAAGAAGTGTTTGTGGTGCATCGTGTGGTCCCAGGCCCTGTACCCACGTATAAGATTCGCGAATGGGATGACACCCCCGTCCAAGGTACGTTTTATGAAGAGGATTTACAAAAAGTCCATGTGTCCGATGTGTTTCGGATCGAAAAGGTACTTAAGCGACAAAAAGATCGTTGGCTGGTCAAGTGGAAAGGGTGGCCAGACAAGTACAACAGTTGGATTGCTAGTCAAGACGTGACGTCTCTCCAACCACCCAAGAGGAAAAAGACAAGCCCACCCAAAAGACGACGACGACGTGACTAAAAAATGACGTTGGTGCCCAACTCTTCGTTTTACGTGACGTTGATGAGTCATGCGAGTACCAAAGAGTTTCCTGAGAACAAGAGTCATCATTTCAGAAACCGATTGCCCAAACCCATCCGATTTGTCGGACGAGGATGGATGGTGGGTATGGTGAGTTTATCCTTACCCATCATTCCAGTGATAGCGGAAGAAGGGGGAGTGGGTGATTCCCATCCTCTGTTGTACGTACGATGGCACGAACGGGTGTATACCAAAGACGATCAAGGCAACGATCGCTGGTACCATGAACGTCGCGAATTCACTGTCTACGGTCGAGATATGAGAAAGGAGATGGCCTCGTCGACGGGATCGTACTTTTTTCATCAACTGGCGTACCGTTACGAGCAAAGCCGTGCGAAACAAACCGCCCCCAAAAACAAATGGGCCGAGGACAATGGCATCAAATTGGTCCCGACCTTTGAATGGACCTCCGAAGGGGATTTGTTGTTGAATACCACCAATGTGGATTACAAACGACAAGTGGCGCATGTGTCATGGGGTAAAACGTTGGCCCTGAAAATGGGATGGATTGAACAAGTGTCCCCCGGCCAGTATCGATTGGGCCCGAATCTCTTGCAAGAATTTCAAGGCATTTCCACCATTCCCACCCCGACGGATATCCGCGATGCCGGCAACAAACCCATCTTTTGGAAAGTGGAGGGGGATTATGTGAAGTTGAGTCTATCGTGCCCTTGGCGGTTTGTGAATTTGAACAACACCTTTCGTCCCTCGTCGGAATTTCCCTCCACGCGTCCTTTGCACGTGTATTGTGATGTAGGGACCAGCAGTATGGTAGGGGGTCGTATCACCGATCTCTTACGAGAAATCAAGTACCACCCTCAAAACACCACGCACTTTGAACCTCGACATATTCAATATGTCCCAGTACGCAATGAAGTGGTGGAAATCGTGGAAACCCAGATGGCCGAAATCAATGGGGATCTGACCCAATTTGGTGAAGGGCATACCCTCCTGACCCTCCACTTTAAAAGGGAAGTGGTGGTGTGAAGAAGAAGACAACATGTCGTTCTACGTGACGTTACCCAGTCATGCCAACCGACATGAATTTCCCAGCAACCAAGCCAATTCCTTCAAGATTCGTTTACCTCAACCGTTACGGTTACAAGGAGGGGGATGGCAAGTGGGGTTGAGTGCCATTTCCTTACCGGATACGCACGTCAATTTGTACGATTTGGTGCAAAAAGATGGGTACGTCATGGGTACGTCCTGGGACCAAACCTATCCCAAACCGGGTGGAAAAGACGGGGAAATGCAAGATCGAGGAGGGACGGCTGAAACCCTCATCAATGACATTCAACATTTGGATTGGGTGGTGGATGGGGTGAGTTTCATGAAAGCGACCATTACTCACTTGGAACAACGACGCAAGGAAACGGCGATTCAAGGCGGCCGTTTTACCAACGATCAAGGCAAACACATGTACGTCAAGTTTCGTTGGGAAGGGGAAGATCTGCTCATCGACAACACCAATATCTGTCATTGCAAAACCGATACACCCACCCTGGTTATCTACACCAAATTGGCTCTCAAAATGGGATGGTTACGTAAAATTAGCAGTGGATTGATTTTGGGACCGAACTTACAGCAAGAATTCATGGGGGATCAAATCCCCAACATGAAACAACCCGTTGGCAACGATTGGAACGATTTGAACGACGATCAGCACAACCCGGTCTTTTGGACGGTGCGTTCTTTTTTACCGGATCATTTACAATTGAGTATGAGTTGTAGTTGGCGTTTCACCAATTTGAATGTGGCGTTTCGTGCGGTGGTGGGTGACCCCACACGGTCGTTGCACGTGTACTCCGACGTGGCAGGCAGTATGATGGTAGGCAATCGCGTGACCGATTTGTTACGTGAAATCCAGTACAAGCGAGAAGGCAGAGGCACCCTGTACTTTGAACCGTTACACATTCAATACCTACCGCTTCGTAATGAAGTCGTGAAAATCATTCAAATTCAAGTAGCCGAAACGATTGGTACCGGAGGAGACTTGGTCAAGTTTGGCAAAGGCCATACCATTGTCACGTTGCACTTCAAAAAGACATAAAAGGAAAACGCGTGTGACTTGAAAACAACAAGATGCCAAAGACAAGAGTACGTCGAAGAAGAAGAAGGCAACGAGGGGGTCTCTTACCTCTGGCTGCTCTCGTGCCAGCCTTGATGGCTGTGGGGAAAGCCGCGGCGTTGGGTGCCGTGGGTGGTGCCGCGGGTTACGGTGGCAAAAAAGCCATCGAAGCAGCGACCACTCGGAAGAAAAAGAAAGGCCGATGACGGTATAAAAAGACAAAGGGGGTTACGTGAAGCATAGACATTGGTGAACAGCAAAGAAGACACCATGCGAGGGGGAAGTTTGACACAATTTCGTACGGACGAGTGGTATGATCAATACGGCAACGGACTGATGAGGGAGGTCATGCGTGGGGGTTTCCAAGGCCTTAAAAGCACCCGGAATCCTTTAAAACTGCCTAGTAATACCGTGCGTGGTTTAAAAGCCGGGTTATCGCGCGGTGTTAAACGCAAAGCCGAAGACGTCATTAAAAAAGAAATCACCAAACAAGCCAAGAAAGCTTTGAGTCATAAGAACGTGAAAGACGCCGTGCGTGTGGCCAGTGCTTTGTTTCCCAAACAAACCAAACGTGCGCGTGATATTTTTGGAGTGTGAACATGGAACCCGTGCATTCACGACCTCGACGGATTCGTAGTAATCGAGGGTTGTCTCAATGGGGTGGACTGTATCCTTTTTGGAAACTCATGCGACGACAACGTGGTGGATGGTTGAGTCCCGAGGTCATGAGAGTCCCCGGGTTTGATTTGAGACAACATTTAGCACGACGACGACGCTATAAAAACCCCTCACGACGACAACGGGGTACCACTACTCGACGACGACGTTAAACATGCCTGACGTGAGTACGCAAACCGCCCCGGCTCACCCGCGTTCCGAAGGGACCGTGAACCCTGCGTTACGGATTTTCCAGGTGCCTCCTACGGACATTAGCATCAATGCCTATCGCATGGTCACCATCCAACCCACGACCACGGGTATCAATCCCATGGAATTCATCATTCCGGGGTTGGACGATTTTGTGGATTTGGGACGCAGTTACTTTACCATGGAATTGAGATTGCAAAAGAGTACGAACGATAACTTGGACGCCGCTCAAAAATTGTGGCCCGTCAACAATTTGGCCCATTCCATCATCACACAAATTGACTTGCATTTGAATGGCACGTTGATCAGTCCACAATCCGACACTTATCATTACAAAGCTTACCTAGAAACCTTGCTGAATTATGACCGAGAAGATGGCAAGACCGTGTTAGGACCCCAAGGCTGGTTCAATCAAGTGGATTTCCCACCCCAATGGACTGCCAACAATGTAGACACCGCAGCGAATGCTGGTGCTGGACATGCCGACTGGGTGGCTCTCCCTGCCAATCACAAAGGGGCTTTCGCCGCGATGGTAACTGAAGTGGAGAAGTATGCTGGAGGCCTTACCCACAGTCTGGTGTTTACCCCTCATTTGGAAGTGTTTCACACTGGCAAACTGTTAGTGCCTGGCATCGAAATCAAGATGAAATTTCATTTCAATGGCCCGAACCTGTTTATGAATGGAGTGGGTCTGGCAGGCCGATTGATGGAAGGGGATGTGAAACTACGGTTTCATCTATGTCAACTGCGTTTGAATGACGCCATCTACCAGAGTTTGTCTCAAAAAAGACACAATGAAGAACAAGTGGCTGCTTACCCGACCGTCCGTAGTGAAATCCGCACCTTCAGCATGCAAGGCAACCTGACCCGCTTTGATATCCCCAACCTGTTTCAAAACAGAATACCTGACCGATTGATTGTGGGGTTGTTGGACAGCCGAGCCTTCAATGGAGATGTGACCCGAGATCCTTTCTGCTTCCAGAAATTTGGTCTGACTTCCATCAAACAGATTGTCAAAGGAGAAGAATACCCTTATGAAACCCTACAGTTAGTGCACAACAATGGCAGCCGAGATAATCTAGGCTACTTCCGTTTTCTGCAAGCCAGTGGAGCCTGGTGTAAAAAGAAAGGCAATATGGTAGAACTAGGAGATTGGGGCCAAGCTAAAAATTGTACCTTGTACATGTTTGACAATGTCGCCAATGGATGTGCTGACAGTCAAACCCTCAACCCCAAGCAAACGGGAGATTTACAACTCGTCTTGGAATTTGGAGCCGCCCCTGGTCACAATATAACCGTGCTCGTGTATGGAGAATTTGAAAACTTGCTGGAGATTGACAAGAACGGAGCTGTGTTGTATAACATTTACCAGCACTGAAGAAATGGAACATGTGGCCTTGAATAATGTACAGTTGGATTATTTAGCCCGAGACGACCCTGAATTGAAACCTGTCTTTTATGGAACGGTGGCCTGTGATCGTTTACCCAAGAGTCCTGTCAAGGCCACTTCGCAAGGGTACATTGTGAATACCGACCCGCACGATCAACCGGGACAACATTGGTTAGCGGTGTGGACGGATGGAAATGTGTGTGAAGTCCTCGATAGTTATGCCTTGCCCTTGGACACGTACGTGCAAGCCACCCCGTTACGAGATTGGATCGTGAACCATTGGAAATATGTGGTGACCAATGGCAAGTCCCTGCAAGCCATTTCAAGCAAGAGTTGTGGTGATTACGCCTTGTTGTATTTGAAAGCCAAAGCCCGTGGACGAACCTTGCAAGCGTTTTTAAATGAGTTTTCTGATCATGATTATGTAAGCAATGACCATCAAGCTGGTCAACGCCTTCAACAATTGATTGTAGGCCAAGAAGAGAGATGGTATCAAATCAGTTGTCATCCGTATCATCAATGTAATTGTTAAAATAAAAAATATGTTGGAAAAACCTATGGTGTCGGAGTCGTAGCTCAGTGGGTAGAGCCTTTGGATCCCCGAACAAAAAATAGGAGGTCGTGCGTGGGTTCGAGTCCCACCGACTCCAATAAAAAGGTGCCTTTTTTTTTAAACTGGGTAGTATCATCATGCAAACGGGGAAACCGTTTCGTTTTCATACCCCCTCCAGTATTTTAGTGGTGGGTCCTTCGGGATGTGGCAAAACCGTGTTTACGGAAAAACTCTTGTTAGAGAACCCAGAGTTGTTTGAAACCCCACCGACCCAACGACATTATTGTTATGGGGCCTGGCAAGATCGATTTCAAGGCATGCAAGATCAAGGGGTGGTGTTTCACGAAGGCATTCCCGATCATGACGCCTTGGTGCAATAGTTTCCTCAAGGACAGCGGGTCCTCGTCTTGGATGATTTAATGGATGAAGGGAGTCACGATAAACGCGTGTTGGATTTATTCACCAAACATTCGCATCATCAAGGGGTGACGGTGTTGTACTTGTGCCAAGACATGTTTCCCGTGGGTCGATATGCTAAAAGTATTTCCCGCAATGCTCATTACATTGTGGCGTTCAAGAACCCCCGAGATCAATTAGGGGTACGCAATGTCATGCTTCAATCGTTTCCTACCACTTGGAAAGACACGTTAGAGACGTTTCATCAGACCACCACACGACCGTATGGGTATTTGGTGTTGGATTTACACCCCGCCTCCTCCGATCAACAACGTTTGTTTAGTCACCTCTTAAAAGACGAAGGATGGACTCGCACCTATCAAAAACGTCTATAAAGGCACGACACCCCCTTTGAACAGGAAAAAGAGAGCGACCATGGCCGATGATGATGACCGTCAACCTCCGCAATCGTACGATACCGTGGTCCCCGCCGGTGTTGGGGCGACCACCAGCAATCAAATGTCCCCAAGGGCCATCCAACAAATTTTGGATACGGGCGACCAATCCCTCATTGACCAAACCTTTAATCAAATAGTGGATGCCGGTGATTATGATGCCCTGGGTCTATTTCTGGACCGGCTCCCTCCGCTCCCTGACCTCGGAATGTCTGTACAGGCCTCTTCCCCCGCCGGGGTAGGAAGTCCAGGAAGTCAATCCTATCGTAGTATACAGACCAGCCCGGAGTCTTCTGGTGCTCTAACTCCTGCGAGTCCTCCTAGCGTACCCTTGGCAGCGGGTACTCGAACACCAACGGGTGCTCGAACAGCAGCGGGTGCCGGGGGTGATGGTAATGGACGTCGTGGTCCCAGGACTAGAGGTGGTGGACGTGGTGCTGGTGGTGGTGCTGGTGGTGGTGCTGGTGGTGGTGCTGGTGGTGGTGCTGGTGGTGGTGGTGGTGGTGGTGGCCGTCGTGGTGGGGGTGGTGGACGACGTGGACGACGAACCCCCACTTCACCTGCCTCCAATGCAACTAGTCCTCGAGGATCTTGGAGTCCTGGCAGACAGCCTCGTACCTTGGGTCAAGCGGATTTACAACGACGTTTACGCATGATGTTACAAGATCAAGAACAATTAGCCCAAGGACGTGAAATTGCCAATGTCACCATGACCAATAGCATTGTGACCAGTTATAAACAGGGAGGAGCACCGAGCGTACAAACCTCTTCGGCCCGTGTTTCGCCGTGATGAAAACCGTCGTGTCGTTATTGAATGGATCGAAACATCATGGCCTTCAATTCCCACCGGAATTATTACAACGTATGGATTCCTTGTATGCCTTTTACCATCAACAACGGTGCTGTTATCGCAAAATGTTAAATCATTTCAAGTGTGTCAATGCCTTGTTCAATGGATTGGCGTTACTCCTGATGGCCGCAGGCATGATTGTTGGACCGCTTTTGGAAAACAGTACGTTGGTAGCATGTTTGGCGGCGGTGGGCACAGTGGTCAAAGGATGGAATGATTTTAAACAATACCAATTTAAAGTGACCATGAGTCGGTTTGCGTTTACCACCTATGCTAAAGCCTTGACCGAATTGAAAACCCATGTGCGTGGTGTTCCCTTGGAGGATCTGGAACGATTTTTAATCAAGATGCAAACCTTGGATGATACCATTGTGGATTTCACCCCTCCATTACCCAAACGATGTGTACAAGATTACCATCGTCATTTTGTGTACCAACCCGTGGAAGCCCTATGCTATGTGGACGGATGTCCTCGTCCCTTGAGACCCAGAGACTATTGGACAGATAAAAAGCCGCTCCCTCCCAGTCCCACACTCTTAGAACCATGGCCGTCCAACGACGACGACAACGCAGAAAAAGGAAACGACGTCAAGGAGGAGGGGCTTTAATTCGTCGCAAACCCCGTTTGGTGGATAAAATTGCCCATGGCATGAGTATGTTTCTATCAGGCCCAGCGCCTGGGTTTGGACTCGCTTTAGGCAAATTAGGTGGTCAAGCCTTGAAAGGCATTACCGACAATGTACAACATTACCGACGACGACAACGAGGTGGAGGTATTCTTTCTTTACTGAAAGGCGCTGCCAAACTGGGCATCAAACTGGGCAAGAGTAAGGACTATAAAAGAATGGGAGCCCTCGGTGTGGGAGGTGCTGTGTCTAATTTCCGACGAAGACCATGGGCAGTATGAAACGTCAATTACCGTTTTTTACGGTCCATGTTACAAGAAGCCAATGGCTCCAACGTCAAGATGTGTTACAACATGCCAATGCCAATCAAATCAATGCTGTGAGTGAATTGGTCTTGAACTTGTTAAAAAACAAGATTCCGGTCACCCCACCCATGCTGGTAAAACTTCAACCCTATAAAAAGGTACTACGTGATTTGGGACGTCGTCGACATTCCGTGGAAAAGCGTCGTGCGTGGTTGGTTCAACAAAAAGGACGCGGATTGTTTCAAGGACTGCATCACGTGTTATGTCAATGTGTTCGTTAACGCTTCCCATCTGGATGGCTCTGTTACAAGACGCCAATCGGGCCACCGACAAGTGGAAAGACGAGTGTTATTATTGGAAGCATAAAATATCACCTGTTGTATTGAGAGTACCAACACATCTACCGTCTTTGTGAGAGCTGTCGTGACCAACAAGACCTTTTGCCCCGACTGTAGTCAACCACCATGGATGAGGTCTACATGATTCCCCACCAGGACTTGGAACAACTCATTCAATATTACAAAGGAGAACTCACCGAAAATGCCTTGTTGAACAAAGCCGCGACGTTAGCCGCCAAAAAACATGTCTTGTTAGCCAACCCCCAATTGCCCCCAGCCCTGGTCAATGCTCAAACCAAACCGTTGAGTCAAGAATTAACCAAGTTAACCAAACGCATTCGTCAATTTCCTGGCGGGGTGGGGGTTGGTGCACCGGGTGGCCCGCCAGGCGAAGAAGGCGAAGAAGGTGAGGAAGAGGCCGGGGATTTGGTGACGGGACCTGTGGAACAATGGTTGAAGCGCATGATAAAAGGCAGCCCGTCGAGCCCCCAAACCCTCCATTTCCCCTGCAACCAAGAAAGGCAAAGGAGCAGCCACCACCAGTAAGATTCTCAAGAAAGAGGCCCCATCCACCAGTCGAGGGGATATCCGTTCGCGTTTAGAAGCCGCGCGAGAACGTCGCAAGGCCTGGGAAAAGCATTTAGCCGAAAGTGGTAAAGGCAAAGGCAAAGGCAAAGCACCCGCTCGTGAAGTGGAACGATTGAAACCCTTACCCGGTTGGGAAAATTGGGCTCGTGGCAAAAAGTTACGACGTCGATTGGATTACGACAGTGAGTAAAAGATGCCCACCAAGA
Source organism: Siderastrea siderea (assembly GCA_964030785.1). NCBI lineage: Eukaryota > Metazoa > Cnidaria > Anthozoa > Scleractinia > Rhizangiidae > Siderastrea > Siderastrea siderea. The sequence continues at coordinate 28,840,303 of OZ034970.1, read as the reverse complement.
GGAGGAGAGGGGGTATCAAACGCACCCAACGAGGAGGAGCCTTGGATGTACAAAAATGGATTGCTAAAACCGGCAAGGAATTTCATTGGCCTGGTTATCAGTACATGGGTCCTGGCACCCATTTGACCAAACGTTTTTAAAACGTGGGGATCCCGTGATCAATCGCTTGGACCAGATTGCTAAACAACACGACATTGATTACAGCCGTGCCAAGAATTTGCAAGATAAATGGAAAGCCGATACGAAGATGATCCAAGCCATTGATCGATTACCTGGCAAGAAAACCAAGACGGAACGGGTGGTCAAGAAAATTATGCAAACCAAGAAACGTTTAAAATTGTAAATTTAATGACACCCCAGTTACATGTTGAGTAAAAACAAATGAAAATGTCAAGGCACTGTCTCATTTGTTCATGAGTTGTGTCTTCAAAAAATTTCTACCACAATGTTCTGCCAAAATACTAAGAGATGTTCTGCCAAATAGTCATACGATTTCAAAAAAGTTCTGCCAAAATACTGAGACGATTCAATGTTCTGCCAAATACTGAGACGAATGTTCAGAGTCTAAGACACTAAATCATACATGAAATCGACGCCCTCGTCGGGCGACATGTCCTCCACATGAACAATACCATCAGGGGGCAGCAATGGTTCCAAATCAAGGGAAAAAGAATCCTCGACATCCTTCAGCACCTCGGCCCACTCGTCAGGCGATATGTTCTGCAAAAAGGAAAGGTCGTCCAAGTCAGGGGGTTCCGCGACTTGCATGGCCCCCGAATCCAAATCAAGCAGTGTACGAGAGTCCTCATTAAGGAGCTGAACAAAGGACTCCCTGGGCGATACGTTCGTATGGGCTGCCTGTTTCTCTCTTTCTCTCTCCTTTAACTTTTCTCCAAACTCCACGACACCTGAGTCGAGCACACACTCCTCCTTCACTTTCTTCAAGATGTCTTCCACTTCTAAATCTTGTTCAAAGTCTTCGAATGCTTCGAGCAGCTTCTCATGAGCAGAGCCCTCGTCGGGTGACATGTCCTCCACATGAACGAGGTCTTCAGGGGGCACCAATGTCTCCAGATCAAAGGAAGAAGAATCCTCGACATCCTTCAGCACCTCGGCCCACTCGTCAGGCGATATGTTCTGCAAAAAGGAAAGGTCGTCCAAGTCAGGGGGTTCCGCGACTTGCATGGCCCCCGAATCCAAATCAAGCAGTGTACGAGAGTCCTCATTAAGGAGCTGAACAAAGGACTCCCTGGGCGATACGTTCGTATGGGCTGCCTGTTTCTGTCTTTCTCTCTCCTTTAACTTTTCTCCAAACTCCCGAATGTCTTCGTCGTCGAGCACACACTCCTCCTTCACTTTCTTCAAGATGTCTTCCACTTCTAAATCTTGTTCAAAGTCTTCGAATGCTTCGAGCAGCTTCTCAGGACTAGAGGCCATCTTGAGATGACCCACCTCGAGATTCGATCTGTTTTATAGTCTCTGGGATCATTCCCCGCAAAGCCTGATGGCCTATCTAAGGAGGGGGGAGGGGGGTTCCCCCCTTAGAGAGACCACAATACGTTGCGAGGAATGACTTTTTACCCTATAAAAGCCGAACATCCACCACCAGTGAGTTCATCTGATCATGTCCTCTCAATCAGAGGAGCCAGGCCCAAGTGGCCTGGGAGAAGAGATGACTGGTCCTAACGAGGATGATGACTTGTGCAATGACCTCCTCGATCATTTGGAACGCCAACATCAGTTTCAAACCCAACTCCTTCAACAAAGTGGGGGTGGTTTGGATACCAATACGGAAGGTAGCTTTGAGTTTGAACTTGAACGTTTTGTGGATCGGAGGAGCAACCGTCTGGGAGTACATGAACGTCATTTCAATACCCAGTTACGTCAAAGGGGGAACTTGATTCCAGGTCAAAACATTACCCAAGCTCTCCAAGACGGATTACGTCGAGCCGTGAATCAAGTGTTAGCCACCACCACCGATCTCCACGATCAAGATCGTCTCTACTTCACCATCGCCTCCAATCGCCTGCACAATAATTTTCAGGGTTGGGGTTTACGTGCTGGTGAATGGCGTCAAGACACGGAGCGTGTGGAGGAACTGTTCCACCGTTTAGCACAAGCCTTGAACAGCAACGAACAATTTGAAATGGATGACTCCTTTCAAGTATCCATTACTCAAGTCCATGAGCCCCCTCAAGGCACCGGCAAACCCCGTCGGGGTAAACCCGGGCACCCCACGATGGAAATCTTGAGCAAAACATCGAAATCGATCATCCGCATCCAAAACAGTGATGACCTCTGCTGTGCCAGAGCCCTCGTGGTCGCCAAAGCTCGCCTGGACCAACACCCCAAATGGTCGTCCATTCGACAGGGAGGGAAACTTCAAAGGGAACTCGCGTTGCAGCTCCATGACGAAGCTCGCGTCCCTCCAGGTCCTTGCAGCTACGACGCGTTGACGGCCTTCAGTCAAGCCCCATCCCTCACCGGTTACCAGATCATCCTGGTGGATGCGCATCGATCGTACCACATCACTACCTTTGGACCCCTTCAAGACAAACAGTTGATCCTACTGCACGACCATAACCATTACGATGTCATCACCCGTCTACCCGGATTTTTCGGATCCAGTTATGTCTGTGCTGATTGTTGGAAACCCTATGACCATGAAGGACTGCATCGATGCACCAAGACAAAATTGTGCGGAGCCTGTCGGCAGAAAGAGTGCCCCGATTTCCTGTATGCCTTCCCCCGACACCTCAAAGCCACTGAACGTTGCCAGTCGTGTCATCGGGACTTTTTTGGAAACACGTGTTTGCAAGCACATCTCCTCAAGAACCATGCTGGCAAACCCGTCACCGACTCCCAGTCCTCCGTGTGCTCTCAACGACGCCGATGTCCTACCTGTTATCAACAAAATGTCGGCTTGTCCAACATTGAACGTCACCTTTGTTGGCACGTGAAATGCCGTTCTTGCCATGAGTACGTGCACGCCAACGACCACTTTTGTTTTATTCAAAGAGCCACTCAAGAAGAGAAAAAGAAAAGAAAGAGGACACGTCAAAAGGGTCCTCGCGCCAAACGAGGTGCCGCCGCCACCGCCGCGGAACCCCATGCACCCGAGGAAGAGGAGGAGGAAGAAGAGGACGACCTACCGCCCCTTCATGTCTTCTTTGATATCGAAGCCATGCAACCCCAGGAAAAACACATTGCCAATCTCGTCGTGGCCGAAACCGAAGAGGACGATCCACCCCAACGGTTCTCAGGTCCCCTCTGTATCCGCGACTTTCTCGAATGGTTGGATACCTTGACACTCCACGATACCCGTCAAGTCAATGTGGTGGCCCATAATTTTCAAGGGTACGATGGGTACCTTATCATCCATCAATACTATGGGGACAACCGGATCGTCCAACAACTCCGCAACGGCTGTAAACTGCTTGAGGTCAAACATGACCGCATCCGCTTCATTGATTCCATGAGTTTCTTCCAGATGCACCTCTCCGCGTTTCCCAAAACCTTTGGCCTAACAGAACTCTGCAAAGGGTACTTCCCACACAAGTTCAACCTGCCCGATGATGAGCATCAAAACTACTTGGGACCCATCCCATCACTCGATCACTACATGCCTGAGACCAAGTCACCCGAAGACAGACAAGCCTTGGAAACCTGGCATCAAGAACAGCGTGCCAAGAACGTCGTGTTTGACTTCAAGAAGGAATTGATCGCGTACTGTGAATCGGATGTACGTCTGTTGAAACAAGGATGCCTGACTTTCAAACGCTTGTTTGAAGACTTGACAGGCTTCAATCCCTTTGACCACATCACCATTGCCTCGGCTTGTAATAGAGATTTACGTATGAACCGGATGATCCCCAACAGTATTGCCAGTGAACCCACCCATGGTGGTTGGAGAAACAAGATCAATCAGTCCCTCCCAGCCCTCCACTGGTTAACCTGGTGCGATCACCAACTACGCCAACGCGCCCTCCAAGATCTCAACCCCCACGATGACCACGATCTATTGGCCGGCACCTATCCGGACCATCCAAGTCATCGCCAGTACGTACAACATGTCCGAAATGGCGGCGAGTATAACATCCCTGGCACCAACTTCAAAGTGGATGGTTATTGCCCCGACACCCGCACCGTCTACGAATTTCAAGGGTGTTTCACCCACGGATGCCCTACCTGTTATCCAAACCGCTACGAAAAACACTCCTGGCACTATGATCGGTCTATGCATGACGTTTACGACACCACTCAACGCAAAGTCCAACAGCTTACCGAACATGGGTACAAGGTCATTCAAATGTGGGGATGTGAATGGGACCACCTGAAGAAAACCCAACCAGACATCAACTCCTTCGTCCAAGGACTCCACTTTATCGACCCTCTTCAACCTCGACACGCTTTCTGTGGAGGCCGTACCAATGCCGTCAAACTCTACCATCAAATCACCCCCGGCCAAAAGATCCACTACATCGATGTCACCTCCTTGTACCCGTGGGTCAACAAGAAGTCTGTCTACCCCAAAGGACATCCGACCTTCATTTCACAACCGGGTCATACCGACATCCTTCAGTACTTTGGACTCATTCAATGCCAAGTCCTACCTCCCAAGCATCTCTATCATCCTGTCCTGCCTTACCGTCAAGAGGACAAACTCACCTTTCCCCTCTGTGCCACCTGTGTCCAAGACGAAATGAAGAAACCTCTCTTGGACCGATCCTACCAGTGCCATCACACCGATGAACAACGCGCCCTCACCAGTACCTGGTGCAGCCCGGAATTAGAGAAAGCCGTCGAATTGGGGTACCAGGTCCAATACATCTACGAAGTCTGGCATTTCCCCGACACCTGTGAGGGGCTCTTTGCCGATTACGTGAACACCTGGCTGAAAATCAAGCAAGAAGCCAGTGGGTGGCCTGAGGACGACATGTCGGAGGAAGCCAAACACTCCTACATCCAAAAGTACTACGAGCATGAAGGGATCCAGCTGGACTACGCTAACATCCAAAAAAATCCCGGGTTGCGTACCCTCGCTAAACTCATGCTCAATTCCATGTGGGGCAAGTTTGGACAACGCCTTAACAAGACCCAAGTCCATACCTTTGATGATCCTCAAACCTTCCACCGTTTCTTGGCTACGGATACCTTGGATGTACGTCACGTGTCCGTCATCAATGACGACATGGTCGAAGTGTACTACCAACATCAACAAGAGAACATCCCCGTGTCACCCAACCTAAACATCTTTGTGGCTGCTTTCACCACCTGTCACGCCCGGCTCCGACTCTATGAAGCCCTGGAACCCTTAGGGGAGCGTGTCTTGTATTACGATACAGATTCCATTATCTACTTGGAGGAGACACCCGACCAATTCAAACCTGACTTGGGTCCTTACCTCGGCCAGTTTACCAGTGAATTGGACAAGAAGGATCACATCGTTGAATTCGTGTCGGGTGGCCCCAAGAACTATGGGTACACCACCAAGAACGGAAAGGTTGAATGTAAGGTCAGAGGGTTCCGCCTCAACTCGGAAGGCAAGAGTCAACTCAACTATAACATCATGAAACAAAATGTTCAAGATGAAATCAAGAAACCACAGCAGACACCACGACAGATTCAAGTCGTCAAAAGCCACCAGATTGTCCGGAACCCTAAAAACTATACCATCTACACGTATCCACAACAGAAATGGTACCAACTCGTCTATGACAAGAGAGTCATGGATCCCCACACCTTTCAAACCTACCCTTATGGATACCAGTAACTGAACACTCCTCCAAAGAAAAACTCATTCAATAGAAATATCAAAGAGGAACTCAAAGGAAATACTCATCATGGAACTCTCATTTTTTTATCTCACTTGTTGTTGTTGTGAAAAGTATGACAATAAAAAGTATTTATTTTTTTTTTTGGTGTTGTTCTCACTTCAAGGATCACCCCCGTTCCAAAAATTGGACTTTGGACTTTGAGCCCGCGTTTCTCCAGCGGTTTTGCTCCATCTGGAGCCCGCGATCCCTTTTTCCCACCTGGTCAGCGGTTTCCCAGCTCAAAACACGTGACTTTCGGTTTTTTAGTCACTTCCGGTTCCGGCGATGTCATTTCCGGTCACATGACTTCCGGTTGCGCCCGCCATCCCCCATGACCCGCGGTTTCCGTTACTAGGGGCAACCCAACAACCAATCAGAAGCCAAAAGCTCTCGACCAATCAGAAGCCAGGAGCATGTCCATATGAGCCCCCTTTACTACTGATGTGCAAAGTCTTCAAACGACTTTGAATCTTAGTGATGGACATATCTTCATTAAATTGTTACATGAAGCCTCTGATCGCGAATGAACACAACACCAAGACATTTAAGTTTAATAAGCCTTCTCCATGAAAATGAAAGTCCCTGTTAGAATTTATGAACATACTTTTCAATGTACAAAATTACATCATCGCTAGAATTTGATAGAAGTTGAGGTTTAATTCCAATTATTGATAACAGACGTCCTCACTGTGACGGTTGTCAATAATTTAAGGACAGATGCTGGCTCCATGCATGCATTGTAATATTGCAACAGAAAATATAAATCATTGCTTGACTGTTGCAACAGAGTAGCAGGGTGCTCTAATATGTCAGACCTGGGAGTGGCTACTGTATTTAAAGTATGGAGCAGACAGCAGTCCTTACTCTGACAAAATGTTTCGAATTGAACCGTGTGATGATTACACCACCAAATGCCTGGAAAATAGCAACCACCGGCCACCACCAAAAGTTGGCATAATGTTAAATGATTTTTTATATTTCCCAACTAGAGTTTTTCGAGTTAGCGAAAACAGAACAACTTTTTCCATGTTGGTAATCGACTATGAACAGAATGTATTGTTACGTCTCAATTACCATGCCGTAATACAATCCAATGGGTGATGCTAAACAAGAATAATTTCCACCAGTTGAACAAGTGAAAAAATGGTGGTGGTAAAACATGGTGAAGCTATTAAAGAATTAATTTGCCAAGACCAGAAGGGGTATTAGAATGGAAAACGTCAACTATAAATTTTGGATAAGGCAATCAGGTGTTTCCATGCCTTTTAGCAACACACAATTTATTTTTCATGAGTTTTTCTGTATAAAAATACCTCATTTTTCTTTTTTCATACTGTTAAGAAACAAGAAATTCTGAAAATTTTCAGGCGGCGCAGAGTTTGTCAGCTTCCTTTCCCTGGGCTGTTATGTATAAATAGTTCTCTACCTTGAATCGAACTTGATTCGGGGTCGAATGTGACTCATGCTATGGCGCTCAAAACATCAACAGTCTAATATACGTAACTTACCTAGAATGGTAAGTAAACTTTTTATCGTCAAAGCTTCCGAAGAGTCTCTTTCGCTAGCGTCTCCAATAGATAACTAAAGCTATCTGCTTACGTCATAGCTACAAATGAAAAATTCACCTTCAAACTCTTCAACAAAGCTAATCTGACGAAAGAAATGTCGCGTATATGACAGATTTGCTTTGAGAACTTTCTCGCTTAATGACCCCTCAATGAACTCTATCGACACGGTGAAATAAAATGATATTACCCAAGAATGTCAAATATTTCAGAAATTGATTAACTGATAAAATCAGTGACTTTACCTCGAGAAATAAATAGAGGCTACTTGCAATCTAAAACCTCTAAACCTGTGTTCATAAAGATCGGTGTTTACTGTTCACAACTATTTAACCAGCAGTACACTCAACAATATCTTCCTTCCTATCCTTCCTTCCTTTCTATGCTATGACTGTGCTACCCACTTCATTAGACGGGTACGACGTTTGAGACGTCGCGCCGCCTAATTATTATAGCGGACAAATTAGGTTGTTTTTATTGCAGCAGCAATTTATTGCAAATATGGCTGACCCGGACCTAACCGCGGGCAAAGCAAAACGCATCTGCAAAACTTATGCCAGCATAATTTAAAGCATATTTGGTGTTTGTTTGTTTGTTTTGAATCTTGATGGTCTATTGTTAGAGAACAAAATATAACAGTTATTTAAAAACTATAAGCGAAGCAGTTGTCGGTTTAAACCTATTATATCCAAAAAGCTTCCAAAAACAATTCTGTGTGTTTCTAAAAGCACTCAAATTTCAAACAAATCATTTGCAGCCGCAAAACTTATGCCATAGAGTTAAGCATGTTTGGTGTTTGTTTGTCTTCAATCTCAATGGTCTCAAGTTAGAGAACGAAAATATAAGCGAAGCAGTTTTGAGTTTAAAGCTATTTTATCCGGTAAGTAATGAGTGTTCCTCAAAGCGCTCAAATTTTTGTCTCGGCTGCTATAAAAGCCTACACGACATTTCTTCGATACGTTTATTACAAGTGCTTCAAAGCTCCCAAATCCTTTCTTTCAGATAATCCCAGTAAAATGCCGGTGAAATGCCAGTATAAATTTTTGACCAGACCAATGGTGGCAGTTCATGTTATTTGTTAACATCCGAACGTGATGAAGATAACCCATTTAAATTTTGTTGTTGTAATTGAGCGCCGTTTCAAGTTCATTCAAGCAAACAGCCAATAATCCAAGGAGGTTTGACAAGCCTTGACAGTTAATGACAGGATATGGAAACATTGCAAACACCAAGCAAGACGGCTCGTGAGTAAAGTATGCTCAGCCTCTAGAATGACCTTTCGAGCTTTGTTTTACAGAACAGATCCCCAAAATATTGGAGGACAATTCAGAACACTTTCGGGCAAATTTTTGAGAAACACTTTTTAAAAGCGAATGAGCCAAAGAAAGCCCCGAAATATATTTCAGACCGAAAAGTTTCAGGACTATTTTTGAGAAATGAACACTAGTTTATTCCTTGGCGGCTCCGCTTTTAGGCTTGGCTAAATCTATATATTACTCTGGCACTGCCCCAGACATTTTTTTTCATAATTATTAAAATTTGAAAAGTTTTTGTCTTTGTGTATCACCTCAATTTGGACTTGAAAACTGAACAATGATAGCAAACAAACTGAAACCGAATTTTGATTTGGACATTCAGCATTTGTCAAATCATGGTATGTGAATCAACAGTTAACTGTAATAAATTGGTAGATATGATCAATTGTTTATTGACTGAGTAGCGTCGGGCAGACAGGAAAATATTTAGCTCCCGGTCATTGATCCATATGCAATGACCTTGAGTCAAACATTTTCCCGTCCAGCCCTCTAGCTCAGTCAATAGGTACATAATCTTTCCCAAGGGGGCCACACTCCTGAATTACATGTCACAAACACACACATGGAGAGCCAATGATAAGGAGCACATTTCTTCCCTGTATCATAGTAATTTTGATCTCAAACTGAACTACGATACTTAGATATAAAACGATGTGTAAGCAGAATTATAAATTTGCCATTGAAAATGCAACTCAGCTTCTGAATAAATAAATTGTGTTAAAGTGGTAATACAATAAAATGTCATTGACTGCAGAGTTTGTTTGTACTGCATGAAAAATGTTTGCATTTGAAACACTAATGGTGCATCAGTTCCCCTTTGGTATATGCCTGCTCATGGCAGCTATAAGCTAATGCCATAACTTCAGCCAAACATTTCCCCTTTTTCCTCCTACTAACTCATTTAAGTACATACTATAAGAGGATATAAGTTCACACATAGCATCATACAAATGATTTTGTTTCTTTAAAAACTTTTAACAACAAATATCCACAGGAGTTTTAACCCTTGGTGAAGCTTGAAGTCAATTAAAGGGTTAAAAAAAACTGGACAAGGTGGTGGTGCCCATGACCACCACCTCGTGGTCCACCTCGTGGTGGACCTCGCCATCCACGTCCAAAAGAAGCTCGCCATCCACGTCCACCCCTTCTTTTGATGTCTCGGGGGGAGGGGCAGTTGTTTCGAAGGTGGCCCCTCCCACCACAGTTGTGACATTTCTCTGCAAAAGAAAAGAACACAACAAAATTAACAGCATAAACATGCAATATATGTCGACATTTCTTACAAGTAATAATACAGGAGGAAATTACTCGATACTGATTGTTTAGGAGCAGTGCAGTTCAAGTGTAACACCAGTGCAAAAAGTTAGTGTAACACAAGTGCAAATGACAATGAAGATTTCTGAGGTTTGTTCCAAGATACACAGAGAGCCCAAATGGCTTCCAAAGGACATCTCAGATCTTCTGAAAATTATTGACCTAAAGACTTGAAACACGAAACTCCCCCGCGAGGAGAGTTAATAGTTAATGGTATTAGTAACTTGAGTAAATAATATCGGAAACTTGAGACGTAATATAGGCACGTTATATTTACGTTGCGACAGACCAGTCATTTGAAACTCACAACGTAAACCACCTTTTCTCTGATTCAAATCGCTTCCAAACCGGCCAAAAAAAGGCACCGGAACACAGGTAAATGGCAACATTTTTTATCTAATGATTATATATAACTAATACAGCATCTGGGTCCCCTGGAGTAAAGCCACACTTTGGAGGGTCACAGTGGCTTTATTGACTTTTTACAATAGCTAAAAAAGCGACCTAAAAAGGACCATAGCAACTGCTTCATCCACACTTGAGCTGTGCTGATGTTAATCATTTTTGACAACCATAATCAAAAACAACTTACTGTTTCTATGTACCCTTGGATCTGCAATTTTACAACATTAAAAATTAGCGAGTTCAAATATTATGCCTAGTAAAATATCGCAAACAACATGAATGAAATTTATATGGCTATAATTAAATTAATTAAGAATATGGCAGTTAATTGGGGAATTTAACATCATTTATTGTTCATAAAGTAACTGCAAGGTCATTCATTAGACTTCTGTTGGGAGAACTGACAATACTTGGAATTTTTTCCAAAACATTTAAATTACAACTTTAAACATTCAAGGGTGAATGTAGTGATAAAAATTTCAAAATGTTTTCAAAATAATACCTCAGATGCACACTTATCAACTATAATAATACTACTGTCAGCTGTTAAAATTTAATAACTTAATACTGCATATATTTTACTGTATACAAATTAATATATCACCACATCTGTCCTACTTACCAATTCCTCTTCTGCTCAAATGTGCATGAGCTGCTGAAATCAAGAGTGATCATAATTAAACAATGCTGGGTGCAACAAAACTATCGTTTTAAAATATGACATCAGTTGATGTATTTTTTACCCCCGACTTATCTAGGAAGATCAAAGGGCCTCTGCTCGCAGGGTATGTATTTTTAAACTATCCATACCAAACTAGTGAAAGTCATGAACACTGTCAGCTGTGTCAATAATTTCATAATGCATATTACTGTATACAAATTAATAATAAATAATTATATCAGCACATTTGACCTATTTACCAATTTCTTCTCCTTCGTGAATTGCACGAGCTGCTGAAATCAAGAGTGTTCGTAATTAAACTATGCAAGGTAGAAGAAAAATATTGTTTTAAAATTAATGATAACAGAAAGTACAGTTGAACCCTATATTAAACAGTCACCCTGGCAGAAATAGGAGATGGCTGCTTAAAAGGGGATCATCAGAAATCGATATGATGGATGCTTTAGTATAAACATCAACTTTATTCAAATACAAACGTGCTTGGAGGCTTGTTACTACTTTTGAACTGATATTAAAGCTACTTGCCGTGAAAATACCGTCCTTTAAAAATCACAAATCCAATTTCAAGAAATTCTGTGACAAGGTCTCAACAAGAACGATAATATTACAAGTATACCATATATAGTTAGTTGATATTGACATAAATAGGCACCAAGCATAAAAGCGACAATATCTGTAACTTCACCAAAGGGTGTTGTTTAAAAAAATCTGCACAAACATCTGTTGCTAATTGGACCATGAAGGTTCAATGCATTAATTAGATCATTCGATTTGGCAAGGGATTACCGTAAGGTTAATTGCCAGAAAAATGTAGTGTAGTCATCAACACAATAATAAACGACTGTTTGAAAGTGATTCTATCAGTTGTCACGACTCTATCTTGGACTATCTTCTGTCATCACCTTTTCCAAAACAAAGCAGAATGTATGTTGATTAGATTTTGGATGGCTGATTTATAGGGGTATGAAGACAATAGAAGAGCAGGAGCATCAAAAGGTGGCCACGGCCACTAAATAGAGGTGGCCGCCTAATAGCTAGGTGGCCACCTGGAGGTTCAACTGTATAACTCACCATCAGCCATTTCATGATCTCCATCACGATCACCAGCCTCAATGCCACGCTCTAAAATGAAACAAGATAATTAAAATTATGACATATTGGGTCATAATTAAGTTTTACACTACAATTGGTAATTTCTGTCCAGTTTGTATAATTTTCGGTTTTTGTGGCTCAAAGAATGTCCACCTATCATCTTGTATTGATAACAGTAAAAATGGATTTTATTGCCATTTTTTTGAAAGATTGAAATGTACAGGAAATAATAAATACATCCAAGCGTAGTCAATGGATAAACCGATACAGTCAATTCTCTCAAGGCGCACACCTGTAAACGATGGTCACCTGTATAAACTGGACAGGGTTCTTAAACAGGGTGTCATTACATGACCTTATGTATTCGTCAATTTACACAACTCTCACAAAAGCTGAAGTTTTACCAGTTTGCCTATGTACAGCATATTGAAGTAAGAAACAGTCCATTCTAGCTGTAAGGAGGGCGTGATATTGGGTTAAATGTCCTAGATAGGGTACAAAAGATCTGAGTTCAGTCTTAAACAGGGTACCCGAGTGTCTGCTGAGTGCCCCCCACCCCCTCCCCCCCGGGGGGTTATAAATCGCCCATAATCAAAGACTTCCATGGATTGACTTAATTTCTGGAAGACAAACAACATGAATTTGAACAATTTACTTACCAGCAGCCACACCACCCTCTGAAATATCAAAAATAATATTACAATTAAAATTATGATTGCAAGTTATATACATGCAATTACAGTTGGTAATTCCTTTCCTAAAAGATTATATGTATACAGTATGATTTCAACATTACTTACCACCACCAGGGGCACGGGAGGCCCGTGGCCCATGAGGCTCACCACCCTCTGAAATATAAATAACAGTAGAATAATTTAAGAGTCATATGGAATAACAGAAAGCCCACACTACAATAATTCACAATTTTAATCCATTTTCTCAGTTTCCGTTTTTCACGGCTCGTAACTTGACCACCTTATCTTTATGCATCAGTCATTTGAAAACCCAGCTGCCAACTCCTAGGACACGCTGGCATTTATTATTATTTTATTATTATCTTGTTTTGGAATGACTGAAATGTGCAGGAAAAAAAGAATCCGAAAAAATTATGATTGCAAGTTGCATGCACTACAATTGGTAATTTCTTTCCAAAAAGATTAAATGTATACAATATCATCTCATCACTACTTACCATCTCTTCCGCCCACACCTGGAGGCGCTGGCCCAGCCTCATCAGCCTCTGAAATATAAATTTCAGTGAAATAATTTAAGAACTATATGGAATAACAGAAAGCCCCCACTACAATAATTCATAATTTTAATCCACTTTTCCCAGTTTCTGCGTTTCACGACTCATGATCGAATTGTTCACCTTGTCTTTGTTACGCATCAGTCAATTGGAACCCTGACCGGGGACATGCTGTGACATAGCAGGGATTCAGTTAATGCAGCTACTGCCGGGATTTAACGCACATTAAAGTATCCACATCAAATTCTGGAATAAAACTGGCAAAATAACAAGTTATTGGGTGTCTGTTGGACGATGGCCTGTTATATTCTAGAGACAGATTTATGCCTATGAAACTACACAGAACAGGAAAAAGAAAGACGACCGCCCTACATAAGTTTCGCTTGTTTGGGTGTATCAGAAATGATTTGGGATACCGCAGAGAAACGCATTAACATAGACAACTTCATCTCTCATACCTTCTGCTATAGCTTCTAGTTCTGGAGGAAAGAAGAGCAAAATGAGGTACAATTACTACAACTATTGCAAGTTTTATATGTAAAAAGTGTTTCAGTATGGCAATACCCTGGGGGGCCCGGGGGGTATTACAGAGCGAACCGTATCCTAGTTAAACCTGGTTTCATTAGCGACATAAGCATAAGCGGAAGCATAAGAAGATAAGAAAAAATTGATCCTTTATATGCTTATGCTTATGCGTCGCTCCGTTTTCACTTTTTGACATAAAGCGCAACCAGAAGGATAGGCATAAGCAGTGACAGACATAACTGTGCTTATGTCATGTGAAAACGGGCCCCACATAGGCATAAGCATGTTGGAAGCAGGCGACCGTTTCAAAAATGTCAAGAAAACTTTTTAGAATGCGAAATGGCGGCAAAAAGCTTATACCAATTAGTTCCTTTACGCATTATGGAAAGCCATTTCACGCCTATGACTTACTTTGTTTTGAAGAAAGAGGGTGTTATAAAAGAATACGGCTTTTGAGAAAGGGCTCCCAGGCTAGCAAATTATCTAGGATAATGCAAAATTCCACAGTTTCTAACCCATAAAGAGCCGAGGGAACTGCAACCTCCGTCGTGCAATTCAGTGTAGTTATCAATTGAAAGTCACTCTATTTCGTCTCCTTCCCCGCATTAAACTCTTTATGTATAAACATCTGCTAAACCCAAGCAATTTTATCTTGAGAAAAAGCCTACAACAAAAAGAAAAACGCAGAATATTAAACTGAATATCATGTCACTTTAATGGCACACACCTCTTACGGCGGGGGCGCGAGCGACTCGGCGGCGGTGGCCGCCGAGTGCCAACCCAAAATTATTGATAGCCGGCATTCTAAAACAAAAAGAACAACACACCATTTCACAAATGCGTCCGAAATGTGACTGACCATGGTCATTCAATCAGCCCTTTTATATGCTGAAATAAAAAGCTTCAAACATCTAAGGTTAACGCTTATCGTAAGCTAAATCGCTTAATCACAAACGCAAGAGTTCTTGAAGGCTTGTACCAAAATTGAACAATGTAAGCTTAAATGTACATAAAATAAATCATTTGTAATTCGTTAACCTTAATGATAAAAAATTAAATTAATTTTTTGTGTAACGAAGTTAACCTTGCAAGAATAAGGTAAAGCGGAGTTAATGACCTCGGAAAAAATACCCGCCAGGTGTACGTTTCTCAAAAGACTCTGAAAAGTTTTCGGCCCCCAAAAGCCATTTATAAAAGCATAAACCACTCATTCTACAGACCCGTTATTCTAACATGTCTTTTAAGGCAAGGAATATTTAACTAATAGCAAAGTTTTCACGCTTAGAAACTTCTTCTTTATCAAGATACAGTGGAAATTATCGTGCCCCAAATTGGCCTGAAAAGTTTCCCGACGGAGCTTTCGAGAAACGCAATGATTTTTTAAAACGCCCGTTATAAAAAATAGTGTGGCTTTTCTAAGAAGAACGTTTTCTACGTTTGAAAAAACCAACATGTATTATTATTTGTAAAAGGTATTTCGACAATTTGTTTGAGTCGTAAATACATAACAAAAATAACTAAAGTTAACAGAGACTCAAATACAGCTGTTGACTCTGTCGACTGAAAAACTTCACTGCGGGGGTGGAGTTTTCACCTCAAAAACGGCGGGAAAGAGAAGACTGCAGGCGTTAGCCGCACGCACACGCAGAGGGCAACCATTTTACCCGCGAAAAAGGAATACCACAGGCAGCCCAAGTTCGCATAATTTGTGGGTAGGTGACGGCTGTACCGTGAATGTTCACGGCATGGCGTCTAGCATGGATTCCGTGTACAGATCAAACTGTATACAAGTTTTAAGCGGTCATCCCTCTATTACTTATCCCAACGTTTCACCCATGCTAGCTTTGTATTTGCTTCCTATATTAAACGGTCGCGTACTCTTCACCAGTCCCATGTTAGCCTTTCTCGATTAATTTTACCTGTGGCAACATGAACTGCCGCTTGCGATCTCATCAGTTGATGTCTTGCTATAGGAACAAATGGTTCCGCCCTTTATTAATCACAATGTCGATCATAAATAACTGACGTCAATTTGTTAAAAAGATGGCGCTCTTCCTGGAGTAAGCATACGGAAAAAGTAGTGGACTGTAAACAATCTACTCTTTGGAAAGCTAAGAACGCTAACCTATGCGGTGAAGAAAATATTAACAGTGATAACTGGTTATGCTTAAATATTATTATTCCACAGGATAGATAATTATAATATTGTTTTTCCGGTCCCACTTGTAATAATAATAATAATAATAATAATAATAATAATAATTATTATAATATTTGATACTTATATAGCGCAAATTAACATGTAAATATGATCAAATACGCTTTACAACTGAGATATTAAAATGAAAACGGTAAAAAATAAAAATTATAAATTATAAAAATTACAATAAAAAAGGTGCAATAAAAAAGATAAAAATAATATCACCGATAATCTAATCTTGATTTAAAAAAACTTATGCTACGCCAAACGTGACAAAATATCAAAGATCCAACTTTATAATTCAAATCTTTCAATTCACTGTCAAGATCACTGCAATTAGCATCATCTTGCTTGTTGAATATATCATGTTCTTAGAATTTAATTTGATTTTTCGCGTGTTTCCTTTCATGTCATTCGCGTTAGTATGAAGTGCTACGTTTTCTAATTCAAGATGCGTGTTTTATAAATCAAGAAGACAGACGACAGCTTTTGATCAACTCTGTTTCCGAGAGGGACTGAAAACGAGTACAGAAGTTCGACCGGCCGGAAGATGGCTTCCAATGGTTTCTATATTCCAAATGCAGATGAGTCTTTTGAAGCCAGGTTGCTTTCTCTTTTACAGCAGTGCAGGGACTGTTTGCACGAAAATTCCGATGGGGGCATGCAGAATTTCTTGCAAGACGTTTTGAGGAATATCAACGCACTTTGCGGGTGATTTATGGTCGAGTTAAGGAGTCGGATCAAGAAAATCAACTTACTCAGAATTTGGAACTTTAATGCAGGTAATTGGCACCAGATTACAATCACTTGCAACACTCTACAGTGTTATTTGTTATCAAGGCAGTACAGAACAGTCCAATACTTTGCACCGTTACTTTTGCCCTCGAAAGGTCAGGTAACGCTGGGAGGCCGAGGAATGAAATCAGGCAAGAGCAAATCCATGGACTTAGAGAGTCATTGGGGTCTCGTTGGGTAGACATTGCGAGGATGCTAGGAATGTCTACTAGAACACTTAGTCGGCGGAGGCAAGAATTTGGTACGCCACTTGGTCAAGAGCACAATTATTCTTTGTTGTCTGACGGAGATCTGGACAATTTTGTGAGAAGCATTCTTTCAGTTACTCCACAGTCAGGCGTGGGTTTGGTTCGGAAAATTTAGAATACAATGGCATTGTGTCATTAAAGCACTTCGAAGACTTGATCCAGTAATGTCAGTGTTAAGACAATCGCGAAGAATCATTCGTTTCACAGAATGAATTGCAAAGTTTCGCAGCAAAGGTCTGGTCTTGTCAGTGGATGCTTCACCGCAAAAGTTTCACAAAATGAATTGCAAAGTTTCGCTGCAAAGGTCCGGTCTTGTCAGTGGATGCTTCACCGCAAAAGTTTCGCAGCAAAGGTCAAAGTGGTCGGTTAATTTGGCGATCAACAAATATAAACGGAACTGAATTAAGAAAACTGAAAAAGCGTATCTTTATTACCCAGATGACGCCCTAGAATACTATAATGTGAAAACAAGCCTACTTACGATTCGAGTCCCTACCATTCCTGAGATATTGCAGCCGGCAGATTTTAAGCGGTTTGAGAGACGCCCCTTCGAATCTTGCTCATTAGTGTGCTAAATCAGACAAAAATATCAATTTCATTTCTTGAAAGCTCCCGAGTCGGTACCCGGACAACCTAAAAAGAAACCTTAGCCACTTACCTCCCCAAAATAGTAAAAATATACCAAAGCGACCATCTCTCCATGTTCTATGGGCAGTAGCTCGCAGGAGTAATAAATATTAACGACATCAACCGCTACGTTATTCCTCAGAGTACTGGATGCATTGCATGCGCACTATCGTTTTGCAATTAAAAATTAACTGGTCGTCCTCTAGTTGACAGCAAAACAAAGGGTACCGACAAAGCGAAGCAATATTTCACTAATTGCGAAGTTAAACATTAAATCACGCCGCGTGACATCCTCACGTTTTGCCAGCGAAAATAACAACAGTTCGTCACGCCAACCGGAAGAGTTAATTTTTCCAGCCATAGAATAATTTGGTAAACACAGACCCAGCAAGCTTTCGGTGACAGCAAATTGCCAGCAAGATTTCTATGCCAGTTGACAAGTTGCCAGCCAGCTCATGATGACCCTGCAGAACGGTTATTTTGCAGAACGGCTCCGTCGAGTACTCCTGCAAAAATATGAATTTTTTGTTCTCTCCATATTTCGAAAATATAAGTACATATTACTCACAGTGCAAAGTTTTAAGTGGAAATTCGTACGGGAAGTCCGATTATTTTAACTGTAATTTTCGAATTCTGCTTGCCGCCATAACTCAATTCAAAAATGACCGGGACGAGTTGGGCCGAGTTGGCCCAGAGAGGAAGTGACGTAGAAGTCTCAACACAACAAAACAAACGTGGCTACTTTCTTATGCATTCGGAGAGGTGTGAGGGTTGGTAAGATTCATTTCTTCGATTTTGAGCTACAGTATGCGTGGTCGGCACTGTGTTGTCGAAGATTACGGCAAAGAAAGCATCGATGAATCGAAATTTCCATTCACAGTTCACCGACGAGTGGGTACGTTTATTTTAAGCGGAAAAGCTTTGATTGCGTGCACCGGAAGGTCTTCAATCCTGTTGGGCACTCAGCTGTTTGCTCTCTGCATTTTACGGCTGAATGTTTTACTCAAGCATTTTATGAGAAAGATACAAGGAAATATTTAAAACCAGGATCAGTTCCAGCCATCAGGAAGAAAAACAGCAATCATATCTGAGCGGGATCGTCGAATGGTGGGCGAATATTTATTTGCTGTTTGTGCTAACATCACATGTACGGTAAGATACACATTTCCTCACATACCTAAGAAATACTTCGCTCGGTTGTCTTGTGCATATACATGTATAAGTCCCAACAGATTTCGGCTTAACTGCATAATATGTGCGCCTCCACATAAACTATTTTCTGTGTCGCCGCCAAGCCGGCTCGCGATACGCAGAAATTATTTTTATTCAACTTGGCTACGCGGTAAGCAGAAAATAGGAAAAAATTACCGTGTATTCCACGTACTATAAACGTTCCCCACTTAAAATTCCGCTAAAAGAATATTATTTGAAGTTCCTATAAACTAGTGGACCATAACAGAACATCACCGTGTATTCCTCGTTCTATAAACGAAAGTATTACGCGAAATTTCTTTGAATTACTCGGCCACATATAACGTGAAAATATCAACAACCGAGCTTAATCTACCATAACAAACCTTACTGTGTATTGCTTGTTCTTTGTAATGCGTAGCCGGCTCCTAACATCCCTCATACATTTCAATTTATCTCTCTCCGCGTACCGTGTAGCCAGCTTCTAATATTTCTTTTTTACTTCAATGCTCCCAAAGTCTATAATTTCTTGAGCCTTTCACCGCGTTCGAGGTAGCCACTTCTTTCAGTAACGCTTTGGATGTGACGGCGTATTCCACAGTTCATACCTAGACTTCTGATGGTAAATCAGAGTTTCTCTATAAATTCGCATTTGCTTGTTTACTAGGTAGTACGATCACCGTGTTCGCACAAATTCACGGGCGATTCGCGACATCACTTCGTTTACGTGAATTTATTTTCCACGATCTTTTGTCTCATCTATAAAATTCTGAATGTATGTTAGGCTCAGAGCTCTCTATATTTATGAAAAAACTTTCATCTAGCGTTATGTGGGCTTTCCTTTTAGAAGTGAGAGCTTATTATTATAGGATTTATTACTTTTAGGTGTAAAAACTTTCTAATCGATACTGCGACAAATCTGTGAACATAACAAAAACAAACTCAACCCGTATCAACAAGAAATAAAAGCAAGAGTAAGAAACAGCTGACGGACCCCTACACAATAGACATGTGAAACAGTTAAATTTGTTGTATTATCGGAAGGATTTCAGTGTTTGTGATTTGGGGCAATTGGGATATTTGGTCGGCTTCTTGATCCATTCTTGCATTGTGAGACGGCTTCCTCTTCTCGTATGGCGTGACTTCTGCGAGTTCGCCGACTTCGCCAAGAAAAACTTTGTTCTTAATCGCTCTCAAAAGAACTGGACGACAAATTCGACGGAAAACACATCCATATAATGCAATGTTTGGCTCTCTATTTTCGACTCGACTTCTACGTCACAAGCAAAATTCACGTGGTTAGAGATAAGACCGCTTCCATGAAATTCGCGGGCTTCTCTTTTGCGAACTGAGTAATGGCGGACGTGTTTAACGCGATGTTCGGACATATATTCCTGGGCCGTGTAAGCATATATCGATCTAATTTATCGCGATTCATATAATATGGCATTTGTTGAACAGTTCGAAGTTTGAAAAAGTTGAAAACAAAACAAGAAATTTTCATCGTAGTAGTACTTTAAAAGAAAGAAAGACACTTTCAACCATAAAGATATAAAACCAAAACCAATCGTGACTTGCTCGCAAGGATTTTCCCGCGCTTGTCGCTGCATTTACGTTGAGTTTTGGTTGGTTCAATGTCTTATTTGCGCCCGTTGCGATTGGCTAGAGTAATCACGTGGGTTTTCGTTTTATGACAGTCAACTGAAACCCGATATATGAGGTGTTATTGCCAACTCGGGGCGTTGTTTGTTACCTGATATACAACGCGCGCAAGTTGAATACCTGTTAAGTATACATTCCTTTGGTAAAACAGTGAAGATAACTTGAAGAAAGGCGAAACATTTGGTACCTTTTAAAACTCTTAGTTGTCTCAAACGCGGCATACCGACTAAAATGGATTGTTTGTTTCCAGTGTACTCTGTGGTCGTTTCTTCTCTTCCATTGTACCAGTTGCCTGCAAAGGTCGCTGGAATCAGAACCTCGTCAAACCAGTTCCATAGCTGAGAACTGTTCCTGATCTGTGAGCAAAATTGAGAATTATTCACCGAAGTGGAAGTGAATAGTGGTGGATATATGCCGAGACTGGAAGCGGCCTCGCTAAAATATTTTAGAAAGACGTTGTAGTAAACAGATGGATTTTTAACATATCGACAGAGCGATGTGATTTTTTTGTCTTGCCATCCTAGTTATTGTTAAGGCAGATCCTCTATCAATAACTACCTGGGACTGTAGCTCGCTGTGTTTATTGCAGTGATTATGTGAGGCACTGAAGAATTCGTCATATGTACCTTTTAAAGCGTTGCACCGGTATCGCAGAGGTCATGAGTTCGAGTCTCGGTCGAGCCTGAAGTTTTTTTTTCCATGTTTCTTTTATCGGCTGTTTAAGTTGATGTCGTTAACTGCGATGATCATCATCATCTAATATTTCAGTCCGCAGTTCACATATATGAGCATTTCATATATTCACTGCCATTTAAAATCTAAGTAAATTTGAAAAAATGTAACGACTCCATTGTAAATTCCATTTCAGATTCAGTACACCCTGTGGATTAGAATACGGAAGTGACTCAGTTATCAGTAAAGAGGGGAAAGAGGCTGTCATACAGGAAAACAATGTGTGCAATATGTTGCATGCATTGCTCACCTTATGAAGTTTACTGAAACCATCATTTGTAGCTTTAGCCATGCGATATCGATGTTCATTCTTATCTCCATAGCAGACAATCATGAGAAGAATAAGGAAAACCCACGAAAACACCATGTCTCTCGCAAATGTGTTTGTTTTCCTTTCAGTAACCTTGTACTTCCTTTGACTCTCAATTTTTTCCTTGGACGTGTTGAATAGTGTTTGCGAGCTATCGCTGTCGGACGAGGGACCTTCAGAGGAGTCATCATGTTGCTCGACGGGTTCCTTTTTCCTGCTCGTCAGCCGCAAAGCCAGAAGAACAGAGATAAAAACGATTTTCACTGGTTGAGAAACAAAAACATCCTCGGTTGTGGTTAGAAAGATGGATGCCAACCAGCGAGATGAAGTCTCCCCTCTCCACTGAATAGAGGAGAAAATGACAATTAACGCACCTACCAGTGAACTAACAATACAAATAAACCAAGCGAAGTAGATGCAAAAATGACGAAGACGGCAGCGTTTGTTACCCTCATTAACATCGAACTCGTCGTGTGCTACGCCTGAACGCCTGCTGTTACGAAATAACAACACAACGAGGAAGCTTGGCGGAAAGGTAATTAATGCAGTAAAAATAGAAACACCGACTTCCCGACCGGTCATTTTCAAAGGCCCGACTTGAATAGCGGGGTTTCATCAGCATTGTCAATATTGTAGAACATGGCAGAGGTAAGCATTCCCAAAGGAAAAAGAAGAAGCAACAAGTCACTCGCTGTACACGGGTAAAGAAATCTCGGGGCTCTCTTGTGACTACTGAGAACTGCAGAGGGTCGTTAGCGAGTTCGCAGATACGTGCGCTGTTGAACTCGCTTTTGAAGCCGTGGCGTTTGTTGACGTTTGGGGCATAAAGCTCTACTGTTGTGCTTCCATCTTCACGTTCTAAGGCCAGCCAACGGTAGCAAGGGAACTTCCATCGGGAATTTCCGTCCCTCAATGTCTGTGATAGAGATTTCATTTAGAAACCATGATGGATCTTCTCCAGAACTGTCATGGCCGACATGAAGCTTAACTAAAGATCCAGGCGGTTGACCAACAGCTGAAAGAAAGTTGTCGGTATTTCCTCGACTAAACGGTTTGCTGTTTCCATCGTTGTTCCTTGTCAACTCAATGACCTAGCTAGAACTCTCAGTTCCATAAAGTTTCATGAACACTTTGGCAGAAGTACCAGAGTTGCGCCATGCTCCTGTGGTTAAAGAAGCTTTGTGTCGGCAGGCGGTGTTTTCGGTCGAAGTTAGAGGCATCACTGGACTTACCTGTAACAAAGTAAGTAGAAATTGGTTTTCAGTAACAGAACAAAATTTTTAATTTGAGTGGATAACTGGATTTATGATTATCCCCTGCGTCATCATATATATGTCGCCAATATTGCCGACGTGGCTGGAAATTGCTTGACGATCGTCAAAAACATTCAGGCATTTCAAGGATTTATGCTGCGTTTTACCATGATGTTAATTTATTACTGGCAGGTAATCCCACTTTCAAGAATATTTACAAAGGTAACTGCTAAGGGCCGCGGAATTCACTGGAATTTGTGCAGAAAATTTAGGAAGATGTCAAAAGTAGTGGTTTTCAGGTGACTGACTAACGTTACGAATGTTTTGTGCAATTCACGAAGGTCCTCCTCAATTTTATTAACTGACTATTGATTAGAAAACGAAAAGAAAACGAAGGAGGTGATATTGATGCAACAATAGATTTAGTCTCGCGTGAAAACAAACTTTAGGACTACCTTGAAACAAAGCATCAACCAGTGATAGCAAAGAAAAAAATTCAATACAGTTCTCAACTCTATAACGGACTCACTTTTTCTCGATCTCTCTTGTCAGCCCTTCGCGCAAATTTTTAAGCGATGAAGTAAAGCAGAAACACTAATAGTACTGAAACAAGAACCAGGACATCGCGTGGAGCACTGATGTTGTTAAATCCTACTTGAGCTTGAGAGAAGTCTATTGTGTTAGGCGTTACGACAAAATAACCTCCAAATGATGTTAGGTGATTGCAAAGACACTGCAAGGCAGCTGGGGTAGAATTGGCGCCAACCTGTGAAGTGTAAAAATGCAAACATTACGATGGAGTCTATTAAACCATGTATCCGAATAACACTGTAATTAGATGAACCAGTATTAGAGGTTGTAAATTATGCAAAGATTTTACGTCAAGAGTTTGAGAAACAACTTGGCATCCTCTCTTTATAAATCAGTGCTAATTCATTGTCATCGGTTAATGAATTTATTGCCAGAATTAAAAGGAAATGCATCAAATGTTTCCAGTCAAGATGACCAAATATTTGCTTTCAAAATGTCTTTAAACGTCGACAGTTTTGTAATCTCATATGTAAAGAGCTGATTTTCTCAGAACTATGCCTTCACCCGTTCTAAATTTGTTATGAAACATTTCGCAACTTAAGATTTGCAAATACGACATAAGAAGAATAGATGACGACCGATGACCATAAGAATAAGTATACCTCAATTTCGCGTGATGTGATCATCTCATCTCATCTCATCTTGCAGCAGACATTTTAGGATTGCTCTAGCGCTTCCAAGTTTGTTATTGCTTATGCACTCACCTAGGAGTGGGTGGAATTCCCCCCCCCCCCCCTTGAAGACTGAAATCCCGGTGTAATTAGTAGAAACTGGCACGTACCTTAAACCCTTCACTCACCCATTGCTCTCTGTCCTCCGACCAATACAGACAGCCAGCTGAGTCTACTTCCACGGTAAAGTTTACGGACGTTTGGGAGTCATAAGGAGGCAAAGTGAGTGTCTTGTTTTGAACCACTGGCTGCTGCATCGGCGGTCCCTTGAACTTTACACACAGCTGTTCATCTTGATCGTTGACCTGGAGAAGAGATCTCACGATTGGCTGCCTCGGAGTATGATTGTCAGGTGCATCGGTTGTTGGCGAGACTATTTCCGAGGCAGACCTTCTTTCTCTCACATTTGACTTGCGATGTTTTTGAAGTAGTCCAATGAAATATTTCCCACGGTGTTTAGCATCAAACCATACGTAATGGCTAACACTACAGAGCTGCGTTTTGTTCTGGCAAGGTTGTTCTTTTAAAGAAGTTACGCAATCATACTCCTGCTTGGTAGGCTCAGCACCGTACTTCACATAGATTTCAAACGGTGCGTCGCTGTCTAGTGCCAAGGAGATCCTGATTGACGTCTTTTCACGATGAGTAGTAACCCGACACTCGATACATCATAACGTCTGGGACAGCGTAACCCTTCGCCTGTGGTAAACAAGTAAACAAAACAGTTCTGATCGTCCACCCTCGGAGCATTTGAAAAACAAATAAGTCATGTAAACCTTTTACGGATTTTGTGACAAGCACTTTACTCGATCGTTTGCGAGTGGGGGCCATTTCATTTAAGGGTAGACTTGGAGAGGTTGTTCCACCTCATCTGGTCCTCCCACTAACTGTGGAGTCTACAAAGCCAAGACTTTGCCATGATGCTCGTTTTCTAAACTTATGGATGAGAGACATGCCTTACAAGTTAGATACGCTTTTGAACATTCCACGATATGTGGGCCGTGACACCTACCATACGATATTAGATGATAAATCCAGGTATGATTATCTTCTTTTGACCGAGGAGAGTAGAACATTCTTTGGAATCCAGTGGAGTGGGTGGTATTTTGTTTATAACACCCTGCCTTTTTGCTGGAAAATATCTTCTTTTGTCTACCACTCAACTGGTCTTATGGCATCTGGTTTTTTCCGTTCTATGGGGATCCCTTGCTCACTGTACATTAATGATCGTCATAAAGGCCAACTCCAGATATCACCCAGACAAGGTGCCTATGCAGATTTTATAAGTTCCAACGAACACAATTTAGCAGCTGCAAAATCAGCTATCTTTTTAGTAGCTTACTTGTTGATCAAAATTGAATATTTTCTGGATTTGCCGAAATCCATCCCGATGCCGCGTAAGAGTGTTCCATATTTGGATTTCCTGTCAGATTCTTCCCGGGAGGTTTTCCATCTTATTCCTGAGAAAGAGGAGAAGTTTCTTAATCTTGTTCAACAAACCCTAGAATGTTCAGTAATCTCAGTTAGCAAATGCTTGGTAAGCAAATGTTTATCATTCTCCTTAGCAGTGCCGGGAGCGCTACCGTTTACTAGTGAAATGAGTAATGCCATTTCCAAGGCCCTTCGCACATCCAAACCTATAAGGGTGCAAAAGGCACTGAGAGATGAGAGTTCACATTGGTTTTTTCTGCGCACATGGAATGATCCACTTCCTTGGAGTATATCCCAACGAATGAAAATGAGGCAGATGTACCCTCACGCCGATTGACAACCCTTGACTGTAAACTTCACTCGGATATATGAGCAAAAGTACAGCAGGAATTTGGTGGTTCGAAGGGACACACTCGCAATTTAATGGCACTTGATTAAAACGCAATGACATTTCAGGATGGTTTTCCCTTGCTATATCTTACTCCAAATGCGTCGCCTCTACCTTTCGGCGTCAATAGTTTTGCACAAGATTTATCGAGTGGAGCCCCTTTTTTGGAGCACCCCTACGTTTTCCCGCCTCTCTCCCTGGTGGGCCCTGTTTTACGTTTTCTGAAGGCTCATCAGCGATCCTGCTCAGCTTTTGTCTTAGATGTGTATCCAAAGAAGCACTGGTGGCCTTTGATTCAGAACTGTGCTAGAAAATCATGTAGACTCGCGGTAAAGGGGATGTTAGAGCCCTTCTATTTCCTTCTGAACAAGGATGGATTCCTCATGCGGGGATCTCTGGGCTTTTGCTATGTGTTTTCTAACAGTGCCGTGTGAATGAATTTAAATGACAGACTTTGGAAAAAAGTTTTTGTAGAGTTGTGTTATTTCCAGAACACTGCTCAAAAGAATTGTACAATAATGTTCTTGACTGAATCATATTTTGGCTATCTTTGTTACTAGTGTGAATTCTGAGACAAAACTTAAATGTTATTCATAATCGTGTTTCCTTTTCCTGTTAACAGCATTTGCCTGTTTGCCCCTTCTGTAAGATGTCCCAAGTGTAGTCATGCCAATGATTTTGATCTCCGTTTTTGCCAACAATGCAGTTATAACAGGAAAATTATAAACAATTGCAATAGAACGTCTCCGGGTGTGGTTGTGAAAGCCATTGATGGTCGACTTCAACAATTAGCCTTGATTGATCAAGCGACTAGTTTCTCTAAACAAAAAGATTCGATTCAGAAAGAATTAGAGAATTTCCTTTCCTCTCTTCTGGTGTATCCGACAATAGCAACTGTAACGCCTCCCGATATTTGCTTTTTTGGTACATAAGGATAAGAATGGGAAAACCCAAGGTCATCGTAACGGGTGTCCCCATTTAGGGAAAAGAGGCACACATGATTGTGCATGCGTCCCTAAGCTCATCTGCGGCTGAGGCTCGCAGGAGATGGGATCAGATAATAGAGAAACTCTTTATGGTTTCAGGGCTAGATGCTCTATAACCCTGGCTTTGTCAGGGGCTGAGGTGTCAGAGATAATGGATCATGTTGGTTGGACACGACGACATACAGCTTTACATTACTTGCAACTGGCCAAAGTCCTCAATCTGGCGGGTGCTTCGGCTAGATTATCTGCAGTAAACATTCCAGCTGTCACCTCTGAATGGCATGACATTAATGATTTAAAACGTTTTGTTTGCGCTTTTCCGTCAGACACACCTGGGAAAAGGTCGCTTTCGGAATAGTTTTTCCCTAAGGGTATAGTCATATTTATAATTGATGTCTTGGAGTAAGTTTCTTTTTTTTTAATAAATAGTTTATTGTTTAAAACAAAACATAAAGAAGCTTACAGAATACTAAGACACAACAGTTGAAATTAAAATTAACATACAGCATTAACACACAGACGCTAATTGCCATTGTTAAGAAACAAGATTGGCTCCCACCTCGCATTGAATTGTTTTAGTTTTCCATTTCAAGTAATTAAGTTTCTTACTCTTGGAGAAAGTTTCGGTGAGGGTTGGGTGTTGAGGATTGGAGGTGTTTAAGAGGCATGTTAGGGCTCTATTGTTGGGTGTAATATAGTTTTTGGGGGTATTGTGAAAACGAAGCTGGGTAGCGCGTAGATCAATTTTCCCCATATCTTAATAGCAATGAGCGTGAGTGGTGGGTGTTGTGAGATAGAATACTATTCACAACACTCAAAACTAAAGCGCGAAGCCTAAACGTCAAAACAGCATGTGTTATACACGAGGGTATGCACGTGCATGGAGTTCTGAATCCCAGGTGGTAATAATAAACGCTGATGAACACTCCCTCTTCACTCTGTCTCTGATCAGCGCCAAGGAGGAAGGTGGAACGGCCCTCCCTCTCGCCTTTCGTAGCTGAAAATTCGTGTTAGAACAGATATGTGTTCCACCTCCTCAAGAGCGCTTCGATCAATTTTCCCCATATCTTAATAACAATGAGCGCGAGTGGTGAGTGTTGTGAGTTAGGATACTATTGTTATCAGCTATTGTTTTAGCCCCACACTCCCCTGTTACAATCCGCCGCCACCTTTTCAGACGGTGAATAAAAATCAAATGAACAATAAAAACCAAACCAACTGAAAATTAAAGATTGGTGACCCAAATACTTAAAGCTATTGTAACTGACTTATGATAAACAACGACAATTCACAGGAAACAAAATACCGTGTTTCCTCTAATTATAGCCGTCCCTCGATTAAGAACCTTCCTCGAATAATTGCCCTCTCCCCCCCCACCCCATAGCGGCAAAGCTAGAAGATGACGCTTAAGTGGAGTCCGATCCAGCAAAACTGACTGATGACTCGATCTCCGACGCCGAGGGTATTGACATTGAAAAATAGTCTAAGAAACCAAATTGAGGACACTTAGAAGGTCCGTATTCAGCTGTTTGGTGTATTTTTTAAAAGTATTAAATAGGATGGTAAAACAAAATATTTAGGGCGTGACTTCCAGCGAACAATATCTGAAATAATAACCCCCCCCCCCCCCCCCCACTCGATTAATCGCTCCCTTTTAGTGTGAAAAAATAGTTATTGCTCCCGGCTATTATTCGAGGAAATACGATATTCATCTGTGGTAGTTACTCGGTCCATATACCTTCGAGACCTTCAAGCCAAAACTAAAGTTAACACTCGTCTGCGGATCACAGAGTATTTTTCAAATGATTCCTGTCGCCGTGTTCTCCATAGAGATCGCTTTGCCCTCGCAGATATTAATTACCTGGAGTCCTGAAAATAATCTAATTACTGTCGGGTGAAACAATACGGGAAATCGTGTCGGGAATGGGCAAGGGGAACGTGAAACAGGAAAAAGAAGATCGGTGCTCTGAAAGGTAGTTGCAAGATTAAACCAGTGCGCAAAATATCAACTTAAATAAATAAACTCAGTGACGTGAAAACTGAGTTTTAGGTAGGCTTAAGATTTTTAAAGGAACCGTTCCGTGCTCCGACCCTCGAGTTTCTGTGCTAGCTTTGGTTTTCATTTCTTATAAGAGAAGGTTTCACTCATAGTTTTGAAGATTTAGTGTTCTCTCAGAACTTGACTAGCTTGAATAGCACCCACCCAGATTCTTTTTCACCAGAATATCTCACAAGGCAAATTTAGGAAGGCTAATAGACAGGAGACGTGACTTGTTTTCCTTTAATTGAGCTTTAATCTTGATCTCTGCACGCTTCGCGGACTAATAACAACTTAAGAGCAATTCTCTGTAAGAATCAAACAAAGTGGGAAATGAAAAATTTTGACCCCCCACTCAAATTTGCATGCAAGTAGATATCCATGGGGGATGTTCGAAAATGGCAATTATTAAGGTCATAACTAAATTGTTGCCATGGTAACTGCGAATGTTTGTTGACGCCCGAGAACCCAATTCTGAACTCAAAAACTGTTGTGAAAACTGCAAAATTTAAAACGGTATTTCTCAAGTTTATTACAACACTACAACTCGAGACTTGGCACAAATGTAAAACCACTATAAAAAAAAAATTCTAGTTTCTTTCCTTATATATGGCTTTTCATTACGTTTACCGTAAACAAAATAAGCGGCGAATAAACTACACCATGTCTCGGCCATTTTAATTCGTGAGTAAAACAAGCAGTACATTTCTTTTAATATCTCCAAAAGTACATCAGTTCTAGAATTGAAACTACAGGGATAGCTTACAACAGACATTGTAGTTACTAAATCTGTAAAATTCTCAGCGGGGCGGGCTTATTTTGTTTTCATGGCAATCAACAGAGAAACCATAAAAATGAGATTTCTTAAATTTTGTCAAAATTAACATTCTGTAAGTTTGCTGGAAAAATCGGAAGAAAGCTGAAACGACCTTGAGAGTTAAAGAAAATTGTCTGTTAAGTAATTCTCTGATAAAAACAACCGTTCATAAACCGTATTTTTGGAAACGATTTGAATCGAAGTACAGCTTACTTGACGGCTTTGTTCATTTCTCCACTTTTCGACTCACGTTGAGCGAGCTGGTTCTTTCTGTACAGCATTCGCATTGTTTGGAAATCCAGTGTTCTGAACCTTTTCTTTCAGCTGGTAGTGTTATTTATCCCCGGCAGTAGTCCATCCCCTTATTTAAGCCCACTGAAATCAGGTTTGGTGGCACTGTCGGCAGAAATAAGCCAACACGGGGTTCAGTCAGTACAGGTACATTTCCACCGTAGCCGTTTGTTCTACTTCTCGATCAGACGTCACCATTCGCTCCAAAAGATGGAAAGATGCATCCTTTCAACTAGGATTCCATTTAGCCAAGAATTTTACTTCAACTTAAGGTGTAAAAACTGCAGACAACAGCTTTCTCCGAAGTGGAAGAGACAATAACAAACGCCGTGGGACGTTACTGGTCAGCGGTGTTTACTTGAACAACTTTCCCTTCATAATTTGCCTAGCACCGGGTCCCTTGTATGCTGTTGATATGACATTCAATGCAATTCACAAAGCCAGCAATTTCCTTTTATTAGATTCTGTTTTTCGACTTGCTCTCTAGTCCTGGTCCATTCACAGTAGGATTAACAGTTTCTGATAGAACAAATGTACAGTGCGTTTTCCAGCGCTCACACCATTTTCGCCGTAAAATGAGACCGTTAACTCGACAATTAACAATAGATCGGTGAGCTGATGAAAGAACGGCTTTTCTTACTTTCCACTCTATTAACTAGCGTGCCTTCAATGGAGACTTCAATCCTGATTATTATAGACCTTTCGCACTTTCGAGGACAATTCTTTCCAGCCCTTTACAACTTTGTAAAACAAACAAACAAAAGAGAACCAACACTTTTAACGTGGAGTTGATTTCTTTTTCCTGAGATGCGCAAATCGTACGTACTTTTATCAGATGGATTAAGCGTTGTCATTCTTCGCGATGACAGTTCTTCTTTTGTCATTTCGCACAGCTAGAGACTTTTGTATCCGTGTGGATACCTGTGAGACTCGTCCTCTAAACATCAGTCCAAATGTCATTTCTTACTTCAAGTGGCGTATTTTTGAAAAAGGATACAAAGTCGTTTGTGCGATATTCTACACCAGAAAAATACTGTGAGTACGGTATTCATCAAGTAGGGCTTTGTTTAAGTCATCCCCCTAGGGGAGGGGGAGGGGAGGGGTGGGAAGCGTCACAGAGCAGAGTCGAGTTATGCACAACACCCGGGGGAGGGAGGTACTCAACAAAGTTTTATAAGGGGAGGCTTCGCCCCGAGGTCCAAACCCTTACCCGTTTATATACCATTTTTGACCGAAAACGTAGCCCTTTCGTATACCTTTCATTGCAAAATGGTACCCCTTTCACATACCTGCTTATACTGCATCCCTTTTCTAAACCCTTAGAATGCAGTTTATGGCAAAAGGATATTAGGGGAGAACAGTATTACCTGAAGAGATGTTAACCAAAATCAGTATTATTATCTACTCGAAATATTTTAATAAAAGGCCCTTTTAAATACATAAATGACAGATTTCCCTGCCCTTTCATATACTTCAGCTCGTGAAATCCCTACCCTTTCATATACCTGAAGCGTGAAAAAGGTACCCCTTTCGGGCGGAGCCTCCCCATATAGGCCATTATAGGGAGTGCCCCCCCCCCGGGGGGGGGGGCACAACATTTCGAACAACGCCAAACTCAAGAACTTTCCTGCGTTAGCGCAGTATTTAAGTGGACTGGGCTTTAAAGTCAAAACCCAAAACAACAATATGAAGTAAGAGAAATCAGAGAGAAGGGAAAAATCAAGCAACAAGACCGATGGTGCAGAATTCGCCAAAAAATGCGTAAACTCGACTACAGACTCCAATAAACAGGATTGTTTACAATTGAGGTGTTCCTTATGCTCTCGCGAATTTCGTCTTACGTTTCTCGCATTGCGACAAAAAGAAAGCAGTTCAGTGCGTCAGAATATCCGGCTGCCGAAAACGAAAATATTCCTAGAGGTAAAAATGATATCATGAGATCTTCAGAGGAGTCCCACAGTCATCCATTCGACAACCGCCAACGAAGAGTTCCGTCAACTTGTGAAACGAAAAGGAAGAAAACAAGAATTGTTATCGCCAAGACTGACAACGCTGAAAGCCGTCTCCAAAAAGTGCGATATAAGCATCCCAGGAAAACAAAAGAATGTTGTTTCTCTTATCGAGCTCTGCAGCGGCAAAGCTTTGGACAATGTAGCTTATAAGGCGCACACCAGCTCACTAACAAAGCGGTTGGACATACCGGCACAACAGAGGAGTTTTAATGATAAGAACATTAAACCGTTTCTTATTTGTTCTTGTTTTATTTTTGTTTTGTTTTTGTTTTTGCTGTTGTTGGTGTTTTTTTTTCTGTTTTTTGTTTTTTTTTTTGTTTTATAAAGTTGTAAAAATATGGCTGGAAAAAATTGTACTCCAAAGTACGAAAGGTCTAAATAATCAGGATTGAGGCCTTCATTGAACTAAAAGCACAAAGGCACACGAGCTGAATAGAATGGAAAATAAAAATAGCCATTCCTTATTCAGTTTACCGATGCATTGTTAATTGTCCACTTGTGTTAGCAGTCTTAAGCGGCCTTCAAACATCAAACTAATGTTGGCCAACATTAGTTTGACGTGTGAAGGCCGCTTACTATTAAGTAATAAATATTATTATTATTATTATTATTATTATTATTATTATTATTATTATTTATTTTCGCGGCGAAAATGGTGTGAGCGCTGGAAAACGCACTGTACATTTCTTCTATCAGAAACTGTTAATCCTACTGTGAATGGACCAGGACTAGAGAGCAAGTCGAAAAAAAGAATCTAATAAAAGGAAATTGCTGGCTTTGTGAATTGCATTGAATGTCATATCAACAGCATATAAGGGACCCGGTGCTAGGCAAATTATGAAGGGAAAGTTGCTCAAGTAAACACCGCTGACCAGTAACGTCCCGCGGCGTTTGTTATTGTCTCTTCCACTTCGGAGAAAGTTGTTGTCCGCAGTGGGCTTAAATAAGGGGATAGAAGACTGCCAGGGGTAAATAACACTACCAGCTGAAAGAAAAGGTTCAGAACACTGGATTTTCAAACAATGCGAATGCTGTACAGAGAGAACCAGGTCGCTCAACGTGAGTCGAGAAGTGGAGAAATGAACAAAGCCGTCAAGTAAGCTGTACTTCGATTCAAATCGTTTCCAAAAATACGGTTTATGAACGGTTGTTTTTATCAGAGAATTACTTAACAGACAATTTTCTTTAACTCTCAAGGTCGTTTCAGCTTTCTTCCGATTTTTCCAGCAAACTTACAGAATGTTAATTTTGACAAAATTTAAGAAATCTCATTTTTATGGTTTCTCTGTTGATTGCCATGAAAACAAAATAAGCCCGCCCCGCTGAGAATTTTACAGATTTAGTAACTACAATGTCTGTTGTAAGCTATCCCTGTAGTTTCAATTCTAGAACTGATGTACTTTTGGAGATATTAAAAGAAATGTACTGCTTGTTTTACTCACGAATTAAAATGGCCGAGACATGGTGTAGTTAATTCGCCGTTTATTTTGTTTACGGTAAACGTAATGAAAAGCCGTATAGATGGAAAGAAACTAGAATAGTGGTTTTACATTTGTATCAAGTCTCGAGTTGTAGTGTTGTAATAAACTTGAGAAATACCGTTTTAAATTTTGCAGTTTTCACAACAGTTTTTGAGTTCAAAAATTGGGTTCTCGGGCGTCAACAAACATTCGCTGTTACCATGGCAACAATTTAGTTAGACCTTAATAATTGCCATTTTCGAACATCCCCCGTGGATATCTACTTGCATCCAAATTTAAGTTGCGGGGTCAAAGTTTTTCATTTCCCACTTTGTTTGATTCTCCAGAGAATTGCTCTTAACTTCAAATACGTAAAACCTATGCTTAGCTAGCTAACTCAGCAAAGATCCACGTAACGCATTGTGATTGGCTAAAATGCCTGGTCTTTTTAAGTGCCTGTAAAATGAAAGACGCAACGGTTTCCTTGACAGGATTAAGACTGCGACTCTAGGTCCGCTAAAAGCAATCCTAAGACAATTTTTTTAAGTCGACGGTTGATCGAAAAGTATATAAAATAGACTAACACTGGAAATGCTCGAAATGCCAATCACTACGGTAACCGCGGACTGAAAGCGCAGTACCTTACAAAGGTGACCCAATTTCGCTAACAAAGTACAAAAGACAAAAGACTCGCAAAAATTCCACGTAAGCAAAGTAAAGTAATTAAACAAACAAGTTAAATGAGTTACATTGGCAATCACCAAAATGAAACCAAAATGTCTCAAAGTTCATACTGACATGTTGGCCAGGATGATTCTCTGAAAGGTTAACTAAATGGAACGCTTAATATACAGACTCTACCGATCCAAAACAGTCCACCAGATGGTCACTACTCCGAAGCACACGCAACTTTATACACAAAAACTAAGTTGTTTAATTAAATCTGACTCGATAGAAACATGGCTGTTTACGACTCTCAGAGTAAAAGTAAGTTAAGTGCAGCCCACGCCATATAGAAATAGAGAGAACTTGTCCAAGCTGTGTACGCACGATTTCTGAACTAGGGCTAAAACAAGTCAGCATGTCAGTTGTACCTTTTGACACGCGCGCGTTGCTTGGTGACTCTGCGGTAAACTCGTTGGTAAAAGCACACTAAAGCACGGGTCACCCTGTTACTACAGAGTGTTATTAAATAATAATTTCCAGCATCACCCTTAAAATATGCAGAAGGCAAGCAAAATACTCCAAAAGTATGAAAATGTTCTAGAAATTTAAAAAATGTGCAAAATCATATTACAAAACCATGTACAAACGAGTCTAAACATTGCTATATCGCACATAAGTGTAAGTGCTTAGTTTGCGTTTATCAGGGTATTTCACCAGGTATCCACGTTCCTTTTATATTTGTTTGGAAACTGCTAAATATACAATTTTTAGGTTCCTTGTTGCAGTTGAATTACACACTATTGACATATAATCAATGAATAAAATTTCTTATGTCAGTTATCGTTCGCATTCAAGTATCTCCACTAGTTAACGAGAACTTGAATTGATATCGAACTGGAATTCAATAGTGACTACCTGCTTACCTCCCGCAAGCGGACACGTCGCTTCAGCGGTCACTTGATCGCGGTCTGAGAATGGCCGCATTACCCACGTGCACTAACGGGAAGTTTGGCTGTGATTGTTTATGACTATATGACTAATCAATAATGATAGATGTGCCGATGGAATGCTGAACGAAAACGCGATTGGTCGATGTTGAGTGGTCATACTATATATCAATTGAATATTTATTATACTTATTACTATGTACTCATCTTCACATCCAGTGAAAACTTATATCGTGTGTAGATGATATTATTCTAGTGGCAAACAAGCCGAATTGATTAATCGATCGCTCAATCGATCGATCATTCAATCAAGGTAATTAAAAACCTGAAGACTTTGATATGAAGATTCACCTGTCGCAGAAATGGATTCCGAGATTCACGCATGCATAGGAAAGCAATTCTTGTTAAAGAAGTACACCGCATTAGACTAAATGTAGTACAGTTGGTTGATAGGTTCCTTGTAATAAACGAAAGTAATTCTTATGGAGAGATAGGCAGTCGTTGCATAGTACAGTAGTTGATGGGGTTGTCATTAATTAGTTGTGCTATGAATCCATGTGACGTGGTTTCCACCGGGTGCATTGCAAAAAACGGCTCGTAATATTGTCTTGTTCTACTAAACTACGGCTTAGGTAGGACTCCACACTAATCCTATGTTCTTTTCAAAGAAACGCAAAAGCCCTAGTTATTTACACGCTTCTTATGCAGAAGCGAAGCCATTCCTCTCTTACAATATTCGTTATTTTTATGTCGCTTTTATGGTCTGCCCTTCTTTTGTCAGGAATTAATATGACAGCGAACACAAAAGTGAATTCATAAATCACACTGAAGTGTTTCTAGGATACTAAGATTCTTTGAAATGTCACTCTTATTTCTAGCTGGGTATAAACAATTTAATGAACAATTAAAGAAAAAACGTTAACAATTGTGGCTTGTGACGTCCTCTTCTGACTTGATAATTGAGCGTCTGAAAATCAAATCTCAGTGGGTTTCACTGTCAGGTGAGACATTTAAGGTGAGATGGCGTATTCTGGTTTATTTCTGTCGAGGCATACGAAATGCACACTGTCCTAACATCTTGTAGAGAAGTATGCAGAAAAACACCTTTAATTCAAAAACAAATTAAGACAACGTATTAAAAAATAGAAAATAAACAACAGCATATTTCAATTATATTTAAAATACAAATCTTAGTAACTTCTCCAACTACTCTTCACAATGTGGTTTTTCACGTTGACAAGCTGTCGTCTACTGATCTAGCTTATACTGTGTGTGTGTTGTTGAAGGGGAGAAAGAAAGTATTCTTCAGCTAACTTGTGATTTGCAAGTCGTTCTTTGTATAGTGTGGCCTTATCTCTCGTTTCACTTTTGTGTGTTTTTCGTTGATGCTTAACTTTTAAGCATGTTAGTTGTAATTGTGTTTGAGGGTACCTGCACACATGGCTTACGAGAAAGGCGCTTTCCTTCAACCAAGCTAAGACTTTTCCCTCAACCAACACCGCTCTTTTGTGGATTTGAAGGTCACTCTTTTTCTTTCAAGTGATATGTGGTGATATGCCATTGTTTAAATTTAAAAGAAAATTCTACTTACTTTACTCAGACTCTTCGTTTTTCAAATTCAAGCCTGACATCATCACCAATCAGTACAAATGGAGCCCAGTACTTCACGGCACAGAACCTCTCTGAATCTCGAAGGGTTTTCATAGCCTGGTAAAGAGCCACACTGGCGCTTTCTCCATCTTTCATCTGTTGATAAAAACTCTTCATAAACTCCATTGTTGCCTCGTCAGAAATTGCCCACAGTGACGCAAGAACAGAACGGGCACCGGCAGCCAAGAACGCTCGAGCAATACCGACCACACCCTCCGACTTCACTTCTCCGCGACCACTGTGACAACAACTGAGCACAACAAGCTTTGCTCGCAGACGAACGGCTAGCACATCAGACATATTAAGAATGTAGTCCTTTTCTTTAGGAATCTTGATCTTTAATCTTGGTAATCGATCTGGATTATTTTCCCACCCCAGATTTGGAGCCAAGGCTATTTCACCTGTTTCCTTTCGACCGTGTGCTGCAATGTGAACTAAGGCAACTGACGTCATTTGTTCCAGCACTTTCTCTTTTGTTGCTTCTGTTCCTGTGAGTGGTGGGATGTTTAGAATGTTTCCTATCATTTCTACTTCCATTTTAGCGCACGGCAACTGGGTGTACATGGGCTTTATTTCCCAAATTCCTTCTTTGACAACTTTCTCCAGACACGGATCTCCGACGAGCAGGGCTCCACTCTTTCTGTGGTAGTCCTCAGGAGAATCTATGATCAATTTTAAACTGGTGAGTGAGGGTACAGTGCGGATTCTTATAGATTCGCTTAAAGCAGAAAATGGAGCGAAGCACAATGGACCATCTGGGACAATGATCAATTCGTCACCTTGGCACAAGTCTGCAATGGGGCCAATAATTGCATCATGTAATGGCTGTAACGAGTCGATGGTGCACTGCAAAGTCTGTGCTTGCTGCTCATTACCTCCTCTATCGGACGGGGAGTCATCCGTTGGTTCTAGTGAACGATTCTCGCATTTAACACCAACACCGGCTCCAATTTTCTTCAGCGTAGTTTCCAACAAGTCGTTTATGGAATCATGGTGTCCCCTTCTAATGTATATTTCCTTTTGTCGAATTTCAACTTTGTTTTCCTTGTTGACAACCCACAAGGTTATTATGTTGTGTTTAAGTGCTAAAAACACTGTTTGGGTAGGAAAGAGGTTTGAGATGTAAGAAATTATTGCTTTAGGTTCAATTGTCGCTGATTTTAGTGCTGTTAAGCCATAATGTATTTTCAAGCCATCCACCAAAGCCTGTGCTCGACCTCGCTCAGCAGCGTACAAAGCCTCATCTGTAAGGTCGAGCTTTAACAGGGTCAACCACAAACCATCGAAAGCATCTCGATAAAGATCTCGAAAGCTTATTTTTAAGGCATCTTCAGACTTAAGATAATCCCTCACGATATTGAAAACCTCTACGCTGGATTGGAAACATTCCTTGGCTTCTTGGAATCTCGTTAGTTTCCAATAAGTGGCACCAAGAAATAAATAGTCCTGGCCTTGTCCAACCCTATCACCCACTTCTTTGGCTATTGATAGGCTTTTATTGTAATAGTCTATGCCTTCTTGTTCTTTTCCCAGACAGCAATAAGAAATACCGAGATTTACATAGGCCTTTCCTTCTCTGTATCTATCGCCCACTTCTTTGGCTATTGACAGGTCTTTATTCTGGTACTCTATGGCTTCTTGAAATTTGCCGAGGTAGCCATAAACGTTCCCGAGACATCCATAGGCCTTTCCTTCTCCGGCCCTATCGCCTGCTTCTCTTGCTACTGATAGGCACTTATTGTAGTTTTCTACGGCTTCTTCGGATTTTCTTAGTTTTGCATAAGCGTCGCCGCGATTTCCATAGGCCGTTCCTTCTCCGGCCCTATTTCCCACCTCTTTGGCTATTGATAGTTGTTTATTGTAGTACTCTATGGCTTCTTGGTCTTTTCCTAGGCTGCGATATACAATGCCAAGATTTCCATAGGCCCCTCCTTCTCCGGCCCTATCTCCCACTTCTCTGGCTATTGATAGGTGTTTATTGTGGTACTCTATGGCTTCTTGGAATTTTCCTAGGCTGCAATATGCGTTGCCAAGATTTCCATAGGCTCTTCCTTCTCCGGACCTATCGCCCACTTCTCTGGCTATTGATAGGTGTTTATTGTGGTACTCTATGGCTTCTTGGAATTTTCCTAGGCTGCGATATGCAATGCCAAGATTTCCATAGGCCCCTCCTTCTCCGGCCCTATCGCCCACTTCTCTTGCTATTGATAGGTCTTTATTGCAATACTCTATGGCTTCTTGGAATTTTCCTAGGCTGCGATATGCAATGCCAAGTTTTCCATAGGCCCCTCCTTCTCCGGCCCTATCTCCCACTTCTCTGGCTATTGATAGGCGTTTATTGTGGTACTCTATGGCTTCTTGGAATTTTCCTAGGCTGCAATATGCGTTGCCAAGATTTGCATAGGCTCTTCCTTCTCCGGCCCTATCGCCCACTTCTCTGGCTATTGATAGGTGTTTATTGTGGTACTCTATGGCTTCTTGGAATTTTCCTAGGCTGCAATATGCAATGCCAAGATTTCCATAGGCCCCTCCTTCTCCGGCCCTATCTCCCACTTCTCTGGCTATTGATAGGTTTTTATTGTGGTACTCTATGGCTTCTTGGAATTTTCCTAGGCTGTCATATGCGTTGCCAAGATTTGCATAGGCTCTTCCTTCTCCAGCCCTATCGCCCACTTCTCTGGCTATTGATAGGTGTTTATTGTGGTACTCTATGGCTTCTTGGAATTTTCCTAGGCTGCAATATGCGTTGCCAAGATTTGCATAGGCTCTTCCTTCTCCAGCCCTATCGCCCACTTCTCTGGCTATTGATAGGTCTTTATTGTGGTACTCTATGGCTTCTTGGAATTTTCCTAGGCTGCGATATGCAATGCCAAGATTTCCATAGGCCTCTCCTTCTCCGGCCCTATCGCCCACTTCTCTGGCTATTGATAGGTGTTTATTGTGGTACTCTATGGCTTCTTGGAATTTTCCTAGGCTGCAATATGCGTTGCCAAGATTTCCATAGGCTCTTCCTTCTCCGGACCTATCGCCCACTTCTCTGGCTATTGATAGGTCTTTATTGTGGTACTCTATGGCTTCTTGGAATTTTCCTAGGCTGCAATATGCAATGCCAAGATTTCCATAGGCCCCTCCTTCTCCGGCTCTATCGCCCACTTCTCTTGCTATTGATAGGTCTTTATTGCAATACTCTATGGCTTCTTGGAATTTTCCTAGGCTGCGATATGCATTGCCAAGTTCTCCATAGGCCCGTCCTTCTCCGGCCCTATCGCCCACTTCTCTTGCTATTGATAGGTCTTTATTGCAATACTCTATGGCTTCTTGGAATTTTCCTAGGCTGCGATATACAATGCCAAGATTTCCATAGGCCCCTCCTTCTCCGGCCCTATCTCCCACTTCTCTGGCTATTGATAGGTGTTTATTGTGGTACTCTATGGCTTCTTGGAATTTTCCTAGGCTGCAATATGCGTTGCCAAGATTTGCATAGGCTCTTCCTTCTCCGGCCCTATCGCCCACTTCTCTGGCTATTGATAGGTGTTTATTGTGGTACTCTATGGCTTCTTGGAATTTTCCTAGGCTGTGATATGCAATGCCAAGATTTCCATAGGCCCCTCCTTCTCCGGCCCTATCTCCCACTTCTCTGGCTATTGATAGGTGTTTATTGTGGTACTCTATGGCTTCTTGGAATTTTCCTAGGCTGTAATATGCGTTGCCAAGATTTGCATAGGCTCTTCCTTCTCCAGCCCTATCGCCCACTTCTCTGGCTATTGATAGGTGTTTATTGTGGTACTCTATGGCTTCTTGGAATTTTCCTAGGCTGCAATATGCGTTGCCAAGATTTGAATAGGCTCTTCCTTCTCCAGCCCTATCGCCCACTTCTCTGGCTATTGATAGGCGTTTATTGTGGTACTCTATGGCTTCTTGGAATTTTCCTAGGCTGCGATATGCAATGCCAAGATTTCCATAGGCCCCTCCTTCTCCGGCCCTATCGCCCACTTCTCTGGCTATTGATAGGTCTTTATTGTGGTACTCTATGGCTTCCTGGAAATTTCCTAGGCTGCGATATGCAATGCCAAGATTTGCATAGGCTCTTCCTTCTCCAGCCCTATCGCCCACTTCTCTGGCTATTGATAGGTGTTTATTGTGGTATTCTATGGCTTCTTGGAATTTTCCTAGGCTGCAATATGCGTTGCCAAGATTTGCATAGGCTCTTCCTTCTCCGACCCTATCGCCCACTTCTCTGGCTATTGATAGGTCTTTATTGTGGTACTCTACGGCTTCTTGGAATTTTCCTAGGCTGTCATATGCGTTGCCAAGATTTGCATAGGCTCTTCCTTCTCCGGCCCTATCGCCCACTTCTCTGGCTATTGATAGGTGTTTATTGTGGTATTCTATGGCTTCTTTGTATCTCACTAGAATGTCATAAGCGATGCCGAGATTTCCGTAGGCCATTCCTTCTCCGGCCCTATCGTCCACCTCTTTGGCTATTGATAAACGTCTCTCTAGGTCATCTATCCATTGTAACCTACTTTCTGTCGTTTGTATGTAACCCTGTAAAGATTAACCAAGATTTTTATACAGATTTAGGATAAATGTAATTCATGTTTATTTAGAACTCATTTTAAAACAATTTCGATACACGATTCTTAGGTCGATAGCATTAGAAAGAGATCTTTGTGGGTCTCACTTGCTTTTTCTGCTCATATTAATTGACTTACCCTTTTCGTTTCTAACTCATCCCTTTCTTTCCTTCCTCCTGTATCTTGCAGTTTGTTTTGTTCTTTGAGAGACCTGCTTTTTAATTGCAACAAATCCTGGTTGTTCGTGTCAATCTTAGATAAGTCAAGAATGTTATATGTCGGTAGCAAAAGTTACGAATAATTCAAATTCAATACAGTGAATTTGAAAATGGCCTTTATTTAATAACATTTTTGGTTTTTGTTGAGAACAGTTTTACTTGACTTGATGATTTAAAGATTTCGTTTCAATGAGAGTTAGTGACTTACGAACTGATTGAGAACTTGAACTTTGAACGCCTGTGATGGAACACTGTTTCTCTTGTGAGCATTGAATTTCAAGCTTTTCTCTTGATTTCAAGCTAGCCATTGTACACGGTGAGCACACGTTAACGGACAGCTAAATCGTTTGTTTAGGTCAACTGAGCGAGGTTTTGCCTTCAGTTACAATCGTATATTCCATGTTTATTGTTTTCGGATTTGTCTGTCTCAGTTAAGCTTGTCCTAACCCTTTTAATACGTAATAATCACAAATCGATTTTCGATAGCGCCAGTCTCGGTTCATTACATGCTGCGCACACCAGTTTCTTTTATTTTCATCAGTCTTCACTTATTTTCTGCACTTGTTTGCAATTTTTTTCTGAAAAGGTCCTGTTACCTTTCTTGTTAAAATTGACAACAATTTTGCGTTTTTTTTGCATTTAAGGTCCTGAAGGAAGAATAAAAGATGATGATGTCAAATTCTATAACCCATCCTGATTTAACATATTTGTGGGATGTTGGGGAATTATAATCCTTACGATAAGCAACTTGGAGTTAATGAAGTACCGTAATTGTCTAACGTTTTCTAGTTTAATGAACATAACAAATAACTTTATGGTAGCCTCCCAGTGAAGGATACGGCTAATCCCTTGTCACACCACGTGATTGCTTCTTCAAACTTACTTAGCTGGACACAGGCCCTTGCTCCTAATGATACAAGATATTGAACATAATGATATAAACTTTTGAACATGATGAAATAAAATACTGAACATGTACAAGTGATTATGCCATAACTACAGATGTAATGTCTCATTTCTTTAGTACAGTAGGATGAGTTTTTAAAAAACAATTATATCCGGGAAAGAGACCGAAAAGGGTGACTGAAAATAAAGGCGGCAGTCTGGTCAGATGCCATCTTTTCCCAACGTTTTAGCTCTTTTTCTTAATTATCTTCTTGAGATTTTATTCAATCCAAATACGCATTTTAAGAAAATTGAAAATGTTTAAGAATTAAAGGTAATTTAAAATTACAAAATTTGTATCCCTCTTTATTTCTTTTTCAAATCTGATCCTATTTCCTAAAACTTTGACCACACTGCCTCCTTAATAATAGCCACTCATGGTAAAATCTTGTTCCGAGGCTCACCCGTATTGCAAAAGTAATGACTGATAGATTATATTAGGGAAAAAAGGCCTTGAAACAACTAAATGGTGTGCGAAGTGATATTGGTAAAAATATAAAAGCGTCTCACTCTATTCAGGACGCATTATGATATAACTAGAAATTTTAAACCTTTTTTGAAAAGTGTTCAATCATTGTAAAGCTAGCATCACTAGTATTGTTATCTAGTCATATCTGGCATAAGTTCTTGACTCAATTAGGTTTGTTTCTACGAAAAAACCCGCCAGCCTTCACCTAGTTTAAAGACTCTCTGTCGACTACAATGCAATGCGCGCGTTTGTTTATGTTTTGATTCCTTTGGAGAGAGAACATTGTGATAAAATGGCTAGATTTGAGCCGTTTAGCAGCCAAGAAAGGAAATGAAGGTGTTCACTTCATTAGGTGTACACGTTTTGTCAATAGAAAGAGCTAAATTTTATG
Organism: Siderastrea siderea; assembly: GCA_964030785.1. Lineage (NCBI taxonomy): Eukaryota > Metazoa > Cnidaria > Anthozoa > Scleractinia > Rhizangiidae > Siderastrea > Siderastrea siderea. The sequence goes on along the minus strand of OZ034970.1, from coordinate 28,796,773 downwards.
GTTTATAAGTCTTGCAGATGACTGTAATAAAATACGATTCATCGTAGACTGTCATTACACGTCACGCAGTCAGAGAAATATTTTCAAATTGACATAGCGCATTTGGTTTTTAGTGTATCGGGTCATGAGTCCGCTCATTCATTTATGTTCAAGAGCACTTATACCTTAATATACCCCACTTTAAAATGTCGAAAGGCGCGTAGAGTAAAAGCAATTGACATTACTTTATTTTTTATCACTAATGTTGTAAAACCGCGATTTGTCACCCGCGGGGTGTGTTGAATACTCAGTCACGTCCAATCTACAGAAACATTTATTACTGTAGTCAGTTTGATATTCACTCACATTCAGTTCCACATAACCATAAGAATTCTGTTATTTTCCCCTATGAACTCACTGGATCGTCCATAGTCACATTATTCTGATATGAGGTATAAATAAAAAACTTTCTGCGTGGTCTCGCTTGTCGGTTGAGAGCTGTGCGAAACATCGAGTGTCCGAATGTCGCTTTTGTGACCCGAAGAATAAATCATTTTTTAAATCAACACTGCTCCAATAGTTCCCTGATAAATTTCATAGCTCCATAAGAAAATCTCTATCCGTTCTACAGAAGGATGACTTGGATGAAGGCAGATTTCCACAGCCTTCAAATGCCGACGCAAAACTTTGGGGTTTCGTGGTCCACGAAACCTCCGTTTAGGTGCGCGTTGCATTGTGGTCGACAGAGAGTCTTTAACGAGAGAATTCTGGTTTATATTCCAGTATCAAAGTATCTTTTCAGTGCTAAGCTTGCTTGCGTGTCGTAGTAAATCCACAGCTTTCTCCATGATTTCAAGAGGACAGCATTCCTTTTTAAGAAAACTTACCTCTTACAATCGCTTTGATGTAAGATGGTTGCAAGCCAATGGCAAGTCTTGCATCATTCACTGAATCGTTGTAATTTCCTGTGGGTTAAATAATCCAAAAAGAAGTGAATACTTAATGAATGAATGAATGAATGAATGAGTGGACGGATGGATGGATGGATGGATGGACGGATGGACGGATGGATGGATGGATAGATGGATGGATGGTTGGATGCGTGGGTGGGTGGGTGGGTTGGAGGGTGGGTGTGTGGGTGGATGGATGAATGAATCTTCTCACCAAGACAAAACTGTGCCGTCGCCCTGTTGCTGTATAGTTTAGCCTTCAATTCTTCATCCTTGCTCTTCACTCTAATTCCTTCAGTGTAGCAGTAAATGGCGTCACTGAAGCTTTTCTTTCTGAAATAATCATTGCCCTCATTCTTGAACACCTCTGCTATTGCTGAAAAAGTATTATTCAGGTATTAAAAAACATAAGAACATAAGGTAAGGTCATCTTGAGAAAATAGTTTTCTTATTACAGTAAGAAAGCAAAGCTAAATAAATATTATATGGGATCGAATGGTTATAAACGACGAAGTTGAAGTCAACAGAATAAGAATAATATGTTTTCAAAATGCTCAATCAAAGACCTAGCTTGTATGAAATGTTTTCTAAAAGGCAAAGCGTCGAAGAAGAAATAGTTTGAAGTCCTTTTCACTTCAAATTCTGGAAGGCAGGTGTTGTAGCAAACAACAATCGGCGCAAAAGTAAAATCGAAAGAGATTCATCCAAAATGGTTTGTTTATTTCTAAGTTCACTGTGAAGTTGTTAAACGTGTTCAGAAATGGCCAATTTTCATAACTGGTGCTGGTGCTGTGCAGATTGGTTTTGTTGGGCGGAAATCTGACAAGTAGCCGCTACAAGACACTTTGTGCTTTGATGTGGAGAAATATCGAGTTGCTGATTCTGGTTGCTGATCTGAAACGGCTGGTGTTTCCATTGTGCCAATGTGCTTAGGATGTTTGACGCCTTTCTCATCTGCTCAAGCGGCGCTGGTGTACTGTTTGAAGCTCGCGCACTGTACTCGTACACTACATTATATTTCCGTCGAAAAGATGATGCATGATTAAGTAATTGTATCCTATTGTTTTCAGAGTGTTTTCATTTAGAGTGCAAAGGTCAGCCAGCATTTTTGGACAGCCACCAGCAGCTCGGGAATTCGGCCGATAGGATTCCGTTTCCTAAAATTTACTGCGGCCTAAAGTTTTAGCTAAAAACGCCGAACAGCCAACCTCTATTAGCTTACACAAATATGCCTTCAAAAAGCTCTGAAACAATCTAAGAAAGCAGAAAACGACGTTTCAAGTATTTTGCTAAAAGTTACTCGTGGGTTCCCCTGAATTCAGTTTACTAGCAAACACTGCGTTCAGCATTTAACATATGGGGAGCAGGGATGGCGCAGTGGTAAGAGCACTCGCCTCCCGCCAATGTTGCCCGGGTTCGATTCCTGGACTCGGCGTCATATGTGGGTTGAGTTTGTTGTTGGTTCTCGTCCTTGCGCCGAGAGGTTTTTCTCCGGGTGCTCCGGTTTTCCCCTCTCCTTAAAAACCAACATTTCTAAATTCCATTTCGATCTGGACACAGTGGACGAAATGCCATCTTGTGGATGTGACACTGCTAATTCTGTTTTTTTTTTTTTGCTTTTGTATTAACTTCTTCACGTTTCTTCTCACCTCTTAAAGTGTCGTCGTCGAAGTTCAGTGTTTCCTTTGCAATTGGTGTGACGTCACTATCACTGTTAGTTTCCGTTGGACTGGCCATAAAGGCTTAGAATCTTTCTGCAATTTTCCAACTGTACTGGATATAATTTTCAAAAATATATTCAGTATGTCGAGTCATGAAGGTACCGTGAAGCTCTTAGCTTCTGCAGTGGCAAAATAAGTATTTCACAATCGATTAATGTCATAAATTTCAAAAAGATAGTCACAATTTCAATACTTCACTCCAACACTAGCACATTAAATACTCACATCTGAAAGTTGACTGAAAATCGCGAGCAGAATAATTTTACTCTTGTTGCTTTCAGTCATTCATAATTCGCAATTATATACAAGAGAACGATACCTTTGATGAATAAACAGTCTAAAACCGATAAACGTTGCCGGTGATGATTTTCAAATTATTATTTTATCGGTACAATTATCAAATTAAGATTACGCCTTAAGGAACAAAGAAAAGCACAGAAAGGTAAATAACAGCTTTCACTTTTTTCTCGACACATAAACAGGTATAAACAAAGAAGCGTTCACATCATGACCACGAGCTTAGGCTTATAAGGATTACACACGAGCCTTCTTAATTTATCCTCACATAAACGTCAGCAAGGCAGCTGAGGCATACGTAGAAACACAAGCACAAGAGTGAAAAGAAGAGGCGTTTTTAAAAGAGAACAAGCGTGAAAACCAATCTACCAACACGGAAGATTTTATTTGCTGCTCACTCGAAAGCTCGCGGCGACGAGCTTTGGCCTAAAACAAACCACACATGAAAAGGCTGTACATTGATTTATACCCGACAAGCCTCGAAATCTAATACGTCATAGTCAAGATTTCGAAGTCGTATGGAGGCTCAAATTGTCACCGAATTCCCGGCGTTTTTACCCTTAAACTCTTAATGTGAAAACTATTGTAAAGTTTTGTTGTATACCGTTCAAACAAAGATAGCTGAGAGGTATTTTGCTGTAGTGCTACTGTAGTGAACAAGGTGGTCTTTAAACGTTTAAATTTGTGCATGAAATACAAAATGCTAGCAATCAAATAAAAGCTCCTGAACAGTGCTTGTTAAGTCTTGTTGTATGTGTTGCAAGGTACGTATTAGAAAGCAAAATTTATGACCGCAGACATTGGCTTAAAATCCACTTATAGGAAATCTAAAACCTCCATTAGAACCGTCGGCAATCTTTTTCAATTTTTTTGCTAGTTTGTGATTCGTCCTAAGCAAAAATTTGACAAAATTAACATTCGGTAGAAGAGCTTTAATGTCTCGTCTTGTTGTAAAATTCCTATAAGAAGTTAATTTTTAGTATAAAATACTTACCAATATCTACCAAGGCTGGCTACTAAGCTCTTCCTGGCGTCAACAGAAGCCTGCAAGCAGGAAATTTCACAGCGACAATTTTTTCACTTATATTATTTTGTGGACTGATTTGTTCAGAAAAGTAGTCGATGCTATGGGCAACCATCTGAAATGCGAGATAAAGCCGGATTTCCTTAACTTAAAATAACTGCAAAGTCACCTCAAACAGACATTTGATCGTTCCTGGAGTGTTTCCGTTTTTAACAGTTTGTAAATTATGGTCTCTAATGGAAGTATATAAATATCCCTGCCCCGAAGTCACGAATGAGAATCGGAGTTTTAGGTTGTTCGCTAATGGATAAATTAATAGAATTATCTTTCCCTAGTGTAAATTAAGCAATAATTTTGGCAACTTTTATTAAAATAATGCGGTTCTTAACATGAAGCTTAAAGGCATGGTCCAAACATCGAACTCCTTACATGTCGAACCCAAAACTCATTTGGAACGACCCCAATAATTGACGGAAACAGCTGTGAAAACATCTTTTTCTTAACATAGGATGTCAGTAAAGGAAATTAACAAACATAATATTTTAAAGCGAATTTACGTAGTCTGCTTTTGCCACTGAAAACGTTAACTGAACTCAGTATCTACAATTTCCATCAACGCCCGTTTATAATAAGGATTGTATTACAGATGCATGGTTTGTTTTTGGATGACTGCTTGTGTTTTTTTTTCCGTGAGGCTGGCCCTGTCGACACACCCAAATACTGTTGAGCATTATTCAAGCGTTAACTCAGTTAAATTGCCGCTCCTAAAAAAGGAATTACCGATCAACTAGAAGATATTATTGTGAATATAGCCCCTTCTTTTCAGAATTAACCGCTAAAGTAGTCTAGAATAACCAGAAAGGAGAATTCATGCGTCAGTCTTTAGAGTGACAGATTGAAAAATGCGAGAGTGAAATGGATGTAAAAAATAAAAAATTCACCAGGATAAATTCAAGTTTGCGATAAACGGAAGGACATGTTTCTAAATTTCACAAGCAAATAGAGTCGATATGATCACAATTTGAACAGAAAGGTTCCTGATGTGCGCATGCGAAATTTGAGTCAGTGGAGACAAATAAATGAGGCCACAAATGAAGGATGGTTGACAACTACGAGCTTGTCTGCAAAACGGTTCTGAGCTTCCCACTGTAGCTCTTCTATTCGTTCAATTTATGCTAGAAAAATGCTGCTTTTCGAAAAAAAAACTGATCTTTAAGTTTCGGCTAATTGTAAACAAGAGACAGCGCCCTGCGCTTAATTAGGACGTTATTTAAGCTTAATTAAAAAGTAAATATGAGACTCCACGTTTACTCGATTACTTAATGAATAAGACGTTGTAAAACATTTTAAAGAACTAAATCAGCCTATTTTGCATAAAGCATTCGTCAAAAGGCTGAGACGAAATGCCCCGAGCTGAAATATAACAAAAAGAAAGATGCTATAATTTTAAAATCAGCAAAACAAGACTGCATGACTTTCACGGAAAGGTCTTTGTCTACAAGAAATTCCTTAAATTGGCAACATAAAGAACAAAATGTTACTTAGTGTTTAAATTTAACATAAACTTTGCCTTATCTTGGCGAAATGTTCTGGAACCCAAAAATCACTTCTCTTACCATAAGGTTTCGCTTTAAATTCACTGCATGTCAATCTATGACGCAGTAGTCATGTGCTGTCTTGAAATTAATTTTAGCATACAAACACACGTAGCTAACAGTTAAAAGTAATGAACTTATATTCAGTTAGACGCAACGTAGCGTCTTATTCTTATTTTTTAGCGAACAGTATCAGTTACTCACTGAAGCTAGGTGCCAAAAAAGTCTTCTCGGGTCAGGCAATCAGACAACGAACCTGGAAGCCAAGAAAATTCCCATGATAATTTATTTCTACTCAGTTCTTATACGTTCAGTGTAAATATTATGTTTTAAAACGACCCATCGATTACAAGGGTTTGTTTTGTGTGATATAACATCACAACAAAAGAGAAAAGAATAAATGGGACGCAACCTAGGAGAGAGAAGTCTTTGAAGAACGGGGCACATGAGTATCATATAATAATCAACAGTCTAGCAGGTCATAAGATCAAAACCTTCAGTTTTGAGACCGGCAGAAACACGAGCTTTAAAAGCATATAAGGATAACACGGGGGGGTTTCTAGGTTATCCTAATAGAAACGTCAGCAAGTCAGCCGAAGCATACGTAGAAACACTTAAGTAAGAAGAATGAGGAAACATGTTTTTGTTTAATGTTTGGTTTTAAGCAGAATCAATCGCAGAGTTAGTGTATCTAATAGAGTAAGAAACGTTTTGATTCCTTAAGCTGGTGTAGATGGCGATTTCCGCGCTGAATTAAGGGTTTTCTCGTTTGCGTTTCTACTCGTGCGGTTAGTAAGAGCCAGGCTTACAACTCTCACAATTTTGCTTGTAGTTCGCTCGAAATCTTACGGCGATGATATGAACTTTAGCCTACGGAAAAATGCCAACAGACGCGAGGAGTACAATTAAGGGTTTTCTCGTTTGCGTTTCTACTCGTGCGGTTAGTAAGAGCCAGGCTTACAACTCTCACAATTTTGCTTGTAGTTCGCTCGAAATCTCACTGCGATGATATGAACTTTAGCCTACGGAAAAATGCCAACAGACGCGAGGAGTACAATTAAAAGCTTTGAAACATAGATTTACTATAATTTTCGTTATGCCTCAAAATCTAACGTACGTCATATACAGGATTTCGTAATCTTATGGAAGCTCAATTTGTTATAATTCCTGGAGTTCCCTGTAGCGGTTATACCCTTTAAGAAGTGTTGCCATTCAAATGAAAGCAAGTGAACAGTACTTTGCTACGGTGCTACACTGTACAAGGTGGCTGTAACTCTAATAAATACTAAAATGTTGGCATTCAAATAAAAGCGCTTGAACAGTGCATGAAAGTGTCGCTGCTTGAAATTGTTTCCATATATTTATAAAAATTAGAACTGCAATCTTTCTTACTAAATTTTCTTTCAGCTCATTTGCGTCCTCAGCAAAGGATCCCGTAAACTTTAAATCACAGAAATTCGATCAGTCCTCAAGTGAATTGGCTTTCAGTTTTGTGCAAATTATCCCAACGGAAGCACGATATAAATATCTCTAACACACTGAAGTCACTAATGAGAATCTGAGTTTTGGGTTGTTCGGTAATGGGTAAATTAGCCTACGTCAAGAGAACGATTATCCGTCTCCAGTGTAAATTAAACAATAACGTTAATAGTTTTAAGTGAATTAAGCGACTCCTAATATAACATTTTCAATCGTTAAACACGTAGTCCAGAAATCGAACTCTTCACGTATCGAACCCAAAACTCATTCCAGACTGACCACAATAATTCTCCGAACGGAACCAGCAGTGAAAGACAACGCTTTCTTAATATCGGATGTCAGGAGGAAATGTTAAAACAAACAAGATATTTTAAAATGCATTTACCAAGTCTATTTTAGCCTCTTAAAAAACCTAGTTGAACTCAGTAACTACAACTTATACAAGAGTACGATAATCCCTTTCTAGTGTAAGTTAAGCAATAACGTTGATAGGTTTTAGCGAATTATGCGATTCTTACAATGTAAACTTTTTATTTCTTAAAGACTTTGTCCAAACATCGAGCTCTTCACGTGTCGAACCCAAAACTGATTCGAAGCGACCCCAATAATTCTCCGAACCAGCTGTGAAAAACAACTTTTTCTTAATATCGGATATTAATAAAAGAAATTTTAAAACAATTTCCAATAATGAGTATTGTATTTCAGATGCATATAATTTATTTCATATAATTTATATAATTTATAATAGGAATTGTATTTCAGGTGCATGGTTTAGTTTTTGGATGTTTGCTTGTGTTTCTTTTTATCAGGCTGGCCTAGTTGATACACACAAATATTGTTGAGCATTGTTCAAGCGTTAATTCATTCAATTGACACTCTTTTCAAAAGGAATTACGGATTTGCTAGAAAATATTATCGTGTTTCAAACCCCTCCTTTTCAGAATTAACCACTAAAGTAGTGTATAACAACAAGAAAGGAGAATTCATGCGCCAGTCTTAAGACTAACAGACTGAAAAGTGCGAAAGTGGAATGAACATGAAGAGGAAACTCTGATTCTCGATTTCACCAGCAAAGACCACATCATTTCAACAGAAACGTAACGTTCTTGAACTGCCCAACTTGAGTCAGTGGAGACAAATAAATGAGGCCACAAATGTAGGATGATTGACAACTACGAGCGAGTCTGCAAAACAATACTGAACTCCGCATTGTAGCTCTTCTATTCCTTTACTTTATCATAGAAAATTGCTGCTTTTCGAACAAAAAAAATAATGTTCAGGTTTCCCCTAATTATAAACAAGAGACAGCGCCCTACTCTTAATTAGGAAGCTATTTAACTAAAAAAGTAAATATGAAGCTTCAAGTTTACTCAACTTAATCAATAAGAGATGGAAAAACATTTTTCTAAAGCTAAATCAGCCTACTTAGGATTGAAATCCGTCAAAGCTTGGAGATGAAATGTCCCGAGTTAAAAGATAATAAATAGAAAGATAATATAATTTTAAAATGACGCAAAACGAAGCGTCACGAAAAGGTCTTTATCTACAAGGTAAAGGCGCACACGAGCCAAGGAGGCCAACACAGCCGGCGCTTATCCCGGTTTCTGTAGCATGAAGCAACTGTGAGTATTGTTACTCCCCCCTCGATGGGATGCTAGTTCATCGCAGGGTTACCCCCAGCAATATGTCGCCAGTACCCATTTATACACCTGGATGGAGAGAGACAATGTGGGGTAAAGTTTCTTGTCTAAGGAAACAACACGATCGCAGGGACTGGGCGTTGAACCACCGGCAATCAGATCTGAAGTTCAAGGCGCTAAACACTACACCACCGCGCCCCCACAGAAATACAGAAATACAGCACGCCTCCAAATCTAATGTAACTAAAGTACGTCATATTTAAGATTTCGAAGTCTTAGGGAAGCTCATATTGTCACAATTCCTGGAGTTTTTACCCATTTACTCTTAACATCAAAACTATTGCAAAGTGTTATATACCGCTAAAACAAAAATAGTTGAGAAGTATTTTGCTGTAGTGCTACTATGGTGTACAAGATGGTCTTTAAACGTTTAAATTTGTGAAGGAAATAGAAAATTTTAGCAATTAAATAAAGGTTGTGAACGGTGCTTGTAAGCTACATATTAGAAAGCAAAATGTATGACCGCAGACACTGGCTTATAATCTAGTTATAGGAAATCTAAAACCTCTTTTCGCCATAAAAATTAGAACCGACGGCAATCTTTTTCATGTTTTTGCTAGTTTGTGATTCGTCCTAAGCAAAAAATTGACAACATTAACATTCTACAGAGGAGCTTTAACGTCTCGACTTGTTGCGAAACTCTTATTAGAACTTAATTTCCAGTATAAAATACTTACCAATATCTCTCAAGGCTGGCTACTAAAAGCTCTTCCTGGCGTCAACAGAAGCCTGCAAGCAGGAAATTTCACAGCGACAATTTTTTCACGTATCTTATTTTGTGGACTGATTTGTTCAGAAAAGTAGTCGAAGCTATGGGAAACCATCTGAAATACGAGATATAGCCGGATTTTGTTAACTTAAAGTAACTTCAAATTCACCTCAAACAGACATTTGATCGTCCCTGAAGTGATTTCGTTTTTAACGGTTTGTTAATTATGGTCTCTAATGGAACTATATAAATTTTCCTGACATGAAAGTCACGAATCAAAATCTGAGTTTTAGGTTGTTGGCTAATGGGTCAATTAATATACAGACGTATTATCCTTCTCTAGTGTAAATTAAGCAACGGTGTTGGTAGTTTTTATTGAAATCATACGATTCTTAACATGAAGCTTAAAGGCGTGGTAGAAACATCGAATTCCTCACAAACCCAAAAACCCATTTGGAACCACCCCAATAATTGACGGAAACAGCTGTGAAAACATCTTTTCCTTGATATCGGATGTCAGTAAACTAAATCAACAAACGTTATATTATTTTAAAGTGAATTTACGTAATCTACTTTTGCGACTGAAAACGTTAATTGAACTCAGTATTTACAATTTCCAACAACGCCCATTAATAATAAAGATTGTATTTCAGGTGCATAGTTTGTTTTTTGGATGTCTGCTTGTGTTTCTTACTATCAGGCTGGCCCAGTCGACACACCCAAAAACTGTTGAGCATTATTCAAGCGTTAATTCAGTTAAATTGCTACTCCTAAAAAAGGAGTTACTGATCAAATAGAAGATATTATCGTGAATATAACCACTTCTTCTTAGAATTAATCGTTAAAGTAGTGTAGAACAACCAGAAAGGAGAATTCATGCACCAGTCTTAATAAAGCCTGATAGACTGAAAAGTGCGAAAGTGGAATGGACATGAATAGGAAACTCTGGTTCTCGATTTCACAAGCAAAGATCACATCATTTCAACAGAAACGTTCTTGAACTGCGCAACTTGAGTCAGTAGAGACAAATAAATGAGGCCATAAATTTAGGACGATTAACAACTAAGAGCGAGTCTGTAAAACAGTACTGAGCTTCCCACTGTAGCTCTTCTATTCGTTCACTTTATGCTAGAAAATCGCTGCTTTCCGAACAAAAAAAACTAATTTTCAAGTTTCGGTTAATTATAAACAAGAGACAGCACCCTACTCTTAATCAGGAAGCTTTTCAGTTAAACTTAAAAAGTAAGTATGAAGCTTCAAGTTACTCATCTTAATCAATAAGAAGATGGAAAAACATTTTTTTGAGCTAAATCAGGATAATTAGGATGGAAAAGCAAAAGGCGGAGATGAAATGTTTCGAGCTAAAAGAAAATAAATAGAAAGACCATATAACTTTAAAATCACGCAAAACAAGAACCGTCACGAAAAGGTCTTTATCTAAAAGAAATTTCCCTAAATTTATAACATAAATAATAAAATGTTATTTAGTGTAGAATTGAGCGCTGTTCCAACTAACCTTACGATTTATAATGGTAAGAGGACTGAGTGGTGTGCAATTTGGTCTGTATATCATACGAGTGATTAAGGAAATCGCGGGAGTCCGACCTGCTTAATCACAAGTATGATTACAGACCGAATTGGACGACACGAACTCCTATTACCAATCTATAACAATCTTCGAGAAAGAAAAAGGAGAAAAACTTCCCGGAGGTTAGGAGATCCCATCTAGGTCACAATTAATTTTATCTTTACATCAGCAATTAGACCTTTCGCGAAAAAAAAAACTTTTCTTTATCTTAGCAAATGCTTTAGCACCCAAAAATCACTTTTTGATGTGGAGAGACATAGCATTACAGTTGATCCACGTCAGGCGTGAACAGAAACCTGAACATGTGATCCGAGTCTTCCAATGGACAAGCTACTTTCCGGCAGTGACGTAACGGAGATCACAAAGGAAATATTGAAGTTCTCATTCAATTTTGCGGAAATGGATTCTATCTTTGTAGAAGGAAGGGGTTGCGACAGGACAAATCTCTGTTTTATCGAGAGACCGCGTAATTTCTCGGTTCTTTTCTCGTCAGAGGTTCAAAACGTTGTAGACGTAGAAGTAAGTGACCGGCTTCCCCGCAATTATGAATTTTACCGACGCGGAATTCCTGTTTCAACCAACAAGAACAAACTTTGGAGCTGGAGCTCAACGCTTGTGTAAGAACGGTAGCTCCGAAAGAAGTGGACGAAAACCAAGATACATGCGTCGTGTCAAGCAATTACTGATGACAGTTTTTCTCAGTTGCGAGGTTGATTAAAGACAAAGCCGACGCTTGATCCACAGCGTAAGTTGTTTGTATGCCAGAGCTGAAATTTGATCCAAAATAATCGGTAGTTTCCGTGGAAAATACCTAAAATTCAAAATAGAGTTTGAAAAACCTTACCTGTTGTGTGTTTGCTGTGTTTTCGCCGCTTTTCCGATCTTCTGGAGGCCGTTTTGGGCGATTTTCATTTTAACAGTCGATGCGACGTCATGTCACGCACTAAAGAAAAAGCCACGTCGCATCGACCGTTAAACAGATTATCGCCCAAAACGGCCTCCGCAATATAAAGTAGACGATAATACAGAGGTATACAAGAATAACTTCGAGCTATTACATATATTTTCACCCTTGTCTGTTTTTAAATGAACTCCACATACAACACGTCTGGGCTGCCTGAGATGTACCGAACGTTTCATAATGTCGAATAATGATACAATAAACTACGCCAGGAGGTCCACGAGCTGCTGTGGAGATCGCTGTCGGTCCCTCTTCAGTCAAATAACGATCAATTATTCGTCTTTTCGTTTCCTTGTGGAGAGGCCTACCTGGCCTGTTCTCCCGACCTAAGACACTAACATTAGCAGGTCTGAACATTTCGAAAAGTCCGTGACAGATTCGGAATCTCCTCTCGGTTTTCGAAATCCTTCTCTGAATCTCAGAAAACACAAGGTGAATGCCCAAATATGGAGAACGTGACTCGTCACGTTGTTTTGAATTTTCGAGTTTCCGTTCACGCGTGACGTGAATCAACCGTAAAACAGTTTTCACTCTAAATTTAGTGCATGTCAGTCTCTGACAAAGTGGTCGGAAGCTGTCTCATAAATAATTTTAGCATACGAACATTAGGGTAAATTTGGAAATTAAGAATAATGAACTCATATATTCAGTTAGATGCAACTGAAGACATCACGTCTTATTGCCATTGGATAATATTTTGTTATAATCTCAGTACAATTTACTTACCGAAGCTAGCTGCCAAAAAAGGCTTCTTCGGGGAGGCAATCCCAAAACAAACCTGCAAGCCAAGAAAATTCTCACTGAGATTCATCATGCTCCACTCAGTTGTCAGAGTTGTTATGGCCATTCAATATAAATATTATGTTTTAAAACGACCTATTGAGTACGAGAGGTTGTTCAGTTTGTGTGAAGTAACATGACAAGAAAGAAAGTGGAGAATATTGAACGCAGCTTGTAAGGGCGACGTCTTTGAAGTATTAGGCACATGAGTAACATAAACTTAAGCAGTTCAGCATCTCTTAAGATCACAAACGTTTACTTAGTTTTGAGACAGAACTAAGGGCTTAAGCTGGTAAGGATAACATTAGGACCCAGAAATGTCAGCAAAGTAGCTTAGGCATACGTAGAAACACAAACGTAAGAAGAACAAGGAAACTGCTTTTTGTTTAATGTTTATTTTTCTAAAACAGAATCAACCATGACCGTGCTTGCGTGGATGCCGCCAGTTTCCGCGCTGAAATTAGGGTTATTACGCTTGTGCTTGTAATGGGGTGGCAAATGAAAACATGGCTTTGTACTCTTAAGATTTGAATTTCCGGTCGCTCGAAAGCCTTTCAAGCTCGTGTCGATGATATGAACTGTGGCCTGAAGTACAGGCCAGCACACAGAAAAGACTAACTGTGAAACTTATAACTGTAAATGGTTTGAACCCAGGAGTCATATCATAATTCGTTAAATTGTGATCGTCCAGGTGAGTGTAGTCCTGAGAAGGACTGTTTGAGGTGACATTGACTGACGTTTCGACAACCTGAGCGGAAGTCAAACAGTCCTTCTCAGGACTACGATCACCCGGACGACCACAATTTAACGAATTATGATGTGAAACTTATGTCAATATTCGACACGCCTCGAAAGCTAATGTACTTCATTAATACTGGGTTTTGAAGTCTTATGGAGGCTCAAATTGTCGCCATTCCTGGAGTTTTAAACCTTTTGCTCTTATTGTCGAAACTATTGTGAAGTGTTAGGATTCAAACGAAAGCAAATTTGAAGTACTTTGCTGCATGTGGTGCTATTTTACTACGCTCTAGAAGGTGGCTCTAGCTTTTAAGTTTGTGAATAAATACTTTGAGGCGTTAACTCCAGTCATTACGCTGCGGTATAAAAAGAAGAAAGTATGGTTACTTTAGCAGTAATAATAACCATTTATTGTCTTACATAGATTTCATTACGCAATAATGAACCCTGGGGTAATTTGACATATGAACGAAATCATATGAAACGACGATGACGACTTCTTTATCTTTATTGGCTGTGTCAGCCCACAATTGACCATTGCGCACCACTGAAATTCCCGTAGCTTAGTGGTTAGAGCATCCGACTAGTGTATGGAAGATCGTGGGTTCAAATCCTATCTGGAACTCAGAGTTTTTTCTGAGTTCCTCTCTCCACACATCATTCTATTTTCATTTAATTTAATGAGTCATGTAATTCAAGTGGTGGTGAATAGTGGTGAATATTTGCCGAGCCGTCGAGGTAAATATCTACAACTCTTCAGTATATATCAAAACAGTGGATTGTCAGAACCAAATAGTTTTTTTTTCTGAAAAATGAGGAAAAACCCGCACGTAAAATCCAGACAAATGCTAGGAGGTGAATAGGAGTGATCCCGAATCATACAGTGTGTTGTCCAGTTTTCGTACACTTTAGTTTGTAATCGCTATATCTTTTCGTCTGCGAGACGAAAATTTCTGAAATTTCTTTAAGCGATAGCCCATTTACTTACCTTCAATATATAAAACGATTGGCCGCTTGATCGACGTCTGTTCAAAATTATGCCATTTTCCCTAAAACTCCTAAGTTGCCCAGTCTTCGTACACCTGGCCCAGTTTTCGTACATCGACAAAACAACATTTCTCCACGCAAACTGATGTGTCAGCCACCCTGCTGAGTAATTATCGTGTTTTCTCCTCGATTTGGGAATTAATATCGGCTTAGCGACCAATGTTTGATGTACAAACCAAATGGTTATTCGGGGTGTGGATGTTTAATCGATCCTGCAGTGTTGATTTTTTTGTCCCTCACTTTTGGGCGGCTTTTCGTACGCTCAATCCACTGCCTCGTACGTCATTTACTGCCTTGGTAAAGGTAGTTGACAGGTTACTATTCTGCGTATTACAACTGTTAACAAAAGGCCTGTATAAGATTCGACGTTTTCCTTCCGTTTCCGCTTACACCTTTAGAATAGCAAACGCTTTACTTCCTTTTCCGTTTACGCTTGCTTTTCTTACCTACTTTTGTAAATGTTTATTAGAATCGCAACGGAGTGAAAAAAATCGGTAAAACCGGTAAACTAACGATATTTCAAGGTGTATGTCAACATTCTATGCATAGACTAGTTAATTATTTGACGATTTAGATTGTTTGCATGGGATTAGGTTTATTAAATATTCGTGTCTTTGGCTTTAATACCTGGACGTAGAGCGCCGTTGTTATACCACAACAAATGCATGTAGTGTATCGCACTTTGCAAGGATTGTTGTGTAATCTTTGCTGCACTTGCGACTTATTAGTTTTCGAACAGTAAAGCTTAAAATTCAGTTCTTTAACTTATTTAAAAATAGGAAAGGCGCAGCTAAGTGTACGAAAACTGGCACAGTAGGTCGAAATGTATGCGAAGATTCTCACCGCTAGAATTCAGGAGCAGTTAAATTTAAGTTGGCGTTGAAAGTTTTTCCATTTACTTTCATCTTTTATCTATCATCTGCCCAAAAATCATGAAGTTCCTTGCAAAATTACCAACAAAACGGGCTCTTTGTTCATCTAAAATACCTTTACTGTGCAGTGAAAAGTGCAAATATTAGCCGCTAAACCTTTACTCACCTCGAAAGAAATTGTCCGCACTGACCGGCTTCTTCGTCAAAAAGCCCAACAACACCGGCAATTTATAGCTAATATGTTCCTTTTACTTTTGGAATTCTTCGGTTGACGAAGATTTGAATGACCGACGAAAATAATCAAATAAAGTTCTTTTTGTACGAAAACTGGGCCCGTACGAAAACTGGGCAACATACTGTACCGTAACTTTTCGCACCTATTTTTGAAAAAGAAAGCTCTAAGGTGTTTTGAAGTGCTTAAAACCGGGGAATCCACCTCTCAACTGTAATTCTAAAACACTTATTTTAAGCGGGGAAATTGAAACTTGGAGAAGCTACAGTTCTTTTATTAGCCATTAAAACTGGTAGCATGCCAATAACGTCACGTGAAGCCCTGCTTGACAAAAGTATGCCATCTTGGATCCACCAACATAGTTATTTTTCTCGGATGCCACAAACCATTGTAATTGACTCAAAAGTAATAAAAACCTATCAAATTTGACATTCACACACACTGAATTTGCCCGTCAAAACATAGTTGCCATAAGTTTCGTGCGCAATAATATGTCACAGCGAAATTTTTCTAAATAAAGTTTAGGTACAAAATTGGTTGGAAAAAAGCGTGAAATTTTGGTGGCTAACACCTGAGTACTCTGTTTTAACTCACGAAATAGGTCGGAATCTTCCAAAGTTCAAAAGGGATGTATGGGTATCTCATAGAACAGTATTACTATGACTATCTCTTGCAATCACTCTATTCCAGCATTGTTTTTGAGTCAGCTAACTTTAAATTTTCTCCATCATTCTGAACAGAATATGGTTGTTAGAGTACTTACTTGTTTGGCAGTGATCTCCTATGTCCAGTATCCAGGCTGGCAGTTACAACGTGTATTGATCAATTGATCAATACACGTTCGTCCGTTGAAACAAGGATTAGTAGAACATTCATCAACATCTAAAATGGAAGACTTTAGTTCTCAAGCAGTTTAAGGCCTGGGTCAACGGACTAACCAGGAAAAAGCTGTTTATTTGCACGATTTTTTGGCTTGGAGCATGGAAATGAAACGAAATTTGGCACAAACAGAGATTTCGCCATCCTTAACATTGTAAGGGCTTTTTAAGGCTTAAAAGCGTTCTCTCAGATCCCGTGACATGTCAAGTGACTTGCTCTGAAAAGTAAAAATAATTGACGAATTCCCAATGCGTTGACTGAGAGATAACAGGGAACCAGCGAACATAAATGCTCCTGCAGAGAACATAAATGCTTTTCAGATGCAGATGAATTATTTGCAGCCCTTCACGTTTTGAATGATCGTCTATTGCCATGTACCAAACTAAACTACTGCAACGTTAAATGAATTTTTGCAGTTCACTAATAATTTAGAAATCCCTC
Organism: Siderastrea siderea; assembly: GCA_964030785.1. NCBI lineage: Eukaryota > Metazoa > Cnidaria > Anthozoa > Scleractinia > Rhizangiidae > Siderastrea > Siderastrea siderea. The sequence goes on along the minus strand of OZ034970.1, from coordinate 28,779,781 downwards.
AACTTACAGAAGAGATGCGCGACAAGTTAGAAGGTCCTCTAACATATGAAGAATGTAAAGAAGCCTTATCATCATTCAGTAAGGACAAATCGCCGGGCGAAGATGGCTTTACAGCCGAATTTTATATCAAATTCTTTGACCTTCTTGGAGAAGACTTAGTTAGAAGCCTCAACCATGCTTATGAAAAGGGTGAACTATCAATCTCGCAGCGCAGGGGCGTAATAACATTATTACCTAAGGATGAAGCCTCATTATTAGACCTTAAGAATTGGCCCCCGATCACTCTCTTAAATGTGGACTATAAAATAGCAGCAAAAGCAATTGCCACTAGAATGGAATCTACACTTCCATTCTTGATCCATACAGACCAAACTGGATTCATTAAAGGACGATATATAGGGGAAAACATAAGACTCATATGTGATCTGTTGGAACAAACTAAAACAGACAAAAGCTCTGGGATACTACTTTCAATAGATTTCCGTAAAGCCTTTGATTCAATGGAACGGCCAATAGCCCTTTCACAGTTACCTTTTCTTATTTGCATGACGGTGTATTTGAACGTGGATGTGAGGCAATTTCGGGCAAAAAGTGCAAAATTGCCCGAAATTGCCTCACATCTATGTTCAAATACATTGTCATGCAAATGAGAAAAGGTAACTGTGAAAAGGGCTATTGTGCATAAAGCATTAGAAACTTACAATTTTGGCAAAAGCCTCAGAAGGTCGATTGCAATTTTTTATAAAAATATTGAAAGCACAGTACTCAACAATGGCTATGCCTCGAAGTGGATAAAGCCTTCTAGGGGGGTGAGGCAAGGATGCCCGCTCTTCCCGTTCCTGTTTGTGTTAACTGCCAAGCTTTTGTCTAACAAAATCCACCAAAGTGATACTGTAAAAGGAGTTTCACTATGTGGCAATGAGATTAAAATAAGCCAGTTCGCAGACGACACCAACCTAATCTGCGCCGACATACCATCGGTTGAGAACGCATTACAAATTTTAGTAGACTTTGGTAAAATCTCGGGCCTCACCCTAAACAAAGAGAAAACTAAGGCTATGTGGTTAGGAAGATCGGCCAACAATAAGGATAAACCTTTGGGCTTCAAGTGGGTCAGTTGTCCAACAAGATTTTTAGGAGTTCATCTATCGCATGACAAAAAGGGTAATGACTATCAGAACTTTGACCTTAAGATTGGAAAACTGCAAACAAATCTGGACATGTGGAGAATGCGAGATTTAACCCTGTTTGGACGAACACTGATAGTCAAATCACTGGGAATATCTCAAGTTATTTATTCCGCCTCTAATGTCGACGTTCCAAACTATGTTATCTCTACCGCTAAAAAAAGGCTATTTAGTTTTTTGTGGAAGAACAAGAGGGATAAGATAAAAAGGGTTGGTCTTTACCAAAACTACGACAAGGGAGGGTGACGAATGCCTGATCTGGAATGTATGATTAAAGCGTTAAGGATGGCGTGGATTCCAAGACTTCTAAATGAAGGTCACCAAAACTGGAAGACCGTACCTGATCACTTCTTCAAGAGATATGGAGGCTTAGAATTTATTTTGAGCTGTAATTACAATGTTAAATTTTTCGAAAACCTGCCAAACTTTTACAAGGATATCCTCTTATATTTCAGTTAACTTAAGACACTCTATAATCATGATAATATGTGTGAAACAATTTTAATCGGAGGAAAACCTTTCTTTAACAAGGAATGATTCTCCAGACGAATAATTTCAATTACAGACCTTTTGGATGCCGAAGGACGTGTCTTATCCTTTAATGATTTCCAAAGTAAATACCGTTTAAGAAGAGCTAACTTCTTGCAGTTCTATCAGGTTATCAATCAGCCATCCCTAAGCATCTACGCGCTAAATCAATGAACAAGAAACTATTTGCAGCAGAATCAGACGACTCTGTACTTGATCCAACTTCTTTTTGTCTGGAATCTGGCGTAAATCTGGACCTGACCGAAATGAAATCGAAAGATTTCTACTGGTTACTAATCAATAAAACCCACATGAACGAGCAAACTGGCGCGAAAAGATGGAACGAGGTAATGCCTGTGGAAACAACACTTGGAGGACAATCTTCAGCTCAGTTAGAACAACTTGCAAAGAGACTAAATTACGAGAATTTCAGTTTAAGTTCTTACATAGAATTATAGTGACCAAAAAAGAACTCTTCCGATTTGGAATCAAAACTGATAACGAATGCTTATACTGTGGTGTCAATCAGATTCGATCGATCATACGTTTATTAATTGCGAATTTTCCAAACATTTTATGAAGAACATTATTCATTGGTCCAACGAAACTAATCATTGTAATTTTACGCCGGGAACAAAAGAAGTTCTATTTGGAATCTCAAACAATCCAAACACCTTAAACAAGAAATTTAATTATACTCTATTGTCCATGCGCTACAACATTTACAAATGTAAACTAAACAAGACGCTCTACTCGTCCCAGCTTTCACTAACAAACTCAAGATAGGATATCGTGTTGAATTAGGATAAAACTCAGGAAAGATACACCTCTTCCAAACCTCACCACTTGTACTCCCCACAGACTCTCAAAAAAAAAATTATTATTATCAGTAATATATTCAATGTATAATTTGCAAAATTTGTGATATTGCCTGTAACGTTGAGTGCCCCCGGGTCCCAAAATTTCTAAAATAAGTTATCAGTTCAATGTAATCAATGTATTCAATGTAATTTATGTATTATTTGTTAACTAAGCAACATTGCCTTGTAACCAATTTATGTAATGTTCAGTGTGCTTAATTGTTATTAAAGTATTAAAAAAATAAAAAATAAATGCTCCTGCAGAGAACATAAATGCTTTTCCGATGCAGATTAATTATTTGCAGCCCTTCACGTTTTGAATGATCGCCTATTGCCATGTACCAAACTAAAGTTATGCGGGCAAAAGTCAATTGTTCCCATAAAAATCCACTTTTGAACACTTACATATCTAATTTTTGAAGATCCACGATATTCCAAACGTACAAGGTTAGATATGTTTGATTTCTATCGAAAAAGCTGTTTTCTTTCTCAGGACAACTAAATTTTGCTAGCAATTCGTGATTTTTCGAAAATTTAACATTCTGGTCGGGTGACCTGTCACGTGATATAAATTATAAATTAAGGCAGAAGTGGACATAAATATTTATATGCCAAGAAAATTCCATACAGCTGTTATATGCGATCTACCGAAACTGATATGGTCAATCGACCATTTTTTCCAGCCGCCAGAATTTGAACCCACTTGTTTGGCAGTGAACGTCTGTGTATCTAGGCTGGCAGTTACAATCATATCTGTTAACTTGATCAATACACGTTTTCCTCTGTTGAAACAAGGATTACTGGAACGTTCGTCAAATCTTATTAAAAAATGAAATGCAGGAACATGTATGTTGCCGCTTAATATGATACCAAAAAGATGGCTAATGGCGTACTTACTTGTTTGGTAGTGATCTCTTGTGTATCCAGACTGACAGTTATAAACATATCCGTTAAGTTGATCAATACACGTCCCAAATATTAAACAAGGATTGCTGGAACATTCATCAATATCTAATTGAAAAAATCAAATACACGAAATGTTAACTCTAAAAATTATTACCTTAGCCAAAAAACATGAAAACCGTGCAGGTTGGTCTTCAGAACATCGGCAAAATACAGTTTGTCGGTCTTACGGGATTCGCCCCAGAAATTAAGCACAAGACAGTTAAAAAGATATGAAGCGAAACTTGATGCGAAGCTACAACCGCTCCAGGTGAGCGGGTGGTGTCTCAACTCTTATAGTCAGCTTATAATTCCTGAGCTTTTTGACAAGACTTTCAGTTAGCTGAAGAGTTTCTTGTGAACGGGGAAAGGGAAGCTAAACTACTTGGCAAGTGTTATCATCATCATCATCATCATCATCATCATCATCATCATCATCATCGTCATCATCATCATCATCACCACCACAAACGTGTGCGACCGAAATTATAGCCGTCAAGGTTTTGAGCAGTTTTCGTACTAAAACTTGTATCTTTTCTCTATTTGTCAGTAAAGCCTATCTGTTTCACAGTGCCGTCCTTCGTAGCCCGGTGTACAATCACGTTGGTACTGGTTGTCTGGTTGTTATTTTTACATGGAAACTGGGGCAAGGTGTCTGAAAACAAAACTTTTTCTCAGGGTTGTTTTTAAAAGACAGCGCGCTAATGACATGCTTAATTTCTTTATGCAGGACAGGAATTGTATTTCACTGTAACAAAGTAGTAACACGCCATGTAAAACCCCTTAAGTTGACAGTGTAGGCAGACGTAAAGGGGCAGTGGGAAGGAATCAAAATTTTCCTGTTTTTTGTCAGTTGTCAAATATTTGCAAAATGTGTATTGCAAGTGCTTTGCCTAAAAATTGAGCGTTTTTTCAAAATAATGCCAAAATAATTCTTTAAATAGAAAACAAGCCAAACTAAATTTCCAAATGGAAAACGAGCCTAAGCCAAACCCCAAAGGGGATTTTACTTATCTTATCAAAGAGACACGGAACTGGGAAGTAAATTTAAAACCTCGGTACAATTTTATCAAGCTGGAATCTATTTCCATCCAAGCCACCAGTAACCAAACGCATTTTAAGGCTGTTTGTTTCTAAAAAGGCTATTCTACTGCACGAAAAGTATTTGACCAAACACGGAACCATTACTGGCTGGGGGAAATTCTATAGTGTTAGCTGTTGCTCACTTCATAGCACTCTCCATACACTCTCCACGCACTCTACTGAACCATTATCTTGGCTTCCACTGGTGCAAATTGAAAACGAAAAATGTACTTAGCTTTTGGCTTTTCCAGGCCGACAAACGTATAGTCCTTTTAAGTTTAAAATGGTTGTTGACAGAGTGCCAACTTGATCCTTTCGTGCTACACATGTACAGCAGCTCCACAACATGTTTTGAAGCGTCGGCTCCAGATCTCGCAGATCGCTCTTGCGGCTAGTTTAATTTTTGGTTTAGTTTCCCCCGCGATCATCGTGGGCGCACCCAAACAGCAACGGCTTATATTCCGAAATCAGTTATGTACAGAGCCAGGGCCGTGGCCAGACTTCAGAACAGACTAGGCAGGTGTTGCGAGCGTCAAAGGTGTGAGCTTCTAGGGGGGGTCTGGGGGCATGCTCCCCCGGAAAATTTTAAAATCTACTCTCTCTGATATGCTATTTTCAGCATCTTTCAAAATTCAGTATCGTTGAAGTGTAAAAACATCGCGCAGAATGCCACGATCAGTGCGCCTTTTTTATTAGCAATCGCATGCAGCAACCGAACAGAAACCATCTCTTGTGGCCTTGAACACGAATAAATCAGCTGGAGCACCGAGATTAGTTTCAAAGTTCGCGGCAACTGATAAGTTAATGAGACATTTTACATCTGAGTAGTTTTGTTGAATAGGGTATTGTTATAGTCTTGACAACTATTGTTATTGGGTCGTGGGCTTCAGAACAATAGCTCACAGGCGCAAGACGCGCCATTTTGGAACTTCTTCAAACTTAAAATTTTCAAACTGAAAGGGATAGTGGTTCTTGTTCACCGATTTTCAAAGTTTAAACGGATTCTGTTCAAGAAAAGATCAATCTTCCATTTGCCGTGAGTGGAAATTTGGAAGTCGGTGTAAGTTTCAAGAAAATCGCTGTTGAAAGTGGCTTCCATACAAAAAAGGCCCGGTTTTTGGGAATTTTCAAGTGTAAAAGCCGTGCGTGGATGTTTCAGTTATGACTTCTGGAAATCCGAAAAGCGAATTTTATGAACGCTACTGAGCTAATTCAGCCCCTTTCTTCTCTTATTCTGGGCTTTTCAAAGCGCGGTCGCATTTAAATTTGCCACTTCAGCGGTTATGAATAATTAATGATGTCCACGCATTCTGCCCGATGAGGCAAGATTTTTTTGTACTTTCAACATTTTTTATACCCACTGTTAGGGCGTGTACCTGAGTGGCACCAAGTAGATCGCTATCCCAAATTTCGCATTATTCTTATACACCCCCACCTCCACCTTCCTGCTCCTCACTAGCAATGGCTGGTTCCCCTTTCTAACTCATGCAAATACCGTGCTGCTTTGAGATTATCAAATTCAGTTGCGAAGTGTAGAACTCAACTGTGGCCTGAGAGAAAACTTCATTTCCTGATCTCACCAGTAAACAGCACGGATGTTCCAAAGAAAGACCTTTTACGAAAACTACGCTCGGTAAAAAACTTTGAGCCAACCAAAGAGCTCTTTTGGTAGCCATCACCAGCACCGGCTTTGTAATCTTTATTTTAGAGAATGTAGCTTAAGAAAACATGGGCACTGATTCTCTAAAAGGTTTGACTTTTGTAAGAGATTCTTCGGATGGGCTGCCTGTGGATTAGGGTCGATTAGTTTCCTATGAATGTGGATTACGATACAAATAAAGCTGATGGGCGAAATACAAACCACTCGAGTCTTTTCAAAGCCTTCTTCGTACTCCTTACTAGGGTTAATTGTTTCTCACTCAGCGGCAAATGCTTTCTAGGGATTATTTTTCCAACAGTATTGTTTAATTTTGGCATAAAACCTAGACGAGGCAAGTGCCTCGTCTTGCCTCATGCTAGCTACGGCCCTGAGAGCGACCGAATTGAGATAAACGTTAATTCAGAAACCAAATCGAGTTGTAGTCGATTGAATTTACTGCATTTGAATTTAAAGAGGAACACATGTGCCGTAGCATACAGTTAGAAACGAGCGACATCTAATTTCGGCAATATTTCAAGACACATCTTTTAGAGTTTGAAATATTGAAATAACAATGAGTAAAAAAGTGAAATGGGTTGGTGCGTTTTGATGAAATGGGTTTATTTTGCTAATACACCCGCGATTCCGAATAATGTGTGAAGTGAAAAGCTCGGCTACAATGTTGTTGTTGGTCTCAGTTCCATGAAAAAAGTCTTTTACGGTTGTGAATCGATTTCTGCATATTTAACGACGGCTTTTCTCCAGTTTGAAAACCCTCGTTTTTTTAATACGGGCTGAAACAAAATGGGTATTCTGATAACAACTAAGTACGAGTATATAAAATGTTAACCTCCGTGTGTAATTTATAAGCTTGTGACAGTTGTTTCAGGTGAAAGTTGGTGCGCAAAGTAATTTCTTTTGTATATAATCAGTGTTATTTTTTGGGATCGATATTTTGAATCGTTATACGTTTCTGGGAAACTCCCTACCTACCCCTCCCATAATCCAACAATATTTAAACTAATTATCACTTACGGCAAAATATTGGGTTAGGGGAGCGGTAGGTGAGGAGTTTCCCAGAAATGCATAATGTATGTATGTATGTATGTATGTATGTATGTATGTATGTATGTATGTATGTATCCGATATTTTTTCCAGAATCGCAAGAAAAAATTAGAATGGCGGCCCAGTCTTTGACCTCAACTTACCTTACTTATTATTCTCACTATTATTTTCGTGTGTACTTATTCTAACGAAAATGACAGAGCTATTGAGTAGTTTGTTTTGGAAGATGTAATTTTTCTCAATTTTATGGAAGAATCAAATTGCATTTGATTTCGTGAGACCATCGATTGTCGCGATTTCAAAAACAAATTAAACCCAGATTCAAAGGTAAGCATATTTGCTACAAACTAACGACATTCCAATTTTTTCCAAAGAAATGTCCTCAAAAACTACTCAATCAATAATATATAGATTTAGCCAAGCCTAAAAGCGGAGCCCCTCTTTTATTGCTGGAACTTATTTATTTTTTTAAGTAATTACCAATAAAAAAAAGAAAGAAAAGAATGAAAACAACAAACTTTGCTCCCTTTAAGATTCCAAATCCAGCCACCCGAACGGTAGGGGATCGCTCTAACCACTCGACCAACCTGCCACTACGTATAATACCTTGTTCATTGTTATACTTAAACGGATGTTTATTGATTGCAGTTCCGTCGACTAAACAGGCGGTTGTTTTTCTGGAAAAATGTGTTCGGACGGCCGCAAAAACCATGGCTGTGGACAGAAAAAACCAGAAGGCACTAGCTCTGCTATATTTCGGATCGGGAGCGCTGCGAAATACTGCGAACTCAAGGGCTGTGCAGACCCAATTCGCAGCACCGAACCCACAACAAAGATGAAGTCTTAGTAACTTGAACTTTTTGCTTTCCTAAAAACAACTGAGTACTATGTTGAACTCTTTCTTTCCATTTATAGTTATTTGATATTTTTTCTCAAGTTCTAAACTTCACTTCTGTCGAACTGAATCGTTTTGCTAAACAAGCTAAGCTTGTAAAAAACCTCTTTTTCGAAAGCAACGGTGGTCATGCGATTTCAAAAGCTTGATATTTGCAAAGAAGCAGGCTCTTTAATATAGTCAATGACAACATAGTTTCCAACAGCCTATAAAACATTTTTTCTTGCAATGTAAATTAGTTTTGATAGACAGCGGAGGATCGAGTAAAAACAAGCTGAAATCATGAAGGTCATTTAAGATTGTTTACCTTCCAATAATATCTTTCAAACAAGAATGCTGTATTTCTACTAAAATGTTGTTAAACTCTTTATATTTAAATACTGCAGTTTTCAATGGCAATCCCGAGACTTTATGTTGCTAGCAATTACTGCAACTAAACAGTGTCAAAAGAACTGAAGACGCAGCCATGCAGCTGTACCTGACGTTAAATTCGAGCTCTATACCCCAATAATTGTTTGTGTTCACCTTCCTAATTAGTAGCTTCGCCTTTGAATGACAAACTCGAAGGAAACATTTTAGGCTAAGAGTAAGTTGATGTTGCAAGCTTACGCTTACCGACAAAACGTCCACATTTCCAAAGTTCGGCCTTTTGCCAATTCAACTCTCCGCTTGAACATTCGTTGATCCACTGCTGTTCACAACGTTGATTTCATTTGTTCACTTTGATCCAAAAATCTTCATGCAAGGCTCCAAAACATTTCTTGGCACGTAATCTAATCCAAAAGGTACAATTGTCCCCTTTGTTTTTTAGAATACTTTTTGTCCTCAAACTACGCTCGAATGCTCGCCAAATGAATGCTTCAACCGCCGAGCAACTGATTACTTTCAAAATGGCGCCTGCACAAATGTTACATGGGTCACATGATTCAAATGAAAACTGCTGACCACTGAATGCAGACGCATTGGTTTGGGGCTCTTTTAGACCACAGGCTGCCCAAGCTAAGGTTGAGAGCTGCGCATAAATTAGACTGTTTTTTCCACGCTATGCATAATAATGACATCGGCAACATTTAAGAGTTTGTATGGAAATGATACAAAACGTCTCAAATTGCTGCAAATCAGAATGAAGTCGGAATAAAAATGATTTGCCTTATTTCATTGTTGTATTGGTCATTATTTGAGGGCTTCCTGGGCTGGTTTGAAGCTTTTTGGGTGAGAAATTGAGGTTTATATTTTTCATGTTTACTGAACGTTTATAATTTATTAAAGGCAGGAAACAGTTTCACACTGCACCTCACTTGAGGTTCGATAAATTCGATCACAATAAACAAATCGCCCTAAAACTTCAAAGGTGTATTCTTGGGTCTTGCGCATACCTCTGTTCTTTCTCATGGGTTCCAGATCCTATTTTAAGCCATCGAAAATCCCTCTTAAATACGATACTCGCCTTTCCTGGTATGCGTTTTCATTTGAAGTGCACACATGAATCATTGCGAGCCGCGACTGAACGACAAAATTGTCCTCAGCCGGGGAGAGGCTGAGTGAGATTGTCGACAAACAAACACGACACTGCGGAGTCCAGAGAGGTCGGTTTGACGGAAATAAAGAAATATTAGAACGGCCGTGAAATTCACTCTCCTCACTTGACTTGGAAAACCATAATTTTGTTTTAGGGACGAACGAAGAACTATCTTTTGCTGCACTCTAATCAATCCATTCGATGATTTTATGCCGAGTATTTGGCGCAAGTGATCCTGCTCACTGCCTGCAAATCAACCTCATTATTTAATTTCGATATATAAGGTTGTCTTGCCCTAAAAAAATATTGCCGTGATCGTGGAAAATACCTACCACAATTTCCATTCCTTTGAAAACCGGTGCAATTTTTTTGTAAGTGGAAACTGCTCCTCGTCTCTGCTTCTAAATTTCGACAATATTTTTTTTTTGCGGTAAACAGGTAAATGTGACAGAACAAATCACTATGCTAATATATTGTCGCATGAAGACATAAAGCGTGCTCGTGGCGTCAAGTGAGGCAACTAAATTTCACGGGCGTGCTGATAGTTTTCTATTTCCGTCAAACCGACCTCTCTGGACTCCGCAGTGTCGCCTTCTGCTTGTGGACAATCTCACTCAGCCTCTCCCCAGCCGAGGGACATTTTGTCGTCGAAACGCGGCTCGCAATGATTCATGTGTGCACTTCAAATGAAAACGCATACCAGGAAAGGCGAGTTTCGTATTTAGGAGGGGTTTTCGACGGCTTAAAATAGGATCTGAAACCCATGAGAAAGAACAGAGGTATGCGCAAGACCCAAGAATACACCTTTGAAGTTTTATGGTGATTCGTTTATTGTGATGGAATTTATCGAACCTCAAGTGAGGTGCAGTGTGAAACTGTTTCCTGCCTTTAATTAATTCTAAAGATTCAGCAAACATGAAAAATAAAAACCTTAATTTCTCGCCCAAAAAGCTTCAAACCAGCCCAGGAAGCCCTCAAATAATGACCAATACAACAATGAAATGAGGCAAATCATTTTTATTTCGACTTCTTTCTGAATTGCGGCAATTTGAGACGTTTTGTATCATTTCCATACAAACTCTTAAATGTTGCCGATGTCATTATTATGCATAGCGTGCCGATGTCATTATTATGCATAGCGTGGAAAAAACAGTCTAATTTATGCGCAGCTCTCAACCTTAGCTTGGGCTGCCTGTGTTTTAGACAGGAACTACAGAACTTTTTATTCCAGTGGACGAATTACCACAATATCTTTTGCTTTATTTCCGAAATAAAAAAAATTTCGTTCATAGCGGAGTTGTCTTTTTGGTGGCAGGCGAAAAGTTCAATTTAGGCGAAAAAGTTCAAATTTGCCTTGTCGGTTTTTTTGTGAACTCGGTCGGCACACCGCTTGAGTTCGCAGCTATTCGCGGCAGTTTCGACGCCAAACATAGCAGAGCCAGTGCTTTTTGGTTTTTTCTGTCCACAACCGTGGGTTTTACGGCGGACCGAACACATTTTGCCAGGAAAAACACCAGCATTTTCATGTTGATAGGCAGCTTGTCACGAAGAAAGAAATAAGTAGTAAACTTAACATCTAAGAATTGCAATAAGCGTTCATGGCCTAGTGGACTAATCGCCGGCTTGTGAGGCCGTCGAACCGGCATCGGCTCTCAGCGAGGACATATTTTTTCTTTTTTTCTCTCTTTTTTTTAATTTAACGACTTGAATGAGAGTATTTTGACAAATTAATAAGGCGCCCCATAGTTTTTCCAGCTTCTTCCCTCAAAGGCACGACGACAATTTTAATAGTGGTTGTTTGAAAATTTTACCTTCCAAAGGAGAACCAAACACACATACACCCAAACCCCTAATGGATATGACGAGCACCCCGTTTACGTCTCTCTCAAGGGACATTTACAGCACACTTATACTGCGTTTAATTGCCTTGTTTTCAAGCAATTATAACATCCCAGGCGTGCTCAGTCCGTCTACTTCCACTGTAAATGTAAGCAGCCGAACATCACGATCCTACGGTTCCATCTCGGGCATGCGCAGTGGGAGTTTCTAGAGAAGTAACGGTGCCTCGAACCTCTACATTCCTGGTACCACGCCTCTGCAACTCTTTACGGCAGGGTCTGGGTAACAACCAAGTATCTTAGTCGAGGAACAGTAAGTTGAAAGTGGTGAACTGTGAAGAGACTAATTATTTGTCAACTTCAAGAGGTGATCGTAGGAGATGTACAAGCGCGTAAAGCGAGTAGATTTCAGTACAGCGGACCCCTGCCTTCGGTCAACCCGTTAACAAGGCTGACAACCAGTTAAAACATTCTTCTATATGTAAACGCAGTATAGATTTCAGTTCTTGTTATTAATGAACCTGGTACTCTTGATTGGATGCTCAAAACAAAGGTTTCTTAGTTCGTTTTCCTAGGAGGTGTCTGGAATTGAAAAGGTTTGTTGATAAATATTACGTCAGCAGAAATCCACCTATTCTCTTTCGTGTTCTCTTTAGTTTTGTGTCTAGTTTTCTCCGAAGATGCTGTCGCCTTTCTTTTGTGCCTCCATTCTTTCTTTTCCGATAGGCAAGTTAGGCCAAACGTATATTCATATAGGCGTGAATGATATTAGAAGTTTTCTAAATGATAGCGCCATAATAATCGGAAAAATTGGTTCGTTTATCATGGAACTATCATTTAGGAATCTTCTAATATCATGCACTCCTATGGTGGCCTAGCGTTCTCAGAAAAAAAGATGACCAGATTCTTCATGGAATTCCGAAAAAGAAATGAAAAACTGTTTTTTTTTCATAAAATATAAAAATTTCATGTTATTATTTTTCTTCAGCACACTTGTAGTTTTTTCCACAGGAAATAAATGAAAATAAAACAAAAACAAAAAAAAAAAAAAGAAAAAACGGAGAAAATTAAATTTTAAAAAGTCATAAATCAATAAGAACGCACTCGAAAAAAAAACAAAACAAAATAAAACAAAACCAAAATTAAAAGAAACCAAAAACAAAAAATAAAACAGAAAAGAAAAACTGCTAAACATTGCGATTGCAAAAGCAATTGAACTGAGAAAAACCTATGAGAACGCCCGGCCATCTCATGGCCGATTGTTCTCATACGAATATTGAAATCGAAAATGAAATGTATGATGACGGCCTGGTGTTCTTATAGCCGGCTATATCTGTGATCAGCGGTCCTCCACCATCCAGTGTTGTCATAGCCCGCCACATTCTTGATCGGCGGTCTTCCAATGGCATCAAGATGGCGGGAAATATTCGAAACAGTGACTGGGAAGACGATGAACAACTAAAGTCAGATATACATCATTATGTTCTCCAAAATCTAAGGAGAAGAGAGATTTTGGACTTCGTCAGGCGGGATTTTCCAGAATATGCTTGGAGTTTGGGAACTCTCAGTAGAAGAATGGCGTTTTTCGGCATTCAGTACATCAAATACGACACTGACATCAAAGACGACTAGAAAACGCGGTACGCGAAGAGGTCGAAGGACCAGGGCAGCTGCTGGGTTATCGCGCGATGCATAAAAAACTCAGAGAACAGCACAATCTAGCCGTGCCACGCTACCTAGTACACGATGTTATTGGGCTGGTCGACCCAGAAGGACTTGAACGCCGTGGGAATGTTGGCAAGAAAAAACGGCGGAGGGGTGCAACCGGCACTTTTACTTCACTGGTACGAGCTTTGTGGTGTGTGTGCGGGTTTTTTTTTTGTATTTAATATAGAAGGGACCAACAAACTCCTTTTTCGATTTTTCTAGAAGGACGAAATGGTACCGCAGACTATGTTGACATTCATGGACACAAGCTTGTTTTCGTAATTATTAAACTTAAACTGTCAAGGTTAAGTGGTTTATTCCTCTACCCACAAAAAGAGGAAAAACATGAAAGAAGCAGGAAGAAGTTTCAGTTGAGAACAGTCTGCATAATACAAACATTGTTTTATAAACTTAAGACATGATTGGTAGATGCTAAAACTTACCTGGGGATAAGGCTGTTGCATTGATATTGTAGTCACTAACAGTTTCCTTCTTTTAATAACATATATTTTGTCTGCAAAATGGTTAAGTTGGGCTATTCATTCACGGGTGTCTAATTCTAATCTTTAATGTATATTTCTTAAAAGGGGTCTAACCACACGCACTCTGGAGATAGGCATGATAAGCTCATGGGATTTAAGAAAAACACCTTCCCTCTGGGCTACAAGATGTTTTCAGTGGTTATATCATTTATTTAAAGCTGTGGACATCAAACTCAGATCCAAAACTTGTAGGAAGATGGTATCTGGAACATCTTTACAGGACAAGAGGTAGCAAAACTCTGGCAATTATGATGAAGCATTACATGACTAATTTGTACACTAAGGGGATGCTCATTTTTAATGGGGTGGGGGGGGCTGGTGGGATTTGATGGGTATTTCTTATAATATATGACCCCCCACTACATACGAAATTGTTTTCCTGGCCCCACCTTGTACACCAAACCATTTGGGTGACCCCCACCCCTTAAAAAGAAGTTAAAATAAATCTAGAACTTACTTTGTCAAGCTTAAGTTAAAGTCAAGTCAATTCCAACAAACATTGCAGTTTAGCATCAGTCTTGCAGAAGTAAATGTCTTAATTGACAAGTGCTTAAGGTAATTTTCTGGCAGGGGTTCCAGGTATATCATTTCCTTTCCCTAGAAAATTATGAAAATCTGGATATTGCTCTAATTTAGTGCACTCTGATGTACACAGATTTAAGCATCATTTTGGACGTACACTGTTATCAGTTATTTAAGAACAGACCAGCAGAGGCCAAAAAGAGTTGACATTACCCTGGCTGTAGTAACAAAACAATTGGTGGGGTAGAGTTGCCGTATGGTGTATAATAAAGTAGGGGGGTCCGGGGGCATGCTTACCTGGGAAATTTTGACTTTCAGAGCCTTAGAAATGCTAATTTTTGGCATTCTGGCACTGACGTTTGCATTATTACAGATGCTGTCACCCCTAAACTTAAAGACAGTTTTTTGCTGACCCCCCACCCCTCAAATCCCACCAGCCCCCCCCCCCCCCCTCATAGTCCCTATTAAACACATTTATTCGCACGGTTATTTTATTTTGTTAATCCTTCGCCTCTTGTTCGAGATCTTGTGTAAACTTGATTACAGTTTTTGACAAATAACAGAAAACAAACAATGTAACTAAAATGGTAATTCAAATGTTTATCTCTTATAACAGTTATCAGCAATCACTTAAGGCTTGACAGGGGATCAGAAACAGGGCACATGGCTACAATACATTCATTTATTTTAGAGGCTGTAGCCAATGATCTCGGTGTTAATGGAGGAGAAACATTTCAAGAAACAGCTAATGATGTTGCTTGAACAAGGGCATAATGATCCAGATTGCAAGACTGATAGGTAAACCTACAATCTACCCTTTTTACCATGGTTAACCTTACAAGGTCTGCCCTTGTAAGGTATTCTTCAACTCCTCTTTGCTTTTAAGGTTTGAATTTTAAAGTATGAGAAATTCTGCAATTGAGTTGAAAGTAATTGCCCTTCTCCTTTCTATTTAATATTTATTTATTAAAAGTTGACTCACATGTTAACATTGTAAGCTTGCATTCCCTCTTTATAGGACCCAAATAAGTCCATCAACATCTTTAGCTCCTTATTTGTTCCTTTGGTAATGCCATGTAAATAAAGACCCAATAAAATGCTTTCATCATTTGCCCAACATTCACTCGACAAAAGTTGAAAGTTTACTCGACAAAAGTTGGCTGTTGAAGCAATGTTCAATGAAAGTTTAAACAAGTTTAAATATGTGAATTTTTACAAGCTTTCAACGCCTTTCAACAATGTTAGCTGACCTGTTCAAAAGTTCAGACAAATGTGGAACAAATGTTGTAGCAAATATTGAAAACATTTTAACGGGCCTCAATGTATACATTAACCGCCACTACCACACCCAGCCAACTTACAATGAAATTCATCCAGTTATTTTTTTTTTCACTTTATCTACAGGGATCTGTTAACATTTGTTTTCCTTCCCCTTGTACAAAAAGAAATGGATATTTTCCGGGACACAATCTGGAACTCTCACAGGGTTAGATATCAAAAAGACGCTCAACTACCTAAAGGAGTACCCAGTCACCTGTACTCTTTCCCAGAGAACTATGGTCCCGAACAATGTGGTATGGCTGACAATTAAGACAAATAATTTCATTTGATTTGTGCCCCCCCCCCCCCCCCCCCCCGTTTAACGTGAAAATGTAACATATTTCACTCATCAAACTGGTGCTTTGTTCAATCATCAGGCTTCCAAGTAAGCGGTCAACTACTCGATGAAGTTGCTGAGTTATCTCAAGTAATGACTGTGGGAGATGATTTCTTGACACCTGCTGTTAGAGCAGAATGTGAAAGGGTCATTCCTGAAATAGAGGATGTGAAGCCAAGTGATGCTGCAACCACATTCCGTTTTGTGAAGACATACTACAATGAGCCCTAATCACCACAGTGATGAACAATGTGGCACTGCAGCCTGCGCCAACAGCAATGTTATGTTAACCGAATAATTTTGGCATACACCATGATTACAGTAGTTGACATGTCCAGTTAAATGTGAATCTAAAATATCAACTAACAGTTCATTGCTAAGAACAATTTACAATGTTGTCATTGTTATTATTCATCAGCCTACAATTGTAGGTTCTGTTTCCCTGTTAAAACCTTGTTTTCATATAGAGAGATGAACATATAGAGAACAGTTCATAAATATGAACATAAACATAAACGTTCCTAATGTACAAACAACAGTGTAATTATAAGCCATAACAGTAACTTTGAAAATGTGATGTGTTCCTCTTTTGTAACAACAGTCTCAGTGCAACTATTCTACTTAAGTGTAGTTCCCACACAGTTCTCTATGTAGTAGCACACAAACAATAAAAGCACACTCAAAAATAAGGAAGCTTCATCATTTTACAGTACTCATTGCAGACATGTGCCTCTTTAAAAGAGGCACATGTTATTTTGAATTACAACCTTTCATGAGGGTCTGAATAGGGGTACCTCGATAACGCTTAACACTTAATTTTTGGCCTCTGTTCCATAAAACAGTTAAATTTTAGGCATTTTAACACTAACAGTAAAAAATTCACTGTAAGCTCCAAAATTGTCGGAAAGCAGTCCGAAGATCATTCGAACGTTTCCCATCATTTTCGAAAATTTCCGACGAGAATTCCGAAAATGTTTCGACTATATGCCAAGGAAAAACAGTTCATTCAGCACTTAAAAAAGGAAAAGACGTTAGCAAACGTGACGTAATCGATAGATTCACGTATGAAAGATACATCTTTTACAGTGTAAAGACAGAATTTTTGTCAGTGAGAGAAATCCTTGTAATTTACTAATATATATCATAACATGGGATATTATTTACCATTAAATGCTCAACAAAAATTACAGCTTTCTTATACACACAACTTTTGTAAACAAGTCCGTGACAAAGACACACTTACGCTAGCAGCATGGCGATTGAGTGATGTTATAAGCGATTTCAGCAGAGCAGATAAGTATTTACAATGCTAGAAGACTATGATTTTTTTTTACGAAAAACCTTCTAAACACTAAACAGTATTTTCTCCGAAAACAGTAAACATTAAAATATTGGCCAATTTAACAGCAAACACTAAAAATTGTGGTCAAATAACACTAAACACTAAACCCCATTCAGACCCTCTTATATATATCTCCATCCCATAAATAGGACCAAAATTTCATGGCTCGTTAGTGAGTGGAATTACGACGTTCCACTGTAGATAGCCCTTTTTTATGGAGGTCCATTTTTAAATACCAAACTTCAAAATTACGTTGTTTTTAGAGTTAATTGTACCACAGTACACGTAGGCCATGATATAGCACCAAAAAAACTCTTTGTAGTGAACACCCATTAGTGATTACGTCAAACCGATGTGTTAGAAGGTGGTCGCTCAGGATGTTTTCTATGCTCATTGGCTGGGTTCGAGACCCTCAAGTAAGAAGCAACATTACTTCTGTAAGGGAAAGTCTTTGGTTATCTGATAGGTAACTTTAAGCTACGTGGTGTTAATTAGAAAACGTATGTGGATACGAGTAATTTACAGACCTTCTTATTTTGCGTTGTGAAGATATATGAAAACGGCATGTTATTGGTCGTGTTTCTAATTAAGGCAGGACAAGTAAGCATGGGAATGAAATACATACCCAACTTCATGTAATAGTCCAACCACACTAGAGGTTTTTGTACTCGTTTTATTGAAAGTTTCATAACTTCATATTATATAAGTGAATAGCCGGCATCCTTTCAGCAATGGATTTTTGAGGAATCGTCTCATTTGATACAAAAACTACAATTTTGAAATGAAAACAAAATATCGATTAACACTTAAGAGTAATTCTCTGTAAGAATCAAACAAAGTCGGAAATGAAAAATTTTGACCCCCAACTTAAATTTGCATGCAATTAGATATCCATGGGGGATGTTCGAAAATGGCCATTATTGAGGTCATAACTTAATTGTTGCCATGTTAACAGCGAATGTTTGTTGACGCCCGAGAACCCAATTTTGAACTCAAAAATTGTTGTGAAAACTGCAAAATTTAAAACCTCATTTCTCAACTCGAGACTTGGAACAAATGTAAAACCACTACTCTAGTTTCTTTCCATGTACACGACTTTTCATTACATTTACCGTAAACAAAATAAACGGCGAATTAACTACACCGTGTCTCGGCCATTTTAATTCGTGAGTAAAACAAGCAGTACATTTCTTTTAATTTCTCCAAAAGTACATCAGTTCTAGAATTGAAACTACACGGATAGCTTACAACAGACATAGTAGTTACTAAATCTGTAAAAATCTCAGCGGGGCGGGCTTATTTTGTTTTCATGGCAATCAACCAAGAAACCATAAAAATGAGATTTCTTAAATTTTGTCAAAATTAACATTTCGTAAATTTGCTGGGAAAAATCGGAAGAAAGCTGAAACGACCGTGAGATTTAAAGAACACTGTCTGTTAAGTAATTCTCTGATGAAAACAACCGTCCATAAACCGTATTTTTGGAAACAATTTGAATCGAAGTACAGCTTACTTGACGGCTTTGTTCATTTCTCCACTTTTCGACTCACGTTGAGCGGGCTGGTTCTTTCTGTAGATCACGCGTATTGCTTAAGAATCCAGTGTTCTGAACCTTTTCTTTCAGCAGGTAGTGTTATTTATCCCCGGCAGTACTCCATCTCCTTATTTCAGCCCACTGAAATGAGGTTTGGTGGCACTGTTGGCAGAAATAAGCCAACATGGAGTACAATCAGTACAGGTACATTTCCACCGTAGCCTTTCGCTCTACTTCTCGATCAGACGTCACCATTCGCTCCAAAAGATGGAAAGATGCATCCTTTCAACTAGGAATCCATTTAGCCAAGCATTTCACTCCGACTTACGGTGTAAAGACTGAGGACAACAACTTTCTTCCAAGTGGAAGAGACAATAACATACGCCGCGGAACGTTACCGGTCAGCGGTGTTTACTTGAACAACTTTCCCTTCATAATTTGCCTAACACCAGGTTCTTTATATGCTGTTGATATGACATTCAAAGCATTTCAGAAGCCAGTAATTTCCTTTTATTAGATTCTGTTTTTCCACTTGCTCTCTAGTCGTGGTCCATTCACAGTAGGATTAACAGTTTCTGATAGAATAAATGTACAGTGCGTTTTCCAGCGTTTACACCATTTTCGCCGCGAAAATAAAGCAGCCTTCACACCTCAAACTAAATGCTGGCCAACATTAGTTTGATGTTTGAAGGCCGCTTCAGACTGCTAAAACAAGTCGACAATTAACAATACATCGGTAAACTGAATAAGGAATGGCTATTTTTATTTTCCATTCTATTCAGCTCGTGTGCCTTTGTGCTTTTAATTCAATGAAGGCCTCAATCCTGATTATTTAGACCTTTCGTACTTTGAAGTACAATTTTGCCATCCATATTTTTACAACTTTGTAAAACAACAAAAAACACCAGCAACGGCAAAACCAAAACGAAACAAAAATAAAACAAGAACAAATAAAAAACGGCTTAATGTTCTTATCATTAAAATTCCTTTGTTGCACCGGCATGCCCAACCGCTATGTTAGTGAGCTGGTGTACGCCTTATAGGCTACATTGTCCAAAGCTTTGCGGCTGCAGAGCTCTATAAGAGAAACAACATTCTTTCGTTTTCCTGAGATGCATATATCGTACTTTTTGGAGACGGCTTTCAGCGTTGTCATTCTTGGCGGTAACAATTCTTCTTTTCTTCCTTTTCGTTTTACACAGTTGACGGTACTCTTCTTTTTCGAATGGATCACTGTGAGACTCCTCTCAAGATCTCATGATATCATTTTAACTCTGGGAATATTTTCGTTTTTGGCAGCCGGATATCCTGACGTACTGAGCTCCTTTCTTTTTGTCGCAATGCGAGAAACGTAAGACGAAATTTGCGAGAGCATAAGGAACACCTCAATTGTAAACAATCCTGATTATTAGAGTCTGTAGTCAAGTTTACGCATTTTTGGGCAAATTCTGCACCATCGGTCTTGTTACTTGACTTCTCCCCTTCTCTCTGATTTCTCTTACTTTATTTTGATGTTTTGGGTTTTGACTTTAAAGCCCAGTCCACTTGTATACTGCGCTAACGCAGGTACGTTCTTGAGTTTGGCGTTGTTCTAAATGTTGTGCATGACTCGACTTTGCTCTGTGAGCTGCCCACCACTCACCTCCCCCTCCCCTAGGAGGATGACTTAAACAAAGCCCTACTTGATGAACACCGTACTCACACTATTTTTCTGGTGCAGAATATCGCGCAAACGACTTTGTATCCTTTTACGAAAATACGCCATTTGAAGTTAGAAATGACATTAAGAGATCTTTAGAGGACGAGCCTCACGGGTATCCACACGTATACAAAATCTCCGTCTATGCGAAATGACAAAAGAAGAATTGCCATCGCGGAGAATGACAACGCTTAATCCATCTTCTAAAAGTACGTACGATTTGCGCATCTCAGGAAAAAGAAATCAACCCCACGTTAAAAGTGTTGGTTCTCTTTTTTTTGTTTGTTTGCTTTACAAAGTTGTGAATGGCTGGAGGGAATTGTCCTCGCAAAAGTGCGAAAGGTCCATAATAATCAGGATTGAAGTCTCCAGTGAAGGCACGCTGGTTAATAGAATGGAAAATAAGAAAAGCCGTTCTTTCATCAGCTCACCGGTCTATTGTTAATTGTCGAGTTAGCGGTCTCATTTTTGCCGCGAAAATGGTGTGAGCGCTGGAAAACGCACTGTACATTTGTTCTTTCAGAGACTATTAATCCTACTGTGAATGGACCAGGACTAGAGATCAAGTGGAAAAACAGAATCTAATAAAAGGAAATTGCTGGCTTTCTGAAATGATTTGAATGTCATATCAACAGCATATAAAGGACCCGGTGTTAGGCAAATTATGAAAGGAAAGTTGTTCAAGTAAACACCGCTGACCAGTAACGTCCCACGGCGTATCAGGTTACTCTTCCACTTCGAAGAAAGTTGTTGTCCGCAGTTTTTACATCGTACGTTGGAGTGAAATGCTTGGCTAAATGGATTCCTAGTTGAAAGGATGCATGTTTCCATCTTTTGGAGTGAATGGTGACGTCTGATCGAAAAGTAGAACGAAAGGCTACGGTGTAAATGTACCTGTACTGACTGTACTCCATGTTGGCTTATTTCTTCCGACAGTGCCACCAAACCTGATTTCAGTGGGCTGAAATAAGGGGATGGCCACTGTCGGGGATAAATAACACCACCAGCTGAAAGAAAAGGTTCAGAACACTGGAGTTCTAAACAATGCGAGTGCTCTACAAAAAGAACCAGCTCGCTCAACGTGAGTCGAAAAGTGGAGAAATGAACAAAGCCGTCAAGTAAGCTGTACTTCGATTCAAATTGTTTCCAAAAATACGGTTTATGAACGGTTGTTTTCATCACAGAATTACTTATCTGACAGTATTCTTCTAATCTCGAGGTCGTCTCAGCTTTCTTCCGATTTTTCCCAGCAAATTTACGGAATGTTAATTTTGATAAATTTAAGAAATCTCATTTTTATGGTTTCTTGGTTGATTGCCATGAAAACAAAATAAGCCCGCCCCGCTGAGATTTTTACAGATTTAGTAGCTACTATGTCTGTTGTAAGCCATCCGTGTAGTTTGAATTCTAGAACTGATGTACTTTTGGAGATATTAAAAGAAATGTCCTGCTTGTTTTACTCACGAATTAAAATGGCCGAGACACGGTGTAGTTAATTCGCAGTTTATTTTGTTTACGGTAAATGTAATGAAAAGTCGTGTACATGGAAAGAAACTAGAGTAGTGGTTTTACATTTGTGCCTAGTCTCGAGTTGTAGTGTTTTAATAAACTTGAGACATGACGTTTTCAATTTTGCGGTTTTCACAACAATTTTTGAGTTCAAAATTGGGTTCTTGGGCGTCAACAAACATTCGCTGTGAACATGGCAACAATTAAGTTATGACCTCAATAATGGCCATTTTCGAACATCCCCCATGGATATCTAATTGCATGCAAATTTAAGTTGGGGGTTAAAATTTTTCATTTCCCACTTTGTTTGATTCTTACAGAGAATTGCTCTTAAAATTCCTGAACGTGTGACAAGGATCATCATCATGATGTTCTGCCTAATAAAGTTTAGTGATAAGGAAAAGTATGACAACTTGAACCGGATAGGTTTATTCCAATTACGTTTCGAGGTTGTCTGGTTTGAGTTTAACCCACCCAATTACAACCTCGTTTTAGAGTAGTCAATCCAAGACTAGAAAATGCTAGTAAGGTGGTTAGTTAATGAATCGTTAATTAAATTGTTGACTTCCTTAACTTGGGAATAGAAAGCATATGGAACACCATACTTCAGTTGCACGTAACTGTTAGCTTAGTGGTTTAAGCAAATAGTTTGGTTAAGGGCCGTTTACAGAGCAATTGCTTTATGCGAATTTAGCGAGACGTTTTAGGACGAGTTCGCAAGTGGGCGTCTGACAAGTTTATGCTCACCTACTCTATGAAATCACCGTAACATGGTAACAAAAACCGCTACTAGTTTTCACAGACCATTTGAATTCGGACTTAAAATTGTTGCTAAAATCGCATAAAAATCGCCTGTATAAACGACCCTTCAGAACCCTTAAACAAGTTTTTTTGCAGTCAAATGGACTACGATGTCAGCAGTTTCTCAACGCTAACCATCTGTGGTTAGCGAAAGTAATAACAAAGAAAGTTGGGCAAAAACGGTCAGCACCATTAAAAGATGAAAACAAAACTAAAAGATGAAGTATTATCAGTCCATATTGCAGTACTGTAAGCTGTACTGCAATAACTAATACAATGCGTGTATTTACTGCAGTAACAAAAATATATGCTGTAATGCGTTTCTCTTTGTTCCTAAGGAGCCTTTTCCTCGCATTGATCATTCCTTTTACAGAGGAAGATAAACTCGGTCACTACAAAGACCTTTCTGAGCGTCTAAAAATGATCCCTTACCATTTGAACTCTGTTCATTTAGGTCCATCCTTCTTTGCCTAATCTTTTTCAGAAGTTTGTGTGTGTGAACTTCTACAACTTAATTAAAGTGGCTTCTTAATAGGGAAAGCTATTGACTTTTTCTCTTCAAACCTTTTAGTTCGACCCACAAATGAAAGACTTCATCTTTTACTCAAACAAATCCAAAGCTTGCAAAAGCTCATGAAGCCTCTTCGCTCTGTTTTCAAGTTGCGCTGTGTTCTTTGTAGCCCCTCCCTTTCTTCCCTGTCTGGTCTTCTTAATCATTTTACTGACGGCATCGAAGTCGACAACTATTCGTCTGCTGTTTTGTGACACAATTGACGTGGCTGTATGCTGGGAAGTGTTTCTCGAGTATCTCGCCTTTTTCATCCACTTGCTAACTTCGTCGAAATCAATTATATTCGCCCTTGGTTCATCGGATACTGGACGAGACCACTCATTTGTTTGCGATGTGGCCGTGATGCCTTCTGATCTCTTGCCAACTGACGCATTGTTATTTGTTGTTTTAGTACCGCTTCCTCTTTCCTTGCCTTGCTTTGCTGAAAGGTATGAATGATCTACTGAATCGTTGCTTGAATCCCATGAGCGCACCCTGAAATGTTTAATTTTTACATCACTGGCGAAGTGAACGGTACGAGTAGTATCACTCTCCAGATTATTTTTGTTGTCTACGTCAACTATTGGACTGAACCCTTTCAGTGATGACTCAGAATTGAAGGAATTGTGTGCAGTTGATGACGTTGCAGATCTATGTGAAAAAGTTGATCTTTCAGGAAGAGGCAAAGGCTGGATTTGCCCATAATAGCTGTCTGGTGTCACCGAAAAGCTAAATAATTCTTCTTCGCTCTTAACATCGAACGAATTCCTAGTTGATGGCATAGCATAGCTGTCTGGGGAAAATGAAGAAGAAAAAGGTTTGTAGGGCCCAACCGAGCATCGAATGAATTGCGTGAAATCGATGACTTTGCATGCTTGTCTGGTGAAGGGGAGTTAAGAGGAAGTGCTGAAGGCTGTCTTTGTTCAGATAACGATGTTAGAGAATCTAATGATAGTGTAGAACTGGCTGGTGAAAGCCAATAACGAAGGACATCTGTAGGATCGTTTTGCTCTCCGACTAACATTGAACTGCTGAGAATGGTTGAAGTCTTCATGTCCTCATAGGATGAATATTGTGAAGCTGATGACATTTCGCACCTCTCTGGGAAGAGTAAACTTCCACAAAATTGGGAAGGATCGCTTTGCCCAACGATTGTATTTGTTTGAATTGATGGAATAGCATATCCATCTGGTAAAACGGAGCAACCGAGTCCTATGGGCTCGCTTTGTCCATTGAATGAATTGCGTGGTGTTGATGGCATTGCATACCTATCTCGACAAGGGGCGCAAACGAGAGGTTCAAGACATCCATGTGAGTCATTTGTTTGGGAAGGTTTTTTTTGCCATGCACTTGCTTGACACCTCCGTATCGTCTGAGACTTCCAGTTTACTACCTTCTTGGGTATCCGTGGTCGAAGAAATCTCTCCCGTTTCCGGTCTTTCTTTCAGACTCTCCCTCTCGTGGCTTGCCGTGGAAGAATGCGCTCTATTTACGCCCAGAAAATTTAAAATGTTTGATAGCAATAAATTAGCCACTTCCATATCGTCGTTTTCTTTGGCTGAGATGTTGGATTCCGTGTGAGCCTCATTTAAAATTGCAACAAACATGTTCATAAGGATGATCATCGTAACGAAAAGGAAACTTTGGGAGTACAACTTAGCAAGTACTCTGTCCACCTGTTGCAGCTCTGAATGTGGTGCAGGACTTCCAAGACTCATGAGAAATTGCGACACAATAACCCGCTTGAACGAAGAAAACATGTACACATTTTTGCCAAACAGGAGGCACCCTGCATGTCCATAGGCGACAAAGACGAGGGCTAAAACCACTGTAAAACTCATGACTGGTCGCAGAGACTTCCTCATCGCCAGTAACAGCACTATAACATTTTTGTTAAATTTTAACAGTCTCAGCAGACGCAACACGACAACGGTGACAGCGATACAGATCATGCTGTTTTCTGTCTGAAACCAGAACAGGGTCTCGTGAAAACTGACAGAGACAAACGGATTTCTTTTAAGTTGTTGCAGAACACTTGACGTCTCTACCTCTCTTTGGATGGAAAACGCCATCACAAGTATTGCGCTTATAATTTGAAGCATTTCGAGCCAGTTCCAAATCGATAAAAAGTATGAGCATTTCAACTGAGAAATCCTGATAAATTCGCTCAATAAATAATAACCAAGAGCAAAGGCAAAGATAAGAAAAGTGACTAGGTAAACCTCGGTCAATGTAGAATCGGTTTTAAACAGTGGCATTACTTGGGTTCTCGTGGATGTTCCCAAATATCCGGAAGGAAGCATCTCAAAATATAAGGTAGTAACTGTTAGTAACTTAGTGGCTACGTTGAACGTAGAAAGCTCTACCACAACCACCCTAGTTTGACGATCTATCCATCCCTTCTTCGTGATATCGTTTAGAATCCATCGGGCCGTTTTTGCCTCGTATCCCAGATTCACTACGTAACCTCCACCGCCGTAAAGAGCGTGCACACCTTGACTTCGATGGCTTCCTAGTTCCTCGTCAGATCTGTATTTCTAGTTTTCAGGGCAAGCAATCGTCGTAGTGTTATTCGAAAGTGCGTCCCATCCCATTTTGTCTTCTTCGTTCATAACAGGAGGATATGGAATTGCTAAAAAGGCTATGCACGTCACAGGAATCTGAAAAATAATGTTATACAAGTGAATTCAGCAGGAACCCATCTAGAAAAACTTGTATGTTTTTTCAATCTGAAAAAGGAAAAAAGTTCGTAGTGCAAGTATGCCGTACTGGTCAAAATTTAACCAGCAAAGTAAAATTTGAGGGGAAAACCTGGTTCACCGTCATTTGAAGGAAATAATAAAACCTCTGACTTCAGACAAGCTTACAATCTATCAACTAGTAGATTTTGTTGCTGTGTTAGGAGTAGGCGACATGCATCCAACTAAAAATGTGCTTAGAAAACGTTACATCAACGGTTGTGTTGTTAAGGTTCACACAGACATTATCAGCCAAAAACCTTTATTTTGTTGAACATTTTTCTTTGCGATGTAAAAGTTCTGTCCATAAATATTGCGTATTCGGAGCGATTACCAAGGTAAGAGAGAAATTTAACTGAGTGGCAAAAGCATTTCGTTTTGCCTTACTGCGCTCTGTGATTGATTAAAAGAAAGAAAGACACTTTCTCAACCATAAAGATATAAAACCAAAACCAATCAGGACTTGGTCGCGCGGATTTTCCCGCGCTTGACGCTGCATTTACGTCGAGTTCTGGTTGGTTCAATGTCTTATTTGCGCTCGTTGCGATTGGTTAAAGTAATCACGAAGGTTTTGGTTTTATGACAGTCAACTGACACCCGATGTTGAGGTGTTATTGCCAACTAGGCGCGTTGTTTGTCACCTGATATACTACGCGCAAGTTGAACCTGTTAAGTATACATTCCTTTAGTAAAATAGTGAAGATAACTAGAAAAAAGGCGAATTATTTGGTACCTTTGAAAACTCTTAGTTGTCTCAAACGTGGCATACCGACTAAAATGGATCGTTTGTCTCCAGTGTACTCTGTGGTTGTTTCTTCTCTTCCATTGTACCACTCGCCTGCAAAGGTCGCTGGAATCAAAACTTCTTCAAACCAGTTCCATAGCTGAGAATTGTTCCTGATCTGTGAGCAAAATAGTTAAGAATTATTCACCAAAGTGGAAATGAATAGTGGTGGATATTTACGGAGCCTGAAGCGGCCTCGCTAATATATTTTAGAAAAACATTGTAGTAAACAGATGGATTTATATAACATAGCCACAGTGCGATAGATGTCTTGTCATCCTGGTTATTGTGAACGCAGATCTTTTACTTGTTTATTGATGTGATTATGTGAGGCACTGAAGTATTCGTCATATGTAATTATATTTTCACTTTTATCAACATTTAAACAAAATCTGAGTAATCTGAAATGATGACGATCGTTATCTTTTATCAGCTGCTTAAGTTGATATCATTAACTGCGATGATGTCGTCATTTCACATTTCAGTCCGCAGTTCACATATAAGATCATTTCATATATTCACTATCATTCAAACTCTGAGTAAATTTGAAAAAATGCAACGACTCTATTGCTAAAACAAATCCCATTCAAATCCCATTTCAGATTCGTACACTCTATAGATCAGAATACGGAAGTGACTCAGTAAACAGCAAAAAGAGGCTGTCATACAGGAAAACATCGTGTGCAATATGTTGCATGCAATTGCAATTGCATCTGGCGTCCACCCCTGAGTCGTTGCTTGCAACACTGAACAGTGCTGCGAAAGTGAATGCGCGTCATCTACGCAGCAATGCTCAACTGACAATTCCGGGATAAACAGAAGCAGCAGCTGGATTACACACAACGTTGGAACTTATGTCTTAGGATTACCAATGCTGTAGTTATGTTCGTGTGGCAGCCTTTCTCACCTTATGAAGCTTACTGAAACCATCATTTGTAGCTTTAGCCATGCGATATCGATGTTCATTCTTATGTCCATAGCAGACAATCGTAAGAAGAATAAGGAAAACACACGAAAACACCATGTCTCTTGCAAATGTGTTTGTTTTTCTTTCAGTAACCCTGTAAATCCTTTGACTCTCAATTTTTTCCTTGGACATGTTGAATAGTGTCTGCGAGCTATCGCTGTCGAGGGAGGGAGCTTCAGAGGAGTCATCATGTTGCTCTACGGGTTCCTTTCTGCTACTCGTCAACTGCAAAGCCAGAAGAACAGAGATAAAAACGATTTTCACTGGTTGAGAAACAAAAACATCCTCAGTCGTGGTTAAAAAGATAGATACCAACCAACGCGATGAAGTCTCCCCTCCCCATGTAAGAGAGTAGAAAATGACAATTAACGCAGCTACCAATGAACCAACAATACAAACGAACCAAGCGATGTAGATGCAAAAATGACGAAGCCGGAAGCGTTTGCTACCCTCATTAACATTAAAATCGAATTCGTCGTTTGCTACTACTGAACGCCTGCTGTTACGGAATATAAATACCACGAGGAAGCTTGGTGGAAAGGTAATTATTGCAGTAAAAATAGAAACACTGAGTTCCCGACCAGTCATTTTCAAAGGCCCGACTTGAATAGCCGGCGTTTCATTAGCATTGGCAATATTGTAGAACATGGCAGAGGAAAGCATTCCCCAAAGGAAAAAGAAGAAGCAACAAGTCACTCGCTGTACACGGGTAAAGAAATCTCGGGGATCTTTTGTGACTACTGAGAACCACAGATGGTCGTTTGCGAGACCGCATATACGTGCGCTGTTGAACTCGCTTTTGAAGCCGTGCCGTTTGTTGACGTTTGGGGCATAAAGCTCCACTGTTGTACTTCCATCTTCACGTTCTAAGGCCAGCCAACGGTAGCAAGGGAACTTCCATCGGGAATTTTCCTCAATGTCTGTGATAGAGATTTCATTTAGAAACCAAGATGGGTCTTCTCCAGAACTATCATGGCCGACATGAAGCTTAACTAAAGATCCAAGCGGTCGACCAACAGCTAACAGGAAGTTGTCGGTATTTCCTCGACTAAACGGTTTGTTTCCATCGTTGTTCCTTGTCAACTCAATGACCTCGCTATTACTCTCAGTTCCATAAAGTTTCATGAAGACTTTGGCAGAAGTACCAGAGTTTCGCCATGCTCCTGTGGTAAAAGAAGCTTTGTATCGGCAGGCGGTGTTTTCGGTCGAAGCTAGAGGCATCACTGGACTTACCTGTAACAAAGTAAGTAGAAATTAGTTTTCAGTAACAGAACAAAAGTTTGAATTGGAGTGGATAACTGGATTTTTGCTTATCCCCTACGTCATCATATATGTCGCCAATATTGCCAACGTGGCAGGAAATTACTTGACGATCGTCAAAAAAACATTCAGGCATTTCAATGATTTATGCTGATTTTTGTGTGGCTCCAGCGAAGCTGAGACCACTATGTCAGCACGTGCGCTGTTTCTGGCTTTTTTTGACAGTTTAACGGGAAGAGACATCACGTCTTCTACGCACACTCGACGTACTTAAAATAACTTTAAAACGATGTGCACACTGTTAAATCGCAGTAAATCGTCTATATTTCGTCTTGCGTGACTAGTCACGCAATATTTACGCAAGTCACACAATGGCATGATTTTTTCTAACAAGGCACGCTTATTACTCGATTTTAGCCGTGTGTTCCAAATTGTAAGTTCGTGTGAAATAATGTGGAAAATTAAACAGAGCTTATTTAAATATTTGTCTGGATACGGGAGTTGCCACATTCGTCAAGCAAGATGTCACGCAAGAAGTGAAGAGGTTAGTACCAATGACGCAAGACGTGACTTTCAAGATTGGCTATTCTCTTCTAGTTCAATCATTACACAATTAAGTTTTGCGGCACGTTACTCTTCCTACTAGATTCAAAATATTTGTCCATGGAAAAAATATTTATAATAGAAAGCCACAAAATTAAATTTCAATCCGTTGAGCTTCCGGGGAACATCTGAGAATGGGCTTAAGAAGGGATTGTTTTGTATTATTTTGTTTGTCTCATTTCTTAGTTATATGCGTCAGCACGCGAGTAAGGTGAGAACATTCACGCTTCGTCTTACGTAAATTTGCTAAACTAGCCAAAGTGCACGCTTTCCAAACACTTGTTGTATTTCGCACGTATCATAACAAGAAAACGTGTTTCTCGACCATATTCCGAGAAATCGTCACGTCAACATGATGGAACTAATCCAAGCCGTGCTCACAGGCACGCTCATCTCAAAAATTCCAACTTCGCTCTGGTAACTAGGTAACAACGTTAATTTTCGACTGTTGTTAGAGATTTTGGGAGGACCTGCACCGCTTCCAGACGAGGTCTAGGATTGGTCGAGGAGAACAATAGGTAAAGAACAAAACAATAGCCCTAACCCTGATAACAATAGACGGTGCAGGTTATAGGGACCAATAAAATTAGAGGTTTGGAACCGTGCAGGTCTACCGGAGATTTTACAGATTTTATCTCACTTTCTTCTTGTTTTGTCGTAATTTGAAGCCAAACTTGTACACATTAGCGTACCGTTTATTTACTTAGACGTCATTTTTTTTCCTGGAAGGTAATCCCGCTTTCAAGAATATTTACAAAGGTAACTGCAAAGGGCCGTGGAATTTCGCTGGAATTTGTCCAGAAAATTTAGGAAGATAGCAAAAGCAGTGGTTTTCTGGTGACTGACTAACGTTACGAATGTTTTGTGGCAATTCACGAAGGTCCTTCTCAATTTTATTAACTAACTCGAGACTAACTATTGAATTAAAAAACGAAGGAGCTGATATTGATGCAACAATAAAATTTGGTCTCGCGTGGAAACAATTAAACTTTAGGACTACCTTGAAACAAAAAAATCAGCCAATGATAGCAAAGAAAAAATTCAATAAAGTTCTCAGTTATATAACGGACTCACTTTTTCTCTATCTTTGTTGTCAGCCCTTCGCGCAAATATTAAAGCGATGAAGTAAAGCAGAAACACAAATAGTACTGAAACAAGAACCAGGACATCGCGTGGATCACTGATGTTGTTAAATCCTACTTGAACTTGAGAGAAGTCTATTGTGTTAGGCGTTACCAGAAAATAACCTCCAAATGATGTTAGGTGATTGCAAAGACACTGCAAGGCAACTGGGGTAGAATTGGCGCCAACCTGTGAAGTGTAGAAATGCAAACATTACGATGGAGTCTATCAAACCATGTGTCCGACTAACACTGTAATTAGATGAACTAGTTTTAGAGGTTGTAAGGCATGCAAAGATTTTACGTCAAGAGTTTGAGGTGGCATCCCCTCTTAACAAATTAATGCTAATTCATTGCCTGAGAAGCGACAAAAATGTAGGTCATCGGTTAATGAATTTATTGTCGGAATTAAAAGGAAATGTATTAAATATTTCCAGTCAATATGAACAAATATCTACTTTCAAAATGTCTTAAAACGCCGACAGTTTTGTAATCTCATATGTAAAGAGTGATTTGCTCAGAACTAAGCCCTCACCCATTCTACATTTTTTAATGAAACAATTTGCAACGTAAGTCTTGCAAGTATGACATAAGAAGAATAGATGACGTCCATAAGAATAAGTATACATCAATATCCACGTCACGTGAAGTGATCATCTCATCTCATCTTGCAGTAGACATTTTAGGATTATTCTACCCATTCCAAGTTTGCTTTTGCTTATGCACTCACCTAGGAGTGGGTGGATTTCCCCCCCCCCCCCCCTGAAGACTGAAAATCCCGGTGTGATTAGAAAAACTGGCTTGTACCTTACACCCTTCACTCATCCACTGCTCTCTGTCCTCCGACCAATACAGACAGCCAGCTGAGTCTACTTCCACGGTAATGTTTACGGACGTTTGGGAGTCATAAGGAGGCAAAGTGAGTGTCTTGTTTTGAACCACGGGCTGCTGCGTCGGCGGTTCCTTGAACTTCACACACAGCTGTTCATCTTGATCGTTGATCTGGAGAAGAGACCTCAGGATTCGCTGCCCCGGAGCATGATTGCCCGGTGCATCAGTTGTTGGCGAGACTATTTCCGAGGCAGACCTTCTTTCTCTCACATTTGACTTGGGATGCTTTTGAAGTAGTCCAATGAAATATTTCCCACGGTGTTTAGCATCAAACCATACATAATGGCTAACACTACAAGGCTGCGTTTTGTTCTTACAAGGTTGTTCTTTTAAAGTGATTACGTAATCGTAGTCCTGCTTGGTAGGCTCAGCACCGTACTTCACATAGATTTCAAACGGCGCGTCCCTGTCTAGCGTCAAGGAGATCCTGATTGCCGTCTTTTCACGATGAATAGTAACCGCTCGATACATCATAACGTCTGGGACAGAGTAATCCTTTACTTGTGGTGAAGTTCTGTTATTAGACTTCTTCAATGGGACTCTCAATGAGATGTCAGTTTACAAGTTTGCGACATCGACAACTTTACCACTTTCATCCTTTAGGATCAGGCTAACCACTTGGGAAGTAATATCGTAGGTGGACTGGTGAACACCGTACGGGTTGATTTTATAGTCGATCAACTGAAAATAAAGGATGTAGAGGACACGTCAAATCTGACTGTGACTTATTTCAGTACTTGTGTGCTTTCAAAAAGATTCTTTCATAAATCAATGAGTGACGATATAGGACTATTGATGACCAGAAAATAAAAGAAAATAATCTGAACTTGTCCTATCTGGATTTCAAATCCGAGAGGTCAGGCGTCGAAAATGAGTCAGGAATCGACCATTGCTTTTAACAGAACGACGCGCTAATAAGTAAAGTAAAGTAAAGTAAAGTAAGAACTTTATTATCGTGTCGTAACATCTTGCGTACAGGAATGTACGCCAATTAGGGACAATCCTATAATATATACAATTGGTAAAAAAAATTACAGTTTTACTTAATTGTTAACAATCCTATACTACTCTGTACAACGTGTTAAACAAAAAAAAAGATATTTATAAAATTTACAATTTTTAAAATAAATAATGCGGAAGATCTACAATAAAATCCGTGACTAGTTGCTACAGAGAAAACAGTCTCTACAGGTATTGTTCATCAACTGAGAAAAGTCAACAGATATAATACGCCTCTTAAAAATGTCTAAGGATTTAGAGGATTTTGTGAAGTGATTAAGTTTTGACCAGCTAACAGGACCTAAAAATTTATGCTGTTCTTGCCATATGCGACTGTTCGAAACCTTGGTAAGACAAATTCTGAATTTCTGAGAGAACACTAACTATTGTTAACTGCGAGTAAGTCCGCAATATAGGGTGGCGCTCGATCGTTTTTAACTTTGTACATTATGGTAGCGATGTTTTGCAATCGCCGTGTATGACGTTTTGGAAGGTTAGCCTTTTGCAGGAGTTCCTGAGGGCACGTTCTTGAATTTGTTCGAGTTTTCGGGCATCAGAGGAACGACAAAAATGCCAGTCAATCTGACAATACGTGAGATGAGGTAGTATAGCAGATTTAACAATGTGCAATTTTGAAGATGTCGGTATTAGGTTGCGTAATCTGAGAATAACACCAACTTGACAGAAGCTTCCTTACAAATATCCCTTACGTGACTTGAAAAAGTTAGTTGAACGTCTAAGGTAACTCCCAAGAGCATTGTCTCAGACTTCTGTTCGATAACAGTATCCTTTATCGCAACTCCTTAGGACAATTCTTCGGGCCAAGACTCATCACCTGATATTTTGAAAAGTTACCCTGGAAAAGGGGAAGATATATGTTCTTCCTGTTGACCAAGAAAATCAGGCAAATCCAGCAACAAATCCAGAAATTAATAAACATATTTACCAACACAGTAGGGGTAAGCAGACAATGTCATGAGAATTTTTGAATGTTTCCCCAAATTTCACTACATTACCTGAAAAGAAACTTTGGTTGTGTTGCCAAACATCCCCTGGCTTATCGCCTCGCTCAAGTGAGGAAACGCAACGCTAGTTTCACCTTCTTTTATATGCCAAAGACTCATATCAGCTGCCTCGTGCACTCCCAGGTAAACACTTTTATGGATTGTTTCCAGCACGCTGTATTTCTCGCCCGACAGTTTGGTCGATAATTCAGCGTCAGATATATGGTCATTTAGTTTGACAGCAACTCGCGATAAGTTTTTCATCTGCCAAAAATATAAGTAAAATTTCAAACTAAAACTGATGATGAACGTTCTGTGAGAGGACACCCTGGGACCACATTCAAGTGATCGCGTATCAGAGGTTTTAACGTACGGGGGTTTTAAAAACATGCAGTGTTTGTAAAGTGAATGTGCCTGGGACCAAGACGAAGTGTCCTCTTAGGATAGGTGTCCACGTATGAGGGCTTAAAGATGCAGTGCTTGCTTGTGGGTGGGACCTCGACTGAGTGTCATTACTTTTTGATAGGTCTAATTGTCTTACTAGAAGTATATGGCCATTAGGCTGTATTGAAGGGAGATGGTGAAGACCTAGAAAGAAAAGGATTTCGGTTTTTCATTTAGCAATGTGGCGAACAAACATTCTACAACATTTTTCTTTTTGGAACACTGCATAACACAAATGGAGGGTCCAATTAACGACCGCTGCAGATTACCTTTGCTCGCTCAGTAACGTTAAGCGAGTCTGCGTGTGTAGTCGCGTGAAGAATGTTCCCTGAACAGTGTAGCAGCATCTTCCATGAATCTCTTACAAGGCCAAGGTCCTTCACAGATTTACTCTTAACTCGCTGTTTTGCGACAAATGCCCATCCTTTAAGGGAATGTAATGCAGTTTCCTGAAATTAAAGGAATTCGTAAGCAATTGGGGACAGTATCCGTTTTAGCTTGTTTAAAATGAGACTAACTGCAAATATTTGGCCTGTTGTGCCCATGTCGTCTGTCAGTAGATCAAAAATCATCAAGAGACAGCTATAATGGAAAGGAAGGATGGCGAAGGGATGGAAACGTCGCCTCCCACTGGGGACTAGTTTTGATTCCTAGAGTTTACTCCATTTGTGGGCGGAGTTAGCTGTTGCTTTTCTTCTTCGCTCTTTTTCTGGCCATGAAAAGCCGCTCATAAATACTTGGAGCGATGTTCAATACTTAAACAAGAGGAAAGACCTTAAGTATTTACCATGCTATCTGGGGAGACTAGAACATCTGAAAATTCAGTGGCCTCCTTTAACACTGAAGAGACTTGAATCACTGTCTGCACGTCTGCTACTTTAACTGTAGAAAGCTCTTCAATGATGTCTTCTTTCAGCTGTAAAAACAAAGAGCACAACAGCATTTATTTACTACAGATTTCCGTTCTGTATGGCTTTCGTGAAACTGTAATAATTACTTGATAATTGTTATTTAAAGGTGAATTCCCGTTAGAATTTAAGGATATAGTTCTTGCCTCAAGAAAATTACAATGCCTGGTTTAGGCGACGAAGAAAACAGGGATTGAAATCCTTTCCTGGTGAGTACTATTTCAATACTACGTGAACAATTAACAGATAGGCTGCGAGCTGTCGTCCTTCTTGGGTCAAATTCTACGCGGTGTCAAAATGTCAAAATTATGCAAATCAACCGTAAAAACGAGGCGGAATTGAGGAAAAAGAGGAATATACAAAAGGAGAAAAACGAACACAATAAAACGACAAAAAATGTCGTACTAAAAAAGTGACCATATCCTACACTTTTCACTTGATCTCTTGTCATCCAAGACATCCCAGTGCTAAAGTCGATAGCCTGCATCATTACATGTGCCATTTGCCAAGCTTCGTATGTTTTTCCTTCTTTCATATATTTGTCGAATAGAGCCTCGGCCTCTTCAAACACTGAATATCCGCCATCTCTATCGTTCAACCACGATGGCTGTGCAACCTGTTGAAAGCAGCAAAGTGGTTTGCAAATAGGTGTCATAAGTGATCCGCGTTTCCTTGGGTTTTGCTTTGCTATGCCTATTTCAACGGCTCTTTGTCTCTCTCCATCCATCTAGCAAAATCATGAAAGATCGCGATAATTATTATTAAGAAAAAATGTTTCTTATTTAAATTTGACAGCCTTTCAATTGTACGTTGTACATTATTGGGTAACGTCAATGCGTTACAACATTAACAATCCCATCCAATTCAATGCATTTCTAAATATTATATTAAATACGCTGGGAGTAAATCTCATCATTCGCTTTATGCGTCTAAAAGGCATGGCAGTTGGGTACAGTCACACATTGATGCAGCAATACTTGACAGCAACATTGTGCTTGCAGAGAAAAAGCATGCACCATGCCCTAACTTGACACTTACACCAACTCTAAAGTAGGTTTCAGCCCGCGATCCTAAAGAGTTTATAATGACTGCCTTAACTTCAACTTCACCAGCAGCAAATTCAGGAATCTGAACAACACTAAAGGGCATTACGCTATGAGACAGCAAGTGAGACGATGTCCCATCCTCCAGGTTATGTACATGGTAGAACTCGAATATGAGTGGTTTGTGCTCGTCTTTCCATCCCGTACATGAAATATTCAGAGAAATGCCTAACGTGGCTTTACCCAGTTGAGTAGCGTCACACGTTCCACCAGAGGGCGTGGCCACTGTTTCGAATTGGTAAGCAGTCCAACCACGTGTTCCATTGGGTAATTTAACTTCTAACGTTAACCAATAAGATGAGTTCTTGTGTAGTTTGTCTTCGTTGAAAACGATGTTCTTGGAGTTCATCTTGGTGGCGATCAGAGGTCGCATCGTTTCGTTGAGGTGCCAAACTGTAGTGGATTCATTGCTTTCGATTCCCTTTTTGTACAGTTTCCAGTTGAACGTAATATTACTTGGGGGACGAGGAAATGTGATGGCTTTTAAAACAAACCGATGGCTAGGTACGACCTTTTTCTTGCAGTTAAATATACACCTGCAGAACAGAATGCAAGAAATTGAAACGACTGCTGGATCGCTGCATATCCAAAACTACATTAGACAGGCTTATATAAGGCCCTACGTTTTACAATTTTCTGAACTCTGATATAGCTTGTAGGAATTCTGTTACTTCTATTAAGCAAAAGGTTAGCTCTTTTATAGCGGAGCACCATTGATAAGCAAATTTGGTAGCCTATCGATGCGAGAAACTTTGGTTGTGACGTCAGCGTACGTAAGTACATCCATCCGCCCGTACAGACTCTGGGGAAGGGGGAGGGGAGTCCCAAGGCAACCTGATCATGGGGAGGAGGATGCCATCTTTTGAAAAAGAGGTTTCTTTGAAAGCTTAATATTTAGCAAAAAGTTTGTTTGGACAGTTTTAAACTTAAGAAAAAATAGCTAATATCTATACTTTAAAAGTGAAACGCGAAAAGTTCAAGTTACGAACCGAAACTAGTTTTTTAAGGACTTTCTCTTTTTTGAGTTCCGCTGCAAACTCCTTCGGTACATCGCTTGAGTTCGCAGCATTTGGCAGCAATCCCTATGCCAAACATAGCAGAGCTAGTGCCCTCTGTTTATTTTTCTGTCCACAACCATGGTTTTTGCGATGGTCAGAACACATTTTCCCAGGAAAACACCCGTGTTTATCGCAACTCAGTAACTCCCGTCACTCACTTAACTCGCGTAACATCGAGTCGAGTCGAAGTACATATCGCTTGGACTCGCGGCATTTGGCAGCAGTCCCCACGTCAAACAAAGCAGAGCCACTGCCTTCCGGTTTCTTCTCTCCGCAATCATGGTTTTCGCGGCGGTCCGAACACATTTTCCCAAGAAAAACACCCCTGTTTATCTCGAGCGAGTAGTTCTTGTCACGTGAAAAGATATAAATACAGTAGTTAACCAACCAACACTTGCCACCAATGTCAGATTAGCTCAGAGGGAATGCAATCGCTCGCTAAGCAAGTCACCCGAGGTCGAGTCCATGCCGAGGTGGGAAAATATTCTATTTGCAGAAATTGATAAGCACCAACGGAAAAAAGGTAGAGCCTTATGCGCCACATGGCGTAAAGAGGCCTAAGTAAGTAAGTAAGTAACGGGAAAAAAGGTACGTAGAGCTCCGCTTTTAGGTTTGGCTAAATCTTTCGTATATAGAAACTACGTACACTGTAACATGTAGCCGTCGCTTTGATCTTGTAATTTATTCTTTATGTATCTGTGCTCTTAAGCCGAGGGAGCTTAATAATTCAAAAGTACCATGACCAACATCTTACCGATTTTTCTCAAAGCAAGCCAATAAAAGTAATTGTCGTCAAAAACTCCTAGGAAAAAGCCCTTTTTTCCATATAAATATCTTAAATTTGTCTTATCCATGCTTGAAAGCCCTTTGAAACCAGTACAACCAAATATTCAAAGTTAGCATATTTTGTGATGCAATGTTTGCCTTTTGTTTGGTAAACCGAAATAAACAGTCAAATCCACGACAGGCATTTTTCAATCGGAAGTCTTTAAAGGAGAAGGTCACTCCAGAGACTGCCAATGAAAAGATAACACTAAGTTGAGTTACTGACCGTGGTTTTAGCTTCTAAAGTGTATCTGATCCCACTAAATTTCTCTCCAAAGAAGATTGCGAGGTGCCACCATTTTGAATCATACTTAGCAGCCTGGCCGCTTGTCCGTGACGTCATTCCGTCCAACGTGAAACTGGCGGGAAATCTAAACGCAGCTGGTATGACAGAACTCGTTGGTACTGCTACAAATCGGCTGCACATGTTTCGTTTCATGTTTCGCACATGCTCAGTTCTGGGTTGTAGTGACGTGTCCGAAAAAGATAGAGTAAGAAGAGTTACTTTTCATAACATACCTGTGATTTGCACCGCCAGGCGGTAAACAAAAAGTACTCAAAACAGGTCAAAACCAAAATCTAAGGCTCGAATTGACTCTTAACTGTTTTAATTTAATTTATAAAGCAATTTACAGGCTTTAAAATAACTATTTTCCACTCAAACACAAATACGATTACAATAATGTAGTGCCTGGAAAGTATGTGATTGTACCTTCCATCTTGTTTTCCGATTCCAGATGCTCAACACAACAAATACATAAAATAAATGTAAAGAAGATCCTCGCAGTTATTAACGCAACTTATGCAGTTGCGAAAAGAAAGCCTGAAAAAATCAGGCTTGCCGGGATTCGAACCCTGACCTCTGCGATACCGGTGCAGCGCTCTAACCAATTGAGCTAACAAGCCAACTGGGAGCTGGTCATTAAATTGGTTCGTAATATAATAGGCTTGCCGGGATTCGAATCCCGGCATGCCTGATTTTTTCAGGCTTTCTTTTCGCAATTGCATAAGTTGCGTTAATAACTGCGAGGATCTTCTTTACATTTATTTCTTCAATCCGCAGTTCAAATATATGAATTTCATATATTCATAATTTCACAACAAATACACTTTTTTGGAGTTTACATCACTTCACATTTTTGGCAAGAACACCAGAATGTGCTCTCCAGCCGCTCGTTTATTTCATTATCTTGGACACGTTCTGGCTTAAACCGATAACGTTCAAGCGCAGCCATCTCCTCGGATATATAACTCCGATA
The DNA here is from genome assembly GCA_964030785.1 of Siderastrea siderea. Lineage (NCBI taxonomy): Eukaryota > Metazoa > Cnidaria > Anthozoa > Scleractinia > Rhizangiidae > Siderastrea > Siderastrea siderea. Next base: position 28,740,397 of record OZ034970.1, on the reverse strand, counting down.
ACACCCCCGGGTTGAACGGGATGACGTCACGGACAAGGGGCCAGGCTGCTAAGTACGATTCAACATGGTGACACCCGATGTTGAATTTTGGCCTTTCAGTGGGATCGGATGCACTTTAGAAGCTAAAATCACGGACAGTAGCTCAACTTAGCGTTAATTTTTTAATTGGCGATTTCAAAAAATACACCGTTTCTTGAGTGACCTTCTCCTTTAACTTTAGTGTTTACGCTGATATTACCCCGTGTCTTATTTACCTGATGATGACGTTTAATACCTCCTCCTTTGCAACATACACGCTTTGAAGAAACTCGGATTTACGCTGATCTTTTCGCACCACCAGTTTAATGTAGTAAATGGCTCCAGGTAAGGGATTGATTAAAGCAGCAGTATTTCCATTGCTTTTGAAACGATTATTCTTCGAGCATGCATGTGCACGTTTCTTGAAATTTTCGGAGGGAACCACGACAGTTTTATTGCCACTGAGAATATTCTGAAACAGTTGCCCTCCATCGAGACAAGACCAAACAAATTCCATTCCAAAGTACCGGTTTTCGTCAATGAAGGGGTCAAAAGAATCTGATCCACTGAAGACTATTGCATGATTTGCGGAACGAAGCTTCTCTGAACCACCAGAAATCACTGCAACGAGATTTGCTTCTTTCACTTCAATAAACCCAAAATCCCTTCTTGCTGTGGTTGCGTCAGAAAGTGTAACTTCGAATTCGATCAATTTGAGGCCAGACGGCAATGATCCAGCTGGGGGATTCCAAGTCAAGGAATGTCTTTCAACAAGTTTCCGCTCCGAGGAAATTGCAAACGGCGATATCTCCACATCCCTTATAAACCAATTAAATGAAAGCTGCCCTGGCGAGTAGCTGTTTAATCCACTCTCTATGAATGCCTGAAACATCCTGTCCTCTTCCCGCTTGACGATGACATGATTGAGTGGCTTCTTGTTGACCTGATATATCTTTGCTTCGGGTAGCATGTGGGAAACATCACCTTTGTGTAGATATGGAAAAATCGATCGAAACGTGTTAATGTCAATGGTTTTTAATTAACATTTGTCCTTGAGAAAAAATGTGGCAAAATCAGGGCCAAACAAATCCGACATCGTCCAACATAATCCAGCATTGCTGAAAACAACTCTGTTGGAAGATGCCATGCGAGGAGGCCACCCGATTCCAGCATGGAACTATTTTATTGGATAAAAAATGTTGGAATCGTTTACCAACGATGTTTAAACAATATACGTCATATAAAAATCCAACAAATCAAATTCAGTATAATGTTCAGTATAATGTTTCGATGTGGACCGTGGGAGAGAAATTGTTCAGAGAAATTCTCTGCGCAAGTAAAAACTCATGTGATTGCTCCTTGGAGAGGCCAGTTTTGGTTTGTTTGTCGAGCGTCGTATCAACATGCGTGGATGTTTCCTTAGGAAATCATTTATCTGAAATTCGTAAACTACGATATATATAACAAACAAGCCAAACTAGGAGAGCAAAATAAATAACAAACGATGTCAAGGTACTCACTCTGGCATTTATCGATTCCAGGATAATTTTTGTTGACGTTAGTACAGTAGCATTCACATGACCCATTTCTTAACTTAATGCAGTGAGCTGGCGCAGAGCATTCGTCTTGTTTATTGCTGCCTGGAGTGTTGTTGGGCAGAGCTACTATGATTAGAACATGAGACAAAATTTAGACTATAAGGCTAGTATCATTGATGGATGAACTAAGGCTAGTAGGTTTTAAGTGCAAATGTGTTTACCGTGGAAAGCCTTCACTCGAAAATTTTCAGGCATATTCATAAGGACTATACAGCGGCTGTCTCGTCTCCAGTCGTCTTCATAACGTGTACAGTAGGAGGTGTGAAAGCAAGGGATGATGGGAAGGGGAAAGAGGAGAAGAAGTCTTCCTCTCTCCCTTTCTCCCTATTTATCACAACTCGCTTCCCGCGCGTTATGAAGACGACTAGACAAGATTCAGATACAGTAGATTTCAGGTGAGAAAAGTTAAACTAAGGCCCATCTGTCAATCCCAACTTAAACGGAAACAAAACGATGAATGAACTGGAGCTAAACGCGGAAAAACGCGTGCTTCACAGACACAAATAAGTTTGAATCTTTTTTTGTATCTCTTATAGGCAGAGAAATTGCTACTAAAAAACCACCAGACTTCAACATTTATTAGAAAACAGCATGCCCCATCTTTTGTCAGATGGCCTCATGACTTTGCCACTACCCCCCAAAATCAAGATTTTATAAGTAGCGCACCTGGATTAGTGAGTGATGGAGTAATATTTGCTGGATAATGAACGACACTGATACTGGGTTGTATTGATTGTGTCGGCAGCGAATTTAGTTGAAGTCCTGGAGTGACAGTTAAAGACTGCCTTCCTGAAACTGAACATGAGTCAATATTATTAACACAGCCAATGGCTAAACATGGCAAAAATAGGAAGTAAACAAAACAGGAAAGACATAGGATTCTGTTCCTCAGAACAGAACAACACCAGTAGCATCAAATCAGAAATTTCCGGGCTGTAAGTAACTAAGAGAAATGGTGCAAGAAAAAGTGAAATTTCTGTAGTAGGGTTGATTGCTTTAGTTTTTCTCTACTGTAATACATGGTAGTGCGATAATCTAGATAATCTAGACTCTGCTGTATAGACGAGGCTTCTGTGAGTCCGCGTCTCGTCCAAAGTGTAATTTTAGAGTTTTTATTAACAATGGGCACAGTGTATTTAACAAAGTGCCAATCGAGATATGTACTTCCATATTAAAATGATTCCAGTATTTAGCCCCCACGGGGTGCTAATTTACTTTTGGTAGCTTGTTGGAGAGGAAGCGCCTATTAGGGAGGGGGTGCTTATCACGGTTTTTTATTTTTATTTCATTTTTTATTTTTATCATTGACATAAACAAAGAAGTGAGAAAAAGCACTTCAGTGAACAATAACAGAAACTGTAACACCAGAATGTAGTGGTAGCTGACAATCTATGTACTTTCTTCCCCTGTATACCCACACAGCTTTAAAGCTTTTACAGGAAGAACCCTTCCAACATCCCTTGCCCCCTTCACCGGTCTTACACTTTAACTAGCAACCACTGAAATTCGCTGGTTAGCATCGCGCAGAATGGCTGGACATCATTAATTATTCATAACCAGTGAAGCGGCAAATTTGAAGTCGAGTGCGCATTGAAAAGCCCAGAATAAGAGAAGAAAGGGCCAAAATCGACCAAGTAGAGCTAGTAAAAATATAATTTTTCATATACAGAAGTGAGAAGTTAAACTTTCACGCACGGCTTTTTGAAGAATAATGTTGTACCTACAATTTAAGCCTAAAACGAAGGAAATTGAAGAAGTGTAAGGACTGTTCTTTTAAACTTGAAAATCATGAAAAATCGGCCTTTTTTTGTATCGAAGCCGTTTTCAAGAGCGATTTTCTAAAAATTTTTACGGCCTTCCAAATTTTCACGCGCTGCAAATGGAAGATGGAACTTTTCATGAACAGAATCCGTTTTAATTTTAAAAATCGGCCAACAGGAACCACTGTTCTTTTTAGGTTGAAAACTGTTAGTTGAAGTTGTGTTTGAAAATGGCGCGTTTTGGGCAAGCAAGCTATTGTTTGAAGCCCACGACTACGTAACAATGGCTGTCAAAATTAACAATACCCATTCAAGAAAACAACTCAATTGGAAAATGGCCCAGAATAGCCGCGAATTTTAAACTGATCTCAGTGCGCCAGCTGATTCATTCCACGTACCGACCAAATCGCGCAATGAACAAGGAAACAGAAAATGTCAGTGATCGGGAGCTCTTTTCAGAGCTCTTCGAAAACCCGATCCATCCCTTACAAATCCATATGGTACCCTCCATTTGTTGATGAAAATTCACCGATGTTTTATCTGCAACTAAATGGAGACGCAGCGTTGAGATAGAGAGAAGTTTGTGGGAAGCCGAGGACAGCGTTTGATCTACTTCAAGAGAGCGTCAACTCACTTAGTTAACGATTCGAGGAATCAGCTCGGGAGCGTGTTGGGCACGCAATCGAAGAAAGCATTCGACGATTTCGGCGTGAGATGCAAGACACGACATCTTTCACGTGTTTGACGGTGATCGAAGAGTTCAAATTGCTTTGAATGCCTGACGCTGGCGAGTGGAGTTTTTATAGTAATAAATGACCCGACAAGGAAATGCCGCCGGATCGAAAAGCCCCAATAGTTTCAATCCCACAACGAAACACATATTAAAATTAGTATAACAAGATCACTCCAAGTTCAGACTACCTACCCAAAAAAATTACATAGAATGGTTGTAAAAGTGAAAGTAAAAGTCTATTAGCGAGAACAACAGAAGTATTCGTGTGTTTTTATCATGACGACACCATCGGCTAGGCTCCATTTACTGGCACGCGCAAGATTATATATATTTAGAAACTTATGCACAAAGGTAAAAGACTTTTGAATCTTGTGCGTGGGGTTGCGTTTTTAGTGTTTGTATGTGCTGGCAGTTTTCTCTTTTGCGATATATTTAACGAAAATGCAGACAGAAGGAAAACAGATCCTTTCTCTCAGCAAGAAAAAAAATCTGAAGGACGCTTTGCGAAATAAGCAATTGAAGGTGTTATATCGCGAAACAAAAGGTTTAACAATGCCTCACATATGTATTGTCTCTTTGCTCCACCTCCTGCACTTTGATGAGCAGAAGGTATTCCCAGTGGAAGAAAGCGCGCGTAATCATTAACCAATCAAATGCGCTTAGTTGAAGCAGAACAGGCAATATTACAGACCTATGATTATAACTCGACTGTAAGTAAATGTCCCAAGAACAATAGGCATTCTGCGCGATGGTGTTTATTCAAGTGGAGCGCTCAAAAATAAGAACGCTAAAAGGTAAACAAGGGTATAGATGCAGAATAACTGAGTAATTGACGGAGTAGAAAATCTGGAGAACGTACTACTACAGCCATAAAGCTCCACCCTCATTGCTATGTCTAGACCATGCCAAGCTGTTGGTCGAAAACGGAAGTAACGTGCCCTGACCGGTGGGTGTAAATCACGATACACAACCGTGTTCCGATCTGTGTTTCCATAAAACTCCTAAACCAATAAGAGGAGAAAATGCTGAGCTCTATATTGGAGTATGTTATGTTAAACGTTTACAATCTGATTAAATGTGAACTTTTTTAAAAAAATACGTTCTTTTTAAGATACCCTAGGAACTTACTGGGACTCATTAGACCCCTAGAAAAAGTTTAATAAACCCACTTAAAAAGAGAAATATATGCTACGCACGGCATTGCGAAAGGTCTGCGATGATGCAAGCGTTCTCATTTTGCCTGGGATACAATTCCATGTCTATAAGCCTCTTCCATTACATTGTCTAAAACGTTTCCCAGATAAAGTATTTTCACCTTTTTAGCGGTTTGTCCTTGTTCCCTGTAGTACTGGAAGTTCACACCATCGTTACTGTACTGTAACTTGTACTTAGTTACCCACTGGCTGTGAGCTTCCCAGGGCCACTGGCTGCTTTGATTTCGTCCTTGCGTTGCCACACGTGTTACTTTAGTGAGCTGATTACCCAGATCAACCTGCAGCCATTGATTGACATCATCTGTGGCAGCTACCCAGGCTCCTGCTTTAACTGAAGTTTCTTGAAAGTTCAGTCTTCCCTGGATGGCAGCATGATTGGCATCGATATGAGCCTCTGAAGAGGCGCTGATTTGTGAGTCAGAGATTGCACCGCTTTCCATGCCAAGAGCTTCTTGACATTCTGAAATTAGAAGCAAGCATTATGATTTTAGTGAAGACCTGAAACAGTGTTCCCCTGTGAATTGCTAAACAATTTATTTGCCCCCTGGGGTTTTGTCTTCGCCACTTTGTAAAGGTACAACCTGCATTTCACAAAGACTACAATGATTATTCATCTAAATATTTATACCTGTTTACTTGTGTATGCCTGTCATAGAGCTTAGGACAACCTCTCTCATTTTACAACTTCTTTTTTAGACGGGCCAGCAGGCTAAGAGGCATGCAGAGACAAGTGATCCTTAGAGAAGGCTAATCCTGTTGGCCTCTGAGTACTGAATCATCCGTTTATCATTTTGTACCCATAAATGTTCTTGATACTTCGTGGGGCCCAGTTTTATTTCCGAATACACATACAGTATAGCCCAAATATCACGAGAACCAAACAGCACAAAAAGTTCTCGACAACTGACAATTATGGCACTTTCAGGATGGCTATAATTATGGCACTTTGTCACAAAATTCGTTCAACGCCAGATTAGTCACGTTGGGGAAAATTGGAAAGAATTTGAGGCGATTGTTACTGATCCTGTTTGTTTTTATCGAGAAAGTGCCATAATAATACAAATTAATTGTAAACTGTCTGTGTCTGGTGCTAGTGATACTTGAGCTGATGCAGTATACCGTATTTTCTCCATTAAACGCCGGATCCCGAATAAACGCCGGATTCAAATAAACGCCGGGTCTACAGGGCCCAGTTTTAAATAAACGCCCCCCCCCCCCCCCCCCCCACCCACCACGCGTTTATTCGGGGTCCCGGCGTTTCTTCGAGATGGGTTTACTAGATCAGGATCATTTGTCATAACTGCATACTAGTTCTCTTCATCAGTCCTACCATTAGATTTGAATTTATACACTGATATTCAAAGCAAACTACCTTTTACAAAAGTACTTCTAACTATAACAGATGAAACAAACGACGCATAAGGTATCGTGTCACTCTCTTTTTAATCATGGTAACTTTTCTGCGGGCTTGTACATCCAGCAAGGATCACCTCGAGGTTCTCTCCAGCGTTTCTCAAGCGGTTCCTTGAATCGTTCCATAATTTTGCCTTTCTCGAAACTGATGGAGTAGGAAGCGCCCACCACTTAACTTGTTTTAACTTGTTTGCACAGTACGTTTGCTGTCGAGCAGTTACCGATACACTTCTTCCGTGTCCACGGAGAAACGTAACGTTGAGAAGAATTCAATCACTGTTCCTCTCCGGCAGTGGTGGTTATATTTGATAAATAATTTACTAGATTCACTTAGATGAGACAAAGTTGATCACATTTTTAACGTTTTTGTTGAAATTTGGTTCTTGGTTCAATAAACTTCCAACAGTGATGTTGAAAAATGGATGGCTGAAAAAAGCATTTAATAAATAAACGCTGGGCCCCGAATAAACGCCGGGTGCGAGGCCGAGTTTTAAATAAACGCCCCCGGCGTTTAATCGAAAAAATACAGTGTACTGAAAAAGGGTTTTAAAAGGTTTTTTTAAACCTGAAATGGCGTGATTCAAGATTTATTTCTGCATCTAACACTAAGTGACTGTCGCGCCATCACTGTTAAATTCAGCAAAAGCGCAGATTTTGCGGGCCACCAAAACAAAGTTAGAAAAATTAAAAGAAAGGTTCAGCTTTAATGCGGATTAGTTTTATGCCTAAAAATTGTATACCAGATCACATTTGACCAAGTCGAAGATTGCGGTATTTTCCATATCGTTGAAGTAAGATAGGTGTTTTGTGGAAAACCAGAACGTTTGTAAGAAGAAACATTTCCAACGAAATTTTATCTTAAAAGCTGCGTAAGTAATAGTGCGACTACAAGTGCAGGAATGTTGAAAATGCCCTGAATTCCATCATGCAGCCTCGGGCTAAAAATGCTATTTTTCAACATTACCTAATTTATTAGAAAAGTAAAGCGTAATGGAACCTTTTAATGATATTTTCGAAAATAGGACACTTAACAAGTAAATCAAACGTAAGCCGCTCTTTATTACACATATTTCTTTGGAATTCAAATTTTGGGAGCCGTTATTTTCTTTTGGTGTGCGTTGGATATGAGTTGATAAATAACCAACAAGGGACCAGGTAGCTTGGTTATAATCACCTCATATCCAGTGAGCTGACTAATTATTTTCATAAAATTCGCAACCTCGGTAATCATTGACACCTTAAATTAAATAGCGTTGACATCTAAATAAAGTGATTTTTTTTTATTTAACATTTTTACCATAAATTATTTTGAACAAAATTTTCCCTTTGTGGCAAATACTTTTGAAAGCCACGAAACTTGGCATGTCATCTAATTTCCTTATAAGCATCTATCAGCATCCCTCCGTCATTATCAAATGTGCGTGGTTGCAATTCCAGTGATATTAGTCTTGTGTCTTAATGGAACGACCTGGTCAAGTTTTGTGGAAAGTGCTGTGTTGGTATTGGTGAGCCTTGGATTATTTCTAGCCTGTCTGTGTTCTTTGAAATGTTCACGATATCTACGTTTAGTCCATTCCATGTGTTTCCCTTTGTTTTTGTTTGTCTTTTTTTTTTAGCTTAATTATAGAAGTTAGATAAGTAGATTTGCAAAGTTATGTGTTGGAATCGCAGCAGAATGAGTCAAAGGTTGTCCCGAGAGTCGTCGCAGGGTTTTTTATTTTAGGACTCTAGCTTCTAGCCTTTCTTTTAAGTGCGTCTAAACCACAGTTTTACAGAATAACCTTCACAAAATTCCCTTTCAAAACACTAATTAAAAAAAGTTTTCAAAAGCTGGTACCATCCTGTTTCTCATTGCTTCGCCATGTGACAAGCAATGTTACTCGGTTGCAGGACTAACATTAATTGAACGCTGCTTCAATTGGGACTATGAGATTCTTAGATATTTCTGAACTCTTTGCTCCAAACATTATTTTGAAACGTATCTATCTATCTTTCTTTTAATGCTAATGAAATTTCCTAACTGACTCAATTCTGCATAAATGCTCTATTTATACCTTATTAATATTCATCAGACTTCGCGTATACGATATACATGTAAGCATGTGTAAATTATTTAAAGTTGTCAGTTTGACTAACTAACTGCGCGTCCGTCCCAGCCGAACGCCCAAGCCGAGGTCCAAGAAGTTAAAAAGCCTCTTCTAGGTTCTGCTCAGCAAACCTCTCCATCAACGTCGTCGACACCACAGGCTGCTGCCAATTTAGAGGTAGCCGAGAATTCGTCCCAAGGTTATGCCACTGTCACTCGGCGAATAATCCAAACTCGACAGAGAACCTTGAGGTATTTTTACTTTCGGTGTTTCACTTTTGTATACGGTTGGGGTTTGGCGGTTATTTTTTGTTGGATGTTATATTTTTCGTTTATGTCTTTCTTGGACCAAGGGAATCTGTTTTTGAATTTCGCGCTTGGAGCACGTGCTCGGTAATTTATTCGTTTTGCTCCTCACAGACGTGTTGCTAATCTTGTGCGAGAATCAGTTGCTTCAGCTTTGTTATGGTTATGCTTGTTTTTTCTTGGATGTTTGGTAAATTAAATCGTTTGAGGAGTTATTTGTTTCGGTCGAGGACCGATTGCATAATTTAGGCAGCTCATGAACCTTTTTCTTTGTGCCATGAAATGGCGTAATTTTCCATTTTAAAAAAAAGGGTTTCGGTCGCGAACCGATGGAGTGGTGAGTCACAGTCTTTTGGTGTGCCACGAAGTGGCGTGGAAAAGGTAAAAATTCGGTCGAGGACCGATAGAGCAGTGTGTTGCCGGAGGACATTTGCACTGTGCCACAAGGTGGCGTGGAAAAGACAAAAATTCGGTCGAGGACCGGTAGAGCAGTGTGTTGATGACCTTTGCTCTTTTCCACGAGGTGGCATGAGACAAAAAAAATTCGGTCGACGACCGACAGAGAAGTGTGTCGGGGACTTTTGCTCTTTGCCACGTGGTTAGTCCGGATATCGCAAAAACCGAATCTAATAATTGTTTTATTATACATTGTTTTACAGGTAAACAAAATAACGGCAAACAATTTCAACATTTGTGTCCTTCTTGTCTTCCGGCTTCTAAACGCTTTTTTCCTTAAGGTATTCGTGGAACAGTTCCTTCGCAATTTTTGTCAGCCTTCTTTTGTTTTCCGAGTCTTTTTGTTTCAGCAATTTTTCTATTTCTTGCTCGGTTGAAGAAGCGAATCGACGAGCCATGAATTTACTTCGCTTTCAGATGCCTCCCACATTGCTGTTGGAAATCATGCATTGCGCGCGCAACCTACAGATTATTCACTAATCTGCTAGCAGATTAGTGAATAATCTGTAGGTTGCGCTGATTCCCAGAATTAACTGTAGGCTCTTAGCCAACGAAAAGACAGATAGTGACTAAAATGTATAATAATATGTATAATTTACTGCCATTTGCAAGGATCCCGTTTGATATCACCAGAACTAAATAGCACTAAAATGGCGGGAAGTTAAATACTATCTACCAGGGCGGGAAAAAGTTGGGCAACGAAACGAGCAGTCCGCTCTTCAAGCCATGTGTGATGCGGAGAAGGACTCGTCTCTTTTACAAAAGCTCCAAATTACTCCACCCTAAATCTACACATTTTAAAGGTCGATAAATTTTACATAACATAATGAAAAATTAGCTGGAGATATTTGGAGATAGTGGCGTTTTGCAACTTTAAAATTTGCCTCCTTGCAACGTGCCATGGCGATGATTCGTCGCAACGCCGTCAACTGTATGTAAACAAATTAAAAGTGAAATTAAGTTTGAAGATTTCTCTTCCCTTTATCTCACAAAAACGTAGCAAAGAAAACCATCTAAACTGAGGAGCAATTCTATTTGTAGTTCCTAAAGAAACAAACAAGCGTAGGATAGTTTTTCGAAGGAAAGCAGTGGGGATAAAGAAGAAGAAGAAGCGTGGTGTTGATGTTGATTTAGGTGTCCTGATTAACCTTGCACGAGCTGCACGTATTATAAATACGCGTCCTGCCACGCGTCATCCAAACGCCATTTTCCATCTTTTTACTTTCCTCTGGTCGTTTTTAGACAGGTTTTAGGCAGTTTTTTTTAGCATCAATCAAGGCGGATAAGACAAAGAAAAGATAACCCAAAGTCGGCGTTTTTCGGGAACTTAATAGATTATCAGGATTATGGAGGACCTAATTTGATCCCAGTCCACTGCATCACACCTTTTTGCTCGGACGCGCTCGTTTCATCGCCCAACCTTTTTCCGCCCTGCTATCTACCAACCTGAACTTGAGGTAACTGTTGATGTCATCTGCAGTTTAACAGTGGAGGGCTGTGATGAAGGCATCATAGGTGCTAAGCAAAAATACAAACAGTGATTAATCTCACTATTTTGTCTTTAACAAAAACAAATTTTCCTTACAGGACTGATTTTCTCCACTATGCCCAAAGAACTTTTGCGTCAATGGGTTATTTTCGGGTTAACTAAAAAAGGTACGGTCACAAGTTTCCGAAATTGTGAAAGAAAGGTTGAAATTAGTAACTCAGGAAGTTGTATCCTGTTAGCGTAGTGACATGTTGACGTATTATCATCATGTGTATCATATCTCATGGTCAGTAGATAAGGCAAGTCTCCATGCTTTCTAAACTTAAAATCAGGGACCGTTTTTCAATTCTGTTTTCTTCTGATTCCAGCCGAGTAAATTCTGTTATCAATAGGGGCCCTGTTTAAACTAAACAAGAAAACCTGTGGTTTATCAAAGACGGACTCTTACAAGCTGGTGTTAATTTGTGAGCCATAAGGTTCAAGAGTGACTGAATTTTTGACATTTTCTGTTTTCGAAGTAGCAAAAAAATATATATCGCAAAAATTTAAACCCGCAAGAACTTCAAACCAAGCCGTAGTTGCTAGAATTAAACCTCTGCATTTTCAGTATTTTACCATACAGTAAGAAATGCCATGCGTTTTAGAAAATTGCGTTGCCTGTATATTTGTGTGACTACTTGTCGAAAGGTGATCCCCAACTAAACGCCCGGGGTCAACCGTTTCTCTATGAATGTGTCATATTTTTTATTTGTTTCCAGTTAAATGACGTATTTTGATCCATGTAATGCCCAAAACGCTCTTGAGAATTATTGCGTACATCAATCGGTCGGGCCACCATTTTTAACAGGATGCCCTAAAACCTCCAAATATAAGCGTCATGGAGGCATGGCAATAACCTACCCATGTCCCCAGGAAAACCACGGTCAAAAGATAGTCCCTCCACTGTCCCCACCCCATAGGACATCATTAAGCAACTAATCAATCATCCAGTGACCTTGAACAACCTACTACGACGAAACTTCCGAATTACTACAAGACGGTGTCCTACAGGCCCGTTTTAATAACGAAGTAACTGTAGCCCAAGATTGCACGTTACAAGTTAGGACGGTAGCACTTGGAGACTAAACAAAAATAGGACTGTAACTGATACAAGAATTCTAGTTTGAATCTGCTTTAAATAAAAAGAGAAATATGATGGAAACTATGGCGCATTATCAGGGTCAAAATTAAATATACAAACTTTTTCCTGTTTGAATTTCGAAACAAGTCTTTTTGCTTACAATTACTTTCTAATTGCAGCTCTTTTCCCAGTTTGAATTTCGAAACGAGTCTTTTCGCTTACAATTACTTTCCAAGTGCAGCTCTTGCTGCATGCTTAATTGCCAATGACGTTTATCTTGACATTACCTGCTAAGCAGTACTTCTTTTTGCGCGTTTGTTGAGGTGAAGAGAGTATCCCTACATTAAAAATTACCTGTGAAATGTTTGTCTGTGTGATGTTTGCGAACCACCCTACGATAGTCGCTTCGCACGCAAATTCATTTGTAAATATCCTCTTAATATAAACTCTTAGCACAAATTCTCTTGATAAAGCTCTGTTTGCAGTGCATCACTGGCGCCGCACGTCTTGCTCCGGTGCGATCGAAGTCACGCTGACTTTGCCAATTTCCGGTTTATCAACATGCAATTTATACTTTTGAAAGAAGTCTTCCTCGACAAATTTTCTGCGAAAAGTCTTCCTCGACAAATTTTCTGCGAAAAATCAACCAGGCGTTCCAATGGAGCAGACCACGTGGTTTGAGGAAGTCACGTGATTCAAACTCTCCCGTGGTGTGCACTAAATTGTCACACAATTTTGTCACACCATTTAGAGATGGTGGCGGTTGTTGTCCTACTACTGCTAGGCAAACGAAAGATCGGCTCTATGGGGCGCCAAGTGTAAAATATTTAAACAATATTTTGTTATATTTTGTGTTATTTAGCATATTGCAAATAAAGTCGCTTGGTAATTTATAAATTACCAATTCTACGACCTTTGCGTGAATTTGCGATTTATAAATCGGAAGCAACGTGACTTTGCGATTTATAAATCGCAGTAACATGACTTTGCGATTGGAAGACTGCACAAAACGACCGCATCAAAACTGAGCAAGAAAAAATAAAATGAATTAACCAAACAAACTGAGCAAGAGCAATTTTTCAGAGTTTTCAAAGTTATACTTAAAGTGGCAAGAGGCTAATACAAATGTAAAATGTATGCTTAAAATTTTCCAGCCCTCTATCTTCACGTGATAATGTTACTTTTTAAATGTTTGTCCTTATCAGCAGAAAAAAGGATATGATTTAAAGCAAGGTATATTTTTCAGTTGTTTTCTGTAAAGAAACTAAATGCAAATACACTCAATTACAGCTACAATTACATACTACGCTGTTTACATGTATACATAGTGAAACCAAGACACACACACAATATTGCTGCATCACACTTGTTCGAACTACATTTTTGTCTTAAAAGAGTAACATATTCAAAAATATCAATACTTTTTAAATAATTGACATCGTGGCAAGTATATGGACTAATATTGACAAGTGATGTAGTAACATATTTACTTTTAAGTAAAACACAGAATGAGTGGGGATACATCAACAGTTTACCTGTACACTCGGTAATACCATCTCCAAAATAGCCTTCGTTACACTCGCAATTTGAATTTTCGAGGCAGTGTGCGTTTGCATGACAATGCTCACATACATACCGTGCGTATGGAAAGGTAATTGAAATTTTAAAAAACACTCAGTTATTGCCAGAACTTACGAACTACGAAATTCAAAACCCTCCTGATGATTACGTTTTTACAATCTTAATTATATCGTCAACCAATGAAATCGAAAAGTGGATCCAAATTCTCCAATCACAGCACACGAACTGGTCCTTTTGACTCCGCTACAATGAATGGTGGCAGTCAAAAATGTAACAATTGGTTATACTTTAAACTTCAGAATTCGCCCGTTATTGAAAGGCACAGTGAGACAAAGTTTAAAACTTCTCGTGTAAAGCTTGGTTTTAAAACTTAAAATAACAGCTGAGCCTGTGATTCTGGTATCTTAACTCTATTCAGACCGGGCCGTCTTTTGATCTTCAAAGATCTCTCCATAACGTCAAGGGCACTAAAGCTATGACAATGAAACTTGGCATATAGTAACATCCATAAATGTTTACTTTAAGGTCCAAAATTAGATATTGACGTCACATGGCGAAAAATTATGGTTTGATTTCTGAAGCCCGTCTTCTCAAGTTAGAACTGCTACCTTGGTTTTTTCGATTTCCTAAGAACGTAACACGAGAACCCTTTAAAACTGACTCAAGAGAGAGTAAAAAGTTTCAAAAGAGAGAGTAAAAAATTTCAATAAAAAAAATAACCAGAAAAGGAATGAAAATATGGTTACCATCGAACGTCATACCCCAAGATAAGCGACCTTTGAAGAGGACTACGAGTACGAGATTGAGTACGAGTACGGCTTGTGAATTTCAAACCAGTGACTTCTCCAGAGTTCTCACTCCTTCGTGTCGTTTACCAGTGAAGAAGGAAGCTCCAGGGTAGAGATTGGCATGTGCTGTGACAATGTAAAGCCTGAAAACTGAAATTGAAGACTCGTACTTGTAGTCAATCTCCAACTCGTACTCAAATCTTAAGTTCCCTATTAACGGCACGTCATGCTGAATTGATATTTCGTGAAAATTCAAAAAAAGGTACGAACTTTTAACTGAAGAGCCCGCGAGGAAAATTAGCCCCGCCACTAGGTCTGAGGTGGCTTAGCGACTAGGTGAGGTGGCCTAGCGTCACTTTTAGGTGAAACGTTTACAGACTGGAAGAAGACGTCAAATTTGGCACAAGGTATCTTCCTGGTGTAAGAAAGGAATTCCGAAGGGGTGCCACGTGATTCAATAATCCGGGAGGGGGGGGGGGCATGGCACGCAAGTCACAGTCAAGTTTTACGTGCTTTTCATCGGAGAAATTTAGAAATAAAAATATATATTTTTTATGTGGCCTGGTATGTTTTTAACTACACATAAGCAGTTTGCAAAATAGTCACGTGATAATCCCAGGATTTTTTTTTGCCTTCCGCACGTAATGAATAATATTTTCAAAGTATGTAGGATTGTTATTTGAGTTTGAAGCCGTGTTGTTGTTGTTTTGTTACTTTATTCTTTTGTAATTTACTAAGTGGGTGAGGCTCTAAAAGAAACCATACAGCCGCTGCTAAGTGTGAAAAGATTACAACCGATGCCAAGCACGGGAAAGGTACAAAGGCGCCAAATATTGGCACCACGCGTATTCAGTAGATGAGAAGATTGTTTAAAACGCGTTTGATAAAACGCTTACGATTTTGATAAAATGCCTCGGTACCCTTTTGTCTAAAGGCGTTGATATCGATGATATTGAATGGTTCAATTATTGCTCATCAAAGCACAGCGGAGTCGCAAGCAACACTCACAATAGCGCAACTTATTGTTTTCAACTCAAAGAAGAAATTTTGTTCATCTTCAAGTAGCCGACATTCCCTGGAAAGGGAAGCCTCGTTGCCTCTTTACATTGGACTGAGAATCCACGTATATACCAGGAGCAAGAAGATCATAAACCAGCTTTATCAACTCGGGATAAGTGTCTCATATGACAGAGTCGATGATTGGCCACTGCCGTATGCTATCGCTTCCAACAAGATGGAGTGGTTTGTCCCCTTAATATGAACTGTGGCCTTTTTACTGTTGGAGCCCTTGACAATATAGTTTATAATCCTTCATCTACAACAACCCAGGGATCGTTTCACGGTACAGGGATAAGTCTGTTTCAGTTCCCAGACAGCTCAGTATCTGGTTCTCAGTCAAGACCTTCAATAAAACTTCCTCCAGGAAAGCCCGAGAGTTCTAAGATTGATCGTGACTCTCACTGGTACACACGTAGGGTCAATGAGGCCATCCATATAAGACTTCATCCTAATAACATCAATAGAGATAGTGGAATCGAAATTCCAGAAGCTTGGATACCTACGATCAGAAAGCACAACAGCCGACCAACCAAAAAGCAGACCTGTGAGGGAACAACATCTAATAGTCGGAATAATAATGAGGATCGAAATGCACCAATAGCAGCGAACCATCATGCAACAAATAGCGACAAGTAAACAATTGACCTCATCGGCTGATGAAGACTAGCAGTATTGCAGTCGAAACGTCGCGATCAACAACTCAAAGCGATTCCATCGTGAGACAAACGAATAAACGTTCATCTTACCTATCTTACACCACGATGAACAATAAACACATCTTTAATGACAATGATCACTTCTTATTTCCCGTTTTTTTATGATGTGATACCAACTCTTGTTTCTTTGGAAGTCGTACCCCGATGTTACAGACGCGTTTCTGTACCTGCAAGATCACCCCTGTCACCAAATAGACAAGGACGATTCCAACTTCAAGATGCTGGAGCGATTTACTGTAGTTCTCTACGACAAGACCAGCAATGTGTTCACTCTTAACGAAGCACGCAAAGAGATGTTCACCGAGAAGATCCTGGAGAACATCCCTCCTACACAGGTTAGTTGAAGTACCCAACATTTTAAAAACAGATAACTGATACGAAATGCAGACTTTCCACTTTATTAAGCATTACTGCTCTTACTCGTCTCACATTTACTTTTCCATTGCTAACGACTGTAACTAAAATACAGATAAATCTTATTTCTACTATGCTTGTAGGACGCACTGTTGCAGCACGCGTTAAGAGCGATTTACCGAGCAAGCATCTGGTACACAAGCCTGCAGTCTGTACAGATGGTTCCATCTCCCGAGGGATGGGGTTGGTGTGACGTAGGTAACACCTGGAAACCTGTCTGGATGACGCTCCCTGAAGCAGCGAAAGCCTGTCTTGAGCTCCTGAAATGTGGCTGTAAACAATGATTTGCTGGCAGATGCAAATGTGTCAAGGCCAATCTACCTTGCACAGTGTCATGCCAGTGACCTGCAGAATGCAGCAACAGCTGACATTCTTTATCTTCTCTTTCAACTGAAAACATGTATATATTGCGGAGTTAGATCATGTACAGATATTTAAGGTATATAGTAACTTTGTTGTTTCCAGTCGACCCTTGCGGATGTTCGATTTGCAGCTACGGATCTCATTCTGCTTAATAACTGCAAAGTGTTCAACCAAAGACGACGTCTGAAATATTTAGGCAATTTATGTATTGATTAAGCCACGTACATGTACCACAACAACAAACAATCACCAGGCTAAACACCCATCCCTTACCCCCTGTAGAATTAGAGTTGTCAGTTAAACGCTCTATCTAGTGACGTTTGGGCGGCGACATTTCTTATTTTACTTTGAAAAATGAAAAAAAAAACCAGAGCCTTTAGCTGCCAAACGTCCTGCTTTGTTTTACTGTAATTTTTTCGGCAACTGGTATAACCCTTACCCCCTCTCTGCTTCACCACCACCTTTTGTCATAAATATCAGTGATTTCCGTTGAGCGTCCCATTAATGTCATTTCCATGGCACTTAACAACATTTTTTGTAATACTAACACAAGATATGTGCCAAATTGGGCTCTTTTTTCCAGTCTGTAATGATATTTTGGTTATACGGTCAACCCACGCACGGGAAACAAAGGTTGCGACACAAGGTGGTCACTTGACTATATTATAGTACAATTAACATTTTGCTAACTAGGCAGCCTACCTGTATAATGTCTTTAACGTTATTTTAACTAATATTTCCCAGTAACAAACTTCTTTAAAACAATTCCTTTATATCAGCCTTATTTTCGTGCCAACAAAGGGTGTCGAAAAATACATTGCCCCCTTCCCCCCCCGGATAACTGAATCACGTGGCACCCCTTCTAAATTTGTTTGTTATAACAAAAAAAAATGTGTGCCAAATTTGGTGCTTTCTTCCAGTCTGTAAACGTATTTTCCCTAAGCCACCTCACACACGCTACTTCAGATGAATAGCATATTTCATATAAAAGTCTCAGTCTGATAATTTCCCCCGCAGGGTTTTTAGCCCAGAGGCCAAAAACCCGAGGAGGCACCCTAGAGGTTCCCGCGATGGTAAGTAAAAAGAAATTTTTTTTGGTTGTTTAGGGGGAAACGATCCCGATTTGAAGAAACCAGGCGTGCAAAGTGATATCGGGTAACCTCAATATTTACACAAGTCTCGTGACCGCTTACGTTCAAGTTGCGTCCTGAGGGATTCTTGAGCTGAGTATTCAAGATAAGCAAAGTAAATTTGTTTTTATTTAGTATTGAATCTTTTGAGGTAGTCCAGGAAAGTTACAAGAAGTTTTAAAAAGCGATTTCATTTTAACAACATTGATCAGGTCAGAAGTTGATTTGTCAGACATAAATCCGCCCGGGGGGTGGGGGACTCCCCTACGAGAGGGACGGGGATGTTCGTCGGAAAATTATAATTTAAACCCTGGAGGAGACCAATCTGGGCGTGGCTCAGGCTTTATTTGACCCCTAAAGGAGATCATGCTAAATCAGACAACCAAATAAGCTATAGTGGTTTGAATTGTGCTAAAAGATGTTCACATTGAATGCTGTACTATTCTGTTGTTAGATTTTAGAAGCCTTGTCATAAGTCTTTAGTTTTCGTTCTTGGTCTACCCTAAGCGATACCTGTATGAGTAAAAATAGTGGCTTTCTGTCCTGAAAACCCTAAATGAGACCAAAATCTGCAATTTACTCCCCTAAGCGAGACGACAAGCATCCCCGTCACTTTCATATGGGAGTCAACCCCCCGGGCAAATCAGCAACCAAGGATTGACAGACTCGATTGATACCGAGACTTGCCAGACGCAAATCAGTTCAAAAACAAAGTTAGTCAAGGCCACTATGTGTAACAGCGAACTAACTGTCGAGGATAACCGACCGATCGATCAATAAAAGGTTGCAAATTTTCAGTTAATTTCTTTTCTGGCCATTAGTAATTCGAACTACGCAATCAATGATAATAACAAACATAACAACAATCACACTAATCGTAAACAAATTGAGTCGTGTCCGGCTTTGTACATTTGAATTTAACATTAAAGAGGAAAACCTCCGTTGTAGAACCTTACCAGTGGAATTGCTAATTGAAACTGAGAATTTCCTTTGTAGAGTCTAGAGTCGGAAATTTGAACTTCACAATCATCACATCTTTTACAGTATTTTAAAAGCATTTATGTTTTTGTCTTACGTGGCATTTATTGTTCCAGAAAAGAACAACAGCAAACAGAAGAAAAGTCAACCAAAAACCTGGCTCAACAGATTCTAGAAACAACGACTACAAATGATGTCAAAACCATGGAAGAAGGATTAGCTTTCTAAACACAATAAATCCATTTAACAGCGAACATTCTAGGTATGCTTCTGTCATAGTTGTTGAAAAGTGTTATTCATAATTCTTTTGTACAACTATAATTTCTACTCGTTGCAATTTAAATCAAAAAATAGAATGGAACATTCCGCAACACTTCATGCACCCTTCACTTGCAGTGTTTGTTATTAGAAACTGTAGATACCTGAACTTAACAAAACTGAAGGAAACAAGATACCCTGTACCCTATTAATGCATTGTGTAACAGTTTAAGCACTTTTAGTTGCAACCTAGAAGCATTAATTAGTTCAGTGAAAGTTGAGTGTTTTGTGTCCTTACCAAATTACTCTCAGAATTATTTTTTGATAGTAAGAAATAAACTTTGTATTATTTTCTCGTCATCATACATATCTCATTCCTTAAAACATTCCCTTCAGCTTAAATATCCTTCAGGGCGGGGACAGGTCTAGTGAAAACAATTTCTAGTTTAATTAAGATCACTGCTCATGACATTGAGACTTATGTAATATATAGATTTTGCCAAGCCTAAAAGCGGAGCCCCCCTTTTTGTTTTGTCTGTTTTTTGCTTTTGTTTTGTTTTTGCTGGCAGTTATTAATTTGTGAAAATACTCTCATCCAAGTCGTTTTATAAAAAAAACCAAAGAAACGGCTCGTCGGCGTGAGATGCCGGAAACTAGTCCACTAGGCCATGGGCGTTTGACATCGTTTCGGCACTTAATTTTAATACTTATTTCTTTCTTCGTGACAAGCTGCCTATCAGCATGAAAATGCTGGTGTTTTTCCTGGCAAAATGTGTTCGAAACGCCGTAAAAACCATGGTTGTGGACAGAAAAAACCAAAAAGCACTAGCTCTGCTATATTTGGCGTCGAAACCGCTGCGAAAAGCTGCGAACTCAAGCGGTGTGCCGACCGAGTTTGAACTTTTTGCCTGAACTTTATCGCCGAATTTCTTTCGCCTAGATTGAACTTTTCCCCTTCCACCAAAAAGACAACTGAGTGTTCTTTTGAACTTTTTTTTTTTCCATTAACAAATTTGTTTTTGACTTTTGTTGTCTTTGCTTGTTTTGCTACAACGCGGGTCAACATGCGATTTCGCGCCGAAAACACACGGGATTCAGCACAGGGTTATATCCAGTGTAGGAGGTGTATTGGTAGGCCTGTGGTGCGGACGGACGGACGTACGGATGTACGGACGGACGGTCACGTGACTACTACGTCACTATCAAAATTTTTGGGCTTGATAGATTACCAAATTTCCTTAGCAATGGAGCTCCGCTGACGCGCTAGCGCGCTGGCTCCGCTATTATGTTTATTGTGTTATGTGCTGTGTCGCACTGCATTTTTTTACTGGTCTATTACATATTGTTTCTTTTGCAGAGAGCCAGTGTGCGAACGTAGAAGAATACATATTTTCAACAAGTAGCTAAGTACATTACCTATGCACGTTATGCCATCTCCAATATAGCCATTGTTGCATTCGCAAATTTTAATTGAGTGATCGGCCGTTGGGATGCAGGTTGCATAAGCATGGCACACTTCAGCGGAAAAGTCGCATCTCGCTATATTGACAAAAGTAATTAAAATAATTAAATTTAGTTATTAGTAGAGTGACAACATCAAACTGAAGCGAAGGCTTCGTACACGTACCAAGAATACGCCAACCTTCTATTTTTTTTTCAGATTCATTTAGTTAGTTATTAGAGTCATTTATTATCCAACTCCAAAGCCTGCAAGAACGCTCTCTTGGGCTGCACCCTTCATCCCCAAGACGACTTGCTCGCAAGCCGTGAGTTCTCAACTGCTCTGATGACCGCACAAATAACAAGCGACAGGATAGGTACGACAGGAGAACAAACAAGCCACGATATTCGTATAGTTAGTAGTTAGTTATTTTTTGCTGGCAATAATCAATTACAAATAACAGCTGTTATCGTGGTAGATTTTCACCTGTTGTTTGTGCTGTGTATTTAAAGTCACACTGCAAACTCGTCAAAGTACAGCAGAACTCGTAAAAACGTACAGCGATACCACACACCAAAACATCGCAGAAGGTGTGTTTACACGGGCCTTACATAACTTCTAACCTAGTGAGCCGATATATCCAAAATAGAATAAGCGACATTTGTGTAATAGGTTTGGATGTGCTATATTGTTGTTGTAAGAGTAAAAGGGTTTCTACAGACCATTACAAGACGCGCCGTCACCGTAATATCCGTCCGAACATGAGCAAGTAAAAGAACCATGGGTATTGCTACAATTCGCCTTCGGGTCACAGTTGTCACTTTTAGCCGTGCATTCGTCAATATCTGTAACGAAAATATAGTATAAATAGAAGAAACTGGCCGCAACAGTTGCGATAATAGGTTTTGCCGGACTCGCATCTAGAAATAACAATAGCGGTAAAGAGTGATCGTACACGATCCTTGAAATGCCATGGCATGAGGAGTGACTGAACATCACTGTCAAGATTGTGAGTCAGATAAATACGTAAATTCACATACTCACATGCAGAACTTGTTGATGGGGACTTGTACCAATTAGAATGAGAGATATGGAACTACTAAATCGTTGACAATTTTCGAGACTTCTAGTCGAAATTGAAATTTAGTTCTTATTTTGAGAGTTTCCAAACCTTATCAGTTGTCCCAGATCTCACGATTTCTCTGTTGCAGAACTTTCACCATCTGACCTCTTATAACGTATCAAAATGATGAAGGCCAATGCAAACACCTAAACGCCAAACGTTCGTTCTAAGTTTAAGCATTTAAACTGTTGTTAATGTTGTCTGTGGTTTATGTCAAACCCATAACTCATTTGTCACTGGCTTTGTTATCTCAAGGTTTCAGTTATTGGGCAATAGTCTGGGGGCAATGTCTAACCGGAAGTAGTTATTTTGTTACCCTCTAAACCTGTATGACAAAGCTCCCAGTATTTTTCCCCTCACGCTTCCATGTGATCTCGGCATGCAATCACCAGTTAGTAAAATCCCCTTGTCTTGTGACCCTGTCTCAGTTGTAAGCTACTCTTCAAGCTAGGTTGTTCTTTGCTTTTTGTGGCGCGCGTTTTTTCAGCTATTGACCATGCCTAAACAACGCAGATCTCGTGGCAACCGTTCCACAACAACCGCCAAGCAAACCGGACGCGGCCGTTCTACTTTTGGTGCCGTTCCATCACAACCGTTGACCAACAATCTCTCCGTAAACTACACAGCCATGCCAACGGAGACACTTCGCCTTATGCTGTCCGAACGGCACCTCAGCCAAACCGGTTCCCGCCTTGCCCTCATCGCCCGACTACAAGAGAGCGACTCTCCGGGCAATATTCCTGCTACTTCTGCGCCACCAGTTTCCGATCAGTTGTCGGCTATGATAACTTCCATTATTATCAATACACGCGGCCAAATTAAAAACCGCCCTGTCGTAAACACGCGCTTTGCGGGCCGCAAATGACTCCTAGCGGGCCGTTAATGCATTAACGGCCCTGCAGCTGATTGGTTCTTGGTTCATCATCCGATTAATTTTAACCAATCAGCGTCGCCGATGCGGGAAAACCATTCGGCAAGTTCAGTTTGAAGCACAAAGTTTCCCAATCAACGGAAAGTTAAAGAAAGGTTTAAGCTTTCGAAAATGGAAGAAGTTAAAGATTCTAGTCAAAACTCGGATCTGGGAAAGGAAGAATTGGATAAAATCGAAGCACAAGCTCAAGCCGACAATACCAAAAGAGCCACTTCTTGGGGTATTAAGAAATTCGAGAAATGGTGCGAGAAACGACAGCTCAACGTCGATCTGAATTCTGTTACTTCGGCGGAGCTCAACGAAGTTCTAAGGAAGTTTTATGCGGAGGTTAAATCGGAAAAGGGCCAACCGTTAACCCCTAGTACCCTCACTGGCATACGAGCAGCGATTCATCGAAAACTAACTTCAGCCCCATTCAGCAGGACTATAAACATTTTACAAGACAAAGAATTTCTTCCTGCGAACAAGATGTTCGAGGCAAAATGCAAACTGTACACTAAAGAAATGAATCCTAAACCTATGCATAAATCTGCAATTGCAGCTGGAGATATGACGAAGCTACGAGAATATTTTTCTGGAGGTTTAGGTTCAACTGCATGGACAGAACCAGAGCGACTTCTTGAGTTTGTGTGGTTTTCAATCTGCTTCTATTTTGGGCGCCGTGGTAGAGAAGGTTGGCGAGAACTCACCAAGCAGTCGTTCGGCATAAAAAAAGATGACTCAGGAGCACGGTATGTTACTGAAATGCAAACTGAACAAACAAAGAACTATCAAGGAGGGTCAAAGCAAAAAGACCAAAGTTATTCCGATGTGCGAATGTACGAA
This sequence comes from Siderastrea siderea, assembly GCA_964030785.1. Taxonomy (NCBI): domain Eukaryota; kingdom Metazoa; phylum Cnidaria; class Anthozoa; order Scleractinia; family Rhizangiidae; genus Siderastrea; species Siderastrea siderea. Next base: position 28,716,597 of record OZ034970.1, on the reverse strand, counting down.
AACTCGTCGCCGCTTGATCCCGTTAGTTCTTTCGAGTTTTACATCCTCCGCCTCAATCCAAACTGTCAGGCTCTGTTTCAAACACCTAACAAGCACTTCAAGAAAGAGGGATCACAATGGTTTCGAAATGAGCCGCTTGGCAAAAACAAGATCGCCAAACTCATGGAAAACATTTCCTTGAAAGCCGAATTGTCAGAAAAATACACGAATCACTGCATTCGTGCCTCCACAGTCACATCTCTGTTTCAGCGCGGAGTTGACGCCAAACAGATTTGCGAGATCACTAAACACAAAGATGAAAGAAGCTTGACTCACTACATTTCTCAAACTTCAAGTGCACAAAAAAGGCATTGCTCCAGGCTTTTGCAAGAAGCGTTTGATGGCCATTCGTCCTCAGTAACATCTCAAGAGTCCCACCGCTCATCAACAAATTCCGAAAGCAGCAACATCGCCGGTGCTAGTGCAATCACTTCAGTTTCTCAGTCACTGCAGAGTCAGTTTTTCTCGTTAGCCCAGCCATATCCGAACTGCACTCAGCACATTCAAATCGGAACTTTGAACATCTATCAGAGTGCAGGTCCTTCTCATTCAACAGAAAGCGAAACCGTAAAACGACGCCGAGTAGTAATCGAAAGTGACAGTGAGTAGAAACGTGTACTGACTAAGTGATTATCCTTGTATTTTCCATCTTTGTATCTTTTATTGTCTATTGCTGGATTTTTCGGGAGACTTTTAGCTGTTTTCAGCCTATTTTCTTTCAAACACAGCTAATTTATTGGATTGAATTCGCAGGTAACTTGTGCCGGCAATTAGATAGTTAGATAATTTTGAGTTTATTTGAAGTATTGGGTCAACTCATTCAGAGCAAATTGTATATTTATGGAAAAGCCTCATTAAATTTGTCAGATTTCTTAATATCATTTGGCCTTGTTTATTGATAATAATGATAATAAAATGACTTTTTTTCGGGAATATTGTTTATTTGCGCCCTTGAAGTGTCATTTGTGGCCCTCGCGCTTCGCGCTCGGGCCACAAATGACACTACGCGGGCGCAAATAAACAATATTCCCTCAAAAAGTCATTTTATTCCCTTATTGTGGACGCCAGGCTGGCAATCCTCCACCCAAGATCCGAGTCCGAGCCTGACTCGGCGCGAGCACTGCCAAGCACCGAAAGCCTCGTCCCAGTTCCCACCGACCAAGTATTAGAACCCACTCCTCCTCCAACGCAGTTATTTAATGGCGGACAAGATGGCGGACACAATCGTCACAATGGTGTTCACTCTTCCATCGACCTCGGCGATCCGGGAGACGTGGCCTCCATCCACTCCAGCTGCAGGCTACCCTCGCTGGCTAGTCACCTTTCAAATCATCAGATAGCAGCCGTCACGAACGGTGAGTACGTGGACCTTGCTAGTCTACTCCCATTTTCCTCCCTGCTACACGATCGTGTAAACTCGAACCCCAAGCTTCAGGTGGGAAACGAGGGCCTCACCATACCCCTGCCTTCCCCTGCCCAACGCCCCAAAATTAACAGCATCGATCGTTGGCTCGATGCCTTCGCTATATACTCGTCGGTGATCCTTTCTTCTTACCCTTCCCGTGGGGCGGACTTGTTTTCATACCAGCAGCTGATCCGTGAGTCAGCGAGGAAATTCCCGGGAATGGCTTGGTATGTGTACGATGTTGAGTTCAGGCGCCGGGCTTCCCACAACCTCTCAAAGAAATGGGGGGAACGGGATGTCCAGTTGTATTTAGATACATTCACTGGTCTCCCAAAGGCTATTATCTGTAAATCTTGTAGCAGTTCAGACCATTTCACCGATTCCTGCCCCCTTTCCCCTAGGTCCAAGGATTCCCAGGGGCCAAACCGAACGGAATTATGCTACAATTTCAACAAAGGGGTCCCTTGTGCTCGCACTCCCTGCCTCTACAGGCACCAATGCAATAAACCTGGATGCACTGCAGCCCACTCAGGAAAGGACCACGATGACCTGTCTCCCTCAGGATCTCAGCCAAAGCCAACTAGCCGCTCTAGCCATTCTTCCCGAAGCCGTACCTGATTATTTGTCAAAGTTATCCCCCTCTACTCCTATCAACATCCCAAAACTTTCCTCCTACTTGTGTGATCACCCTGACCCGGTGGCTGTTCACACTCTCCTTACGGGTTTTTCTCAAGGTTTCAAAATTGGTTACCAGGGTCCCCGTATCCCCAAAGAATACTCTAACCTCCGTTCTGCTAAGGACAACCCCTCTATCATCAGTAAAAATATTCTAAAAGAGGTTCAACTGGGCCACACTGCTGGCCCTTTCACATCCCCTCCCTTCTCCAACCTGCAGGTTTATCCTATCGGGGTCATTCCAAAGAAACACTCCTCTGACTGGCGTACTATTTTTCACCTTTCATATCCCAAACACCACCCCACAAGTGTCAATGCTCATATTAGCCCTGATGAGTATTCACTGCACTATATAACTGTTGACAATGCCGTCTCAATCATCCAGAAACTTGGTCAAGGGTGTTTTATGTCTAAGCTAGACATAAAGTCTGCCTTTCGCAATATCCCAGTCCATCCGTCTGACTGGGAACTCCTAGGCATGAAATGGAATGGCCTGTACTACTTCGACACTGTCCTCCCCTTCGGCTTGCCGAGCGCGCCTTTCCTTTTTGACCAATTTTCCTGCATGATTGAGTGGATCATTAAGGCTAAATTAGGTATCCCTGATGTGATCCACATCCTGGATGATTTCTTTTTTGTTACCAAGCCCCCACGGTCAAACTGCCTCACTGCCCTCTGCAACATTCTGTGTTTGTTCACAGAGCTTGATGTCCCTATTGCTCCAGGCAAAACCTTTGCCCCCACCACCTGCCTGGAGTTTATGGGTATTCTCCTGGATTCCAACAAAATGGAAGCCCGCCTCCCCCTGGACAAGCTAACTAGGGCTAAAGAGGCCCTGCAGCAGTGGTCTCATAGGAAATCTGCTACCCTCAAGGAACTTCAGTCCTTGATTGGTACACTCCAATTTGCTTGCAGGGCTGTCGTTCCTGGACGAGCTTTCCTTCAGCGGATTATTAGTTTAACAAAGGGCATTTCTAACTCTAGGTGGCATGTCAGGCTTAACGCAGAATTCCGCAAGGACATTTCCATGTGGCTGACCTTTCTTGACCACTGGAATGGAGCTAGTTTTTTCTTGGGGGATACAGTTCTCTCCTCCTCAGACCTCCAGCTATTTACCGATGCCTCTGGGTCTCTAGGTTATGGTGGGTACCTCAATGGCCAATGGTTTCAAAGCCGTTGGCTTCCCCAACACTGCATCAACCCTGCCACGGGGATCAGCATTGACTGGCAGGAACTTTTTGCTATATATCTTGCCTGCTTTATTTGGGGTTCCCAGTGGTCTGGTAAACGTATTTGCATTTGGTGTGACAACCTACCAGTTGTTGCTATCATTAACTCCAAACGTTCCAAATCACCCAGGGTCATGGATTTGGTCCGGGCTATTACCATACTGACCTTAGTACATAATTTTACCTTCACTGCCAAACATATCCCAGGGCTGGACAACTCTATTGCTGACTCTCTCTCCCGTTTTCAGATGGACCGCTTCCACCTTCTGGCTCCCAACGCCTCACCCACTCCCTGCACCATCCCTCCATCAGCAATGGCCATTTAACAGCCTCAGTCTACCACTATTTTGGTGCCTCACTGGCCCCTAATACCCAACGGTCATACGGTGTGGGCAAGAATCATTTTATTAGTTTTTGTCTTATGCACGGTTTAATCGGTCCCTCTACACCCCTTCTCCCTGCGTCTGAAATCACTTTAATCTATTTTGCTGCTCACCTAGCAAAAACAATTTCCTACACTTCCATTAAACTTTACCTGGTTGGGGTTCAAGATCTCCATAGGCAACTTAACTTTCCCTTAAAATTGCAAAAAATGTATCGCCTTCAAAAGGTCCTCACTGGTATTAAGCGGTCCCAAAACCCTAAAAAATTAAGTCGCTATCCCATAACTATTCAAATTTTGTCATCCATTTTCAATTACTTCCAGCCTTCCCTATCTTGTAATGTAGACCACATAATGCTATGGGCTGCCTTCACTTTAGCCTTTTTCGGTTTTCTCCGTTCAAGTGAATTCACTTGCAATGGTACCCCTTTTAACCCCACTGTTCATCTTTGTGCCAGGGACATCACCTTTATCCCCAACATAGAATCTCCCGATCACATGCTAGTCACCATTAAGCAATCCAAAACTGACCCTTTTCGTAAAGGCTGTACCTTGACTATAGCAAGGTCCACCACCTCTATCTGTTCGGTGATGGCTATGAGAGACTACCTGCTTCAACGTAAACCAGCAGCTACAGGCCCTTTGTTTACCTTCGCCAATGGCAAGTGGCTATCACGTGCCTCTCTTACCAAGGAACTCCGTTCTACACTGCAACATTGTGGTTTGCCTGCTGAACACTACTTTACACACAGCTTCCGTATTGGTGCAGCCACCACTGCAGCAGCAGCAGCAGCAGGTATTCCTTCCTGGCTTATCAAGGTTTTGGGCCGCTGGAGCTCAGACTGTTATCAACGCTATGTAAGAACCCCTCAAGAAACGCTTCTAGCTGTCTCTAAGAAATTAGTAACAGACCATTCTATAACTGTAATTTAGGCCTATTGTATGGTTAACCCTTGCAGCCCCACCATCAAAGTTCAACCCTTTAAGCCCTGATATTAAAAATGCATATTCTCATTACTGATCTCCATACATTTCTTATGGAACTAGTAAGGAGAATTTGTCTAAGTATCAAGACATCTTATCCCCAGTGATCACCTCCTTTATTCCTGTCACTTGAATGTTCAAACAAGCAGTGATCATGTAAAGAGAAATTTCATTCTCATCAGAGCTTAGGGCTTAAAGGGTCAAACCTCCTTATGAACCTCCTTCCACTGTGATGCACTCGTGGGAGATGATGTTCACCCCTCCTTTCTCTTTCATTTTAATTGGCACATGTCCTGCCTATCTACCAGCTCTTTTCAAACAGGGACCGGTTTAAAGTCCTTTTCACAGCTGGGGCTCAAAGGGTTGATTACTCACAGTAGTTAAGCATTCTATTGATTTCTTATCTACTTACTTGTTTAGATAATTAATTGATTAAAATGTATTTATTCCTTATACAGAACCTGCGGCACAGCCATATGTAGGTCTGTTTTTTCTCCTTCTTCTTACTGTGGGGTGATTGTATTCCCCACTTCTCGATCAGGCTAGCAGTGGGCTCACACAATCGTGGCAGGGAAGTGCACCCTAGGCTGCACTTTTCCCACAGTAAGTGCTATAGCCACCCTGGGAAATAGGTCCGGATCTCTTCCAGGATGGTACCATCGTACCATCTGACCTATTGTCCTCCCAGAAGGGCACCCCTCTTCTGGTCCATCCTATGTTACACCCTAACATGGGTTCCCCTAGAGACGCCGCTACTCTAGGGGAGATAGGCTCTGCCTTTCCTGCCACCCAAGGTTTGCCACAATAATCAATTTTTCTCATTGTTTTCCTGTGTCCACCCAGCATGGGGGGTAAAGTCCAATATCCCCCCCCCCTGTAGTGCAACCAAGGGATTTTAATCATAGCTGCGAGCATCATCAAATCCGCCTCTATGTTTTTGGCGTGTATTCCTTACAGTACAAACCGCAGGGACTCATTAATTCTAAGTTTAAGCATTTAAACTGTTGTTAATGTTCTCTGTGGTTTATGTCAAACCCATAACTCATTTGTCACTGGCTTTGTTATCTCAAGGTTTCAGTTATTGGGCAATAGTCTGGGGGCAATGTCTAACCGGAAGTAGTTATTTTGTTACCCTCTAAACCTGTATGACAAAGCTCCCAGTATTTTTCCCCTCACGCTTCCATGTGATCTCGGCATGCAATCACCAGTTAGTAAAATCCCCTTGTCTTGTGACCCTGTCTCAGTTGTAAGCTACTCTTCAAGCTAGGTTGTTCTTTGCTTTCCCTCCCTCCCTCCCTCCCTGTATTGGTAGCTTTGTCATTCCTCATCTTCTCAATTGTCAATTTGGAACTACCATTCACAAGTAAGCAAGGAGCCCTTATTTAAGATTATGTTATCTACTTGGAGCTGTTTCATTTATTACTGTTGTCAGTCAACCTTGTTGGTTAGTTAATAAAGTTTTTGGTAGCAGGGAAGTGCACCCTAGGCTGCACTTTTCCCACAGTAAGTGCTATAGCCACCCTGGGAAATAGGTCCGGATCTCTTCCAGGATGGTACCATCGTACCATCTGACCTATTGTCCTCCCAGAAGGGCACCCCTCTTCTGGTCCATCCTATGTTACACCCTAACATGGGTTCCCCTAGAGACGCCGCTACTCTAGGGGAGATAGGCTCTGCCTTTCCTGCCACCCAAGGTTTGCCACAATAATCAATTTTTCTCATTGTTTTCCTGTGTCCACCCAGCATGGGGGGTAAAGTCCAATATCCCCCCCCCCCCCCCTGTAGTGCAACCAAGGAATTTTAATCATAGCTGCGAGCATCATCAAATCCGCCTCTATGTTTTTGGCGTGTATTCCTTACAGTACAAACCGCAGGGACTCATTAAAACATTGTTGTACAACATCAGGCTCCTGTCAACATTTGTTGATTCAGCAATGTTAGAACATTTAGCATCCCGTGCTAGATGCTAGATGATGTTTGAGCAACATTTTTTGTTGGATAAATGTTCGAGGATAAATGTTCGAGTGATGTCAAATGACGTGAGCGCGCGTCCAGCATTGTTAAACAACAAATTTTGTAAAAAAATGATGGAACCGCAGTGTTTTTGGGACCCACTCATAAGTATGGATTTTTTTTATGCCTTGCTCATTGTCTGTTTCTGTGATAAAAGTAAAATCGTCTTACCTGTGCATGCTTTGCCATTTCCAGTGAAGCCAGCGTTACAGACGCATAAGTCAATTTGGATACTATCAGCATCATAAGGGACGCAGTGCGCATCGGAATGACAGATGGATTCCCCGCATGGGACTGACTCTGTAAATTGACAACAGAGGGACAATTGTCTCATTGCATCAGAGCCATATCTAGTTACCTGAGCTGTCCCGTATATAGAACTAAGCCATCAGCTGACCCCGCGAAGTTAGCATCTACATTTAGTTGGGTATCTTCCCAGCATGGTCTGTGGACCTTGTAACTAATTATGGGTAGCAGTCAGACAATGCGGACGCACTATTTGTGTACATGGTACACATCGGAGTAAGCCATTGGCATAAGAGCAAAGGGTCGCCCTCGCCACCTTTCAAGCCGGCTACTGCTTGTGTCAACGCGAATTAAAAGCAGCGGAGATCAACATGCACCGATACCTAGAGAAAATGCACCGCCCGGTACATGGCATTTATGAAATGACTGCAAGTGTCACCGAAATGACTGCCAATAGGCTTTGGCCAGTCACGTAAAAAGCATTTCATCTTTTTCATTTTAAACTTGGCAATAATCTTTTGAAAAAAGAAAAATTGAGCCCACCAGCTGAACTTTTAAAGCCATCCCATGACTTTTTAAAGTCATGCAGAGAGAGTTCATTACCTGAGTGTCTCCCCAGAAGAATCGTGGTAATCAAAACCTGCAAAAGAGAATAACATGACAAATAATATTGAAATATGAAATTTAAGTATTCTTTCGCATCTAGCACGTACGGTGAAATCCCACTTATACGACCGACGGCAGGCCATTAAATCATCTTGGTGGCATTAACGGGCTATGATAGCGTACAAAGATAAAGGTGAATCAAAAAAAAAGAAGAATAGCAGAGGAAGGCACATAATCTTTGCAACTGGTTACCAAATACAGTCTAAAAGATAGTCTTAACTTATTCTTGCATGAGAAAATTGACCGAACAACAAGGTGGCCGTTAGGTGGGGCTCAACTGTACTAAACTCTTTAAGAGCGCCTGTCTGTAAAAATCAGGCAAAATCAAAATTCTGCGGCAAGGGTGGAAAATTCGATTTCTTTCATATTTTAATGTTAGATAGGTTAGGGTATAACTAAAATCACTGGATACTTTTTTTTGGCAAAATCTCCTTTTATTTCAAAGAAAAATGCAAATAACGAAATTCCGTTAAAATCGCCACTTGAAGTAGTAAATTATGACATCAATTTGAGGCGTTCGCGTGCAAAAACAAAACCCTCTGTCGTCTTTAAAACACTCAAATCTACTTTTGCAATCTCTCAAGAGCTTCAAAAATGATTTTGGTAAAAACTGCGTCGTTCTTTGTGTTTGAAATAATCTAATTTTGAAAGTATACCGTTTTCTCACCAGGAAAAGTACTTCATGAATTAAATTACTTTTCACCATGTGCTAAACCTTCAAGTCGGTTCAGCTTCTGGCTGTTGAATTAATAAAAGAGGTTCTCAGGATTACTGCAAAAATTTCTTTGGGCAAACGATTGAGAGCGACGCGAGAACTTTTCAAAGTTCGTTAAAATGCAGGTTATTTGACCCTTCCTGGCAACATTCCATTCGCGAGTCACGCACATATTTTAATATGTTTCGACCCATACGAGATCGAAAACGTCAAACAGAAAAACAGTTCGAAATGCTCTAACCTCATTTGCTGTAGAGGACAGGTCCAGAGGCCATTTCCAAGTGATTCTCTTACCGTTCGACGTATTTTGGTCCGGTTGTTGACGTCCAATGAACACAGCGAACTCGGTCAATGTATTGAAAGCGGTCGAACAGCTCAACAACAACATTTCTTGCAAAACGTTCAACATCTTTCTACACTGTCACATCTTACTCAACGGTTCAGTAGCTGGTGAGTGTTGCTTAGTTGGCAATGCACAAATAGATTTTTATCGCTATGCACATGCATGTCGCCGCTAACGTGGCCAGAGTACTATGTAGAGCCGCGTCACGCAATTCAAATCATCGGAATGGACATTAAACTAGGGGGTACGGGAAGGGCAAAATCTGCTCTGCTTCTTTTTACGTAAACGGCACAGGTTTTGAGAAATGTGAGGAACTAGTAATGGACCAAAAATACGAAACAAAATAAGTGCTACATTTAGACATCTCAACCTCCCGTGCTACAGAAAAAGTAGTCACCCCTCCGCGTGAGTTGTAGGCTTGAAAATAACAATGTTCGAACACGAAAAAAAAGCTAAAAAGGGTACGTATACTTGCTTAAGTTAAAAACCTCTTCAAAACATCGAGTCCAGAACATTAAAATCGTTTTTATCACGGAAATTGCGATGTGACTAACTAGTTTGTGCTTATTGTTTTGGCTTAGAGGGGGGACCTCGGACTTTTTATTCACAAATGATTATTATACATACATACATGAACTGCTTCGTTACACAGAAGACGGTTGTTGTTGGTTCCATTTTCTTGTTGGCGGAGTTTGTGGTTACAACACTAGACGAATTGAAAGCTTGAAAAAAATTATTCGTTCACTTTCATGCACCAAGAATACCCAGGCCCGTAGAAGGGGGAGGGGCAGGGGGGGGGGGAGCTCGAGCCCCCAGAATTTTTGGAAGTTAAAAGGAAATTACAATAAATGAGCCAAAAAATATAATTAAAACAAATTAATGCGCAACAATCAGTCTTGAATGCTGATGCTAAAGTGCCTTTTATAATTTCACAACCTTTAACAGGGTTCGACATCTGTTGAGTCACTAGCCACCGGGCTAGTGGGCTTCAAAAATCTACTAGCCCACAGCACATTTCAGTCGCCCACGTTGCTTACCAATGTCTTTCTTCACCCATGTCACCTTGACCCTGGCAGTATACCTTAAGACTGCGAAGTTCGGCAGCCAAGCTACGAATTTCAGACCTGTTTTACCAAACTCTCGTAAACGTTTAAGTAACTTTTGTCCCTCTATTGGAGAGATAAATATAATTTTGCTCCTCAGACTTGTTTTAAAACAACATGATGGGCTTAAAGCTTGCAGCAAATACACAGAAGTCGCTTAGCTATTAAAGGTATTAAGGTGCCTGGTTTCAATTTTAACAAACCTAAGCAGCTTTTTGGCAAATCTTCAACGAACGATGTCCCCAAAAAGGTGTCCTTTTTGACGAAATCAACATCAACTGTGGCATTGTGAACAGTGTTAGTATCTATGTGAGTGAGTATTGTGATTTTGAAGCGAAGGGGGGGGGGGGGGGGGGCTTTGACTAGGCCAATTTGCTCGCAGCATTTATTTCAGCCTTGCTTCAGTGTAGAAAATTGAAAACCTCTCCAAAGGCGCTAAAACTTCACAGGAAGACAGCAAACAACACCAGGTACCATTTCCCCTCTTTTTTCAAGAGCTTTACCTTTTAAAGTTCATTTTTTTTATCGATAGAAATTCTCAGTTCCATTTTCCATACCAACTCTTCTATTACGCTTGGGCTACCTGTGTTGCTACGGGTCTGATACCACAAGTCACAAGTCAGCTTAGTTTTAGCCGAGGGGCAAGTTTTTTTTATTTTTTTTTATTTTATTTTTTTTTATAACGAACGCTTCAGTACAATGACGATATGTCCCAACCATCGTGTAAAACTTGGAATAGTGTCGACCAGAAGCTGCAGCATAAGGGACCTGGTCCCGGGCCACGGTAAGCAAAGGGAGAGTGTTCAAAACGTGAAATAGGACTGGGGAAAAAGGGATCTGAAGTTATCTTACGCGAGACTGGTTCGTTTGTAAGAGTTCGATCGGGTGAATTTCATATTCGGTTATGGTCTATCAGAATATTAGCCAGGTTATCGATGGAAGCCTCACTGCTTCTCTTCGTCATCGTTCAGGTGTATGTAGAACGTGAAAGAGATAATAGACGTTAAAGTGCAAGATCCTCCGGTTTTAGAGGTGAGCGCTGGTTCCAATTTAAGGGCAAGAAGCCTGACGTATTTCTGTTATGATATCCACATATCCATTATGTTAAGTACGCTGGCTGCTGTGAGAGATCTCTTTCACTGGGAACCTGTCTCTGTAAAATCGTAAACAGAAATTGAGGAACAGAAACTCATTTTTTGTTACCATGGTTACGTGCCATATTTCACAGTCTTCAAACAGCACTGACGTGCTGTTAGAAGCCCCACTCGTTAGTCAGGACACACTAATGTAATGTAGACCATGTCAAACAGCTGACAAGAGAGCACAGTTAAAAACGTAGATGGCTCCCATCTGTCATGAAGAGAGAACCCTTCCTGTCCAAATTCCATCCAACACCGAGCTGACTTTCACTCCTGATATAACTGTGCTTTGTGCCTGTCCTGTGCCAGCTGAGAACCAGCAGAGCACACCAATGATCATAGGTAGAATCTCCTCTCGTCAATTGACAAAAGGGAGCCCCTTGTAGTTATAGCTTTTCCCCGTATTAAAGTTGGGTCTAGTTAATAATAGCGCCACTTCTGTTGCACCACTCATCTGTAAGCTTGTACAACGGTTGCAATTGCGTTTTAGACTACTAGGGTAGCATATGCAATTTTTAATGGTTGCAACAACACTGGTAATAAGTAAGAAAGACACACAACGCCGTTAAATCCACGAGTAATCCCTGCAATTAACACTAGATGTTATTTTACTTCACCTCAAAGGTTTTGTCCTTCCCCTATCCCCTAAAATGCCTTTGACACGCATTGTGTGACAAACCAAATACGCACGCGGCGCCATCCACGTTTGGTCCCAATTTAGCAGTCAAATCTGATAATGCTTTTGTGCATTGAAAACTGAGCAACACTTGAGCAACCGTTGAGTAAGATGGCGTAGTGCAGAAAGATGTTGAACGCTTTAGAAGAAACATTGGTGCGTTGAGCTGTTCGACCGTTTACAATACATTTCAACCGATTCGGGGCCGGTGTTCATTCGGTTCATTGGACGACATCAGCAGGACCAAAACACGACGAACGGCGAAAGAATCATACGAAAAGGACCTCTGGACCTGTCCTCTACAGCAAATGAGGTTAGAGCATTTCGAACTGTTTTTCTGTTTGACGTTTTCGATCTCATATGGGTCGAAACATATTAAAATATGTGCGTGACTCGCGAATGGAATGTTGTCAGGAAGGGTCAAATAACCTGCATTTTAACGAACTTTGAAAAGCTCTCGCGTCGCTCTCAATCGTTTGCCCAAAGAAATTTTTGCAGTAATCCTGAGAACATCTTTTCGTAGTTCAACAGCCAGAAGCTGAATCGATTTGAAGGTTTAGCACATGGTGAAAAATAATATAAATCACGAAGTACTTTTCCTGATGAGAAAATGTATACTTTCAAAATTAAATTATTTCAAACACAAAGAACAATGCAGTTTTTACCAAAATCATTTTTGAAGCTCTTGAGAAATTGCAAAAGTAGATTTGAGTGTTTTAAAGACGACAGAGGGATTTGTTTTTGCACGCGAACGCCTCAAATTGATGTAACAATTTGCTGCTTCAAATGGCGATTTTAAGGGAATTTCGTTATTTGCATTCATCCATGAAATAAAAGGAGATTTTGCCAAAAAAATCATCCAGTGATTTTAGTTATACCCTAACCTATCTAACATTAAAATATGAAAGAAATCGAATTTTCCACCCTTGCCGCGTTATGTTTGATTTTTACAGACAAGCGCTCTTAAGTCCCAATAGTGACAAGCATCTAATTTCTCCTCGCAATACCACTAGGTGATCAAACATACACATCATGAGAAAGAAGAAACGTTAACTGACCACCAAAATCAAAATGTCTTGATTATTAAATGAATTCTCCCAACTTGTATCATAAGAACTATATGGGAGCCATTCAGGAGAATATGCAAGTTGATAATGGGGCAGGGTTAAATTAAGTGTGAACTTCATCAATTTAGGATATGTTTTACAGGCATGCTTTAATAATGTCTCGGATAACTCTCGGAACGGACACAAGGGTCCTTTAAACTGTTCGTTCGAAATGTGGAGGCATGAGTATGTAGAGCAAAACAGGACACGTATTCCTTCCCTTTCTTGCCGCCCTAAAACAAAATGTTATTTGATTTTCTTAGTTCTAAACCTGAATGTCTGGACTTAAGAAGTTATCTTTCAAAAAAAAAAACACCTGTCGTTGGCTTATGACGTATACGTTTTTGCCACAGATTCTTGCTCGAATTCTACTTTACAAATTGGCGATTTTTTTAGGATTTGTGATCACATTGTTCACTGGCTATTCCTCATTCCATTTTAGCGGCGATTTTAGCGAGTATTTGAAATGCGACTTGAAATCGTTCGATACCGGGTCTCAAACGTTTTTTACGTCGAATACAAACTGGCTCGAGTCGAAAGGAACGTGGAGATATAAATGCTACTACTGCTCTTCTTTTTAAGTCAACGTTAACTGTATGCTTCCTAGTTACATACTTTCTCCTTCTCACTGGTTGGAAGAATCGCAGCTTAGAGTAAAAACTATACATGTTGTCTCACGTTGAGTTGAATCCTGGCTCATTAAACAATTTGATCGATGTTAAAGGTGAGTTCACAGGATCTGTAAGTGAATTTTTTATTCAAACGTAGTTTTTGCAGATAACTCTTTTAACTAACAACGCCAAACAAAGTGTAATGTCATAAAAAGTTGTTGAAGTTGTCGTAAACAAAGTTAAGGTTGCAAAATCAACACCTATTCACTTACCACGAAGACTTGAAGAAACAAGGACATAATTAGTTTTTATGTTTGCGGTTGCATAATACTCCAGATCTGTTATGACATTTGAACGAGAATGAAAGAAAACAACTTTTACCGGTATCACCAGCAAAAAGAACTGCAGAAAAAAGTACTTCTTGCAGAATAAATACTTATCACTTTATATCCGAGTTACTATGTTCGTATATACCCCTAACAAACATCGTTAAGCGTAAACAGAAGGCACGGAAACAATAGCTTTCTTGCAATTTAAATCCATTCCCGCATACTTCTTTAAAAAAAAGAAATAGTATCTTGATTGGACAAAAGCCCGGGGGGGGGGGGGCACTCAACAAAGTTTTATATGGGGAGGCTCCGCCCCGATGTCCAAGCCCCTACCTTTTTATATACCATTTTTGACAGAAACGGTACCCTTTCGTATACCTTTCATTGAAAAGTGGTACCCCTTTCACATACTTACTTAAGAACACTGCATCCATATTCTAAACCCTTGGAATGCAGTTATGAACGATATTAGGGGAGAACAGTATTACCGGAAGAGATGTTAACCAAAAAACAATATTATTATCTTCTCGAAAATTAAAGGCCCTTTTACATACCTAAATGACAGATTTCCCTACCCTTTCAAATACTTTAGCTCGTCAAATCCCTACCCTTTTATATACTCGAAGCCTGAAAAAGGTACCCCTTTCGGGTGGAGCCTCCCCGTATAGGCCAGTATAGGGAGTCCCCCCCCCCGGGGACAAAAGTTAATTATTAGATGCCTATAGGGTTCGTTAACTTGATATTTGCACGATTCCAGTTTGGGAGCTCTTAAAGTATTAATTATTTATCTCTACGATTGCTTCACATAGTGTTGAAAAAAGATAGGATTCAATTACTTTTAAGTTAATAATAGCGAGGGTTCTTTCAATTTAGAGTCCAAAACCTACAATAGCTGTTTACGCATTAAAATGCACGTAAAATTAAGCTGTCAACTACAACTGCCGTGTCACGGAACACCACGTCAGTTTGTTAACATTCAAATCAACATTTATTAATACACCAAAACGCACTTTTTGCTTTTGACAATCTGTTTTCTTGAACAGCTGAATCGTTCTCACTAGTATTTTGTTTGGTCTAACTTTTAAGGTGGAGTTCAATTAAATCGGCATTGCGGGAGAGCGTGTTTTCTTGTGTGGCAAAACTGAATAGTTTTAAGATTGTCACCTTCGGCATTTGGCTTGAGTTTGGGTTCGTGTACGAAAAAATATAGCTATTGATTTTTTTGTTGGTCTAGTGTTTACGGCTAGAAACACTTTTAGACGGTAAGCATTTAGATAGGGTTAGGTTCACTGTTTACCATCCTTCTGGGAGTTAACTTGAACTTAACTAGCACTCGACTCGAGTCAACTCATGTAAACTCGAACACATGTTGAACTCCTGAGCTCATCCTGGACTCATAAGTCCTTGATATATTGATCTCACTCGGGCATAGGCATTTCGTGACAGTTTCCTATGCAAAACTGACTGATTACCGGGACACTATAATAGGCATACATGGCGTGGAACAGGGAAAGCGCAGAATGTGCTACAGTTCGGTTTTTTTTTTTTTTGAGAAAAAAAAAACTTTGAAATCAGAGTAGCAACGCTGAGTAGTCTGAGATAATTTTTTTCAAGAATTCTTTCGTTGACAGTAACACCAAACCTCTTTCCTGTCGCTAATTTCTTTGCATAGTATCAGGCGCGATTCATAACAAATATAACCTTTATTTGATGGTCTGAATAACAGTCCCACATTAATAATTAGTGTGGGCTTTGTTTAGTCATGGCTTGACGGTATCTCTGTCGCCGAGGTTTTTGTTTTACTAAGCATCCGGAGATCATGAGGGAAGCACAACAAATGCAGCAACCAAAAAATAACAGTCTGACGTTAACTATTTGTTAGAAGCTTTTCACAACGCATCACCGGGGAAGCATATGAAATACAACTTTTATTTGATTACTAAATAACTGTCTGCCATGAGGTTATCAATTATGAATCAAAGTAGTGAGAAGAACATATCAATAGTTCACCGGTAAACATAATTTCATTTCTGTTACGAGTTTGAATGGTTCCTTGAGCAATATTCGAGAAATAAAAAACTGTTTTATTTAGCTTAAGAGCATTCATCCTTGTTTGTTTATTTATTTATTTTATTTTCTTGGCATGAGACAAGGTAAAATGAAAAAATTCGAAAAGCCACAGCGTACTAGGGTATTTGCACTAAATCCAACAATTGTTTTGTTTTGTTTTGTTTTGTTTTTTTGAAGTTAAATATTTTGACGTTACATTGCTAACGAGAAAGAGGCATTTGCTGTGGCTTCCCTTAAACCTTCCGCTCTCCAAAGCAGACCTTGATTGTGTAGTATGGTCGAGCCTTCGAGTCGAGTCGGTGGCCACTCAAAAAGTGTGACCATTGAAATGAAGGCTATTGAACAGTACTTTTCAGTGGAGGAGGTTTATTTTCCTCCGAGAAGAATTTCAAATCGAGAAAGGTTAAAAAGAGAGCCACAACAACAGCTATAATAACTAGTGTCTCTAACTTCTAGCTTTAACCAAATTTAGTGATCAGTTTGACTCGGCTATTGCAGTAGTCCAACTGCGGTTGATTCTATCAGGTCTACAATATACGGATATTAGATAGCATTCGGCCCTGTTAAAGGAGCACTGTCAACGGGAAAATTCTAAATTCATCAAAGACATACATGCACGGAAAAGATTAATTTTTCAGAATTTCAAATGAAACCGAGCTAAGCTAAGATAAAACGTTTATCCTCGTTTATTATCATCGGATCGTTAACTACCCTTTCTTCCCATTCGACTTCTTCCTTTTGGACAACAACGTCGTTAGTACTGGGTTCATTACGTTTTTGCCGCGTTTTAGAATGCCTTGTAATCAGTAAAACACGTTGACGGTGTTCCTTTAACAAAAGACATTACTTAGTTTAAACGGCGAACAAGGAGCAAGTTATAATTGAACTGCATAATTATGCAGGCTTAATTCTTTCGCATCTCGATAAAAGGAGATGGCTCTTGTAGTTCGTGGTTTGACATTAAGGTCCCTCTGTTCCAATAGAACGCAATTCCAGTGTAGACTTCCATTGTAAGTCATTCCTATATAAAGAGGGAAAGTTGCTATTTAACTCCCAGGAAAATAAACGTGACGACTCTCCATATACTGACAATTTGCAGTTAGGTAAAGGTTTAGTCGCGGCAGAAGTTAAATCAGTTTTCTGTGGCATGAAGCAACTAGAAGTATGACTACTCCCCTTGAATGGGATGCTAGTCCAACACAGGATACCCAGCATAAAGTGACTAGGAGTATTACTACTCCTCCTGGATGGGATGTTTGTCCATCACAGGGTACCCAGCATGACGAAACGAGGAGTATTACTACTCCCCCCCCGGATGGGATGCTAGTCCATCACAGGATACCCAGCATGAAGCAACTAGGGGTATTACTACTCCCCCCTGGATGGGAAAGTACTCCATTGCAATAGTATGGAGGAAACGGCATCCGATCCTCCGACCCTTCGATCCTCCGACCCTTCGATCCTCCGACTCTTCGATCTTTTTAATCAAAAGTTTGATTGAAAGGTTGTAGTTAGCAGACGGGTTCGGAGAACAATTATGACTGTCAACCCAGGAATTAGCCTCTTGTGCGGAGGGTTGGATACGCAATCCTCTGTCCTTTTCGTAGACACTCTTTTTTGTTGTGTGAAAGAGATTATGTCTTCAGTAAAAATTCAATCAACGTTTCTTTTGAGACACTTGGCAAAAAGGGCGCTTGTTTACATCTACTTTTTACTGCAACATCAAGACCGTTTAAAATAATTCTACAACCTCCTCTCCCTATTCAATGTTGTACAGAGGCCAGATGTAGAAGTTTTAAGACGTTTAAATAGCACGCACAACCCCCTTAAAATGTGTGGCCAACGCGCCAAATCCAAAGCTCTGCTATTTTAAATTCCACCAAGAACAAGATTATATACATACGTCTTGTGGGCTTAACAGCCGTACAATTCCACCCGCATTCCAATATGATTATTCCAAGAACGAGGGACGATCCTGAGCCAGCGAGTTTTTAGAGGCATCTTCAGTTCATTTCGTACCACCGAACTGGTGTCAACATTTGCGATGAAAACCTGGTGAAGCAAGCATAAAATTGGCAAACAATACAAAATTACAGGCACAGTGATGCAAATAACCACCTCGTAGTAGGGACATCAGTACGTTTGGGAACAAAGTTTCCGCTTGCATAGAGTACGGCGAACTTTTTATGGACCTTTGGTGGCTGTATTGACGGGATGCCGTTGTAAAACCATGCAAGGGTTTAATTCCCAGTTCCTTGAGACTAAAGCGAACTTGGCTTTTCACTAATACAGTGGGCCCCCGCCTTACGATTACCCGGTAAGTTGGACCAACTCGTTACTACGACCGCCTCTTTATTATTTCACCAAGTTAATACGCCCTCTCAAAATGTCTGATGGCTTAAATGACCAAACGAAACAAAAATTTGCAAAGAAAATTCCAAACCTAACTTTTAAACTGCAGAAGAAAGCTTGTAACAAGGTAATTTTGCCCTCTAAATTATGCTGCCTTCCTCTACTGCTTTTTCTCTTTGCTCATTCGTTCCATTTCTTGGCTATTATAATTGAACCAAATACTTAAAAGCATTAGTTTCCAAAGAAACTGATGTGCTGCGTCCGAGGGGAAGTGAATCATGAAAATTTGGATTCATCCACTGTTAATAAGGTAAATTAACCACCGTAAAGAGATTGAAAAGCTGACGTTTCGAGAGTTAGCCCTTCGTCATCGCCAATCCAGCGAATCTAGTGAATTAGAGCGTGGATTCCCTCTGACGATGGGCTAGCTCTCGAAACATCAGCTTTTGAATCTCTTCACAGTGGTCAATTTACCCTATCAAGTCACTTAGTTAATCTAAATTTTCGTGTATCGTGATCTAACCCCATTGATGCAAGCAGGATTTGTGGTCCGTAAGTGGTCGTATTGGCAGGTCTTAACTCCACAAATAACCGAATTGCATACAAAACAAGCCTTAGTATCACCATGTTTAATGTTTCCAGCCTCTTACCCTTTTTCTGCCACCTTCCCTGTATGAAATCCACCTTTCACCATCCAGTGACGTCATTAGCACATATGTTTTGACCCATTCCTTTCCTTCCTTGTTCCCATACCCCTGCGTTGCCAATGCCGTCACTGTACGGATCTGGAACAAGTCTACCTGTAACCATGGTGACGGGTCATTTTTCTGCGCACTCCACCCCTGAGGCCATTCGTTTAGGTACAAGCGAGCACGCGAAGCGCCGTAGCGTTTGTGGTTTTTGTTCCAGGCGGAGTGAGCTGACAGCTGCTGGTCCTTGATATCGCCACTCTCCATCCCCAAGGCACTGTCACACTTTTCTATAGAAAATATAACAACAAAGTTAATCTCACGGTGTGGCGGTCAAAACGTAAAAAAAGACTATGGCTTTGGTATGGTATGATATGAACTGATAGTTGACGGTAGAAAAAATAACATTTTAACATCCTTGGCAATTAAACCCGCTCAGGTGAAACCTTCACGGTATAAACTACCGTTTTATCGGTTCTAGTTTTAACTGACAAATAGCCCCTGACGCTGTATTCTTCGTTGATGATTGACGTTAAAAAAATCACCTCATTTGCAGATTGACGGTTAACAAATCGAGAGATCTGATATCTGATAGATGACTGTTAACTTCCTTGAGACCCTCTATCCATAGTATCATTTTGACGAGTTACAGTAAACAGGAAAGCGGTTAAAATCGCTTTCCAGTTGTTAGAGTGGCTATCTCACTTACTTTAAGTATTGCTTCAAAAAGCTGAAAGATATGTTGGAATCAAAGGCAGGTGTACGTTAACAGTTAAAATTACTGTGCTAGTTTTCTGAAATTATAGTTGTGTATTTAGCCTCGGATGGTAAGGGTAGAAATTGATTGCAATCTTTCCTTTTTTAAGGAAAATCGATACAACTGATGATGATTTGTTCTCCCTTTGAGAAAATAATGACTTTTAATCTTCTTACGGAGCCCTTCGTTTGCATAAATGCCACATAGGTTTCACTTCAGCACAGTTTCACCCACAAACATTAAAATGCCCATGACGTACCCCTTTTAATTTCAGGATTCTAAAACTTGGGACTCAAAAATCGTTGTTGGGTGAACACAAACGATATGACCTAAAGGTCGGAAGCCGGAAATCTTACTTGTAGTAACACAGAAAGCCGAAATCGTGCTCTGGAAACTTTTTGGGTTAGAAAACATCTTGAATATTAATCAACAAGATGTCAAAAAGCTTTCTAGCCAAGGTCATCTTCCCAGAATTCCATTGTGTGGTACCATTCATGGTTTATAATTTCACCCGACACCGTTACATCACTTGGTTGTAGACAATGAGACAAACAAATGATCTTTGAGGGTATCCAGGCAAATTATGCAATAAACGAACAAATAAACTTAAATTATATGGTTACTCCAATGTTGTTTAGATAGAATTTATCGCCACATCTAAAATAGTACAATTATGTGACATCTTGTCCTTACCTTCGCATCTTGTAAAATTTCCTGTTTCTAAAAGATGTAGCCCATCGGGACAAGAACAAGAGTGGCTCTTAGACCTCAGCAAACATAAACTTGAACAGCCACCATTTTCATCAGCGCATGGATTCTCATATGAAGCGGCTAACAAGAAAAACAACAAGAGTTAAGGATTTTTTGAGTCGTGGCATGTCGTTCAATTGTTAGTGCAGATCACACTTAAGTTTTCATGTCACACATCTTCTCGGAAACGAAAAACATAAAGTTCGCGAGAACTCGCACTACCACCTGTATTCAAGTTTCTCCGAAGACGACTGACTGACTGACTGCTTAAGGAGAAGTTTCTTCACCCTCAAGTAATTGCTTTTGCTGTGAGAGTTAATTATTCACAGAGCAGAAGCTCGTTCAATTTGCTCATTCAAAAGTGATCCCGTGTTTTACTTAATCGCTACCGTACCTGTCCTTCCACATGGTTGTACTGCTTTGATGTCAAAGATCTTGCCGTTGCTCCCTACAAACGACCTCAAAGGCTTGTCAGGAATCTTAGAGTTCATTCCCATTCGCTGGATTCTTCCCAGTTTCCAGTCCGTCCAGAACAACGTCCGGTTAAAATTGGTTATGCCAAACGGATAAGGAGCGGGAGAGTAAGCTTTACGCATGCTCAGGTCACCTAGATTCACGCAGGAAATGGACCATACGCCGGCATCAGAGTAGCACAGTTCATTTGTCGAGTGGACAAGAGTTAAGCCGTTTGGAAGACTGAGGGGAGATTTGACGAGAACTCGCCGATCGGATCCATCCATATTTGCTACTTCGATTTTCGGTCGGTTTCGGCTCCAGTCGGCCCAGTACATTTTTCTGGAAGTTTGCATAAGAAATTGGAGAAAAGAAAAGGTACTATGCCATGCAATTTCCTTAATGAGTCAGTAATCATAGAGTCCAACCGTCTTTTCTTTTTTCCTGCTTTGTTTGTCTGTCTGTCTGTCTGTCTGTCTGTCTTTCTGTCTGTCTGTCTGTCTGCCTGCCTGTCTGTTGGTTGGTTGTTTGGTTGGTTGGTCGGTTGGTTAGGGATCCTGGAGCCAGGATAGGGTGTAGGCCATGATAATTAAGAAAACAATTATTTCTTACCACAAAACGTATCTTAATTGGCATTGTGTAGTCAAATAAATGGGAATTATAATACGAAGAGCGTGGACCGAAATGGATTAAGAAGAGCAAAAATGAAAAGGATTACAACTGCAGATTTACAACTTGCAGCGGTTTCTGGAAATGAATCTTACCCATTCGGCGGATCAACGACGATTGCCCTCGGATTGCCTAAGTCTGACGAGATGAGAGTTTTTCTGTGAGTGCCATTCAGTTTTGCCACCTGGATGGTGTCTAGCCTGGAGTCTGTCCAGTAAATGTTCCTACCCAACCAATCAACCGCAATTCCTGTAAAAGATAACATAAATACGAAAGATTTTATATTCAGTATATCACGAACGTGGGACAAGGGAAAATCTGAGTTGTCAAGGGGGTCGAACTCACGACGTTCCGTACACTGGTCGGATACTCTAACCTGTGAGCTACAGGGAGACTGGTGGCGAGCGAGGTAAAATTTACTAGGTTCATTATGATACGCGTCCTCACCACTGCTGGAACAGCAATGTCAAAAGCATCCTGTGTGATGGAAACATGGATATCAGAAAGACAGTGCAAAAGCCACAGATATATATATATATATATATTTTTTTTTTTTGTTTTTCCTTTAAACTTATCATAGTTGATCCTCCCTCGATACTTTGCAATCGACAAACACGAAGACGACGAGTTTCACAACAATATATAATAAGTAAACGTCAAATACATTTAGTTTGCCACCAAGGTGGAAACTCAAGAAACAAATCGGAGTCCCGGATGAGAGTCGCACCATTCGAATGCTCTAACCACTAGCGACTACATACGTAACATACGCCTGTGTGCGTCTTGTTCATTCATCAAGTTCCTTGCATTTAAACCTCTCTTGATTTTATTATTAGGGCAATTAACACGTCATTCATTCATGTGTACTCAAGGCAAAAAAAGAATTCATTTAGATAAGAAATTTATTTTTTCGTACCTTCTGGGCTTGTAGACCTCCCACTTTTAACAATGACCTCCATGTCACTCCCGTCATACTTTGCACGGACGATAATGCCTTTGGTAACCTCGGTCCAGTATACTCTCTGGTCCACGCAATCATAGTCAACGCCTACATGTATTGCACCTGCGCGCTGGTAGATGACTCCTACGTTGTTGGGCCGAGGCGGAAGGGACATACGCTGTATGCTGTTGCCCTTGCTGTAAATAAGTGATGCATCCCCATCTGAAACAGCAGCAATAGCAGCAAGAACAAACAAATCAGTCAATCAAGATGCCAGAGAATACAAGAAAGGCCCGCCGCACATAGCTGCCACATGAGACCTGAAAAGCTTGTAGACTTTAGAGGCGACGATAGAGTGGCCCAAAAAGGTACCAAATACTGCAAGCTAAAGGACAACACTGAAACATCTTTAAAGCGGTATAATTGAAAGTAATAACCCTACCTTCTGCACACATTACCATCAAGCAAACGAATAATCGTATTGGTTTATATATGGTTTTCATCTGACCACGGGTATTTTAGAATGGATTACACTTACGCCATTGACATCTTTTGCCGGAAAATCCAGGAGGACAAAGACACGCGTTATTTTCAGTGCAAGAACCACCGTTCATGCACAACTTGCAATCCTCTGCAAAATAAAATTTACCAACAATTAAAAATACACAAATTCACGGAAAGGAAGGAAAATATGGCACACCCCGAAGCAAGAGGATGCTGTTATAACGTGGATTGCTTGTAAGCACATGAGAAAATATAGAAAGTAAGTCCGCTTTTTCTATTAACTTTCTTATCTTAGCTTCCCTTCTAAATCTATGAAACTTTTTTAATTTTAGTCTATTGATCTATTTATTCGTTAATTAAGTTATTTATTATCTTTGTTTTATTCTTCAATTGCGATTCCCGCGATGTAACTTTGCATTTTGTTGTTGTAGTTAATTATTTTAGCCTTCTTTCTTTATGAAACCAAATTAAGGAGCTTGTTTTGCAATGTATCCTTGCTTTATCCGACTCGAATAGCTTTTGCAGGCAGAGCTGTCTTGCATAGAATTTTCCTGTTTTTTTTTTGTTTGTTTTTTTTACATTGAAAAATGTTGACAATATATTTGTTCATTGTGTTGGTACTAAGATTTGTTCTATTCAGATGGAACGCGAACGATAAAAAAATGCAAGTGAGACACATCGTCAGTCCAATAAGCAAAGACAACAACTTCACTAGTTATGAATAGCCCATACGACTTTTATCTCTTCAATAATTCCCCCACGTAAACCATGGTGAAATAAATACAGGTATTGCGAGAAGAAACTTACTTCTGCAGGTTACTCCAACCTTTTTATAACCAGGTAGACAATTGCACATAAAGGAGCCCTCCATGTTGTAGCAGTCTGCTTTATCAGGACAAACCGACGGATCTTCACATTCGTTAATATCTGTTAAGAACATATCAGTTAGCTACATGAATAGTTAACTTAAACATTTACAGCGCTCACACAACTAGGGGCACCCCCAGTCACTTCTTGGGAATCCAATATTTACGGGGACCAGAAGAGCACGCACTTTCTACCAACGCTTCGACGGTTTTCCTTCAATTTCTCCAGTCTTTTTCCTTCCCACTCAACAACCAACATTTCGAAATTCTAATTCCATCGTGAATGCCATGGCAAAGGGTCTGTCAGTCGCAAGATTAAACTAGGTCTTTCGGACGGAAATGAATTTTTTTGTTTTTTACAACCCAACGATTCTTTCTATAGCTAATCTCGTACCAACAGACACCGACAAATAACCAGGCATCCAGGCACCTTCCCAAATTACAGGAATGGAGGATATTTTACTCACCTGTACATACCTCTCCTTTCCCAGTAAAGCCTGCTTTGCATCGACATTCCTTTACGGAATCCACACCACTGGTCAGTGTCACACAGTCAGCATTGTAGTCACACACTACACCCTCACATGTTCCGTCACCTCAGAAAGGAAATAAAACATTGATTCTATTGATTGTGTATCCCCTCAATGAAGGCATCTTTACACCACACATGATTGGCCAACAGAAGTGACTGAAGTCACGTTGGCTTATTTGAATGTCGCACACGGCACATTTAGCAAACGGGTTGGGGTGCAAAAGAACTATCTAGAACGACTTTTCAGAAGACGTTTGTTATGAATCATGAATATGGGACATTTCGTCGGCAGTTTTATTACAACAAAAAGAATACTAAAAACAGGAGATTATGAAAACCATAGCCGGCAAAGGAATTCCAACCATAAGTTCATTTTTGAATAGAAACAATTACTATGACAAAATACTGATAAATTAATTTCACACTCAAAGTAAACAACTAAGGTGGAAACTCTCTAAGAAGGGTAACTAGTTTAATGTAGAATTTTTGAAGATACACCACACACGGTTGGCAAACTGAAGTGACTGAAGTTACGTTGTTTTATTTGAATGTCGCACACGGCACATTTGGCAAACATGTTGGGGTGCAAAAGAACTAACTAGAACGACTTTTCAGAAGACGTTTGTTATTATGAATCATGAATATGGGACATTTTGTCGGCAGTTTTATTACAACAAAAAGGAATTCCAACCATAAGTTCAAGTTCTGAATAGATACAATTACTGTGACAAAATTCTGATAAATTAATCTCACACTCGAAGTAAACAGCTAAGGTGGGAACCCTCTAAGAACGGCAACTAGTTTAATGTAGAATCTTTGAAGATCATTTCTAATGTAATACGTTATTATCTGTACAGGCCATTACTACTGTTTATGCAGCCGTTAGCAAAGTCTTCCCAGGCATGCAGCCCACATTGCTAACTTACTTGAACAGTTGAAACCACTGCCATAATACCCTGGTTTACAGCGACAAACGTAAGAACCCGGTTGATTAACACATTTGGCTTTCTTGTGACATTTGTGGGACAGCTGTGCACATTCATCAATATCTAAAGTAGAGTAAGAAAATACGAAAGAACATCGCAACAAAAGTCAAATTACAATTACAAGGCTTTAAGATGTAGAACGCCTCTACACTAGATTTTGGCGCTTCCGAGGAATGCTCTTGTGTTTTCGTTTTCAAAATAGAAAAATCGTTCATGTTTGCATACCTCTACATTCCAATCCATTTCCTGTAAAGCCTGCTTTACATTCACAAATGCTAGCGTTGCTTGGCGTCGTCACGCATTCAGCATCAAGTGCGCACACGACTCCAGCACAAGTTCCGTCCGCTGAAACGAAACAATCAATCAAGCAATCAGTCAGGCAAGCAGACAATCTTTTGATAAGCCAATTAAATTCATGGATTTTTTGATCAATCAATCAATCAGTGGGTCAGTCAGTCTGTCTTTCACTCAGTCAATCAGTCAGTCAGAAATGTCAGTTAATCAGTCAGAATCAATCAGTCGCTCAATCATCAATTAGTCAGTCGGCAAATCAGTCAATCAGTTGATCAGTCAGTCAGTTACTCAATCACTCAGTCACTCAGTAAATTAGACAGTCATTCAGTGAGGAACCGTCCGCCAGCAAGTCAGTCAGATCAGTCAGTCAACCAAACCAATCACATGTCAAAACAACCAAATAAAACAGAAAACCATAGTTACTCGAGGGACTGGTTATGAAACCTTGCAAGTTTCAAAGGCCAAAACAAAGGTGCTGCAATTTATGTTGAAAGTTCTACGACCGTGCACAATCTTTTGTTTTACGTTCGCACACTATGGCTGAATAACTTAACAGTGACATTTTTATTGGTTAGTTGCTCATGCAAATTCAAACCTATTGTTGTTTGTGCACGGTCAAGGCTAAAAACGATAACAAAAACATAAAACAAAAGACTTTGCTGAGCTTCATAACCAGATTCTTTTATTAACTATGAGAAAACCAACAAAAGTAGCCATGTGCATACCAAATAATTCAAATTCCAAAGAGTAGGAGCTTAAAATTTTCTATTTTTCCACTGGTTTTAAGTAGGTCACTTACGCTTGCAGTTATATCCATCGCCTTCAAATCCAAGTTTGCAAGAACAGTTATAAGATCCCACAGTGTTGACACACTTAGCTTCTTGATGACAATTGTGGACATCTCCCAAGCACTCATCGATATCTGCAAAAGATCAGTTTGTTGTTGGGTTTGGTGTACAAAGAAAATTCCTGTGTTCGTTGGATAATCTTAACACGTAAATGGAATTATACAAGTTAGCGAGATAACAACAACCCAGCTTGCCAACCAATCCACCTACACATAACCTAGGATCATTCAAACGAAAGCACTTCAAAAATGCAATTTACCCTCCTGTAGTGCTGACTTCTCTCGTTTTCGAATTTCTTTAAGTGCAAAAGTTTACAAAATTTGTTTTAATTTAGCACAATTGAGGGGAGGAGGCATTCTTTCTCTATTATACTACTACATTACTTTTGAAATATAATACTTTACCAGAACACTTTCTTCCATCTCCTTCGTAACCGGGTTTGCAAACGCACACTGGACGTGGGTTTTGTTCACAGGTGGCTTCAGGGTGACATCTAACACCTGCGCATGTGCCATCAGCTGTAGGGTGAACACAACTTAATAATAAACAGTTTTCAAAAGCGCAAGCCATACGTGAAGTGCAACAGAAAAAAGTAGAAAAATAATCAAATTCCAATCCTTGAAATCAATCTCACAATATTGTTGAAACAACTTTTGGTGGCTGAATGTCTCTGTCCATGTTCTGATGAAATCCCTAAAGGAAAATCCTAGTATCCTATGGAGGTGACCACACCAGATTGCAAGGTAGGTGTGGAGCCTTCACAACTACTAAGAGTAGCTTTTTGCAGAGGAATGAAAACGGAGGCATAGACAAAACACACTCATCAAGGATGTGAAATGCATTCTGCATTCTTATTCGATAATGCTGATGAATGTTGCGGGATTCTTACATGAGGCTATAGTTAGGTTACCTCAAGGCTACAACAGCAAACTCGAAAACCAAAACTGCGTGAAAACAAGGTAGCAAATATTAAATACCCGAGCAAAAACGACAGAGACTGAAACGAAACAAACGAGTTTCATTCGAGATAGCGGGGTCTACTGGTTCTTTTTTGTCAGCTAATTTAGCGATTTTTAATCAATCACTAAAAATTGGTAGTCCAGTTATTTCCCACTAAAGTGACCCAATCTGGTGTTTCAATTAGCAAACAAAATTGCCAAATGTGCCAAATTGTCGAACAGTGTCTTGCCTACTTGTCTTACATGAAGAACTACTGTCTTTGTAGTGTTATATAAGTCCCATTATGTTGTTAATTTGTTCCGCGCCAGGTTTTGTTTTTGTTAGAACTGTTAAGCAATAAAGTCTGGTGTTGGCTAATCCACGAAACACATTTTCAAGCAGCTAATTTAAGCATAGGTTCAAATTAGTTCGAAACAGTTTTCATTTTAAAAGCAACTGAAGCCCTGACATCTTTACTTGATTGAAAATTAACTTTGAATCCATTGTTAGGAGAGGAATATGATAAAAAATAGACTTGAAGTTACTGTATATTGCTCAATACTTAATATTTGCGATTCCTCGTTCAGTCGGAAATTGGAAATCTCAATGATCCCATTCTGCTCTACGACAACCTCAGCATCTAGTACTAAACGGTCGAAATAAAACTGATTGACAACAAGTTCAGTTTGATCTGACACTTGCTACAGACAAATGCTTGCGCCGTTAACTTCTCCACTCAAACGTTTCGAGATTCCCTTCGATTGAAAACAGATAGCACAATGCAAAAATTCAACAAATTTCATCTTTGGTGATTCATTTTCTTTATTCTCATGGCCTGTATGTTTGATCAAGTAGGCATATTAAAGGGGTTAACCTGCGCTAACAGTTTCGAGACACACTGTAAACAAGAGTCTTATCGACAGTGCGTATAATTAATTCAAAGCGCCGGTAATGATTAAATATTCAAATTGATATTTAATTAAGTCAATTTTTGCATCTATTTTAGAATTAAGAAAATTAAAAGAAAACAACAGAAAGTATTGGCACAAGTTGACTGTTGAAAACTCGTTCACTTTTTGTACTAGTCCAAACGGCACTACCTTCGGGTAGTGCTGTTCGGACTAGTATTGGGAGACGTCTTTGACACTAGTAAAAGCAATTACAATGCGGGTTAAAGAAACGACGAATCAATAACAAAACAGCTGCAGAGTATTTTTGGTGAAAAAAATCCTTTTTGTGTGAACGCTTTTCGATCTAATAGATATAAAATCAAATTTACCCTTGTTTTTTTTTAACGTTTTCTGCCACAAAATAGGGAGAAAAGAAGTGTTTTTTCACGAAAACAGTGTACGATGTCCATGACGTCATCGAAAACTATCGAAGAATATCAAATTAGGATTTTTCCCGTTGTGAAAATTTCCGTTTCCATGAAAAAACACATAAATTATTTGCTTCCTTCGTGAAACACTTTATCTGGCATTTTACTGCATTTTTTGATTTTCATGTATTACAACTGATACTCTATTGTAGTTCCCTAAAACCGTCTTCGATCCTCCTGGTTGCGGGTTAACTCAAAATACTTTAAGGCGAGAAATAGAGAAACAAGACAACAGAACATTGGCAAATTTGCAATTCTCTAGACATTAAAGTGATCTTTGGTAGTTTCTAGCATTAGTAAGTGCGAGTCTCTCACCCTCTACATCAGTCGTCACTCTCGAAAGCGACCATCTCGTATATCCTATAAGACCGCACCTTCTGAAATCCTGCTTGAACCATCTCTCAGCCAAATCCTATGCTTAGAATCTACAATGTACATGTACCTTTAGCGATACAATGCATCGGTCGCCAAAAAAAGATCTGTTCAAATGTAAGAATGAAAATGGCCTCGTGTGTTCTTAAATTCAGACGATGTCGATCTATCCGAAACTTGTTGAAAATATCATGGTCAAAAGGCTGTACTGAAGGCGCTATCATGGTACCCATCACTTATAGCTAGAAACCACAACCCACGCATGCGTAGAAAAAATTAGCTTCATGGATATCCCATAAGGAAAGCATCGCCTACTCAGAGTGTTATAAGTAGAGTGAGTGAACACATTATTTTTCGAGGTCCGGATTTGGGGAGGGTTATACACTAGCTACATTAGTTGATTTCACCCCCCTCCCCGCTCATTGACCTCATTTTTTGCTTTAAAAAATCAGAGATGTTCTTTTCCACAAATGAATTTGTCTTACAGACGTGAAGAAATGTCAGAGACTGGTATTCAGTTCACGCGTAGGAATATGCAGCAAAGACGAAGCCTAGACATCGACAAATTCACACAATGCAGACACAAACACAAACTGAAGAAAACTGACGTATTGGAAGGATTGTGTAGAAAAATAACTTCCAAGAAAGGTTCACTAAGGATTGAAATATCTAGTAACCTATAATACATTATTTACGATGTACATCTTCGATTAGTGTAGCGCTATTCGGGGGAGGTGTGGAGATGCTGAATGAACTTGAGTCAGACAATCTTGATACTCGAACATCGAACCAAGCATTTATGTATCCATCAATTAATGGATTTGCACCAAGTTTCATCCAAATTTCAGGTAGTACAAGTTCTATGTACCCCTGCGATCTAAGAAATTCCACTTAGAGTGTGTTTGTACCAAGACCGTGTACAACCTAAGATGAATGTGTTATTAGGATGAATAATTTAAAACATACATTTGTGTTATTACTATTATCGTTTTTATTATGTTAAGTAAATTATACAAGGGTCTCAGGAAGGTTTAGAAGAGCATTTTATTATGGTGAGATTCAGTATTTAAAAGAGATGATGTATGCGTGTGTTGGGAACCTACACCAGCGACCCATCTCCTTATACGTACTAGTGCAAGGTGATTTCTGTGCGGTCATATAATATGACCGCACAAATGTCCCGCAAGTATAACTGGCTACGGAAATAAAACATCAAGAAAATTGAAGCGCATTTACGGTCCACAGTTTTGGCATATACCTTTAGTCACAGTAGTTCGGTAATATTCTCAGAACTTGTGTAGCTTGAGGTTGCTAACTTTAGAGACAACTAATAAGTGACTTTTAAAAGGACCAAATGACTTTTGTTATTATTTATTTGATTTTATTTATTTATTTATTTATCTATTGATTTATTAATTGATTAATTAAAGGAGGGCGGAGAGGGAGGAACGAAGGGAGGGGCGGATGAAATTAATCAACACTAAAAATGACGTTATCACTTGCTCCCGTGCAAGGTCTAAAAAATCGTACCATCGGGTGTTAAGTGTTGTACTTACATTTACAAGCGAATCCGTTCCCTTGGTAACCAGGTTTACACTGACAGCTGTATGAGCCAATGGAATTGAGGCAGTCGGCGTTTGAGTGACATTCATTATCACTAGTCTGACATTCATCAACGTCTGTTGAAATTGACACATTTAAACTGTTATGCTAGTTTATTATCCAGGCTCTCACTCTTAGTGAAAGTGACTAACAGTTGTTCATCTCTCAACAGATCGAGCAAAGGTAGAAAGTTCAACACGCAGTATGAAAATCAGAGATACACATGCTCTAACAAAACAATACAACCTGCTTGACAATCCAGTCGCTGAGAATGTGCATTGATTGATTTCTGTTTTTGTTTATTGCTATTGAAATAGGTTTCTCTTATCTGAACATTCGATTGCTCAGTTGATAGAGCAGAGGACTGTAGAAACGCAGGTCTAACTGGATTGTCAAGCAGATTACCTTGACTACAGCGCATGCACAATTATTTGGGCATCAACAAAACGTCATCGTGGTATCATTGCTAAAATTAAATGGGCTAAATGCACTTTGACGGAAAAGAAATATATTAATACGGTAGGGGCAAAAGAAAATAAATCCTTCGAGCCGGATTCGAACCAGCGACCTAAGGATACCAACTAAGCGTCTACAGTCCTCCGCTCTACCAACTGAGCTATCGAAGGAACACCTGCGGGGGGTGGAGAAATAAAATGGATTTGGTGCTTGAATACGATATAAATCCTAAATGACGCAATGCATATATGTACGATGGGCAAAAATTAATGTCTCTAACTCATGCTCTTCTTGGGAGATTGTATGTATGTAACTTAAGCCTCGCGCTTGGTCAAATGGTCAAAAGTCACGCATTCAAAGTAATGTTCTCTTGTGTCAAATGTGTATAGCACAACGTAATCTATTTAAACTGGTCTGTAACTTTGCTTTGTACAGACATTTTCAGTTTGCGGTTCATCCAGACAGATTAAATTTTTAAAAAAATGGAAAAAACTTTGAAAGACTACCACAGTGTCCTTAAAGAGAGGTGTACTTTCCACTAGAACGTGTCACTCTGTTCAGGGAAAGTCTTTGCTTCCCGTATTAAATGGTATACGTATTAAGCGAGCTAATGTATAGAAAAATGTATCAGCTTTCAGTCGGGACAAAAAGACTGCCCGTAATAAGCGTGTTTTGGTAAGGCGGGCTGCCCTAGAACTTACTACAAAAACTTTGTTTCACATTTCCGCCGTAATTTAGTTGACATATCATTGGATTAATTGATCCATATCTGCTCCTTCGATAGCTCAGTTGGTAGAGCGGAGGACCGTAGAAGGTAAACTGTTATCGTTATCGTTTCTTCTTAACGGCTTTTTGTGAATTTTTGGAGTCTTGATGACAATTCTATGGTGGCCTATGCGTGCCATAGCGAAATTGCACATTATTCCTCCTTTTTTCTGCATTTTTTGTTTTGTTGTATATATTTTAATGTTTTAAATTGCTGTTTTAGTTTCCAATAATTTTTTTTGTTTTATATTAATTGAAAGCTCACTTACATAGGCCACCATTTTACACTTAAACATTTTACACTTAAATGTTTCAATCAATTTCAGAAGTTGATCTGTTCCACGGCGAGCGGTGATCAGACAAACACATATTATGTGACTGTTCCAGTATATAGAACGAGACAAAATTCGCCAACTTTGCAATATGTATTATTTAACAAGTTATCTAATATAGAACCACCTCCTCGTCGATGTACAACGGTGAGGTACATGCGTCTGTATATAAGAAAGACTGATATCTCGCCGATGTACAACGGCGAGGTAGGTGTGTCTGTATATAACGAAGACTAGTATCTCGCCGATATACAACGGCGAGGTAGGTGCGTCTGTATATGAGGAAGACTGATATCTCACCGATGTACAACGGCGAGGTATATGCGTCTGTATATAACGAAGACTAGTATCTCGCCGATGTACAACGGCGAGGTAGGTGCGTCTGCATATAACGAAGACTAGTATCTCGCCGATGTACAACGGCGAGGTAGGTGCGTCTGTATATAACGAAGACTAGTATCTCGTCGATGTACAACGGCGAGGTAGGTGCGTCTGTATATAACGAAGATTGATATCTCACCGATGTACAACGGCGAGGTAGGTGCGTCTGTATATAACGAAGACTAGTATCTCGTCGATGTACAACGGCGAGGTAGGTGCGTCTGTATATAACGAAGACTGATTTCTCACCGATGTACAACGGCGAGGTAGGTGCGTCTGTATATAAGAAAGATTGATATCTCGCCGATGTACAACGGCGAGGTAGGTGCGTCTGTATATAAGGAAGACTGATATCTCACCGATGTACAACGGCGAGGTATATGCGTCTGTATATAAGAAAGACTGATATCTCGCCGATGTACAACGGCGAGGTATATGCGTCTGTATATAACGAAGACTAGTATCTCGCCGATGTACAACGGCGAGGTAGGTGCGTCTGAAGTGATAACAATAAGTAGACAGGCCTGCACGAAGGCTAGGACTAGAAGTAGGAGTCGTGCAGGCCTTCCCACCCCCTATTGTATCTTCACCGAGGAGTCCGGACCCGTCAAAGAAGATCAGACCCGCCGAGGAGACCAGTCAAAAAAGCGCCGCCATAGCGAAACTTTCGTACCAGAAGAGCAAAGTGAGCAGGACAATGCGTACTACATTCAAAGCAACTACACTGCAGTTTACGCAGTTTATGAACGATATGTACAACCTAACAGAGAATGCTAAAATTTCAAAGAACGCAGCCTAGACAAACACACGTAAGCTTCAAACAGAAAAGGATCGAAAACCACATTTGACAGCTGGCCAATAGAAATCCAGGATTTTCGATCCGCACAGTGGGTATAAATACACGACGGAAAGCCTATGCCAAACAGAATGTCTTGTCATTCTCGCAAAGTACACGAGCTTGCATAAAGCGCAACTCACAAAGCCAATCCCGGCAACTGATGAGACCCATATGGAGGGTCGAAACCATGGTCTTGCCTGTACATATTGGCGTATTTGATCACGCAGTCAATGGAATTGCTGACCGCAACAGGAGGAAAGATATCTAGCTCCTAGACACGAAACTCACAGTTTCAAGAGGAGTTTAATATTGACACATATTTGACTGAAGCCGAGTTCAGCCATCTAGGCTTAGAGCCACAGGAGTCCATCATACAAATAACAGATATGACCTTTATACAGTAACAGTCCTTAAAATGCGACGCCTTCATTTTTACGGCTCCATTCAGTCTCCATTTTAAAAATCCTCCAGACTTAACCCACTACTAAAATACAAAAGCTAAATTGGTCGAAAGACCGAGTTATCTAAGGCGCGTCTTACTATGACGTGAAGTAGGAGTCGTGCAGGCCTTCCTACCCCCTTTTACATCTGCGAGATATCGATGCCTACTTTATACCGACGGTTTCACTTCGCCGATGATCAACGGCGAGATATTGAGTCCTTCATTATACAGAAGGTTTCACTTCGCCGATGATCAACGGCGAGATATTGAGTCCTTCTTTATACAGACGGCTTCACTTCGCCGATAATCAACGGCGAGATATCGATGCCTACTTTATACCGACGGTTTCACTTCGCCGATGATCAACGGCGAGATATTAAGTCCTTCATTATACAGACGGCTTTACTTCGCCGATAATCAACGGCGAGATATCGATGCCTACTTTATACCGACGGTTTCACTTCGCCGATGATCAACAGCGAGATATTGAGTCCTTCATTATACAGTAGGTTTCACTTCGCCGATGATCAACGGCGAGATATCGATGCCTACTTTATACCGACGGTTTCACTTCGCCGATGATCAACGGCGAGATATTGAGTCCTTCATTATACAGACGGCTTCACTTCGCCGATAATCAACGGCGAGATATCGATGCCTACTTTATACCGACGGTTTCACTTCGCCGATGATCAACAGCGAGATATTGAGTCCTTCATTATACAGTAGGTTTCACTTCGCCGATGATCAACGGCGAGATATCGATGCCTACTTTATACCGACGGTTTCACTTCGCCGATGATCAACGGCGAGATATTGAGTCCTTCATTATACAGACGGCTTCACTTCGCCGATAATCAACGGCGAGATATCGATGCCTACTTTATACCGACGGTTTCACTTCGCCGATGATCAACGGCGAGTTATTAAGTCCTTCATTATACAGAAGGTTTCACTTCGCCGATGATCAAAGGCGAGATATCGATGCCTACTTTATACTGACGGTTTCACTTCGCCGATGATCAACAGCGAGATATTGAGTCCTTCATTATAAAGAAGGTTTCATTTCGCGATGATCAACGGCGAGATATTGAGTCCTTCATTATACAGAAGGTTTCATTTCGCCGATGATCAACGGCGAGATATTGAGTCCTTCATTATATAGACGGTTTCACTTCGCCGATGATCAACGGCGAGATATCGATGCCTACTTTATACCGACGGTTTTACTTCGCCGGTGATCAACGGCGAGATATTGAGTCCTTCATTATACAGACGGTTTCACTTTGCCGATGATCAACGGCGAGATTTCCGATCTGTATTATATAAAGAATATTTAATCAAACTGATTGCGACATTCACATGAAAACAGCCGTTCTATATATTGAAACAATCACATAATATGTGAATGTCTGTATTCCCCACGGCGAGAAAATTCAGTTGCTAAAAACTTCACTTGACGCATTTGTTATTTCTCAGAAAATTCTTTACAAACAGATACGTCTTCCTTCGATAGCTCAGTTGGTAGAGCGGAGGACTGTAGTTGGTTTAATGTAATCCTTAGGTCGCTGGTTCGAATCCGGCTCGAAGGAAAAAACATTTTTTTATTTATATTTATATATTTATATTTATTTTTATATTTACATATATATATATATATATATATATATATATATATATATATATATATATATATATATAAAACCACAAAAATACTGGAAATAAGACTTGCCGATATTTCGTCTTTATTAGTAAAAGCACATGTGGGCGGTTACAACCGCCCACATGTGCTCGCGTATTTTTACTGTTGAGCGTCTTACGTTACCTATAAGCGTATATATTGTAACGGCTCTAGCCGCTTGATCAGTTGCCCTGACGAAGTCTTTTACTAATAAAGACGAAATATCGGCAAGTCTTATTTCCAGTATTTTTGTGGTTTTATATGCTTTTTTCTGGAGAAAAGATCTAGACAAATGATGTTTTTGATGGACTATATATATATATATATATATATATATATATATATATATATATATATATATATATATATATATATATATATAAGAACATGTTTTATTTATCGGGCTAAATTGGTTCGTATAATATATATATGGTGCTTTATTGGGCAATGTTCAGCCTGATGTTCTTAATCCACTTGTTCTTATATGCGGGTGTTTACTGTATTCCACTTGACTAGTGCTTTTTACTGCTCCCATGTAGCCATTGGGCAATATAGCATCCATAAACAAGATCGCAGAACGGGAAATATTAATTTCGGGAGCTATTTCATTCTTAAGACCATTTAACTGTAAATCTTTTGTCTGTTAATAATAATAATAATAATAATAATAATAAACCTTTATTTAACCACGATCTGTTTTAAAGCAAATACATGCTTGAGGGGTCGTGTGTACTAACTACCTACCTAAGAAAAATTAATATTATGTTTCATATAATATTAAATGTTTCATATCCATCCCCTCAAAAAAGGGAGAGTGTTCTGCGCCGTTTGACACAGCAAGAAAAACAGTAGCATAAAGCGGAGAAATGTAAAAGCCAAGGTGGTATCTTTAAGTCGTTTGTTTGAATCCGGCTCGAAGGAGGAGGTTTCTTCTTTTGCTTGCACCAGCCTCTAATCTTATTAATTCGTTAACAAATTTCCTCCTTTTGAAGCAAATACGATTCAGTTTGTAAACATAAGGTTTTGCCCAGTAATTTCAGAAATCCATCTCTTTCACAGGAAAACAGTTTCTGACGCAAATTTGATTTTTTAGACAAATTCTGTTCGAAGAAATACATCTTCCTTCGATAGCTCAGTTGGTAGAGCGGAGGACTGTAGTTGCTCAAGAGTAATCCTTAGGTCGCTGGTTCGAATCCGGCTCGAAGGAGTTTTTTTTGACACTTTTTGGACACATCCCTTCGAAGAGTGCAGCCAAGCTTTCGTTATCGCTGAAGGCCACCTTGATGAAACAGAATCTCTTTTCTTCGTCTTTTTTTTATTTTAGTTACGTCACTGTTTCCCAGACCTTCCATAAGCAACCACCTCTGCCAGGCGAAGACAGTTCCTGGTATTTTTTGTGGACGCCTACCGGTGAACGGTTCGAATGCATATTCGTAAACTATTGTTAATTGATTTCAGTGGAACAATAGCTGCTTAAACGGTCCCTGATAACAGCAGAAAAGCACTAAAACTTCAGTGTCTAGTATCCTTTTAAGCCACTCACCAGCGCACGCCGTCCCAGAGCCTCGGTAACCATCCTTGCACACGCATGTTGGTCCTCGAATTATATTACGGCATGTTGCGTTTGAATGACATACCACACCTGCGCATGTACCGTCAGCTGTAGTGGGTATAAAAAACAGTATTGTATGTTTAGTACACAAGATTCCCCGTCATGCGAAGTTGCACAAGTTATTTGTTTACTCGGTGGGGAAGGTGCGTTTCTCGAAAGACTGCTTGTGGTTCAACATTGCCAACCACGACAAAACGCAATTTTTTCACGAGATTGAATTGAAGGATTGAATTGGGAAACAAATTTGAGACAAAGGGCGTGTAAGGAGCCGCATTGTAGTGCTGTGCCGTATAAACGCTTCTGCATTAACCTTTCCCTGGCAACCGTGCAGCCCCCCCAAAAAACATATAAAGTCGCTTTTTTTAACATCGGGCAACAAATATTTCCACTTGAAAGTACTGTTCAGTAGCTCTTGTTTCATGGCCACAGTACAGTTTGGATTTCATCAGACTCAACACTTGAGGAGTCATGTACATCAGTCGATTTTTACTCTCATACTAAAAGGTCTATGCGATACACATTCCCTGTATATACCCCTGTAAGCGCATAACAGTCTGATATCTCGAACGCCCACGAGAAACATTTTTCGGAAAGAAGAAGCTCGAGGAAGACTGTAGTAAGCTACGGTACAACCTGTCGCTAAACTTCTTCAGCGGAATTGGGTAACTGTTTTAACCCTTTAGGTTCCAATATCAATACGCATATTCTCCTTAGCGTTCTCCACACATTTCTTTTGGTACTAGTTGAGAGAATTTGCACAAACATCAAGTCATTTCACGTTTGGTGATTACTTATTTTATTCTCGTGACATGTATGTTTGAACAAGTAGGGATAGCGTGGGGAGAAATTAGATGATTGTCCCTATTAAGGCTTAAAGGAGTTTTAAAACACCTTCTTGTCCACTTACACTTGCAATCGAAACCACTGCCCACGTAACCAAGTTTGCAACGGCAAGAAAATGAGCCAAGGGTATTGACGCAATCAGCATGCTGATGACAGCTGTTATTCACCGCTTGACATTCGTCGATATCTGTACAATGAACAAATGAAAAAACTAAAGATAAAAAAGGGTCAAAATATTGTGAAAGAAAAAAGATAGAAGATAAGCGATTGGAAATAGATTGTCATTAAACTCGAAAACCTTTTCATTGCTTAAGACCTAGTGAATTCTTTCTCATTAAAGGTCAATAAATGTTTATATCTGTAATAATTTTAGTTACGTTACCAAAACAACTCCGTCCATCTCCTGTCCATCCATCCACGCAAACACACTGTCGTTCGCGACTGCCGTCGGATCTTGGTATGCATGTGCTGTTCTGGCCACACACGACTCCATCGCAAGTACCATCAGCTAGAAAAGACAATTCATATTTCTTCTTGGTAAACTAAACAGGAAATTACAAAGTATTCTTTTTTGCTAAGAAGAGTTCAAATTTCAGGCAATACAAAAACTCACAGATGCAATGAGTTCCATTGCCTTGGTAGCCAAGCCGGCAGCGACACCGGTAAGAGCCTGGGCTGTTGAAGCAATTTGCATTTAGGTCACATTTGCCTTCAGGCGACTCACACTCGTCAATATCTAAAGAAAAGCACAAGGAAGCAATGAGAACAGTTGGTAAGCCCCAATCGACCATCATACATTTATCCAGTGGGGATCGTCAAAGAGCTCACACTACTTCTCAGATAAGTCATTAAGGGAGCTTAAGTCACTTGACAATTTAAACAGGCCATCCGTAAGTAAGAATCTGATTTCTTTTTATATGCTAGATTGTAATTATAGATTGTTACTGTAATTTAACTATCTTAGGTATACATTCGAAATCTATTTAACATACTATTTTTGCTTTTAGTTTTTTTCTGCATATCTTTGTATTAGTTTTATTATATGTAATTTAGTAGGAGGACCCTTCTGTAATGCACTTTCGAGTGAAGTAGGTATCCTCAATAAAGACTGCTATTAATATTTTCTTTTTTGTAGGAGAAGAGGAGACATTCCTCGGCATTGAAGTATTGCCTATTCAATCATAAGGTTGGGCGGATGGAGCGAGGACATAAATGAACTAACAGTGGCTGATATAAGCGAGTCAGTATGCTGGCTGATGGCCCGTTTCACCTTCCATTTGAACTGATAACGGAATATCAAGCATACATATAAGAAAGGAACGTTGATTTCGTGCCTAAGACTCCAGTGACTGGGTCTCAATGCATGCAATGTGCATTGCATTTGAGGCGCTCGTTACCATTTTGTTAGTATACAGGTCAGAGATTGACATCTTCCGAGCCTGAAGAATCCCTACGGCTACGCGTATGCTAGAACTTACCAGAACAGTGAGTTCCATTTCCTTTCCAACCTTTATTACACGAACACTCTCGCTGATCACTGGAAGAGGATTCTTTGCAGAAGGCGTTTGGATTGCAAACAACGCCATCACACGAACCATCAGCTGAAATATTAAACACGAGATCAGTGAACATCGCTCAGTAGTCTCGTAGACAAGCAACACAGACTTCACAGTCGGCGTTTTTTATGAAGCTTTAAGGTGTTATATTTTCCCTATAGGGATGTAAACCCATCTCCCTACATTCTTGCCAAGTTAGAGGACGGTATGGGGTATTTCTTTGAGTCCTAGTCGTGTATAAAAGCCGGTGTCTTAGTCCTATCCGGTGTCCAAGCCCTAGTCCTAGCCTAAGGTGTCAATGTCCTAGCCGTGTCAAAGCCGTGATTTGACATCTCAAGGGAACACAACGTACAAAAGTTTTCAGTTGACATGGCAAATCACGGCTTTCGCGAAAACCTGTGATGCCTCATCCCTCACGGCATCCCCTGCCGTAACTACCTGAGCTACTCTCAACTGGACCGAAGTTGGAATTGAATAAGATACCTTGGAATATGAACTGAAATTTCCCAATCTCCACCAAACCACACCACAACCCACCACATATCTCCTGGCCACCCCCAAAAACGTTTTATGCTAACGACACCAAAGTGCAATGGTAATTGAACTTTGTCTTGTTGCAGACCAGTCCCATTAGGAATACTCTAGGAAGTTCTGTCGGTTCTTGTCATTAATTTTAAAAAAATGATCCTACTCTTCAAGTTCACTAACATGTGCAGTTAACTCCACTTCCACGGTAACCAGGCTTACAGCGACACTCAAAAGAGCCTGCGGTATTCATGCACTCTGCCTTCTGGTGACAGTTGTTCTCAGATGACTGACATTCGTTGAAATCTTGGGAATGGAAAAAAACACACAGTGAGGTATTTTGACTGAGATGCTTTGGAAAATTAAGGGGCGGACATAAATCCGGCAAAAAAACGGATGAAGGGGGAAATATTCTTTCTAATAAAAAAAAAGCTTTAGTTACCCGAGCAGCTTCTTCCATCTCCTTGCCAACCAACTTTGCACATGCATTGTCGACGTCCCGAGGGGAATGTTCGGTTACAGTCGGCATTCGGGTCACAAGTGATTCCTTCACATGTACCATTGTCTAGGACTAGAAGAAACAGTCTGTTGACGTCTGTACAACGAGGCTTAACAAACTAAGATTTATGGTTAGTAAAAATTGGCCGTATTAATACTAAAAGACGTTAAAGTCGTGCAGGACGTTACGTCGTCTAAGACGTCCTAGTCGTCCCTTATAAATACGAGAAATTAGGCAGACGCATAAAACGTTAGACGTTGCGTCGTTTGCTAAGGGCGTTTGAAAGACGCATTTTTAGGATAGATGTCTTAGCTGTCCCAGACGCTAAAGCCGTCTTGTATTAAGACGAGATGCATTAAACTTTGCACTTAAAGACAGACTTGAAAGTCGTCTGTCTAGACGTCTTAGACGTCTCTAATACAACTGAATACAGCCATTATTAGTTCAATATGATTGTTCGCAGTACAAAACGTAAACGGTTGAAATTGGGTCGCAAGTTTTTAAAAGCGCAGTAATGTGGCCCTTTTTCACCTCTGATTATAAGTCACTTTTCAAATGTTAAAATTGATGTTTCTGCTGCAAGCATAACTAAGGAACATCGCGTTTACTGCTCAATAATCCCTTTTAATGAAAAAAAATACAACTTACAGACACATGTAAAGCCATTTCCTTGGTAACCAGGTCTACAGCGGCATTCATATGAGCCCTCCGTGTTTACGCACTCAGCATCAAAGTGGCAGTTGTTCTTAGATGGCTGACACTCGTCGATGTCTGAATTAAAATGATACGAAATTACAGAGACCCGCTTTGTAATTGAATTACTAAGGACTGGTCTGAATAAACTGCCACTAAACCACACCAAAGTAGAAAGTAATAACATTCACCCAATTACAACAAAATGAAGTATAAATAAACGATACCACATATCAAACTTGTCTTGCTAGAGCAACTTATACGCCAAGATGACTACTTCTGCTGCCTTCGTCAACGGTTGAAAAGAGCCTTAATCAAAGATGACTCTAAGAAATTACTATGTAGGCGGGACAATACAAATGGCTTCAACGAAACACCGGTCAAATAAAGGGAATATTAAATTGCCTGTTTGCCTGGAATACTTCGGCAACTCAGACTATCACTACTCTGAGTACTCTTTGAGGGTAACCCATTGCAGAGTTACCCCCAGCAGTTTGTCGCTGGTACCCACAAACCTGGGTGGAAATAACACGAAGCAATAACCAAGTCCTGAACCACCTACCCTACGATCGTCCAATCAAAAATAGAGCACACTACACCACTGCGCTCCTCTGTGTCAACCTGGGACTTCACTAAGATGCCACCTTAAGACTTCGTCGAAAATTGCAAAGATTAGAAAATAGAACGAACTGAAAAAATAACTTTACCTGAGCAGTTTTGCCCGTCACCCTGCCAACCATCCCGGCAAATGCATTTCCGGATTCCTTCTGGCAAAGAAAGGCGGCAGTCGGCATTCGAGTCGCAAAAGACTCCGTCACAAGAACCATCCGCTAGAAGAAGCCAGAGATAAGTGTTGATGTAAGTGCGTTTGATCTCAAACTAAAAACATGGCTCTCATTTGGCGGACCTAAGGATGGAACTTCTAAGTGCAAAAATTGAATTCAAACTTGAATTCAGGATTCAACTGATAGTTTCATTGTTTCCGTGTGCTGTTTGTCTTTCAGTCTGGGTTCTTCCAAAACGAAATACACATTTAGGCGACATTTAATGGACACTGACAGTCACTAAAGCATAAAATAATTAATGACAAGTTGAATATAATCTGAAAAGTAGTGCTCGCACCAAACCTGCTCAAAACATTTAAATTAAACACGCCTTATTTCCCTCAAAATGTCACGACTGATTTGTTACGTTTGTGAAAAACATTCTATAACTAAACCTTGATATTCCTCAAAACTTAAAAGGAAAACAACTCACAAAACCTAAAAAAAATAAAATAACCCAACTCACAGGTGCAGTTAAAGCCGTTTCCTAGATAGCCTGGTCTACAGCGGCATTCATATGAGCCCTCGGTGTTAAAACATTCTGCATTCAAGTGACAGTTGTTCTTGAAAGACTGACACTCATCTTCGTCTGTATAAGCGTGAAAACAAATAAAAGCAATGAGACCTTATTACATCTAGTCTGCCTGGCAGGCGTACAAAGGGGACACAGGGAAGATTAGAGGGTGAAACGCGAAGGGCGAGTGCGTTCTTTGAGATCAAATCCCTCTAAACCAGCTTGCCTTTTTGTGCCTCTCGTGCAAGCAACATTACCGATTGTTCAAGAGCATCGCGACGAGATCTGAATAGAGCTAGCTTTAAGCATTCAACAATGTGTAAACATATTTATAAGCAGGTAAAAGCCTTCAGTTAATAGCTAGTATTTGTTTTTTAGTCTGTCTTATGCGTGTTACGGCACGCAAAGATTTACATTTAATGTTGTCTTATTATTAGCCGCAGAGTTTCTTACCTCTGTCCATGCTAAACGCCTTTTAACCAGTCGAGACGCAGAAATGTTTCAATCATTTGCCAAAAACTAACCAGTAAACAAGAAAGCATCCCGCTGCTTCGAAGGGTTTAAATGTAGTAAACTTACCAGAACAGGTCCGTCCATCACCTTGCCAACCAGCTTTACACATGCACTGCCGTCGTCCTGAAGGGAATGTTCGGTTACAGTCGGCATTCCGGTCACAGGTGATTCCTTCACAGGTACCATCCGCTAAGAGTAGAAATAAGCAGGTATTAGCAGCTGTAAACTACCCCGCCACTCTATGCATACGTATGAGGGTGTGACTAATTAAGCCAAAAATGAGTTGCAAACAAGGCAGAAAGAGATTTCGAATAATCGAATAATCAGTTTCAGTACATCAGTGGATCAGTAGATCAGTTTCAGGTGAAGTTCACAGTTAGCGTGCAATGCAGGCGTATTTTGGCCAACCGGGTGCCACATAATTCTTCGTTTTTTCAAGCCCTACCAAGGAGGGAAGAGTCATCCTATAAGTTTTGATGATCCAAAATGGCGTACACACGAATTAATGCGGCCCACTACGCAAGCCAGAAACGCCTACAACGCAAGCTAGCACACGGTCGCCGACCTGATAGACGCATAAAAAAAGAAAAAAGCAACATACATGTGCAATTCAAGCCATCTCCTTGGTAGCCAGGTCTACAGCGGCATTCATATGAGCCTTTGGTGTTAACGCACTCAGCGTCGAAGTGACAGTCGTTCTTAAATGGCTGACACTCATCAACGTCTGAATAAAAAGACATAAGTGTCAATTATATTCAGTGTTACTTATTACGTAGACCCAATAAATCAGGCTAGTGTTAAAGAACATTTTTGGCTCCTTCTTCGTAGCCTTTAACTGAAAAGCAAAACTATAAAATCGTTTTGAACGAATGCATAACGGCGACATTTTCTAATTATTGAGACGTGTAAGATTTTGGCCAGAAAGGAGTTCCCTTACCAAAGCAAGTCTGCCCGTTTCCACTCCAGCCATTTTTACACACGCAGACCTGTCTTTCCTCATTTGAAACACAATCGGCATTCGAGTCGCAAACAACTCCAGCGCAAGAGTCTTCAGCTGGTGAAAACGAAGAAAGGAGAACAGTGTTAGATATATCTTTGCCTTCCTACATGGCTGGTCCAGTGGCCGAGTGGTTAAAGCATACGGGACCAAATTTTCACTCATTTCCTTAGCCGTGTTTATTTTTGTTGCTAGTTTACTTGTATTTTTTTTTCGTTAAAAAAGCCCAAGTAATAGCAATAGTCTGGACTAAATTAACTACAGCGAAAGAAAAGTTTCTTCTTAGAATGATGAACATACTTACAGACACAGCTAAAACCGTCTCCTTGGTAACCGGATTTACAGCTACATCTGTAGGAGCCTTCAGTGTTTATGCAGTTAGCATTTTCATCGCAGCTATTCTTGGAAGAATCACACTCATCGATATCTAAAACAAAAAGCAGAAAATCAAAACAGCTTTAACTCTTGTTGCAACCAAAGTGTTTGGTAAATTTAAAAAAGTGGTTTAGGTTTTGATCGAAACTGACGGATATTTCCATTTTAGCTAGCCTTAAGGTGGTACAATTGGCTAAAATGCTTTCTAAACGGAGTCTTCTCAAATACTTTAACCACTTTGTTTTAATTTCAAACATAATCATTCTCTAGTATTTTTTCCCGTAGAATCCGAATTTCAAGTCAAAATTTTGAATTTCCTGTCAGAAAGGTGTGAAAATTGACACCTAAAAATGTCACTCAAATTCATAAACATTTTCTTTTCTTCGTTTCTTTTTGTTTGAAA
This sequence comes from Siderastrea siderea, assembly GCA_964030785.1. NCBI lineage: Eukaryota > Metazoa > Cnidaria > Anthozoa > Scleractinia > Rhizangiidae > Siderastrea > Siderastrea siderea. The sequence continues at coordinate 28,671,686 of OZ034970.1, read as the reverse complement.
GCTTTCTTCTTTGCACTATCAAACACCTATGTAAAAAGGATTCTTGTGTGACTTAGCCGCAATCCAGGTGGAAATCCTACGGAAAAAAATCGAAGACCTCTAAACCAGGCACGTGACATGCCACAACATCGATCCGATGCAACGGGAAGTTGCGGCTAAGTCAGGCAAAATAGCTCCATTTGTGTTTGTTAACTCTGGCAACTTTCAGCAGAATTGATTAAAATGCGTGGAAAATATTCTTATTTTCATCTCACACGCGCTGATAATCCGTCGAATTTTGCACGTCTTTACGCTTTCGTTTGCTCAATTCGAGTCCGCCATGTTTGTTTTCTGTGTTACAAGTTGCATTGCCTTCTGGGACACTCATTTCGTGGAAGAAACGCGGAAAATGGCGTATTTCGAGCGTGTAACACGTCCTAGAGTCAAACACTCGCAGAGTCCCTAGCAACCACGATAAACAATGACTATGCGGTCTTTTTGTCAGCGGTGACAATGCGCACAAGTCATTACGCACATATGTCACGCGTGTTCGAGGAAGCTATCGAGTATTCACGTGGATGTTTGGTTTCCTCGGCGAAACAGATTCGATCGAAACGTTGTTTCTTTCGTTTATCGGGCGCATTTTTTCTTGTTGAATGGACTGTGAAAGGGGAAGCGAAATGTTCTGTGAAACTGTGGGCCTTCTCGCGAGTTTAAACACTCAAGAAGTTTGATTTTTCGTATTTTCCTACGATCAAATACGAAGACGTGATGATATTTGGGCTGGCTCGTAAGCGTGCCAGTAAAAGTAAAACTTTCAAAGATGCGGTAGATTTATTTCTATCTGATATAAATCTATTTACAGGGTAGTTATATGTCGATGTCGGGTAAATATCGCAAGCTTATCGTGGAAACATTCAGCTGTGGACCGCGTGAGGATGCATACTTTTGAACCAAAGATTGAAGATCTTACCGGTTTTAATAATTATGGAGATACTTTGATGAAAGAGGAGTTTGTGTTCCTGGGTAATACTTCTAGTATGAGGTAGTTGTAGCCGGCAATTGTAATATTGCTCTTTTGATTTGTCAACTTCACCTTGCTGCATGAATGCGCGGTCGGCTTTTCGCCTTGTTGTGTATAAATATGCTCGGGTATTTATGATAAACTGAGCTTGCTTTTTTCTGATGCGTGGAATATCAATTGAATATCACCAAAAAGTTTGTTAGAATTCAGGTTGATATAGCTTGTCGTCATGTTTTCATTTACTCTCAATACCTTTAGCTTTGCCGCTGTAGATTCAAAGACATCCAGCCGTGCGCGAGACCGGAAGGGAGTCTACACGCAAATTCCAAGATGGCGGCTCAAAATGGCCGCATGACAACGAATTTCAAAGCTCTCTTTCTCGGAAACTAGCGAACACTCAGCCGCTATTTTGTAAATAACAACATAACAATACATGAACTACACAATAAGCGAAATAACAGGAAAAATTTTTTTGGGACTCTTAGCCAATTGTACCACCTTAAAGTCCATTAAAATGGCAACTTAACCAGCCACTTAAACCACTAATTAGTCTCAAACACAGAATTCAATTGAATAGTACCCTGAAAAAGAGAACTTCACGTGTGGTTGGTCCAACGCCAGCTCAATTCGGTAGTCTTCAAAGGCCGAACTCATATTTTGACAGTGTGCTGCTCCAGACTCTTTCCCAGTCCCTGAACATTTGTTATACAAAAGTGATGAAAGGCTAGGGAAACACGATGTCACGGTGTAGGATGCAGGGTATGCTGGGAAGGAAGAAGAAATAGTAGGGACCGCTCCCCGAATTTCGTCCAGCCTTCCTTCTCAGTTGTAACTGGGAACGCGTCTAATGATGTTCTATTATGATTATTTTTCGCAGTATAATACTGTGGAATATGCAACCTTAAAGAAAGAAGGTTATGTTTTCTCGCCAGCAGTTCCCCAAAACGAGCCCTGATGCAAACACGAAAAAGAAAACGTTTTGATATTTCTAACCATAGCATGATCGTCCATCGCCCAGCCAGCCACCTTTACACACGCACAGACCAGGTACTTCAGGCCGAGGCTTGAAACACGTTGCGTTCTCATGGCATTGGACTCCGTGGCACGTACCATCAGTTGAAAGAAGGGGGGCATAAAGACTGATACGCAAAACACAAAGGTGCAACCTGGTAAAAATACGCCAGCTAATTGAATGTTTAAAGGAGTCCTTTGATCCTCCAAATCGTAGATAAAATCACGGCTCGTGTAATAAACCTTATTCCAAAATGGCGGAAAAACATTATTCTTTTGTCTCCATGTTAATTGGCCCCTGTTGCCTCGTTTTAAGCTTAATATTCCTTTGAATTCTGCAAATGGGATCGAGGCAACAAGGGCCAATTAACAATGAGACAAAAGAGTAATGTATTTTCCGCCATTTTGAAATAAGGTGTATATGATTTTAGAAGCAACATCTTAATTAGACTAGGTCTCGCTGTTTTGGGCGACCATGTGATTACCAAACTGGGATTCAGTTCGAGAGAAATCTCTTACTAAGTTTACGAAATGGTGGCTGAAAATAAAACTGTAGAGGAACCATCGGTTATTTGGTCGATGTTTCCCAATACAGAAACTTACCTGTGCAGTTGAAGCCATCGCCTTGAAAACCAGGCCTACAGCGACATGTGTATGAGCCCTCGGTGTTGATACACTCAGCACGTAATGGATGGCATAAGTTCTTGAAGGGCTCACATTCATTGACATCTGTAACAACAAAACATGTCAAAACAAATTAACAGCTGGTGGAAAATCTATGGCACAAAGTATGCGCTTGCTTTCCCGATTAGTCGGTACCGCTTTAAACTCCTTAACACCCAGAATTGAAGACACTTAAGTCTCAGTTGTCCTACATTGCGGTTTTGCCGCCATTTTTTTTTTTTTTTAATCGAGGTCCATAGCTCTAGAGTTGAGGCCATTGGCTCAACACCACTAAAAGATCAAATCATTTGTATAAGCCTTAATCGGCTAAAGTTATGTTATGTGGTAAAAAAAAACTTTTCAGTCAGTGTACCACGTCTTAAAGAGTGACTATTCATATAAAAGCTATCGAAAAGTCCCTTCCAGTGGTACTGTTTGTTATGCTGGATAAGGTGGTTCTAACTTTAGATTCTGTGGATGGATAAAGGAGACAGTTATGCCAAATTACAAGGCGTACTCTGCTCCCCCCCCCCCAAAAAAAAATGAAAACTTTGTAAAAGTGTCTTATCTTCATCTTCATCATTATCATCATCTTTATAATCATCGTGATCATCATCATCTTCATTTCACCACGGTAAAAGAACATCAGCGTTGATTTTTGGAATCCATTTATTCAGGTTATATTTCACCGATTAGTTTCAAACTTGGCCAAAATATCTTTATTACCGGAACACGTTAGACCGTCACCCTGCCAACCTTCCCCACACTCGCACTGAAATGGTTGATCATCGAAGGGCTGGACACATTGAGCATGCGCATCACACTCAACACCATTGCAACTTCCATCAACTGTAAAAGCAAACAGGAAAAAGCCACCAAACATTTGTTTCGATATTCAATTGTTAAGCCCAGTCCCTGCCATCGTGTTGTTACCCCGCCGTCAGGACGGAGTCTAGTAATACCCTTTTTTTTCTTTCGTGTTCTTCTTCTTCATCATCATTTTTTTCATGGTCACTTGCCCCAGACCTCATCGCTCGACCAAACAAATATTCGTCGCAAACTTCCACTATACGATCTGGACTCGTTTCTTGAGTGACCGTAATATATTTTCCGCCCTGAGAGGAGGGAGAGCAACGGCGGGTTCTAATGCTCCTGGGGCTTTCTTGTTTTCTTAGACAAGAAACTTTACCCCACATTGTCTCTCTCCACTCAGGTGTGTAAATGGGTGCCGCCGCCATACTGCTGGGAGTAACCCTGCGATGGACTAGCATCCCATGCAGGGGGGAGTAGCAATACTATCAGTTTTTTCTTGCTACAGAAACCAGGTTAGGCTCCGGCTCGTGTGGGTCTCCTTGGCTAGTGTGCGACTTTACCTTTTTAACTGAAAACGTCAGATAAAACTCATCAGATAGAATATAAGGTGACTTCATTTGTGAATACATTAGTCCCATGCATTGGTGCGTGTAAGGACAATTAAATCCCTTTGCAATGTATTTAACTGATAAATCGATTATTTTTAAAAAACTGTTGGCTGGTCGACGAGAGAGTAAAACTCATTTTCAGCGTAAGCCCTTCGCAACAGCGACTCATGGGATTATGGCCTATGTGTAGCACATATCATGGAAAGAAGGGGGTATGCCATTGGTGGAAGACATATAGTAACATAAAAAACTAGCTGAATGAAAAGCGTTTGAAAATTGCAAAGGGAAAAGAGTGCCGATCTAAAAGAAAAACTGTGTTAAGTGTTTTATACATTTTCTGCGTGTTGCCGTGATGTAAGGAGGGGGATTAATTCTAATGTGCCGGGAGGATGCGTCTTTGTCATGTTTTTTTCTTTTTGCTTTTTTGTTTGTTTGCTTGTTTTTAATTTTCAATAGATTCAGCCTGAATCTAGCAAAAGTGCGAGTAGACGACAACTGAAGAGAGTTCAAACACTCTCCCTACCGTTTGAACACTATCTCTTTTGTCCAAACATTTCTCGTTGAACCCACCTCTCTGACAACGTAAACCATCGCCTGTGAAACCTGATTTGCACTGGCACTGGAAAGAGCCATCGGTATTGGTACAAGCTGCGTTTACGTCACATGGACTCCGAGAAGGATTGCATTCGTCTTCATCTATTGACAAAAATATAGCGGTTCAATGTTGACTACGCATTCGATACTGTCTGTCCAATAACAGCATTCTATTCCACCAAGTCCACAAACACGAGTGATGATTGAGAGGTAAATGAGTGAAGAGAGGGGCTTAAACGATGGTAGACACTGCATTGACTGATTACCAATGTGAGCGACAAGCTCATCCATCCCTTCCTGCGAACATTGCCAGATCTTTGTGGTCTTTTTCATCCGCTTGGGAAACTCCATAAACCCTTCAAGCCCTAACGGTGACGAAAATGAAATTTCTCTCTACATTATCAATACTTGTTCAAACATTGAAGTGATGAGAATAAAGAAAATGATCACCAGGGATGAGATGGCTTGATATTTCGACAAATCTTTCTTGCCCATAAGAAATGTATGGAGAACAGTAAGGAGAATATGCAGTTTTACATCAGGGCTTGAAGGGTCAAGTGACGCTTTCTTCGATCTTTTTGCTCGTCTTTGGCGTGTTTTCTGCTCGACAACACTCGCAACATAACAGCCGAGTTTTTGTGACCCAAATACCACCCCTTCAACCAGGACTAGAAAATTAGTTTGCTTACCCTCACAATTCGTTCCGTCTCCTTGGTAACCAGGTTTGCAGAGACATCCACGGAACGGATCACACACTGCATTTGGGTCACAGTCAAGACCCATGCAGGTGTCATTAGCTGGAAAAGAAGAATGTACATATTGAAGAACAAATACTAAATTAAGGTTTCTTCGGACCTACGCGGGTGACCTCTTGTGTCCTTCCGGAAAAGATTCGTATGGGCGCCATTTTAAAGGAAAACACGGCAAACTATATATCGTTGGAAAGCTTAATAAATGAGATTTCGGAAAAACATATGAATTGCCAGTTTTTTTAATTCCACAAAAGAAAATTGCAAAAGTGACCGCGAAAATGACCATGCGTCACTCCGGCAAACAAACGAATTAATAAGGTAACAAACTTCGGCAGATTTCTGTGAAATTTGGCCTGAACATTCCTTAATAGATGTTGTGAAACAAAAGCCTGTCGGGCATTTTTGAAATTTATAATAATTCACCCGTGGCATCTTCAATGTAATGCCTATCGCGCATTCTTTGCTGCTCGGACTTGACAGATTAATTAAAAAATAACCAATCAGAATATCGAAAAATGCTGATACACTTTTGATGATTGATCCTTTGTGATTAACACTGTCCAGTTATTTTGCCAATGCCAATTGAATGACACATGGTCATTTTCGTGGTTGTTTGCGACATTCTTTTGCGGAATTGAAGAAACCGGCAATTTATATTTTTTTCTAAAATCTATATTTATTAAGCTTTCCAACGATATATAGTTTGCCGTATTATCTTTTAAAATTGCGCACACGATTTCTTCCCGCAGGACACCCGCGAAGGTCCGGGGTGACCTTAAGCTCCGTTGCTAGAAGAATTTCGTAAGTGGATCATAAGGGTGTAAAAGATGTGACACGTAACAAGGCTGACGAACAGCACTTGGATAAAACGAACGAGTTGAGTCGCCAGAATACTTACAAACGCATTTTCGGTTAACCTCCATGAAACCCTTTTTGCAAAGACATTCAAAGCTTCCTAATGTATTGACGCACGCAGTTTTGTTGTCAGTACAGACGTCTAATATAACACGACACTCATCCAAATCTGCAACAAGAGATAGAAAGTTGAATAAACCTACACCGCTTTCTAGTGGTGTTAAATTCAAAATAGACTTCAATAGACTCAAATGGTTAGCAAAAAGCGAACTATAAATATGGAAAATGACCTCAAAAGACGACCATTCATTGTTCTGTTAGTACTCATCTACCGCGGTTTGTAGGAATACGAAATCTAATTAGCTAAAGTTTCATTGAGTTATTCGCTGAGTCTTTTATCGCACAACTTAGGTCCTTGAAAAGTAAAATTAATTTTCATCTTTTTCTTTAATGCACTGTATTACCAAAATATCATTGTTTACCACTGGAAGTCATTTTTTTTTTGTCTCCTAATTAACAAATAAACTTTTCTTTCAAGTACTTCATCAACAATAGTCTCGATCTTGTCAAATCGCTCATTTGGCCTCATACCGCTATTGTAAAATACAATGAAAACACAGCGCGCGCGCGGTTGCAACCTTGCTGTATTAAATTTTCCCAGCAACTGTAATCGTTGATTTTTAAGAGAAATACTTTGCAGAAAATCATTTTTTGCGTTTTAGGATTTCCTACTGAGATAAACAAGTAATTCATTAATGAAGAACAACAAAAGAGATAGTAACCTTTACAATTCAAGCCGTCACCAACGAAGCCAAGTCGACATCCGCAAGATTCTTTTCCAGTATCGCGGTCCACGAAGCAAGAGGCATACATATGACACTTCTGTCCGCCACAGTCACCAGGTTCCACTATACGAAAAATTAACGCCATTGTAATAAATAATCTGAATAACTGGATTTTGTGTCCAGATTATGCTATTAAACAGTTATTCCAAGGTATTCAGTCGTGCTTGGTTTTATAACAAGGTGGGTGGCAGAACTCTTAGATCATGCGAAAGTTCATTTTCTAAATGACACAGTTTTCCAGGAAAATCGGCAAAAATTCTTCATCATGTTAATGTTTGAGTAACCTCTCTATTGAAATCACGCGGCTGCCGCCTAGTAATTCGAAACCTAAATAAAAGAACTCCTCTGCTAGTAGGATATGAATGAATAGCATTTTGATTGTTTCCCTAAGTAAGTAACGCATACCTTCACCACCTCATTTGAAAACACCACGTTTTCGAAACAAAAAGGAAAATTGCACTACCGTTCTCATGTTTCCTTTATTTTTCTTGGGAGTAACTGGCATTTTAAGTATATTGCAAAACAATTAGTAATCAATTTCATGTTATTGCGAACGCATAGCCAAAATGGGGCTAAAATTATTGATAATTATTCGATGACATTCAACCTACGTCTCAAATTTGTTGCAATACAAGTTGCCCGAAAAAAACGTACATATATCTGGTGCAACATACTCACAGTAATTTTATTTTCGCTGCGAAAACTTCACAACAGTAAAACTAGAATCTCACTTTGACAATGACTGCCGCTAATCTGTAACGAACCTGCAATATCTCGCAATGGTAATATCGCAATGGAATATCTCGCAATGGTGCGCGCAACTTGGGTCGAAACGAATTGTTTCATCAACTAGTGAAATTACTCTATAACTTTTGATGATATGGAGAGAATTTGCGTGTAACAAAGCCTTTGTGTTTACTTTGAGCTGACGGAGATTAAGTAATAACATGAAGAGCAACTAGAACCTGGCCCTGAATACTCAATGAAAATACAAGTGGCGCTTTTAGTGAGTCTCGAATTGCCTTACTCACTTCTTAACTCTTTAAGCCTCAGCATTATTATACAAATTATCTTTACTGGTCTCCATATATTTTGTTGAGTACTAGTTGGGATAACTTGTTTAAACATCAAGATCTTCAGTGAACAATTCTTAAATTCTTATGACTTGTATGTGTTGTAATGCACTAATATGATGAGGAGAAATTTGATGGTGATCACTATTGGGGCTTAAGGTGATTCCCTTCAATTGCATTACGCATCCTTTCTGCGCATCATTTCTTGCGTGATTAGCGCGCGCACGAGCGCGCGCACCTTCGGAACTTTATAAGTTTTCTATGAAAGCTGAGCTGTTCAGAGAAATAAATGGTCGTTTTCTCCTAAACGAGCTCGGTGACCCCCATTTTTTAATACATAAATTCAAATGGCATACGGTCTAGTACACTATTTTTTTTTTTTTTTTTTTTTTTTTAATGTAATTTATTAAAGAACACAAAAAAAATTACAATATAATAGATAAGCAATTACAAGAGTACTATACACATATTAACAAATAGAACCAGTAGATAAAAAATCAACGACGTATAAAGCAATTACATTAAATAAAAAAAAGAGATAGACAAATAAAAACATCCAAATAAATAACTATATAAATTGCAAAGCGGGTCAAAAGGTCTCTCAAATATCGACATCTCCAATAAATTTGCTGCGGATCAGAGGTTCCCATTTAATCTTGAAATACTTTAGATTACCATTTCTCGTAGCAATATCTTTCTCAATCCTTGCTTTTTCACGTAATTCTGTTTCAAACACAGGGAAGTATAGAGGTGTATCGTCTAGACTGCATCGGTATATGTAGAACTTGGCAACTAACAGGGCCAAATTGAGTAGCGTGCAGAACCTTGAGTTATCTATCACACCATATAACACCATAGTAGGTGTAAGGTTCAGTACAATATGGGTATTTTTGCGCCACCATTCCCGAAAATGATCCCAAAAAGCCACTGTATGCGGACAGTGGACAAGCAAATGCAAAAGTGTTTCTGCTTTGTCTTTGCAGTGAAAACATTTGTCATCCTGTAAAATATTTGCTTTGAAAAGCTTGTCCTTTGTGAACACTGCGTTATGAATAATTTTAAACTGAAACATGCACAATTTAATTTCCTTTGTTATACTCCATGGTAGAAGATATACTTTTGATAAGTTATCTTTAGATACACCTGAATTAAGAATTTTTTGCTCTGCTGAAGGAGGCACAAATTTATTATCTGCGATAACACTCAGCAGATCTGCAGTGGTTAAGTTCGAGTTGTTAGTACGCCAATTTGAAATTAATTCTAAAACGCCATGGGATTCTTTGGAGATAGCATTCCAATTTTGACGGATTGAATTACATAGACCGTAGTATGTTGTAAAACAAGCTATAACATCAAACGTACGACAAAAAACGTCAAAAGGGAGAAAATTACCGTTATCACTTATTAGATCTTTAATTTTGTAGATTCCTTTGTGGTACCACGCTGGAAAAAATAGAGTTTTATTGTTGATTTTAATGTGTCTGTTGTTCCAGATGAATGTTTCGTTTGGATTAAGATCAGCCTTGCCCGCCAAGCATGTAACCTCCTCCCAATATTTAAGCACTCTTTCGTAAAAAAGCGGTACATTTTTCACATCGAGATCCTTGACTTTGTAGTTGCACTGAAGAAGGAAAGAGAAGCCTCCTAGATGCGCAGTTGTATTATCTGGTATTATTTTCCACGCTCCCTTATTACCATTAGTAAACCTGTTGATCCAAGCACACTTTAGAGCTTTGTTCATATGATCGAAATCTATCATTTTTAGTCCACCTTTCTCTTTCAGTCCAGTGATGGTGGATTTCTTAATTTTAGCGGGCTTGGCGTCCCACAGGAACTTAAATGTTAATTTGTTTACTTCTTGAGCGAAGTTTTCAGGAATGGGCAGAACTGAAGCGCTGAAAATAAGCTTTGATAAACCAAGAGTTTTAATAATGTTAATCTTTCCATAGAGAGTTAGCTTTCTTCTTCTCCAGCTGTTAAGGATTTTTTCAAGTTTTTCCAATTTGCCATGAAAGTTTAGTTTATGCACGAGATTAGCATCATTTGAAAAATGAATCCCAAGGGCGTAAACAGAATCAGTAGGCCACTTAAAGCCAAACGGTTTGTCAAGACGTTCCTTCCACGAGCCTAACCATAACGCTTCAGACTTGTGTGTATTAATTTCTAGGCCGGAACACTCTTTAAATTTTTCGAGAAGGCGAAGCAGCGCTTCCACGGAAGTTGTATTTTTAACGAAAACCGTCGTATCATCGGCGTACTGTGTTAATTTAATTTCTTCTTTGCCCACACAGATACCTTGTATCAGAGGGTCATTTTTTATTGCAAGTGCAAGCAATTCAATAGCTAAAACAAAAAGCAACCCAGACAGTGGACAGCCCTGTCTCACGCCACGCTTGAGCTTAAAAAAAGGTGACGCGAAGCCGTTGTTTATGACGCAACTAGATATATCAGTATAAAAAACCTTTACCCAACGCTTGAAATCTTCTCCGAACTTGAAAACATCAAGAACCTTTGCGATGTAATCCCATTCCACGGAGTCGAACGCTTTGCGGAAATCAAGAAAGATGGCAATACCTGGAATATTTTTTTGCTTGGTGTAGTCAATCAGATCGCTAATTAACCTTATGTTTTCACCTATATATCTCCCTTTGATATACCCGGTTTGATCTGGGTTAATAATGAAAGGAAGAACCCTTTCCAATCTTCTTGCCAAGACTTTGGTAGCAATTTTATAGTCTGTGTTTAACAGTGAAATCGGGCGTAGGTTGTTTAAATTGTTGGTAGGTTTGCTCTTTTTTGGGAGAAGGGAAATTATTCCTCTTCTTTGACAAATTGAAAGTTCACCCTTCTCAAAAGCATGGTTAAGGCTGGAAGTTAGATTTTCACTAAGCTCTTTCCAAAAGAATTTGTAAAATTCAGCCGTAAAACCATCCGAGCCGGGAGATTTGCCGTTTTCAAACTCCTTCAGAGCCAATAAACATTCATCACTGGCGATTTTGCCTTCACAACTACTGGACATTTCCTCTGACAAAGTGGTCATATTTGTGCTATTAAAGAAAATACCACAGTTTGAATTTTTTGCAGAGGGGCCTTGCGACTTATATAAATTCGAGAAAAACTCTTCTTGTTTCTTAAGAATTAGATCCGGGTCATTTGTTTCCGTACTATCCTCTAGCAAAAGCTTGGTTACTTTTTTCTTACAGGCGGCACGGTTTTCTAGGTTTAGAAAGTATCTTGAGTTTTTTTCTCCTTTTTCATGCCATCTGACCTTACTTCTTAAGATCGTTCCTTTAATTTTGTGCTCCATGATTTTGTTCAATTCAGCTTGCAACTTATGTAACTCGTGAAGGTAATGAGGATTATTTCGTGAGTTCTGTGAATTAGCCAGCAATGCATTCAATTGGTTTTGAAGATCTTTCTCACGCGATCTCTGCTTTGACGCCTTTCTTTTAGCATAGGCGATAGAGAAACCGCGTAATTCCATTTTGATGAGATCCCATTTTAACCCACAATCTTCAATGTCTTTATATTTATCCTTTGCAGACACAATACATTTACGAATGCCATTTACATACTCATTGTCCTCTAAAAGGGACGAATTGAACTTCCAGAACCCTGGTCCTGGTTTTCTGGAAAGCTCTTCCGATTGAACCAGCGTTACAACAGCCGAGTGATCAGTGTTAGGAGCGAATATTAACACGCATTCTTTGGAAATGTTCAAAAGGTTTTTTTACATTAAAACATAATCAAGTCGACATTGCACCTTCAGCGCTTTATCTCGCCAAGAAAAACCCTGTTTGTCACCATTTTTTTCACGCCACACGTCGGATAATGAGTACAGCGATGAGAGTTTTATGATTTCGTCAATAACTTTTTGTTTGCAATGGACCGGTCTACCACCTAGTTTATCTGAAGAAGTCAGAGGACAATTAAAATCACCTCCAATGATAATCTTCTCTCCAGAAAAGGGGAGTAAGACATCTTGTAAGTTTTTAAAGAACGTTATTTGTTGCGCGGAATCATTTGGCGCGTAAATATTAGCTAAAATTAGGTGCGAATCATCGGCTTTCAGATCTAAAATAATGAATCTTCCGTTTTTGTCTTTAATGCAATTTTCCACCTGACAATCGAAATTTGGGTTCATTAAAAACATAACGCCTTTGCTGTGTTTACTACCATGGGAAGCATACACCTTTCCACCCCACTCAGCTTCCCACGAGCTTATGCATTTCTCGTCACTATAGGTTTCTTGTAAAAAATAACACTGTGCACGCTGGTGGTGCAGCCACCTGAATAGTTTTCTTCGCTTGATGGATTGATTAATTCCCCTGACGTTTAACGAGAGTGTTTTTAGTTGAAATGGTTCGGAACTGAGCGCAGCCATTTAGCAAAGAGTAATAAGATAATAAATTGTAAGTACATACCTGAAACTCTTAAATTGTGTTGATACTGATCGATGGGAACAAATAAGTCGTTTATGAGAGACCCTTGACACCACTAAAGAACAAAAATACCAGCCAGCAAAAGAAAAACCACAGTACACAAGAAACAACTGAGACATGAGAGCCCTATGCGGCTCGATCACTAACTAGCCAAATCGATTTGTGTCCTGACTGAGACGATAGCTTTGCTACGAGAACCCAAACAAAAGCCGACGGAAGAGAGATCTATGTAAAACAGTTCCATACATATTTAGGCTCCAGAGGTAATCACTGTTCGCTAGTAGAGACAGTTTGTGGCTTAAATCGCTGTCCATTGATGTAAAGCTTATTGTAGATTAACTTCGCGGCTTGACCATTTTCCTTGGCGTCTTTTAAAAATGGAACAAGACGCCTTCTTTCGTCAACAATCTCCTTAGGAAAGTCACGAGCAATTGCAAAATCAGTTCCCCGAAGATTTTTTGCTTTTGACAAAACAAATTCCTTGTCCCCGTGGAAAGAGAACTTAGCGATTAGTGGTCTTGGTTTCCCTTCAGAGGCGCTTGGTTTTCCGACTCGATGAACACGTTCGAACGAGATGTCGTTAGCGTCCTCTTTGTTCAGCTTAAGCCTGACTTCCATAAAGTTGCGAAGAATAGATTCAGATTTAGTAGCCGTTTCATCTTCTTGCTCTGGAATATTGAAAAAGTTGAGATTGTTACGACGGCTATGGCTTTCGAGGTTAATTGCGCGTTGCTTTTCTTCTTCAGCTTGCTTTGTTAGCGTTTTCACACCTCCTTTTAGCTCACCGATAGCCTTGTCTTGCTCTGCTACCTTCTTCTCCAGAGTTGCAATTTTAGAATTGGCAAAATCTAGGCTTTCTTCTAACTCTTTGTTTTTGATTTCCAGATCGCTTTGCTTCTGTTTTAGGCTTTCAATTTCCTGAATGCATCGTAAAGCTTTGTCGAGTTTCTTCTCCATTGAAGCGATCGAGTGTGCCATACTTGCGCAATCATGACATGAACACGCGGCCGATTCATTTTCCTCGCTGGTTTGAGACCCCTTACTTCTTTTTCTTCTTTTGCGTCTGGAGTCTTCTTTTGCCACTTCTTCCTCCGACATTTTCTGGTTTTGGGCTCTTAGAAGAACTTACATAGTGAGCGACGGCGGAGCGCCGAAAATTGCGTCCGTCTTCGTTGAAAGCTAGGCCCAGACCTAGTACAATATATCGCGATTTTGAGAAAAGTTAAAAATTCTGCTTTGAGATATTTTTATTTAAATGCCGAAAAGTACACGTCTTTAGGTGCAGCGGGGTATGTACGCTCGCCGCAATTTTTTAAATTTATTTCATAATCTTGATTCCTGTTCAACTAAAATAGTATACAATACAAGATAATTGTCTGTTTTGTTGAACTGCTCCAATATTTCAATACAAGCAATGACTTTTCAACGCAATAATAGTTCTCATTTCTGATTACTAGGGTTTTTCAGGAAAACCTTGCGGGTCGTATAGTTGCTATTAATGGCTATCTATTTTGTGAAAAAACAAGCACGGTGACCCCTATTTTTTATTGCATTTTTGAAAGGTTCTAAACATAATTACCAACTGGACCAAGTTTTAGATAATTTTAAATATTCCTTCTATTTCGATGGAATCACCTTAAAGGGTTAAAGCCTGAATTACATTTAATTCAAAGCTGATGTCATTCGATGAATTAGTAAGTTTATATCTTACCCTTAGTACACTCCCTTCCGTTTCCCTGGTAACCATCTTTACATGCACACTTGTAAGAACCGTTAGTGTTGGTGCAATCAGCAAAGGTGTCACATTCATTCTCCCCCAAGCACTCATTTACGTCTGAAAATAAAACAACAAACTATCACTAGATTAAGTGTATGGCTAAGTTTTATACTGTTATGCAAGTAGATGTCTTTTTATGGATATGAGGTCTCCTCTATTCGTCGTCTCCTTTCTTCGGTGCGAATGATCAAGTAGTATTGGTGAACTCTCCAAATGCCCTATCTAGTAAAGTGACGCCTGGTGCACATAAGTTCGAATATCATGGACAACAGTTTTATGTCGATTGCTTTTTAAATGAATGACATACCAAATCTTCATTACAATAATTCTTAAAGGATACTTGCCAGCGCACGTGACTCCATCTCCCTGGTAACCACTATTGCAAGAACATTTGCTGTCAAGGCATTGAGCTTGAGAATGGCATTCCTGTCCACCGCATAACAGACTGACTTCCTCTGAATTAGAAAATGGTAAAATGATCATTACAGAAATGACTTCGCAGATGCAAAATATGTATTTGATAAAATACATATATAATATGTAGTGTTCGAATCCCGGTCAAGCCTGGATTTTTTCAGGTTTGTTTTTTCAACTGCTTAAGTTGAAAACATTTAGAGGGGTTATGTAAGTAAGTAAGTAAGTAAAACTTTATTTAAACACGGAAAATCATCAGTTAATTAAGCTTAATTAAGTAAATAACTAAAACTAATTACATCTGCTTTACATGATTGCCGTGTGGGAATCCGATGTCACGAGGATCTTGCTATTTTAGGTCAATTCTGTGCCTTTACTCATACACAAAATGCTCCTGTAAAACTATGAGCAAGATATCAAATGAATTTTATTAGGGAGAGCTAACCATAATAATTTTTTTGGTGATTTTTGAAAAAAATTGGTTTCAATCCTTTTCCATCCTTTTCCATCGGTAGCAACAGACGACAGGAAACAGTTTCAGTTCCATAAGATAGTATTTAATAACAAAGCTAGACCATTATTTTTGGAATTCAATCGATGCCAAGACACTTTTTAGCTTTTTAAAAAGATACTAAAATAGGGTGACATAACCCTTTGACTGCGAGCATCACATTTATCATTTCATTTGTAACTTCCGCAGTTCAAATACGATTTATTTCATATATATATCTAACGTTAGTATAGTGTAGAGTTGTCGTACTTTACGGCCAAAGAGTGTGTTGATCATTTAAAAGGCACTCTATCTGAACCGTGCGTTGAGAGACGATTTTGAGGATCTTTTGAGGAACAGAATTTGGGGCCAAAATGACAAATATATAAAGCTCCTAGAAAATTGCGGCGAATTTGAAAAATCCCTAAGATAAAGTAAGTTGTCTTCCATTGAGACCAACTATGTTGCGTCATATACATCTGTAAGACCTTTCTTTGCATTAATTTGGAGCACAATTAGTGAAAGAAAATCGTTGTGAAGCCCTACAAATTTCTTTGTTTTATGTTTTGGTTGCCGTTTTTAACCTTGACCGTGCACAAACCACAACAGGGTATGAACTGTGTTGGAGCACCTAGCCAATAGAAATGCTTCTGCTACGTTATACAGCCATATTGTGTGTACGTAAAAACATTGTGCACGGTTGAGGTGCTTTAAACATAAATTGAGACGGCTTTGTTTGGCCTTTGAAACTTGCAAGGTCTCATAACCAGTCTCTCGACTAACTATGGCTGGAATAAACAAGATCGTCAGATCATCAGACAAGACGTTTCCCACTTTACATTTTTGCAATATGTTACTCACCCTTATAACACGTTATCCCGTTTCCAAGGTAACCTTCTTTGCAACGGCATAAATATGAACCTACAGTGTTAGTGCAGTCAGCGTCCGGGTGACACTTGTGCAGACTTTCTTTACATTCATCGACATCTAAAAGCAGAATTACAGTCTAATTAAGTTATATATTCTAAGAGGCCTAGATTACGGTGATTCTCAGTATTCTTTCATCATCAAATACGGGCAAGCTCAGAGCTTTAATATATCGCTAGCCACAAGCCTGGACAATAGAGCGGTTTTCAATTGAGTGTCACAAGTAATTCGCGTTTTGTTTTGGTTTTGCTTTACTTCGCTCTATGATTAAAAAAAAATCTCGCGCCACTTCCTCGACCAATCAGAAGTAAAACTCAAACTAATCGTGCCTTGCTCGCTCGCGTTTTCCCGCGCTTGGCGCCGGTAACATGTATTTGCTTAGACTTCTGATTGGATCATTGGGTAATTTGTTTGTTGTGATTGGCTAAGATAATTACTTTGGTTTTGGTTCTACGCCACCCATTATAAAAGTGCTCTATCTACAGTAGACTTGCTCCAAGTCGCTCGTTTTGACTATGGAGGACGCGCGCGCGATCCACGCGCTCGAAACAAAAAAATGGCAGCTGGTTCTGTTCGTTTTCAATTCTCACATCTCGCTCAACACACGCAAATATTCCGTGTGCGAGTTTTGCAATCATCTGAACATCGATCACCGCGATGCGCATGCACATATACAGAGCGCATTTTGCCAGCTAAACAGCACTTTTGTCCCAGAGAAAAAGCGGTCGACTTGTATTGTCCATATCTACAGAGTATATGCTGCTTTTACATACCGGAAATGCCCACTCATGTCAATTAGCCTATTTACTTGGATCTATAGTAAGCGCTTGGACTAAATGCTTGGACTTTATGCTTAAATATATGCTGTATGCTTGGACTATATCTCATTGAAACTTTTCAGCGATACTGTCAACGTTAGGATGAATGCCCTACAGCGATCATCAAAATTTAACTATATGTTTTGTGTGTCTTGAGCAAAAATTTCCCTGTGGAAAATGAAGAGAAAGGAGGGATGTTTTTCAGCACTCAAATTCGCAATTGTAGCGAAAGTACATAAACTTTTTCAGCGATCGTCAAACATCTGTCATGCAAAATACTGATCTGCGGGCTTTCCGGGTCAGTGCTGGAAATGCCAACTCCAACCTCAACTCAAAAACCACATTTTGCAGCCGATACTGACGTGGTCATAGGGTGAGATTTCTTTAACGATCGAGTCAGTCCTTATAAACGTGTTGAAGCAGATATGACACAAAGATTGGCAAGGAAAACCTGTAGCAATGCAAAAGTTTTGTGAGGATTTCTGGGCATCTATAATAATAATAATAATAATAATAATAATAATAATAATAATAATGGTTTATTAACGAAATCCACAGGGTGGCTCTTCCTTCGTTAAAACTACACACTATTTACACTAAACAAATTGTGATATAAAAGTATTTAAAAACATGACTAAGGAAAAAAAATTATATAATTACATTATGTGTACATACTACTTATGAACGTTCATCTAGTTCTGAGTGTCCTTTAAAGTGGCAAAGTGTCTTTTAAGCAATCTAACCAATGTAGCAAAATCTTGGCATTGTCTAAAGCTACTGGGCAATTCATTGAATAACTTGGCGGAGGTGTCTTGAAATGTTCCCGTTTCATCTATTAGGCATCTCTTTCATAGCTCTGCGGTCTAGAACGAAGATAACCCGAAACTTGGTGAAACTCGTCTCCCGCGGAAAATGAGGACTTCTGGGCGGTAATTTACACAATTATGCTAGCTGCTGTTTTGGCCCTATTTCCCACCCCGGGAAAAGGAATTAAGTGAAATTAAAATGAAGTAGTTTGAAAAAGGCGACCTTGACAAATAATAAAAGAAAACTGTTAACGGATTGTCAGTTTTTTTTTAACAGTTCCTTATATCAGTTCCTTCGACAGTTGTAGTTGCTGAAGTGCAATCCTTAGGTCGCTAGTTATCTAGAAGCCCGCTCCATAAAATATTTTTTGCCTTATGTTCGTGCATTGTGATATTTGCAATGGGTTATGCTGAATTCTTTTAAATAACAATTCTGTTGGATAAATGTCACTATTAAGGGCATAAATGAGCTCCAAAAAGAACGAAAGAAAAAGAGAAAAAAATTCCTTCGAGCCGGATTCGAACCAGCGACCTAAGGATAACAACTTAGCGTCTACAGTCCTCCGCTCTACCAACTGAGCTATCGAAGGAACAAGTACTTCTGGGGGTCGGTTTTATTCATGCAATTCTGATACATGTTTATCATTCGATGTTTATTAACAGGATATAGTTACAGTTTTGTCATTTCTCCTTGTGTTGAGTTTGATTGAGCTCGATTTGTTTCAAGAAGGTATTTTAGACAAATAAACCTAAGTTACGATTCCACACTCCTTTCAAATGTTTTCAGGTGCGATTTATAATTTTCAAGTTTCTGTGGTTTGCTAATCTTTCGAAAACAATCGCTTCTTTGGTGGATGACTACAATGTACGTACTTAATCACTTACACTGCTGACTTAGCAGACTTATGTTCTCCCAGGATTAACAACTCTTTGCCGTTCGAAACAACTACCGAGTGGGAAATATTACTGTTCCGTGACAGAACAGAAGGGCAAAATATTTGTCCTGTCTTGGAACAGGACACTGCTTGGAAGTTGTAACTGATATTTCGTTGTTTACTTAGCGTGGCACTCACGGGTGGTCCGGGGGTCAAAATCGCCGATCACGAAGATAAAATAGTAAGATAGGTTCGAGGGTGAAATTCACAGGCTAGCTAGGCGAAAACTGTATAACAGTTTCAACCTTAAAAATTGAGGGGATAAGGGTCCCTTTACCTGGAGCGTGGAGAGGTATTTAGATGAGCTGAACCTTAAGCGTGCCGTGGAAAAAACTGAACAAACGACCATCGTCTGTTTGTTTGAATCCAAAGAACAGAGTAGAAAACGGAAACAGCTAACATAAAGATGTGATATCGCAAGTGTTACAGCTTATGACAGATAAGAACCAGTAATTGCCCAGGCCAAAAGATTTTAAATTCCTTGACGAAATAAAACCTGGGACGGTGTATATCGGACGCATTCCGTGCAATCAAATGTCGTATGAATTGCCAGATTGCCTTATCTCCAAGATAATACGTTCTAATTGGAGTGAGATAAAGTGAAATGGATCCATTTCACTTGATCAAAATTTTATCAAATGATCTGATAACAGATTATGACAGAACAACTTTATCTAAGCCATGGGATCAGTTCCTTGATACAAGAAATGGAAAAGTGCGCATTGCGTGCGATAACTATTGCCAGATTGCCTTATCATCAAAGATAACACACTCTACTTCGAGTTCTTTTTTATCTCTACAGATAACTCGAAACTCAGTGGTGGTCCAATGTGCCCTTGAGATAAGCCAGCATCTGCACAGTCAACGTCTTCAGTTCAAAACAGAAGCCATTACCTGACGACATTTTATTCAGGTAGCAGTTCGATTTTGAAGGGGAATTGGTGGGAGTTAAACGTCAGCCCAATTCTGATCCATACAATGTATAAATTAAATCTCAGTGGTTTCCTTTATGCTTGAACTTTAACCTAACTTTTCGCTCTTCTGTTCTCCTAGATCAGAAAAAAAACACGCTAGGAAAACGTCAAACACCCATTGGTGACATAGTAATTCACTCTACAAATGGCATGCCGCTATCATTTCGACGAACGTTTCTTTCCTTTCTCTTTTTATACAATGATCCATATCTAGCGAAATATTTTTAAAGTCCCTCCTACCATCACACCGCTGTCCATCTCCTTGGAAACCTTGATCGCAGGCGCCTTTTCCCGTGGCATCACAGGTTGCATTAGGTCCACATGTAACCCCTTCACATTTGTCACGTGCTGAGAAATAAAAAACCAGCAAGCAAGAACAAAAAAAATGAACAACACAGTGTAAGGCGATTGCGTAAAGTTGATCGGGTAAATAACTATAAGTCTAGGCAGCATATTTAAGTGTGATGGCTATGAGCTTCACGAGTTTCAATGCCGTTTCTTAATCAAATTTATTCCCCGGATGGCGAGACATGCTCTAATTAAGGCAGTGTAGAAACAACAACGCAATTCCTTCTTTGCTCATTAATGAAAAATAAAGAACTATGGGTGCATTCTGGGTGAATTGTTAGGAAATAAGATGTGATTTGAAAAGGAAATAAATAATACGACTCAACGAATGCTTATGGCTTATGTCTCAAAGTGGTTAACGCTGCATTGCGACTATGATACACTGACAGGAACGTTATGCCATAGGCAAATGCTTACGAGCACAATTCTGTCCATCTCCTTGATATCCCTTGTTACACACACATTTTCTTGAGTTGTCCTCGGCATATAGGCACTGGGCATGCTCACTGCATTGTACCCCAGCACATGTTCCATCCGCTGAAAGAAATGAAACAAACCAACATCATCATCATCATCAGCAGCAGCAGCAGCAGCAGCAGCAATAACAACACCATTATCAACAACAATAACAATACCAACATCATAATAAAGCACGTCTGTTCTATGAGGCTAACTTCTTCTACCCTGAGTATGTTTGTGAGCTCTTATCAACATTATCGACCGTCCGTTTGTTAGACTTATTTTCTTCGAGTAGAAATATATAAATTTTGTCTCTTGGACGGTTAAGTGCCAAGGCAAACTTACGTTGACAGGAGAGGCCATCGCCTTGAAATCCCGGATTGCAAACGCACTGCCAACTGCCAGAATATTCTGTGCAACTGGCATCAGGGCCACATTCTTGAGAACACTGAGGGTCTGTAGATATGAACAGCAATCCGAAACAAATGAAGCCAAATAAGAAGAAATTACGTAGGTCACTGTTACTCGATCCTATAAGCTTTTCTATCGAGCCCTTTTCTAATCTTTTCGTGAGCAATATGAAAATTGGCGATAACATAAGCCCCCAAAAGCATTTTACAAAGTTCTTTCCCCCGCTCCCCCTAAACAGTACAAGATATCCGAGATGTGTTGGACTCTTGACAGTCAACGTTTTTAGGGGACAGGGCTAGTAGATATTATTGACGTATTACTAAAAATTTGGCTGTGTACCTAACGTTCTGGCCACGATTGAAGACTGAATTTCAATCCCTATTTTCCCAATCGCCTCCACCCTTCCCCTCAGCAGTTTCGCTTTCTCCTCGGATTTCGCTCTTTGTGTTACTTAACACGACAGCTCGACACTCAGCGACTGAACATGGCCGACACACGACAAAAACTATTTTTAGGGGAGTCTGGGCAGTCTAGTAGTGGTATTCGTAATTATTTTGTATCTTACCTTCACGAAGGTGACGGTACAAAATTTGAAAAGGTGACGGTACAAAATGTGAAAGTAAGTTTGTTGTTGGTATCTATTAGGAATTCAACTCCAAAGACTGTCAAAGAAAAAAGTTGACAAACTTAAAAAAGAATGAAAAGCAAACAGCACCTGCTGTAAGATAAGATTTCTCAAATACTTTTCATTTGAACGACCACGCTGAACCCTTTGAGCTCCCATATCATCATCCATGTTCTCTTCAATGTTCGTCACATATTTCTTATCGCACTAGTTGGAAGAATTTGATTAAATATCCGAACATTTTATCGTTAGAGAACATTTCCCTTATTCTCATGACCTATGTGTTTGATCAAGTAGTGGTATTGTAAGAATAAATAAGATGCCTGTCGCTACTGGGGCTTAGAGCGTTAACGATTTCACCCGACTCGGACCCAAAAGTTACAACCACCTTGTACAGAGTTGTGGATGTTACACCGACATTGCTCCTTTCCCTGTTCATTCACGCAGCTTGCTTTCTTATGGCAAGTTAGTTTTTGAGGACCGCATGGGTTCCCATTGCCTTGCTGACCTTGTGCTATGAAACGATACAAAGAAGATTCAATTAATAGGCCCTGATTTGCTAAAACGATGATTTTTCAGAGTAAGAACATAGAAAGTCGTGTTCATCGTTTTAGAATACAAAAAAAATAACCCGCATTATAAATCAGTTGGAAGAAAGCGGTTTCCAGCCAAACGATCAATAGAGTTATTTTGATCAAAAATTTTAACAAGAAAAGAAGTACGTACTGTTCTTTACACGAAGCTACGGTGGCCCACAATTGTCACGGCAAAATCTTTTTCGTCACGGCAAAATCATTTTAACCACGGCAAAATCATTTTGGCCACGGCAAAATCATTTTCGCCACGGCAAAATCATTTTGGCCATGGCAAAATCATTTTCGTCACGGCAAAATCATTTTAACCACGGCAAAATCATTTTCGTCACGGCAAAATCATTTTCAACCAAGGTAAATATATTTTGTACTCATGTGACCTCTGTTCGCAAGGAATGGGAGTTAATCAACTATGGCGGACGTGTGACTCGCAGTTTGGTGACTCGTAGAAGATGTTTTGCGCAAACTGTGGAGTGCCTCTGAATGCGGGTTAAAAAATGTTGACGGGCGTGCACGACTCCCACGTTCGTAGAAGAAGTTCTAAAGCCCTCATAGCTTAGCTCTAACTAGTAGGTCTTGAAGGGATTTCCCTTTTCGATATGAGATCATGGGAGGCTCCTTAAGACTTCACCTGTGGTTGGTTCTGTATAAGGTGCTATTTTCCCATCAGAATTTTCTTTAGGCTAGGTAATGCTGGGTGGTATTGTGTGACAAAGGGTAGTATTTTCTTACGTGCAGCCTTGTTCGTCTGTTCTAGTTTAGTTTTTCTCGCGGAGAATTTTGCTTCTAAGAGGTGTTTTGTTGTTTTATTACACATGTTGGATATCCTCTACACTTAAGGCGTGATTTAAAGTTTTTGATGTTTTCCTCAAATGTTTCCTTTGTATGTGTTTGCACGTCAAGGATAGATTCCTTGTGAAATGCCTCACCCTTGTACACTTTCGTGTCCAAGAATGTAATCTCTGTTTCTGATATTTCAGCCGTAAATTTGTTTATTGGGTGGAAGCTATTTGCCTTTCCTAGGAATTCTTCAATTTTTTCTGTGCTGTGTCCCATAAGGAGAACACGTCGTCAATGTATCTTTTCCACACTAGCGGTTTTTTGCTGCTCTGTCTAAGTATTTGTCTCTCTGTTTAGGCCATGAAGATATTAGCAAAAGCTACGGCCATTTTCGTTCTACGAACGCGGGAGTCGTGCAGGCCCGTCAACAATTTTTTAAACCAGAAACCATATTAAGTCGTTAAACAAACGATCAGAGGTCAAATAAAACTGAGAATAGCAAACAGTGCGAGCCACAAGAATCCACCGGTTATCAGAAAATTGATCAGATATGACCTCGAGATCAAAGTCTTAAAAATGCGACGTCTAAGTTGTAACGGCTCGATTGACCATTTAAAAATCCTCCAAATAAACCCACTACAAAAACACAAGGAGCAAAATTGCTCAAAAGACCGAGATTAGGCGCTGCGTACAAAGACGTGAAGTGGGAGTCGCGCAGGCCTTCCAACCCCATTTTATAACTGGAACAGAGGTCACGTGCGTACAAAATATATTTACCTTGGTTGAAAATGATTTTGCCGCGGTTGAAAATGATTTTGCCGTGACGAAAATGATTTTGCCGTGGCCAAAATGATTTTGCTGTGGTTAAAATGATTTTGCCGTGACGAAAAAGATTTTGCCGTGACAGTTGTGGGCCACCGTATGGACACGGCAAAAGACATTTATTTCATCTGACTTTCATCACTTCAAGAACGCACTCAGAATGTGGAGGCATGAGTGGATTGAAACAAGTACTCCTGGCCCTTAGTAAGGCTGTCACGTTACGCTTCAGAGCCTACCGTGACGGCTTGGCAGAGGGACAGAGCTGGACTCAAAGAGTAGCTCTTGATAAACTATGTTTTCATGAATTAAACTCACTGTCTGGTGTAGAAGCGTTAACAATGAAAGACCTGACCGCCACTCCGGAGTAGTTCTGCTTCGCGTCAAACTTGGATAACAATATCCTGGACTCGACATCAAAGCTGTATAAGCTGATATCACATCCTTTCAATTCATCGTATGCGATATTCTGAAGCACCGAGAACCGTTAGCTTAACCGTCTACTTCAAAGGTGACTGATCCGTCGGACTCCACCCTCCCGGGGTCTTGATCCCGCCGATACACTTCTTTAAAGGAATGGATCCTGACACTGGAATCAGGGCGGATGTTGGGCATTGTTCCATTGATTGTGGTTTCCACGGAGATGAAGCGTCCGCTTGCGCCCTTGCCTGTGAACTTCTGATTTAAACTTAGTTCCTCCCCTGTGAGTTAACAAAGGCAGAATATTATTATGGGAAGTTTTGAAGTAGCCTGTCCTAGAAAGCAACGGCCTCCGGAGGGTAACGACACGACCTCCAAGGTAACTTGACTTTCCGTTTGAAAAACAAAGCACATACCACATACCGAAATGCCAAATTAAAGCTCCCAAGATATACCTTAAACAACGTCCTCTTAACAAAAACTGCAATGGACATAGACAGGCTCGTCATTCGTAACTGCGTCACACAAACAAATCTTCCTATACATGTATATATACATCACCCCTATTTGTTACTCGACAGTAGTGAGTCCGAGAATGCAATGATAGGAAAACGTTGCTAAACCCGAAAGTAGAGGAAGTCGTTGTTCCCGGATCTTACCGTTTAGTTACGGTAAAAGATTACTACCGAGTTCTGCTTGTTGGAGTTATTCCTGAGATTTCCAGAGATTCGGATATTTCCGAAGTTAGTACCGATAAAAAAGCTCGCAAATGTTTCCGACAGTAATCAGAAGAATTGGTGAATTGAGGAACGCACAAATGGGCTCAACATTTCCATTCAACACCGCTCAGCTGAATGTTCAACATCATTGAATTTAATTAATATGTTCCTTCAACTTTTCTGTTTTCCTCAGGTGTGAAAACAATGTCCAATTCGTTTGGCAACATCGTTCAACTTGCATGACAAAGTTGTTGAAATAACCCGTATCGCTCATACCAGGCGATGGCTAATACTACACTGACTAAAAAACTTACCCGAGTCAAACGAAATCACCGCACTTCTTGTCAACCTGTTACCGATTACTGTCAGGCCGCTAGGGACACCTTTTACGTTCTGCACACCAAGCATCCAGCCCACCACATCAGCAAATGGCGTGAGAATCTTCAGGGAGTGCGCAAGTCCAACTGGCGGATTCCTTATCACTGCGTATACACGGCCATCTTTTGTGATCGCCATGACATCCAGAAGAAGCGCGTGAAACTTGATACCGTTTATGTTACCGGATAGCCTTCCGTTAAGACGAAGGTTTGTTCCTGTTGAAAGTGAATTAGACAGCGACTTTAGAATTATAACTAGGTGAAGCCGGGAGGGGTGGGCATTTGAGACTGCAGTGCAGTAGACCCGGTTTTTTCACGTGACCCACCTGCTGTTGTTCGTCGGTCATGCTCGCTCATAATCAAATACAATGCGATGAAGGAAATTGGTAGATCTTATGCATCTTTATGATGGTTTCCATGTAAGAAAGTAAGAAATTCCTCTGTAAACTCGTTTCGTGCACAACTGTTTCACGATAAATTTGTATCCATGGGCGGATCACGGCAGGAGCGTTACAGCCAGCGAATCAAGATTGGACCTTCATGGTTCGCCCATAGTTACAAAACATTAATGGGAATTTGCACATGAAGTGAATTTACAGAGTATATTTTAACGTCCTGAGGCTAAGCATAATGTAGAACTGTAACTTTGCAAAATCAATTTCCTTTACCGTTTTGTAATTATGGGTGAAAGACGACGGGAGAATAATCGCCCGCAAATTATGATTGGAGTTAAGATTAGTAATTTCAAGAAAATACAAGAGACCCGGCTATCTCAAATCCCCTGCTATCTCAAATCCTCAGTTATCTCAAATCTCCGGCTATCTCGAATCTCCAGCTATCCCAAATCCCCTACTATCTCAAATCCCCGGCTATCCCTAATCCCATGCTATCTCAAATCCCCGGCTCTTTCAAATCTCAAGCTATCTCAAATTCCCTGCTATCCCAAATCTTCTGCTATCTCGAATCCCCTGCTATCTCCAATTCCCTTCTATCTCAAATCCCCTGCTATCTCAAAGCTCCGGCTATCTCCAATCCCCCGCTATCTTGAATCCCCTACTTTCTCAAATCCTCTGCCATCTCGAATCCCCGGCTATCTCGAAATGAAACTTGTTTTCCTTCGTTGAGGTTGCTTAGTTATTTTCTATTGTTGATCTCAAACTCCCATTTTCGTGAGAAATTTTTGGTTTTCCTTGCATGTTCTAAATATCGAAAGCTTACTGTAAATCACCCTTGAACTGTGTTCCATGTTATATCGATAACTCAGTTCCAGAACTTAGCTACATGCCTAAACAACTGAGGTGCTTACCTCGAACCCAAAAATTCAGTACTGAACGTAATTCATTAAACGATCATATTTCTAGTAATTTGACAGCTTTCCAGTTTCTGTTTACTGACCTTCCCTCTCACAGACCACTCCGTTTCCAAAGTAACCATCGTTGCATTCGCAGCAGTACCCGGGCGCTGTGTTCTTACATGTGGCATTTGAATGGCACTGCGAAACACCGCTATCGGATTCATCCACATCTAAGGATTTCAAAAAACAGGGATTTCACTTTGGAGAATTCCCTTAGAATTTAACAGGAGTAATATATTGTGCTGTTTAGACTACGACAGGAACAACTGTAACAATGTTAATAAAAACTATAGAGCAGAACATCCAAGTGGTTTTTCACTTTCCTTACAAGGTGGCTCTGAGTTTGGAGTCTCTGGGCAAAATCCTGCACTGTAACCATTTAAAAGTAAACAAGTGTGCGTTATGTGCAAAGCGGTTTTGACTTGTTTGAGTTTGCAAATAAAATCGAGACAGCTATAAAAATCTAAATATTTAGTTTTTGATTAGTTTACGGAGTGGACACTCTTAAAAGTAAGAGTCCAAAAAACGTTTTATGGACGTGGTTTCAAGGATATAGTCATATAATGCTCTTTTTGTTATTTTACACCCGATGACAATACACTCACTACTTTCACAATTGTTTCCACAGGGGTAAAATGGAGAGCCTCTCATCGTTTAATCCAGCAGCTCTTTCGTCAGCGGACAAGACAGAGCCGCCAACAGCCCAAAATACAGAGGCAGCTGTCTTCCCACCACAAACCTCCTCGTCATTTACGGCACACCGAACGTCGCATGCTTCCTTTGGCAATTTCTCCAGCCTCGAGTAGTCCGGCTCGTTGAGGCATGCGCACTGCCTACCATTGTGAAGTGCAGCATACCTATGGTTTCTCTCATGACAGAGAATCATACATGAGCGAATGCTGACTTCCTGCCAAATTTCACTGGCATTGGATGAGAGATACCCGTGCACTTTAAAACAGCCGTTGAAATCAAAGTACTAGGTCGTCACATTCATCTGTGTCTATTATTTTCCTTCTAATTTAGGAATAAATGACAAAACGGAATACTTTTTACAAGGTATTGAATTCTGCTTGTCTCAACTACACGGAGAAAAAACTTTTCTAAAAGAGCATAATATTGTCCATTCCGAGTAAGCCAAAACGGTTTGTAAAATCTTGGACGCAGTTCTACCTATTCCGATTGCAAGAAAAAAACTTCGAAATAAAAGTCCACAATTCTTCTTGTCGTCTGCAGTGGTTACGGTTCGTCGTCGGTATAAAGACGATTCAGATAGGCAATGCATCCATCAACGTCTTTCAAGACGAACTCCTTGTGCTCGCTATTATTCGAATAATTTTCGAGACATATAACCGGAGGAACTCAATTTCCTGTGACACTTGAAAGAAAGGCCAAAATGTTGTTACACGCCTTCCTCCTTCTTACGAGTTTCTAACAGAACCCCTCAGCAACATTTTCTAGGGGAAATCTCCTCTCCCCGGTATTTCCCAACAAGTTTAAATCTCTAACAGACTCTCTCTAAGCTCTCTGTCTACCCTTAGTACTCACACTGGTCCACAATGAAGTAAAGTGGTCTTTCGTTATCCTTTAGGACAAAGCTGTCAGCAGCCTCCACGTTTAAGGAGCCCATCTTTGGTCATCCTATCTTAAACATCCATTGTCCAGAGTATTGCACATTGGATTTCGTAGAGAGCAGCTTTACATCTTTGGTTCCTGAGCCGGGTAAAAGGTATGACCTAATAAACACAAATAAGATATGAAGATGGAAATGAAAAACTGAATGGATTTCGCAATGAAACAGGGCTTCTTAAGTTTGTTATTTTTATCTTGGATCATTGCTTAGCCATAGACTGCTAGCAGCAGTCCTTTTCTGGATAGTCAAGAGGGCGCGCGAGACAGCCGAGCTCGGTTGTTTCGCCCGCTCTGTCGACTATCCAGAAAGGGACTGCTAGCAGTCTAGCTAAGCCGTTCAAAAAGCGACATTTCATTTATGTTTCTTCAAACGTTGCGCGATGGTGTAAGTGACGTCTCGGTCGTCACAAATGCAAAACACTCTGTGTTTCTCAACTATGCAATCGCAAGGGGCTTAGTTCCACATATATTTGCTAGGTAACTGTACGTGCACTTTTGCAATTACATGTTTATAAAATATCGCCGATAACCGAATGACCACACCGCAATCAAATATGTATCGACTGCGATATTGAAAATATAATCTAGGTATGATTTTGGCAATCATTTCGTTTTAAAAAACACACGAAAGAAGGTTGTTTTGCTTGTTCTTGTCGGTTTCTGGAGAAAAATCTGTGGGCAATATTTACCCATAATCTACACCCCTTTATTATTTGAAATATAGGAAGCAATTGCCAAGAAAGCTTTCGTAGACGACGAAGAGGAGGTGGTCGGGGAGGTCCGGGGAGGTTTCAAGAAAATTGTTAAGATGAATGGAGAAGACTTCTGTTACGAACGAGGGGTAACGTTAGTTAGGTTCCACTCTAAACCTCCTCACAACTTCGTCGCTCATGGTCCGTGTCCTCATCATCTTGGCTTGCGAACTCGACTTGTGGCAAGGCTAACTATTTGGATTACGCGGAGTGATCGTATATCTTTAACTACACGCAACTTGAATAAAACGTAAACACGAATTGAACACCGATTTATTCTGCACACTTTTCGATTTACGTAAGGCGCGCTCATATTAACGTTTAGTTCTCTCCTTATTTAAAGGAGCTGTGTCACGGATTTCAGCGAAATTCAGCTTCTAGGACCTGGCCACCAAAATAAACGAAACATAATAATATATGCTTACAACATTGACGAAAGGTTTATATAACATAGCAAACACAAAAGAAGACACGGATGGGCCAAATCGAAGAAGATTAAGACGGATTGCAATCGGGGTTTTTGAAAAACTATTAGGCTGAACAGTTTATCGCTGTTGTTTGTTGATTTTAAAAAAATATAACGCTCGGAATACATGATTTGTTTGTCACGAAGCTGTTATTTTGTCATTTACAAGTAATTTCCTCGCTAACTTTTAGGTTCAATAACAAGCAAGGGCGAGTAATTGGAAAAACTAACCAAATTGGACTGGACTGCCGTGACACAGCCCCTTTAAGGCAATATGACTTTTAGTCTTGTCTCGTATAAATGGCTTAGCTGACTTGGTCCCCAGCACTAAAGCCGACTTGTGCATCGAAAAATCTGGTCCCCTGATACTGAACATGGTATCCCTTGACCCACTGCAAACCATCATCTTTGTAGTTAAACAAACTGAATGTACTATTCCCGTCCGTAATTAGGACTGTCTGAAAAGTGTTAACCTGCAACAAACAACAACTTTCCTTCAGGATTGGGAGAGAATGGTGTGAAAATGTTAAATCATCTCTAGCTAACAGTTATTCACCGAAGTGAAGGTGAATAGTAGTGGATATTTGTGAGCCGCGAAACGGCGAGGTAAATATCTAACACTCTTCACCGACATTGAGGTGAGTTATTATCTTAGTATATATCAAACCAGTGGATAGGCAGCACCAAATAGTTCCTTTTTTATGACAAACGAGGGAACACTCGCGCAGGCGAAATCCAGCAAAATGCCTGGAGGTATCCTGAGTTTGAGTAGCCAATCAGAGCGCGCGAAAAACACTATCCACTGGTTTGGTATATACTAAATTCGCATATAGGGGATTTTTACAATTCTAGAAGATATTTTTAAAATCCTTTGGGTGTGTAGATTTTTGTTATGCAATAAGACGAAAGTCCATCGCGCAGAATGCCTATTGTTCTCGGGACATTTACTTCCAGTTCAAGTAGTTACTTCCAGTTTGTAGATCTGTCATATCGCGCGTTATTATTCATAGACGCTTGGAAAGAGCTTAATTGATTGGTTGCCATGAATGCACGGCGATACTCATTATCATTATGTAGGCGGCAAACTAAACAATGAACGGAGCGCGCTATCGTTTCGCTTTTTGTTTCGTAAAATGGAACATATGCGCATATTTCGCGTAGAACATTTCATGAAACGGTTTTCCATTTTTATCCTGTATTGCATGGGCATTTTAGAGTGGTTTCGTCTGAGCAAAAGTTACAACGCAGAAAGAAAGCCATGTCGAATCATCACTGCGCGAGCGAGATGATTATGTGGTAACTAAATTCAGCATTTCGCTTGTTTGTGGTTTCAGACACTGTAATGTTTTGTTTCTGTCGTTGGGAGCTTTGTAACTTTTATGTGAAACAAAACAGCGAGTAAGTGAGTTTACATTCCCGAACAGAGCCAAAAATCTAAAGCTCGATCGTGGTCAGCGATCGTAGCGAACATTAGGATATGCGACACACAAGCGATTCCGTGATTGCATCTATTACAAACATTTGTTAGTTTATAGACTGACTGGTATCGATCACTAGGATCAGTGTGCCTTTTTTATTAGCAATTGCATGCAGCGACCGAACAGAAACCGTTTCTTGTGGCTTTGAATTCTCTTGTGATCTCTCTTTATTTGATTTGCTTCGTTGAAGCAAATCAAATACTATGCTCGAGTGCCCATAAACTTCTCACCATTTCCAGATTGCTTCGCCGTTTATTTGAAGATTGAACATCGGATCTTTTTCATCAACAAAAGGAGGTACGATATGAGTGAGCAACCGATTGATCGGGTTGTCGAAGAGCTCTGAAAAGAGCGCCCGGTCATTGACGTTCTCAATTTCTTCGTTATTCATAGCGCGATCTGGCCGGGAGTTCGAATGAGTCAGGTGATGCATTGTGATCGGTTTTAAAATTCGCGGCAATTCTGAAATATTTTACAACTGAGTGGTTTTCTTGAATGGGCATTGTATCAGTCTTGACAACCACTGTTATTCACTCGTGGGCCTAACACAATAGCTCGCTTGCTCACGACGCGCCATTTTCAAACACAACTCCTACCAGCAGTTTTCAAAGTGAAAGGGATAGTGGTCCTTGTTGACCGATTTTAAAAACTAAAACGGATTCTGTTCGAGAAAATGTCCATCTTTCATTTGCCGCACATAGGTTTTCTCAAAGCAGTCTAATTTTTCTGAAAATCTCTCTCAAAAATGGACTCCATACTGAGAAAGCCCATTTTTGCTGTATTTTCAAGTTCAAAGGGATAGTCCTTACTGTTGTTCAATCTTTTTCGTTTTAGGCTTAAATTGCAAATACAGCATTCTTCTTCAAAAAGCCGCGCGTAGGTTTTTAGGGTTTCACTTCTGGAAAGCAGGAAGGCAAGTTTTATCAGCGCTACTTGACCAATTTGAGCCCTTTCTTCTCTTATTTTGAGCTATTCATAGCCCACGCTCATTCAAATTTGCCGCTTCACAGCCTTATGAATAATTAATGATGTCCACGCATTCTGCGCGATGCGTTGCAGGAACAAATCAGGATTTTCCGGTTAGCGCACGTTTACCCACTGGTTACTTGCTTTTGCTTTGAGATATAATTAGCTGAACATAATTTTTTGAGAACCGGTTAGTGGACATTAGTGGCCCATACCAGAGCCCATACCAGAGACGTTACAAACGGGAACTCGGAATCCAGCTAGGCCACATTTGATTTTCACAGAAAACAAGCGTCAATGGATATAAAAATCAACGTTTTTGTCGCTTGCGCTCACAAAAGCCGCGGTTATCATACCTGGATAAGGCTTACAGCAAGCCACCTGTAGTGGATCATGTTTCACAAGGTAAAGGGACACTAAAGGAGGTTGCATGTTTTCCGTCAATAAAGTATGGCATTATTAACGGTTTACAAAACTACCAGTTTGCCCCCTCCTGTTACCTTTCTGTGAATCCTATCATCTGCACGAACCACATTATTCCACGTAGCGATGAAGACGTTCGCGGTAAAATCTTTCTCTTTTACGAAACTTGATCTCACGCGGTCATTTGCCCACTTTATGACGCTCTGGTCCCTGGTTTCCCTGTAGAACACTGGAGTTTTTCACTTCAATGGGTGCGTAGAACACTACGATAGACGGCGTGCTAGGTGGAAACGGAAACTTCCTGTGTCGCAGCAGTACGGCGTGGAAGAACGTGTTCTTTCCAAGCGTAATTAGTTCATCGCCATGCACCTGAAAGCACACGTGAATAATGGTCAAGTCGGTCAAGTACAAAATACCATCGCCGGTTTATTTCATTTTCCTCCAATGGAACGAAGACAATTAGCGGTTTTATGTAACCGGGTGCAATCAACCGGGCGTTTCCGTTGCCGTTTTCTTCATTAGCTTCACGTTAACTTACTAAAAGTGAAACTTTACAAAACAGCAGTTTTCGAATTATTCACTGACGTATTTGTTACCGGGTGAATACAGTTTTTTGGGGATGTTTTGACGTAACTGCTCAATTTGAGCGCCTTTTTCGTAAAATAATTGACAGCCTCTGTAAAGGTAACAACCAAACATCACCCTTTTTTTTTAATTTTTTTCTTCCTTTTTGTGTCAACACTGACAGTTATCCACTTATTTTACATTAAAATGACGGACGCGACTGGTGATGTAAACCGCCAGTCGGACGCGACTGCTGATGTAAACCGCCAGTCGGACGCGACTGCTGATGTAAACCGCACTCGAGCCTTACTGGTTCTACGGCTCACTAGAAATGTTCTGTCAGTGAGCCTGGTTCTTCTTTGTGGGGACGTCTCACAGAATCCAGGACCAGCAAGAATAGAGCGTTCCAAATACTATAAAACGATAAGGAAGAACTAAGGACGTGCAACATGCATTCGACTCCCCGAACCGACCCTTAAAATCCAGCACAAACTTTCGAATCTGATGGAAAATTTGTTTCTGCCTATGATCTGCACAAGTTGCTTACTCAAAGGCATCTCAGGAATGCAGTTTTCGATGCAAATTTGAACTCGCGGGTCCCAAGCGGCCTGTTTGGCACACAAGAAACACGTGCAAATTGTAGGAAATATAAAATTTATATCACCATTTTAATTTATTTTTATCACCATATTGTTGCGCTGCGATGCGTGGCAGCACGGACGGGTGCCCAAGCGGCCGCCTCCCGGAGCTTTAAAT
The DNA here is from genome assembly GCA_964030785.1 of Siderastrea siderea. NCBI lineage: Eukaryota > Metazoa > Cnidaria > Anthozoa > Scleractinia > Rhizangiidae > Siderastrea > Siderastrea siderea. Next base: position 28,637,947 of record OZ034970.1, on the reverse strand, counting down.
CGACAAACCAAGCACATAATGACATACATTAACACAGTGTTCATGTTTCTACGCGTTTTTATTTCACTTTCATCCGTTCAAAAAGCCTCAATTATCGTATTCACAAAATCCTTTGTACACAACCGAAGCGCCATTAATATTCAGCTACACAGGTCCGCAACACAAACAGAGGATGGTAAGCCTGTGCTTAAAAGGTCTGCGCACTGATTTTGATTCTTGCAAGAAATGCTCTATGTGCGTTAACCCAATGGACATTTTGGAAAATAGAGAAGATGGAACCGACACATGTTTGAACATCTCGGCCGACTTCGCCGAAGCAATGATATTACGTGGGCTGAAATTCGTTCACCAAAACATTCGTAGCCTTCGAGGAAAACTTGCTGAATTAAATATTCTAATTTCTCAGTTGCCTAATTTACATATTCTTGCCTTTACCGAGTCTTGGCTCAGCGATGATATTACGGATGGCGAAATTTCCCTTCCTGGATATAGAATATTCAGGAGTGGTCGATCCGATGGTCATGGTGGTGGGATTGCAGTGTACGTTAAGGACACTCTCTTGGTGATTCGTAGGACTGATTTGGAGAGTAAATTTTCTGGTGAATGCATCATTCTGGAATTATTGCTGCCGAAGTCAAAGGGCATCTTAGTTGGAACTTTTTATCGCCCTCCTTCACAAAAGGATTTTATGGATCATTTCAGGGCTGTCCTTGAGTCCTCTTGTGCTGAATCGAAGGAATTGTTGATAACTGGGGATTTTAAATGTGATTTTTTAGCCAAGCCGTGCTCGAGAGTGACTAATGAATTAAAGGGAATTTTCACCATCTTCAACCTGTCACTGCTCATTAGTAAGGAAGGCTACAAGAACAACTAAGGACTCCTCCACTCTGCTAAATCTCTTTGCTACGAATTGCCCAAGACACATAACTTTGCTAAAGTTATCGAACCTAGCTTAAGTGATCACGATCTGCTTATTGTTGTGAGGAAAATTAATTCTTGTAAACAGCCAGCGAGAACTGTGGAATGTAATCTATGCAAATTATGATCCTTCGGCTTTTTGTGATGATCTTAAAGTTTCCCCATGGGATGATGTTTTGAATGAAAATGAAGTGAATGCTGCATGGGTCAAGTGGAAAGGATGTTTCTGAACGTTTGCGATAAGCACGCACCTCTTAGACGAAAGACATGAAGAGGAATGAAGTGTCCTTGGCTCATGAATGAGACTAAAAAACGTATGAATGAGAGGGACTATTTCCTTAAGAAAGCGAGAAGATCTGGCGCAGAGGTCGACTGGAGTGCGTACCGCCGCCTACGAAACAGAGTCACGAATAGGATCAGAAGGGAGAGGTGTCAATATCACAGACGTGAATTACAAGATCATGTGGATAATCCCAAGTCCGTGTGGAAAAAGCTAAAGAACGTCTTCCCAAGCTCTAAAGGCAGATTAGGAACTCCCGAGTCTATCACATTAGATGAAGGGGAAATTATCACTGATCATATTACTATTGCTGAGAATTACAACGATTTCTTTACAACTGCTGTCTCTAGACTGATGAAATCCGTCAAACCCGATGTTAATCCTCAGTCTTCAAATGAAGATTTTACAGATCAAGCTGAAAGATTTAAAGGCGAACAAAGCTACTGGTCTGGACAAAATACCTGCTCGCCTTTTGAAGGACAGTGCCAGTGTTATGGCCCCGTCGCTCACGCACATAGTTAATCTCTCTTTGTTGACTGGTGTCGTGCCGGATGAATGGAAAAAAGCAAGGTTGGTGCCATTGTTTAAGTCTGGTGGACAAGAAATTATGGATAACTATAGACCCATTTCAATACTCCCAGTCGTTTCCAAAATTGCTGAGAAGGCCGTGAACGTTCAGCTTCAACTCTATCTAAAGCAGAATGATTTATTAAGCCCTTTTCAGTCGGGTTTTAGGCAGTATCACTCAACACTCACTGCGGTGACATTCTTCTGTGATACTACCAGAGGAGGTATTGACATTGGAAAGCTGACGGAAGCAGTTTTTATCGACTTAAGAAAGGCCTTCGATTCTGTGCCACACGATGCTCTTATTACAAGGTTAAAGAGATTTGTCATAAGGGGGAACTCTCTTGACTGGTTTTCAAATTATTTGTACAATCGAACCCAGGCAGTCAGTATTGGAAATACAGTGTCAAATCTCTTAACCATTCAAAGGGGCGTGCCCCAAGGGAGCATTCTCGGGCCAGTATTATTTACGCTATACATCAATGACTTACCACCTTGCATTCAGTTCTCCAGCACGATGATGTATGCGGACGACACGGTGATTTATCTTACTTCATCGAATTTGTCGGAACTTGAGTTGAATCTGAATTTGGAACTAGTTAATCTCTCACGATGGTTAAATCTTAACAAGCTTATACTGAACGTGAAGAAGACAGAATGTATGGTGTTCGGTACGCGGCAACGCCTTGCCTCGCAGAACAGTGACATTATCGATCTAAATATTCATGGTCCACCTATTAAGAGAACGCATGTTTTTAAGTATCTGGGCATTGTATTGGATAGTACTCTGTCCTTTAACGACCATATAGAACATTTAAGAAAGAAGTTATCGAAGGTACTTGGAGTATTTTCTAGGGCGAGACCAGTGTTAACACTGGAAGCTGCTAATCGAGTTTATGCAGCCATGGTATTGCCCATACTTGATTATTGCGATATCGTGTGGCACGAGTCCGGTCAAGGAAATGATTAAGTGGTCGAGCGTCTACAGAGAAGAGGTGCGACAATAGTCTATTCCTCTGTCGCGGCGGAGCTGTCTACTGATGAAATCATCACCAAGTTGGGTTGGGAGCCTTTGACCAAGCGTAGAGAAGCCCACGTTGTTTCTCTTGTTAGGAAATGCATTAATAACGATGTACTTAATTATTTTAAGAATTACTTTAAGTTACGCAACTTCTATATTCATAACTATAACACAAGAAGCAGAACAAATCTTTTTCTGGAAAAAGTGAATCTTAGGTGCACACAGCAATCTTTCTTTTATAAAGGGGCACGAATTTTTAATAATCTTAACAAGTCTTAAATCATAATGTATATATTTAGCACTTGCATTTATCTTTTTTCACTTGTAAATAGCATTATTGTCAATCTTTCTATCCCTTTTAGTTTTTAACAGTAGGACCTGCATTGATAGCAGTTTTTTCTAAAACTGATGCAGTTATCCTGGATAAATATGTTATTATTATTATTATTATTATTATTATTATTATTATTATTATTATTATTATTATTATAGCAGAATTCACGACTGTATGCTAACAGCTAAACTAGCTACACAGGGCACATAGCGTAACCTGTGAGCTTATTATTATTATTATTATTATTATTATTATTATTATTGTTGTTATTATTATTATTATTATTATTATTATTATTATTATTATTATTATTATTATTATTATTGTTATTATTATTGCTGGGTGTGAACACAGGCTGCTAAGTTGTTGCAGAAACATTCAAAAACTTTAAAACTCCATGAACGCGAAAACACTACTACGGTAAACGAAAAACATGACAGGAAAATAATTATCGGGAATGGGTAATCTGCGAGTTGTGGAGTTGCGTTGCGAGTTGCGAGTTCCGAGTTGCTTTGTTTATTCTTACTGATTCCGTTCTTTATTACATTTGAGGGTGTACCTTCAAATGTTTCTATATGTTGGCGCTACTCGTAGTAACGAATGGGTGAGAGAATTAAAAAACAAATTTGATGGAGAGCAACCATAGGGCTTGGTTACGTCTTTATTAAAAGTAAAAGCCACGGCACTTACGGACTAAAGTCTTCATTTCATTGTGTTATGTCGGCTACATTCACATATTATAGTGGAAGTTTTTTTTCTCTCAGACAAAATTCTACGACAATTAGCAGGGTTCGACATATGCTGAGGTGAGTCACTAGCCACCGGGCAAGTGATCTTCAAAAATCTACTAGCCCACGGCACATTTCAGTCGCCCAGATTCCTTACTGAATCAATCAGAGTGAGACGGTCTAACTCTTTCTTCACCCATATCACCCTGACCCTGACAGTAGAGCTTAAGACTGTGAAGGATCTTAATAGCTCTAATAGCTAAGCGACTGCTGGGTATTTGCTGCAAGCTTTAAGCCCATTATCGTAAATCAAATCTAAAGAACAAAATTAAGTCTTATATTTATCTTACCGAACGAGTGAAACGTTACGTAAACGTTTACGAGTGTTAGGTAAAGCAGGTCCGAAATTCGAAGCTTAGCTGTCAAAACGTTTAAATTTTAACAAACCTTGTAACTTTTAGGATACTTTTAGAGGCTTTTCGTACTATCTTGCCTAACTTAGTAACCTGGTAATTAAACTTGGAGGTTGTGTGGTTACCAAGTCGAGTACGTGTAGTGAATGTGCAAAAGACTGAGTGAAATTGATGGTTTGCGCCTGTTTTGTTTTAGGGCAGCTCCCAGCTAGAATAATATAACAACTTCACAATGCAGTTTCAGTGGAATGAGTTTTAACGGTACATTAAAAAATAATCAACAAGAAATTTTCTGCTCGTTTAACTCGCCTCGGGCGACCAGGCTAGCGGAGATGTCGAACCCTGCATTAGCCAAATTTCGCCTTTGCCTGAACGATGTATATCTAAAGCATTCACCACAACGGAAATCTTGTGGAGTGCACTGGGTGAACGTTAATTCTGACGAATTACATCTTAGATTTTTGAATTAGAATTCAACAAATATCACTTTCGCTTGCAGTTTCATATTTTCTCATAAACTACGACGGGAGCCCATAACCTCCTGACTACAGTCATAGGGTTTTGTTTTGTTTGTTTTTTCTTCTTTTGTTTTGTTTTTGTGTGTGTGTGTGTTGACTACACGACCTTCCATGCGATTTCCCGTTGTTTACTTCAGTGTATTTGTTTAAACGTAATTGTTTGTCAGGGGCTGTTGCGTTTTTGGAAATAACTTACGTTGAACATGAAACAGGTTCTGCGTTGGTGTAAACCAATTCCAACCTTTTTTTTTCATACATGGCTGGACTGGCTATGACCCACTATGAAAGAGAACATTGTGATTGTTTTCCTGAGCGGTTGGGGTTTCTCTTAAGGTGGACCGCTTATGAATTGATTTTAGCGGAACTCCTTTGCTGCCGAAGGCCGCAAAAGTGGAGCCCCATACTCATACTAAGAGGCATGCTGGTAATTTTTTATGGTAATGGCCAGCGAGCGGTTGGGGTTTCCCTTAAGGTGGACCGCTTATGAATTGATTTTACCGAATTGTGACGTTTACTAAACGTTGTTCAAGTTTTTGCATAGATTTTATTTACCAAAGTTAAAGGAACTTTTTTGTTTGTACTCGATTATCGTCCTTTTAGCGGCGTGTGTCTCGATTGATTAACTTTGTTACGCTGTCAGTGATTTAACAGCAAAACATGTTTTGATGTCAAGTCGAAGATACAGGTTTCAATTGAGTTGAGCGTCCTTGTGTGTGTCAAAAATTGGAAAATATGTCACTGTTTCCATTTACTTTGTAATCCATGCGATAGGTTCAGTTGAGGACCCGGCAAAAAAAAAGTAACTTGACCAACATTGAATAAAAGCACAGCACAACACATTCTCCCATGCATTTGTTAAGCCGCGAGTAGCGCCAACATATAGTTAAAGAAAAAAGGGGGAGAAAGAAAAGAACTTGAAATGTTAAAAAAAAAAATTCGGAAAGAAACTGAGAAAAAAATTCGTCTTAATAATAAGACAAAAAAGGATATGATACTTTTCCCAGGAGCATTATCTACAATTTTGAGAATACTGATGAGGAATCACTACACCATTTTCCATCGCAACTGGCAACTCGCCGCTGGCAACTCGCAACTCGCGAGTTGCGAGTTGCGAGTTGCGAGTTGCGAGCTGCGAGGTGCGAGGTGCGAGTGGCGAGTGGCGAGTGGCGAGTGGCGAGTGGCGAGTGGCGAGTGGCGAGTCGCGAGTGGCGAGTGGCGAGTCGCGAGTCGCGAGTCGCGAGTCGCGAGTCGCGAGGTGCGAGGTGCGAGGTGCGAGGTGCGAGTGGCGAGTGGCGAGTGGCGAGTGGCGAGTGGCGAGTGGCGAGTGGCGAGTGGCGAGTGGCGAGTGGCGAGTGGCGAGTGGCGAGTGGCGAGTGGCGAGTGGCGAGTGGCGAGTGGCGAGTGGCGAGTGGCGAGTGGCGAGTGGGGAGTCGCCACTCGCCACTCGCCACTCGCCACTCGCCACTCGCCACTCGCCACTCGCCACTCGCCACTCGCCACTCGCCACTCGCAACTCGCACCTCGCAACTCGCAACTCGCACCTCGCAACTCGCAACTCGCAACTAGCAACTCGCAACTCGCAACTCGCAACTCGCAACTCGCAACTCGCAACTCGCAACTCGCAACTCGCATGTCGTATTGAGAGAAACAAAACTTCCACTATGATATGTGAATGTAGCCGACATAACACAATGAAATGAAGACTTTCGTCCGTAAGTGCCGTGGCTTTTACTTTTAATAAAAACGCAACCAAGCCCTATGGCTGCTCTCCATATGCATCGGATTTGTTTTTTCTCTCACCCATTCGTTACTACGAGTAGCGCCAACGTATAGAAACATTTGAAGGTACACCCTCAAATGTAATAAAGAACGGAATCAGTAAGAATAAACAAAGGAGGGAAAAACAACAGGGAGGAACTTCAAATGGTTTAAAATCTCCGGGAAGAAACGAGATTGAAATTCAGCTTTAAAATGAGACAAAATAGGATACGATACTTTCCCAGCACCAATTTACAATTTGAGAACGCAGTCAAATAATACTGTTGAGAAACCGAATCTGCAACTCGCAACTGGCAACTGGCAACTGGCAACTGGCAACTGGCAACTGGCAACTCGCAACTCGTAACTCCACAACTCGCATTCTTCCCACACCCGGAAAAAGAGAGACTTTTTTGTGCCCGAAATGCGGGAGGTTTGTGAGGGACAAGTGCTAATGGGTTGAGAGAATTCTCGAAAATACGAAGGAACAAATATACTTTAATATACCACAACAGATCAAGTCCAGTCTAAATAAGAAACTAAGTCCTGGTGAGGTTTTGTTGACATTTTTCTGCTTCCACATGCTAAAAAACGCACCAATAAACACGTTTACGTACGTTAACATTAAGGCAAGTTGGATATTTTAGTTAGCGACTACAACATGTTTCATTTTTCTAAACTGAGTATTGGGCAGCAAAAAAATTTTAGAGCACTCACATTTTAAAGTTCAAAAAACAGGAAAAAAGGATTGCGCGAGAGATAACCATCAATAAAATCTAAGACGATTTACAGCCCGGTTGGGGGAATAAAACTCACGAACCCGAGGACGTAACTGAGCGCTTTTAGCGGCTTCTTTAAGAGGAGCGCTCCCCTCGAGGGGGCTACGAGGTATATGTCCTCAGATACTTTAAAAAAATTATGTTTCTGAAATGGGTAAAAATGCGCCCAAAACAGTACACGAGCTTGTCAAAATACAATAAACCAGCCTTTATGCTTCTTTTTCCTTCTTTTTCCAGTGTTGCTTGGGATTAGCTCTGTTTGCTGGGACAGAAAATAATATGCTTTCACTTAGGATGAATTTGGCCACAGGAGTGGCTGTTAATTTTTATGGAAACTGGAAAAATCCAACTAGTACTCAAAATAATATCCTAGCAAAGGTGAGGGCAAACCCACCCAAAGCCAAAAACAAAATAGAGAGAGGGAGAGGGGGGACCAGCTTCTCGGGAGCACCAGTCGGAACCTTGTGTGCAGAAAGCCGATTTAGTCTCGAACGCTTACTAAAAAGCACCGAGCATTTCCGATGACAATATAGGGAATCAAATGCTCCGGAAGATGGAATGGACTGGGAGTGGAGGGATTGGCAAAGACGGCCAAGGTCGTGCTGAGCCTGTTATGGCTTTAGGCACTGATGGAAAGTTTAGTCTAGGTTATACCCCACCCAGGGGACTGAAGTGTCGAAAAAATATGTTTTTGAAATTCTTTTGTCATGTATTAGTGGTCGTGATCGGGACACGAAGTTCTCTAATGAGCTGTCTAAAGAGGAGAGAGCCCTTGTACACAAAATTTCTAAACAATATGGGTTGAAGCACAGATCGTATGGTAAAGACGAAGACATGTACTTGATAGTCAGCAAGGAATGACACTTACCTGTTTTCCCAGTGAAAGGCAAGTTTAAAAAATCTCATATTTTCCCATCAGCAAATTAGCTTTTTTGTTGAACCAGATGGTCTAGCAGCCCATTATAAAAACAAGCTCTGTGAGTGATAATAAGTATCAACTACTTTGATCTACTTTGCCAAGTGACCTAGGCCTCTTGTTATGGATTACATTAATAGAAGACAGTTATATCAATTCCTAAAATTTATCTCAATGGAATTTAAGCTAACTATTTTACTTACTTTAGATATAACTTACTGTTACTAATTTACGCAGCAACTTAACTTTGCAAAAATCGGAGAGACAAATTTAATGATTTGACAAATCAAACTATAAGTACTTGCGACATGGTCACAAAATATTGATCACTGCCTACTACCAGTAACTAAGGCGTGTTCCCTACCCCTAAGGGGGCTGGTATAGTTATCAGAATTAGTGTTTGGGTTTAAAACTCATTTTGCAGTGTGTTTGTTATCATTAGAGCACACAGTGGGATTTTTTGTCATCTGGGAGAAGATGACGACAAACTTTCCTTGAGTGATGAGTTTTATGGCTAGTTATGTGGCACAGGGCCTAAAGTTTTGGAATGTAAACATGTTCCTGAATGTTGTGTAAATGTAAGGCATCTGAGGTAAACATCATTTGCATTTTTCATGAAAGACATGCTGCATCCTTGGTATTTGTTAAGTAGTACAGCAGGGTCCACCAAAACCTATGTCCGATTGTCCGAGACAATTAGAAAATTGATTCAGATAAGTTAATCTTTCACAGGACTTGTCCATGTGATGAGCGATGAGTGATCACTCATACTTGGACAAGTACTAGTGTATCTCTCCCTTGTAGACAATCAATGAAATAATAATAAAGAGAGAAACTTCAGCAAAAATTGGCTTGAAACTGCAGGTCACTGGATTGGCTGAGGGGAAAAAGAAAAGCCAAACCACAACCACATTCTTTCCAGTGGTTTTCTGAAGGACAAGCACTTCACTAACTTTTAGTTGTTGAAAAGTAACAAGACGTTCTTTTGGCCCCGGCTGTTCCACTCATTTTGCGAGCATTCTGCATTGCTTAGTTATGCAGGAACAGAAACAGGAGAGACAACTGGGGACAAGTTAGGTATACCAATAAACAACGGCATTTCAAATGGTACATTGTATGTGGAATGTAATGAATGATAAGAAAGACGCCATGCATGGTGGGAGTGAACGGGTCAGAGAAGAAAAATGAAATTTATTTGTCTTGAAAAGCAAATGTAATATGCAAACAGTAACAACAGGCACAGATCAGTGTCAAGTTTCACATTTATTGCAAGTTAATTTATTTCGAACTGAGTTGTTTGTGCAAACATGTCCAACAAATAGTAACTATAGTTTTGTTCTATTGTGAGAACAAATTTGAGCAGATTATCTTACCAATCGCTCCTCCATTTTTTAACTCCTCGGAATTCGGGGTACTTCCAAGATGGCAGAACACTCGCATCCAGGCTCCCCGTTCGTTTGGCGCATTCAAAATCCTGATTTCGAGGTCTCTTTCCTCTGTCACATTGTTCAAACTTCCCGATCCTGGGGCCAACATTTTTTCAAAGTTTGCTAAAATTCCCCACGTGGGGCACGCACGGACGATCAAAGCCCCACCTCATCTCATGGTCCCACACCCTTGCATAACATTGGTAGCTGCATAATTTTCATAAAGTATTATCTTTCAAGGACTGGTAAAATTGTTCATCATATTACCAACACAACTTTCTTGAACTTACATCCACTAAAACTCAAAATTTGTTGCTTGAACTTGCACTTACATGTAAGAACTTAATTCTTAAATGGCCAACATAACAAATTAATAAATAAAATTAAAGAATTTTTAGTCAAACATGATATCATCCAATTTCTCAAATGCTTGACATCTGCAAAGAAGCAGGCTCTTTAATATAGACAATGACAACATAGTTTCCAACAGCCTATAAAACATTGTTACAAAAGCACAATATCATTCACAGTTTTTCTTGCAATGTAAATTAGTTTTGATAGACAGCGGAGGATCGAGTAAAACAAGCTGAAATCATGAAGGTCATTTAAGATTGTTTACCTTCCAATAATATCTTTCAAACAAGAATACTGTATTCCACTAAAATGTTGTTAGACTCCTTATATTTAAATACTACAGTTTTCAATGGCAATCCCCAGCTATGCAGCTGTACCTGACGATAATTGTTTGTATTCACCTTCCTAATTAGTAGCTTCTCCTTTGAATGACAAACTCGAAGGAATTCAACTCTCCGCTTGAACAGTCGTTGATCCACTGTTATTCACAACGTTGATTTCATTTGTTCATTTTGATCCAAAAATCTTCATGCAAGGCTCCAAAACCTTTCTTGGCACGAAATCTAATCCAAAAGGTACAATTGCCTGCCTTTTGTTTTTTAAATGCTTTTATGTCCTCAAACTACGCACGAATGCTCGCCAAATGAATGTTTCAACCGTCAGCGACCGATTACTTTCCAAATGGCGCCTGCGCTAATGTTACATGGGTCACATGATTCAAATGAAAACTGCTGACCACTGAATGCAGACGCATTGGTTTCGGGCTCCTTTAGACAGGAACTACAGAACTTGTTTTCCAGTGGACGAATTACCACAATATCTTTTGCTTTATTTCCGAAATAAAAAAATTGCGTTCATAGTTAAATTGAGATCGAAGAATACAATAGAAATGATACGTGAGTTCCTGCAGTTTAGAGGTAACTCCGCCTTCAACCCCCAACCACCCAAAATAAGATGTTGCAGCAAAGTAAAAATTACAATAATAAAGTAATGAATCCTTTAAGGAGTTATCCCAACTCCCTCAAAACCTCTTCTTGCGGAGTTAAACTGGACTTAAACTCCGAATTGGAGTTATAATAACTCCAACAGCGTAACTACAATTAGGGGTTAACTTAACTCCCCTAAAGAATGGTATAAATTTAAAGTTGAGCATATATTGAAAAAGTTTGTAATAATGAAAAAGCATGGCACCCCATACTTTTTCCAGCTTCTTCCCTCAAAGGCACCACAACAAATTTAATGGTGTTTGTTTAAAAATTTTACCTATACTACTGCGTTTAATTGCCTTGTTTTCAAGCAATTATAGCATTCCAGGCGTGCTCAGTCCGTCTACTTCCAGTGTAAATGTAAGTAGCCGAACATCACGATCCTACGGTTCCATCTTGGGCATGCGCAGTGGGAGTTTCTAGAGAAGTAACGGTGCCTCGAACCTCTACATCCCTGGTACCACGCCTCCTCAACTCTTTACGGCAGGATCTGGGTACCAACGAAGTATCTTAGTCGACGAACAGTAAGTTGAAGTGGTGAACTGTGAAGAGACTGATTATTTGTCAACTTCAAGGGGTGATTGTAGGAGATGTACAAGCGCGTTAGCTTTCAGTACAGCGGACCCCTGCCTTCGGTCAACCCGTTAATAAGGTTGACAACGAGTTAAAACCTTCTATATGTAAACGCAATATAGATTTCAGTTCTTGTTATTAATGAACCTGGTACTCTTGATTGGATGCTCAAAACAAAGGTTTCTTCGTTCATTTTCCTAGGTGGTGTCTGGAATTGAAAAGGTTTGTTGATAAATATTACGTCAGCAGAAATCCGCTTATTCTCTTTCGTATTCTCTTTAGTTTTTTCAAGTTTTCTCGGAAGATGCTGTCGTCTTTCTTTCGTGCCTCCATTATTCTTTTTTTCCGATAGGCAAGTTAGGCCAAACTTATATACATATAGGCGTAAATGATATTACAAAATTTCTAAATGATAGCGCCATAATAAACGAAAAATTTGGTTCGTTTATCATGGCGCTATCATTTGGGAATTTTCAAATATTAGTCACTCGTACATATTTACATAGCGCTACACAGTTACTCCAATTTCTTATTTTGAATTACAACCTTATATATATGTTCACCCATTAATAGGACCAGAAATTCATGGCTCGTTAGTGAGTGGAATTACGACGTTCCACTGTAGATAGTTCTTTTTTATGGAGGTCCATTTTTAAATACCAAACTTTAAAATTGCGTTGTTTTTAGAGTTAATTGTACCACAGTACAAGTAGGCCATGATATAGCACCAAAAGTCCTTGTGGCGAACACCCATTAGTGATTACGTCAAACCGATGTGTTAGAAGGTGGTCGCTCAGGAAATTTTTTATGCTCATTGGCTGGGTTCGAGTCCCTCAAGTAAGAGGCAACCTGACTTCTGTAAGGGAAAGTCTTTGGTTATCTGATAGATAATATTAAGCTACGTAGTGTTAATTAGAAAACGAAGGTGCATACGAGTAAATTTACAGACCTTCTTATTTTGTGTTGTGAAGATATATGAAAACGGCATGTTATTGGTCGTGTTTCTAATTAAGGCAGGAAAAGTAAGCATGGGAATGAAATACATACCCAACTTCATGTAACACTCCAACCACGTGCACACTAGAGGTTTTTAATACTCGTTTTATTGAAAGTTTCAAAACTTCATCTTATATTAGTGAATAAGCAGTATCCTTTCAGCAATGGATTTTTGAGGAATCATCTCATTTGACACAAAACTACAATTTTGAAATGAAAACAAAATATCGATTAACACTTAAAATTCCTGAACGTGTTACTAAGATGATCATCATGATGTTCCGCCTAATAAAGTTTTATAGTGATAAGGAAAAGTATGACAACTTGAACCGGGTAGGTTTTACGTTTTACGTTTCGAGGTTGTCTGATTTGAGTTCAACCCAACCAATTACAGCCTCGTTTAAGAGTAGTCAGTCCAAGACTAAAAACTGCTAGTAAGGTGTTAAGTTAATGGATCGTTAATTAAATTGTTGACGGCTTCCTTAACTTGCGAATAGAAAGCATACTTCAGTTGCACGTAGCGGTTAACTTAGTGGTTTAAGCAAATAGTTTGGTTAAGGGCCGTTTACACAGCAATTTTTTTATGCGAATTCAGTGAGAAGTTTTGGGGCGAGTTCAGCAAGCGGGCGTCTGACAAGGTTATGCTCACATACTCCACGAAATCACCATAACATGGTAACAAAAACCGCTACTAGCTTTCACAGACCATTTGAATTCGCACTTAAAATTGCTGCTAAAATCGCATAAAAATCGCCTGTATACTGTAAGCGACCCTTCAGAACCCTTAAGCAAGTTTTTTCTGCAGTCAAATGGTCTGCGATGTCAGCCGTTTTCAACCCTAACCGTCTGTGGGTGCAGGCGTCCATGGGGTTTTGGTCAAGGAGACGGTTGACACTTAAGAAGGGTAGTCAAGTCAAAACAAAGGATTTCTGTTGGACGTTGAGCACGACGTTTCAGAATTTCATTTCCATGTTTGATTGGTTGATTATGGTTTTGATCCTTTTGATTCTGAAAGATTCTAAAATGTCTGAGTTCAAAGCCCGAAAGACAAGACTAACATTTGTATTGCTGTATATTCAGGGGCACCCCACGAGAAAATTTTAGCAAAGTACGTGAGATATCATTTTCCGCTTACTTAGTTTTTTACAGAGGTTTTTCAAGGTATATTTGTGTAAGCCAATACAGATTGATCTGTTTGGCATTCTAAGCTGAAAATTTAGGCTGCAGAAAATTGAAGGAAACATGATCCGCCGAATTTCCAAGCTGCTGATGGCTCTCCGAAAATGCTAGCTGGCCTTATTTTGCACTCTAAACGACATATTTGTCCCTCCGAAAACAATAGGAACTAAATAGGTCCTTCTTTTACGAAAGACTGAGTTGATTTTTCACCAAAGAAATCTCTAGCTTTCACTACAATTACATTGTAAATCCGAATATCTCAGGCGGTCTTGGGCCTTCCGAACAGATATTCCCCGAAACGAACCTTTGGGTGCCCCTGTATATTGCCAACCACGTTGCACCTACGTAAAGAGTTAGTAATGCTCGCGTGCTTTCATGTGAACGTCACAATTTACGATTTCGATCACACACTCACTCGTTTAATCACATTTTTACCCTGGGAACGAAGGGGTTGAACTTGTCGTCAAGTTCACTTGAAGTTCATAAGAACACTCCTTCGGGTGATTATTGCTTGAAAATTGCTCTTTAGAGATGTACCATAGCCGACCAATGACTGAACAGAAAAATTCTTGGTAGATTCCTCCATTACAATGGTAAGCACTGACGAATACATAGTAGTTTAAAGTAGTCAATATCAACTTAAGAGATGTGTATGTTTTTAATCTTTGTAAAGAGAGCTTTATTTGTAGAAATAAATTGTGAAATATTTATGCATTGAATTGTTGTCAACGAAGGCACTTTGAGAGGACCCCTTGTAGGAAATCGCCGTGAAACGGGATCCTAACGAATTTCTAGTAGTTTTTGGACTGCTCTTTGTTTGGCTGAATGCTCATGTCGCAAAGCCTAAGAGCACGTCTTGTTAAAGCATCCACTAGAAAGTGATGATTATGAGTTTTCATTGCAGTAGCAGCACTAATAACAGCGTCAACAACCTGAAATGCTCTTTTGCCTTACAAAGAAATTTTTAACTAAAAGATGAAGTGTTATCAATCCATATTGCAGTACTGTAAGCTGTACTGCAATAACTAATACAATGCGTGTATTTTCTGTAGTAACAAAAATATCTGTTGTTATGCATAACAAATCCGTTTCTCTTTGTTCCTAAGGAGCCTTTTCCTCGCATTGATCATTCCTTTTACAGAGGAAGATAAATTCGGTCACTACAAAGACCTTTCTGAGCGTCTAAAAATGATCCCTTACCGTTTCAACTCTGTTCATTTAGGTCCATCCTTCTTTGCCTAATCTTTTTCAGAAGTTTGTGTGTGTGATCTTCTACAACTTAATTAAAGTTGCTTCTTAATAGGGAAAGCTATTGACTTTTTCTCTTCAAACCTTTTAGTTCGGCCCACAAATGAAAAACTTCATCTTTTACTCGAACAAATCCAAAGCTTGCAAAAGCTCATGAAGCCTCTTCGCTCTGTTTTCAAGTTGCGCTGTGTTCTTTGTAACCCTTCCCTTTCTTTCCTGTCTGGTCTTCTTAATCATTTTACTGACGGCATCGAAGTCGACAACTATTCGTCTGCTGTTTTGTGACACAATTGACGTGGCTGTATGCTGGGAAGTGTTTCTCGAGTATCTCGCCTTTTTCATCCACTTGCTAACTTCGTCGAAATCAATTATATTCGCCCTTGGTTCATCGGATACTGGACGAGACCACTCATTTGTTTGCGATGTGGCCGTGATGCCTTCTGATCTATTGCCAACTGACGCATTGTTATTTGTTGTTTTAGTACCGCTTCCCCTTTCCTTGCCTTGCTTTGCTGAAAGGTATGAATGATCTACTGAATCGTTGCTTGAATCCCATGAGCACACCCTGAAATGTTTAATTTTTACATCACTGGCGAAGTGAACGGTACGAGTAGTATCCCTCTCCAGATTATTTTTGTTGTCTACGTCAACTATTGGACTGAACCCTTTCAGTGATGACTCAGAATTGAAGGAATTGTGTGCAGTTGATGACGTTGTAGATCTACGTGAAAAAGTTGATCTTTCAGGAAGAGGCAAGGGCTGGATTTGCCCATAATAGCTGTCTGGTGTCACCGAAAAGCAAAATAATTCTTGTTCGCTCTTAACATCGAACGAATTCCTAGTTGATGGCATAGCATAGCTGTCTGAGGGAAATGAAGAAGAAAAAAGGTTTGTAGGGCCCAACTGAGCATCGAATGAATTGCGTGAAATCGATGACTTTGCATGCTTGTCTGGTGAAGGGGAGTTAAGAGGAAGTGCTGAAGGCTGTCTTTGTTCAGATAACGATGTTAGAGAATCTAATGATAGAGTAGAATTGGCTGGTGAAAGCCAATAACGAAGGACATCTGTAGGATCGTTTTGCTCTCCGACTAACATTGAACTGCTGAGAACGGTTGAAGTCTTAATGTCCAACCGTGAGGCTGATGACATTTCGCACCTCTCCGGGAATAGTAAACTTCCACAAAATTGGTAAGGATCGCTTTGCCCAACGATTGTATGTGTTTGAATTGATGGAATAGCATATCCATCTGGTAAAATGGAGCAACCGAGTCCTATGGGCTCGCTTTGTCCATTGAATGAATTGCGTGGTGTTGATGGCATTGCATACCTATCTCGACAAGGGGCGCTAACGAGAGGTTCAAGACATCCATGTGAGTCATTTGTTTGGGAAGGTTTTTTTGCCATGCACTTGCTTGACACCTCCGTATCGTCTGAGACTTCCAGTTTACTACCTTCTTGGGTATCCGTGGTCGAAGAAATCTCTCCCGTTTCCGGTCTTTTTTTCAGACTCTCCCTCTCGTGGCTTGCCGTGGAAGAATGCGCTCTATTTATGCCCAGAAAATTTAAAATTTTTGATGGCAATAAATTAGCCACTTCCATATCGTCGTTTTCTTTGGCTGAGATGTTGGATTCCGTTTGAGCCTCATTTAAAATTGCCACAAGCATGTTCATAAGGATGATCATAGTAAGGAAAAGGAAACCTTGGGAGTACAACTTAGCAAGTACTCTGTCCACCTGTTGCAGCTCTGAATGTGGTGCAGGACTTCCAAGACTCATGAGAAATTGCAACACAATAACCCGCTTGAACGAAGAAAACATGTACACATTTTTGCCAAACAGGAGGCACCCTGCATGTCCATAAGCGGTAAAGACGAGGGCTAAAACCACTGTAAAACTCATGACTGGTCGCAGAGACTTCCTCATCGCCAGCAACAGCACTATGACATTTTTGCTAAATTTTAACAGTCTTAGCAGACGCAACACGACAACGGTGACAGCGATACAGATCATGCTGTTTTCTGCCTGAAACCAGAACAGGGTCTCATGAAAACTGACAGAGACAAACGGATTTCTTTTAAGTTGTTGCAGAACACTTGACGTCTCTACCCCTCTTTGGATGGAAAACGCCATCACAAGTATTGTGCTTATAATTTGAAGCATTTCGAGCCAGTTCCAAATCGATAAAAAGTATGAGCATTTCAACTGAGAAATCCTGATACATTCGCTCACTAAATAATAACCAAGAACAAAGGTGAAGATAAGAAAAGCGACTAGGTAAACCTCGGTCAATGTAGAATCGGTTTTAAACAGTGGCATTACTTGGGTTCTCGTGGATGTCCCCAAATATCCGGAAGGAAGCATCTCAAAATATAAGGTAGTAACTGTTAGTAACTTAGTGGCTACGTTGAACGTAGAAAACTCGACCATAACCACCCTAGTTTGACGATCTATCCATCCTCTCTTCGTGATATCGTTTAGAATCCATCGGGCCGTTTTTGCCTCGTATCCCAGATTCACGACGTAACCGCCACCGCCGTAAAGAGCGTGCACACCTTGACTTCGATGGCTTCCTAATTCCTCGTTAGATCTGTATTTCCAGTTTTCAGGGCAAGCAATCGTCGTAGTGTTATTCGAAAGTGCGTCCCATCCCATTTTGTCTTCTTCGTCTTCGGAGTAAAAATCATAACAGGAGGATATGGAATTACTAAAAAGGCTATGCACGTCACAGGAATCTGAAAAATAATGGTATACAAGTGAATTCATCAAGAACCCATCTAGAAAAACTTGTATGTTTTTTCAATGTGAAAAAGGAAAAAAGTTTGTAGTACAAGTATTCCGTATTGGTCAAAATTTAACCAGCAAAGTAAAATTTCAGGGGAAAACCTGGTTCACCGTTATTTGAAGGAAATAATAAAACCTCTGACTTCAGATAAGCTTACAATCTATCAACTAGTAGATTTTGTTGCTGTGTTAGGAGTAGGCGACATGCATCCAACTGAAAATGTGCTTAGAAAACGTTGCATCAACGGTTGTGTTGTTAAGGTTCACATAGACATTATCAGCCAAAAACCCTTATTTTGTTGAAAATTTTTCTTTGCGATGTAAAGTTCTGTCCGTAAATATTGCACATTCGGAGCGATAACCAAGGTAAGAGAGATTTCAACTGAGTGGCAAATGCATTTGGTTTTCCTTTACTGCGCTCTGTGATTGATTAAAAGAAAGAAAGACACTTTCTTAACCATAAAGATATAAAACCAAAACCAATCGAGACTTCACGGATTTTCCCGCGCTTGACGCTGCATTTACGTCGAGTTCTGGTTTGTTCAATGTCTTATCTGCGCTCGTTGCGATTGGTTAAAGTAATCACGAAGGTTTTGGTTTTATGACAGTCTACTGACACCCGATATATGAGGGGTTATTGCCAACTAGGTGCGTTGTTTGTCACCTGATATACAACGCGCAAGTTGAACCTGTTAAGTATACATTTCTTTAGTAAAATAGTGAGGACAACTGGAAAAAAGGCGAATTATTTGGTACCTTTGAAAACTCTTAGTTGTCTCAAACGTGGCATACCGACTAAAATGGATCGTTTGTTTCCAGTGTAATCTGTGGTTGTTTCTTCTCTTCCATTATACCACTCGCCTGCAAAGGTCGCTGGAATCAAAACCTCGTCAAACCAGTTCCATAGCTGGGAACTGTTCCTGTTCTGTGAGCAAAATAGTTAAGAATTATTCACCAAAGTGGAAATGAATAGTGGTGGATATTTGCGGAGCCTGAAAGCGGCTTCGCTTATATATTTTAGAAAAACGTTGTAGTAAACAGAGGGATTTATATAACATATCCATAGTGCGATATATGTCTTGTCATCCTGGTTATTGTGAACGCAGATCTTTTATTTGTTTATTGATGTGATTATGTGAGGCGCTGAAGTATTCGTCATATGTAATTACATTTTCACTTTTAGCAACATTTAAACAAAATCTGAAGTTGATATCATTAACTGCGATGATGTCATCATTTCATATTTCAGTCCGCAGTTCACATATAAGAGCATTTCATATATTCACTATCATTCAAACTCTGAGTAAACTTGAAAAAATGTAACTACTCTATTGCTAAAACAAATCCCATTCAAATCCCATTTCAGATTCAGTACACTCTAAAGATCAGAATACGGAAGTGACTCAGTAAACAGCAAAAAGAGGCTGTCATAAAGGATAGCATTGTGTGCAATATGTTGCATGCAATTGCAATTGCACCTTGCTTGCAACACTGCGCAGAGCGGCGAAAGTGAATGCGCATCATCTTCTGCAGCAATGCTCAACTGACAATTCCGGGGTAAACAGAAGCAGCAGCTGAATTACACACAACGTTGGAAGTTATTTCTTGGGATTACCAATGCTGTAGTTATGTCGTTCTGGCAGGCTTTCTCACCTTATAAAGTTTACTGAAACCATCATTGGTAGCTTTAGCCATGCGATATCGATGATCATTATTATCTCCATAGCAGACAATCATAAGAAGAATAAGGAAAACACACGAAAACACCATGTCTCTTGCAAATGTGTTTGTTTTCCTTTCAGTAACCCTGTACTTCCTCTGACTCTCAATCTTTTCCTTGGAAATGTTGAATAGTGTTTGCGAGCTATCGCTGTCGAAGGAGGGAGCTTCAGAGGAATCATCATGTTGCTTTACGGGTTCCTTTCTCCTGCTCGTGTACCGCAAAGCTAGGAGAACAGATATAAAAACGATTTTCACTGGTTGAGAAACAAAAACATCCTCAGTGGTGATTAGAAAGATGGATGCCAACCAGCGCGTTGAAGTTTCCCCTCCCCACTGAAGAGAATAGAAAATGACAATTAACGCAGCTACCAGTGAACCAATAATACAAATAAACCAAGCGATGTAGATGCAAAAATGACGAAGACGGAAGCGTTTGTTGCCCTCATTAACATCGAACTCGTCGTGTGCCACGCCTGAACGCCTGCTGTTACGGAAAATAAATACCACGAGGAAGCTTGGTGGAAAGGTAATTAATGCAGTAAAAGTAGAAACACTGAGTTCCCGACCAGTCATTTTCAAAGGCCCGACTTGAATAGCAGGGGTTTCATCAGCACTGCCAATATTATAGAACATGGCAGAGGTAAGCATTCCCCAAAGGAAAAAGAAGAAGCAACAAGTAACTCGTTGTACGCGGGTAAAGAGATCTCGGGGCTCTTTTGTGACTACTGAGAACCACAGATGGTCGTTAGCGAGTCCGCATATACGTGCGCTGTTGAACTCGCTTTTGAAGCCGTGGCGTTTGTTGACAATTGGGGCATAAAGCTCCACTGTTGTGCTCCCATCTTCACGTTCTAAGGCCAGCCAACGGTAGCAAGGGAACTTCCATCGGGAATTTGCCTCAATGTCTGTGATACAGATTTCATTTAGAAACCAAGATGGGTCTTCTCCAGAACTATCATGGCCGACATGAAGCTTAACTAAAGATCCAAGCGGTTGACCAACAGCTAAGAGAAAGTTGTCGGTATTTCCTCGACTAAACAGTTTGCTTTTTCCATAGTTGTTCCTTGTCAACTCAATGACTTCGCTAGAATTCTCAGTTCCATAAAGTTTCATGAACACTTTGGCAGAAGTACCAGAGTGTCGCCATGCTCCTGTGGTAAAAGAAACTTTGTATCGGCAGGCGGTGTTTTCGCTCGAAACTAGAGGCATCACTGGACTTACCTGTAACAAAGTAAGTAGAAGTTAGTTTTCAGTAACAGAACAAAATTTTGAATTGGAGTGGATAACTAGATTTTTCTTATCCCCTGCGTCATCATATAAATGTCGCCAATATTGCCAACGTGGCTGGAAACTTTACTTGACGATCGTCAAAAAAACATTCAGGCATTTCAAGGATTTATGCTGATTTTTTTGCTAAGACGTCAATTTTATACTGGCAGATAATCCAGAATATTTACAAAGGTAACTGCAAAGGGCCGTGGAATTTCTCTGAAATTTGCCCAGAAGATTTCTGTAAGAGATTCAATAAAGTCCTCAGCTGTTTTAAGGACTCACTTTTTCTCGATCTTTGTTGTCACCCCTTCGCGCAAATATTAAAGCGATGAAATAAAGCAGAAACACAAATAGTACTGAAACAAGAACTAGGACATCGCGTGGATCACTGATGTTGTCAAATCCTACTTGAACTTGAGAGAAGTCCACTGTGTTAGGCGTTACCAGAAAATAACCTCCAAATGATGTTAGGTGATTGCAAAGGCACTGTAAGGCAGCTGGGGTAGAATTGGCGCCAACCTGTGAAGAACATTACGATGGACTCTATTAAACCATGTATCCGAATAACATTGTGTTAGATGAACTAGTTTTCCAGGTTGTAAGGATTTCTAGTTAAGTCAAGAGTTTGAGAAACAACTTGGCATCCTTTCTTTACAAATCAGTGCTAACTTTTTGCCCGAGAAGCGACAAAAATGTAAGTCATCGGTTAATGAATTTATTGTCGGAATTAAAATAAAATGAATCGAACGTTCCCAGTCAAGTCATTTGCTTTCAAAATGTCTTAAAATGTCGACAGTTTTGTAGTCTCATGTGTAAAGAGTTGACTTCCTCAGAACTAAGCTACTTGAATCCCCACGTCACGTGATGTGATCATCTCATCTCATCTCATCCCATCTCATCTTGCAGTAGGCATTTTAAGGTTATTCTAGCGCTTCTAAGTTTGCTATTGCTTATGCACTCACCTAGGAGTCGGTGGTGGAATCCCCCCCCCCCCCCCGTAGACTGAAAATCCCGGTATAATTAGAAGAAACTGACACGTACCTTACACCCTTCACTCATCCATTGCTCTTTGTCCTCCGACCAATACAGACAGCCAGCGGAGTCTATTTCCAAGGTAAAGTTTACAGACGTTTGGGAGTCATAAGGAGGCAAAGTGAGTGTCTTGTTTTGAACAAGTGGCTGCTGCGTCGGCGGTCCCTTGAACCTCACACACAGCTGTTCATCTTGATCGTTGATCTGGAGAAGAGATCTCATGATTCGCAGCCTCGGAGCATGAATGTCCGGTGCATCGGCTATTGGCGAGACTATTTCAAAGGCAGACCTTCTTTCTCTCACGTTTGACTTGCGATGTTTTTGAAGCAGTCCAATGAGATATTTTCCACGGTGTTTAGCATCAAACCATACATAATGGCTAACACTACAGACCTGCGTTTTGTTCTGGCAAGGTTGTTCTTTTAAAGTGGTTACGTAATCATAGTCCTGCTTGGTAGGCTCAGCACCGTACTTCACATAGATTTCAAACGGTGCGACCCTGTCTACCGCCAAGGAGATCCTGATTGACGTTTTTTCACGATGAGTGGTAACCACTCGATACATCATAACGTCTGGGACAGAGTAACCCTTCACCTGTGGTGAAGTTCTGTTATTAGACTTCTTCAATGGAACTCTTAATGAGATGTCAGTTTGCAGGTTTGCGACATCGATAACCTTACCAGATTCATCCTTTAGGATCAGGCTAACCACTTGGGAAGTAATATCGTAGGTGGACTGGTGAACACCGTACGGGTTGATTTTATAGTCGATCATCTGAAAAAAAGGATGTAGAGGACACGTCAAACCTGACAATGACTTATTTCACTGAACGGGTAAGACTGGTATAAAAATAGGTACGCACCTGCGTACTTGTGTGCTTTCAAAAGGGGATTTCATCTGAATCTTTAATAAATCATTGAATGATGATATAGGACTATTGATAACAGAAAATAAAAGTAAATAAACTGAACTTGTCCTATCTGGATTTCAAATCCGGGAGGTCAGGTGTCGAAAGTGAGTCAGGAATCGATCATTGCTTTTAACAGAACGACGCGCTAATAAGTAAAGTAAGGTAAAGTTAGAACTTTATTATCGTGTCGTAACATCTTGCGTACAGGGATGTACGCTAATTAGAGAAACCTAACTACAATACACTCCTATAATATATACAATTGGTACAAAAAATTTAAGTCTAAGTTAATTGTTAACAATCCTGTACTACTCTATACAAAGTGTCAAACAAAAAAGAAAAAAGATAGTTATAAAATTTACAATTTTAAAAATAAATAATTGGGAAGATCTACAATAAAATCGGTGACTAGTTGCTACAGAGAAAACAGTGTCTACAGGTATTGTCCATCAACTGAGAAAAGTCAATAGATATATGCCTCTTAAAAATGTCTATGGATTCAGGAGATTTTATGAAGTGATTAAGTTTTGACCAAATGACAGAACCTAAAGAGAATATTTGCTGGCGAATAGGATTTTTATGTTTTTTCATTTCATTTCGTTAAGTTGCCTTGGTTGCAAGCATTGAATTAGTCACACACAGAGATTGTTATGTAATGATGATTGTTATGTGACCATGCAAGACATGTGGCAGGCCTAGCTTTGGAGGTGTGAGATTTTCATTGCATTGACTCCCCCCTCTACCTATTGTCCGGGTTATAACGCATGACCTCGGCTGCCAGGCAGTCATTCATTCTCGACATCTTCGCTGGTTTATAGCTTCTTTTGAACATCTCCGAGCATTTTCTTTTGAAGGTAAGCAATTTTCTCTCGTTGATTTTATCCGTTCAAGTGATATTTCAACGCCAAGTCCTTGCATATTCCGGCCACGCTTGCTCGTCTTGTTTTCACTACGCACTTTATTTTCTTGCAAACGATATTTGCCTCGTGTTTGCAGCCATCACGCTTCGAGTTCTTCGCGGGACATTCTTGGTTTTTGCATAGCATGGCAGGCGCTAGCGCTGTTCCAACCGCTCTTATTTTAGGTCATTCCTTCGTGAAGAGGCTTGATCGCGATTTGCGAGCGGGTTTCTATCCACGAGCCAACCACGATTTCAGGTTTCAGGGCACAGCGTCTGTTCGTTTGCAAGGATTTGGCGGCCGTACGGTTCAGTCTTTACGGGAGAGGGACCTTCACGTGGTCAGGGATCTCGCTCCAGATATTGTTAACTTGGAGACAGGTACCAACGACCTTCCCATTCTCCTCCCGAAGTCGTTGGTTCTGCTATCGAAGATTTAGTGTGTTTACTGCTAAACGATTATTTCGTACGTGTGATCGGTGTCTGTCATGTTATCCCACGTGGCATTTCATTTCCACGTGTTATGGTTTTTCTACAGCAAGCTACAATTTTAAACCAATACGTTAGTGTTGTTTTGGAAAATTTCCCTAATGTTTTTTGTTGGTCTCATGAGGATTTTAATAGCCCCGTTAAAGATCTTTATAGGTCGGATGGTGTTCATGTAAACCCCACGGGACAGTATTTGCTTTCCGCAGTTATCGTGGCGCCATTCTCAAAGCTACGAGGATTGATCCCTGCCCCTATTGCAATTTCGAGGTTACTTTTATTGTTTTGGTGTAACTTTTTTGTTATTCTTTATGATTATTTTGTATATGTTCCAATCAATTTTAGCTTTTAGTTTTTTACCCCGCTGAAGCTTTTTGTTTGCACTAGCTTGGGTATTTATGCTGGCCTGGTGATATGTAGTTATCCTAGCCGCACCCCCCCCCCTTTTTTTGCCCTTAGGCTGTGATCTCAGGGTTTGTTGCTTTTTCTATGGCTAGGCTTATGTAGTTATGCTAGCTCTGATGATTGCTAGTGATATGTAGTTATCTATTGCCCCCCATTTGCTCTGAGGCTGTAATCTCAGGGTTTGTTGTTTTCTGTGGCTTGGTATATGTAGTTATGCTGGGGCCGTTTTTCTTATTTTTCTGGCATTTATGGGCCTGACAACTCGTCGACATATTTGTCTAGACATGTCTGTCCCTGCCAGGCTATTTTATTCTTGTGTGCCCACTACTTCCCATTACTGTACTGAGGGCACTAAGTTTTCAGTTCCTGCCAAGTTTTTCTCCATTAGTTTCAGTTTTCGCTATACCCAAAGCGCCAGCCCAACGACAGCAATCCCAGGCACCCAAGAAACGTGCCAGTCCCCGAGCCAGTGTTAGGGCGAGCACTGCAGCAGCCTCGTCCTCGTCCTCACAGGCATAGCGGCCCAGGAGGACCACGACACCTGCCCAGGCACAGGCACCTGCCACAGCCTCTACAGTCCAGGCATCCCAACCTGACGATTTGGTTTCGCCGCGGTTTTTGGAAACCTTGGTGAGTAGAGTGGCAGATGAAGTCTCCCGGATGATGGCAGCATCCGAAACACCTGCTACCTCACCCATTGTTCAGGAGGGTTCCAGCTGGTCCATCAAGTGGCACAGACCCAGCTCCGCCAGCACCCCATGCTGCCTTAGCCTCCGCTATCGTACAGGATAGATTGACGGGTGTATCTTCTGATGTGACCGGGCTTTCTCCTCAGTTGTCACCTTGCATACAACCTCAGGTGCCAGGTCAGTTGTTCCAATCTGTTAGTTTGCCTGTCGATGCCAAGGTATCTGACAAGATACGCTCCAGGATTTGGAACCAGGAGTATGTTGACTTTGGCTCGCTGCTCGCCAATCCCGTTTTTGAACACCAGTACCAAATAACAGTCCAGAATACTGAAGGTGGTCCTTCCCCCTCACTGTGCATCGAGCCTGTCTCTAAGCCGAAGAAGGTTGTTTCCATAGAAGCTTGGTTAAGCAGTTTCCATGTTTTTGTAGGGGTTTATACTAAACGATTTCCTCATGAGGCCCCCGCCCTCATGAAGTATGGGGAAATTGTTCACGATTTGGCTGGTAGGGGGCATAACTGGAAATTTTATGATGAAAATTTTCGCTTTCTGAGACAAACACATGGCCCTTCCCTGCCGTGGGATAGGATCCATGGGGAATTGTGGTTAAAGTCTCAATTTGTTTTGCGTAGAAATCCGCAAGAAAATTCTACAGTTAACTCGGATTTCGTCCCCGAGCGGATTTCCTCCCCAAGGGTTTTTGTTTTCGGTTTCATAAGGGCCGTAAATGCCCTCCTGGCTGTGCCTTCAAGCATCTTTGCTTTAAGTGCGATGGGTCACACCCAGTAACCAGATGTACTTTTCGTGGCTCAGCTAAAGCCAGCAGTGTTCAGCCCCAGCCAGCCTAACCTTTTTCTGCCCAGCCTACCCACTCCAGTAAAAGTTGAAAGATTAGGTTTCCTTCTCGATGGGCACACTCCTTCCACTGTTGAATTTTTACTGTCGGGTTTTACTCAGGGATTTCCACTGCATTTTGAGGGTGAACGTGTGTCATCCTTCGCTACAAATTTGTCGTCAGCTTTGGAAAATCCAGTTGTAGTTGATGCTAAACTTAAAAAGGAGTTAGAAGCCCGTAGGGTAGCTGGTCCTTTCCTATCTCCTCCAATGTCTCCCTTTCGGGTCTCCCCGCTGGGTGTTGTACCGAAGAAGGTTCCCGGTGAGTTTAGATTGATCCATCATTTGTCCTTCCCAAAAGGTTCGTCAGTGAATGATGGCATATCTTCAGAGCACACCAGTGTTAGATATGCTACTATAGATGATGCCGTTAAACTGATAAAAAGTACTGGCCAGGGTTGTTTTTTAGCTAAAACGGACATTAAAAATGCAGTTCGAATTATCCCGATTCACCCAGAGGATTATGGTTTGTTGGGGATGCAGTGGAGGGGATTGTATTACTATGACCGTTGCATGGCTATGGGCTGTTCTTCATCCTGTTTAACTTTCGAAAAATTTTCGACTGCAGTGGAATGGGTTGCCCATCATAATTAGAAATAGGCTGTATTTTGCACTTGCTTGATGATTTTCTCTTAGTTGCTGCTTCAGCTCAATTATGTCAGAAACAGTTAGACTTATTTTTATCTCTTTGTTCATACCTGGGTATCCCCATGGCACCAGAGAAGACTTGTGGCCCAGCAACCACCATGTCTTTTGCTGGCATTGAGTTGGACTCCATTCTTTTGGAGGCTCGGTTACCTCTCGATAAAATTGAGAAATGTAAGTCACTTATTTCCTATTTTCTGACTCATAAGAAGGTTACCCTCAAGGAGGTCCAGTCTCTTACAGGCCTCTTAAACTTTGCATGTTCGGTCGTCCGACCTGGTCGAGCCTTTTTACGAAGACTCATTCACCTTACTTTGGGTATCAAATCAGCTAACCATTATATCCGACTTAACAGAGAGGTAAAAGAGGATCTAAAACTATGGCTGTCCTTTCTATCCAGTTTCAGTGGGAAGTCTTTTTTCTTGAAGCACAACTGGCTTAGCTCTCCTAAGCTCAACCTGTTCACGGATGCCTCTGGTGCTCTCAGGGTCGGTGCTGTTTTTGGGTCACACTGGTGCTATGGGGAGTGGCCTATTAATTTGAAGTTCCAGAATATTGCCATCCTTGAGTTTTACCCCATTGTTCTAAGTCTGTACCTGTGGGGTGGGCCTATGAGCAGTCAGTGCATATTGTTTTTACTGATAATGAATCCCTGGTTCATGTCATTACTAAGCAAACCTGTAAGGATAAAGCTTTAATGCTCTTTGTGCGCAAATTGGTGTTCATTTGTCTACATCACAACATCATTTTCAAAGCCAAACATATTCCCGGGATTTATAACAATCTGACTGATGCTCTGTCTCGCTTGCAGGTGCAGACTTTTAGGCTGCTGGCCCCAGCGTATATGGACCCCTTACCCACAGAGATTCCCCAGCATCTGCAGCCTCAGAATTGGGTTCCATAGTAGGCATGCTTGCTAAGTCTAGCCTCCAGTCTTCCTCTATTCCAACTTATAAGCGAGCATGGAAGCTATTTTACCAGTTTCTGAATTCGATTTTTAATTCTGTTCACACAAGTTTACCTATATCATCCCACATGTTGGCTGTATTTATTGGTTATATGTATGATAACCACTATGCCCCATCAACTGTTAGTTCGTATGTTTCCGCTTTAGGCTACTCTCATAAATTTCTTGGTTTTCCTGATCCTACCAAAGCCTTTTTTATTGTCCAGATGATCAAAGGGTATAGTAAATTAGGGTCTCGTTTGGATAGTCGTTTACCAATTACACTTCCAATTCTCCATAGAATCATTGAAAGTTCTTCTCAGCTGGCTATCTCCAGGTACTCTTGTTGTCAGTTTCAAGCAATGTGCTCCATAGCCTTTTACGCTTTCTTGCGGATTGGTGAAATGACTTCAACCTCTGGTAAAAAAGATATTGTTCCTTTACAGGTCCATCAGTTGGTTAAGCTTCTCGATCACACTAAACGTGTTGTCGCTTTAAAGGTCGTTTTTGGCAATTTTAAGCACAATTACAATCAGCTTCCTTATTGTATTGAGATAACTCGCCAGCCTTCGTTTTGCCCTGTGCTATTTTTGTTAGAATATCTAACTCTTCGGGGTGACAGACCTGGTCCTCTTTTTATTAATTTAGATAATAGTTCAGTGTCTCGCGGCTCCTTCACAGATCTGCTCTCTCTTTCTTTAAAGTCATTTGGTCTGAACCCTCAGCTTTACAAAAGGTCATAGCTTTCGTATTGGGGCTGCCTCTTTTGCTGCAGAGAAGGGAATGTCTGATGCCCAAATTAGGGCTTTGGGTCGTTGGAAATCACATGCTTTTCTTAAGTATATCAGAATCCCTTCTCTTTCAACATAATCGGTTTAGTCCATGCATTGCTTGCGGGGGAAGTGGTGTGTGGGGACACAGAAGTTGATGGGACTGATTTGCAGGGGCAGCAGTCCCACATTTTTTCTGTGTTGCATATTCTAGGGAAGCTGGAGGTGCTGATTAGCTAGGACAGCAGTACCAACATGTTTTCCTTGTGTGCCTTAATCATTACCAATTTGCCTAAGTTAGTCATTCTGATTGACATTTAGCTTTCAGGGAAGGGGAGCAGATTTGCAAGGGCAGCTTTCCCCTTTTCCTTCAGTTAGTTTTCATTATTGTACATACCCGTTTGCATGTTTGTTGTATCTCATTGGACAAAGGGAATTGTCAGCAAGGGCGGCATTTCCTTATTCCCCTTTGGTCTTCAGGTATATTATTCTGTACCTGTATTGCAAATCTCTTCAGGGCTTCTTGAACTGTCTTGCAAGGGCAGCAGTTCTCATCGCATCAAATATTGTTTTGTTGTAGCTATTTTACTACGGTTTGCGGGGCTGCATTTCCCTCGGGTGGGGCGGCACCATGATCTGAATCATGGTGCTTTGGCGTATTTGTGCCCTCACCTTTACTGGGCGGAAATTTTTTGTCATGATTCAAAGAGTTTGTAATGATAACTTCATTTAAATTAATGACTAAACCGGCTTTGGGCCTTTGCCCTCAGCCATTTTACTCCAGATCATTGGTTGTTTACGATCATTAGCGCCCAGTAAACAAGCGTGGGCAATGCAGCCCAATTATGTATCCGCTCCCTGAGTGGGACAGGGGGGAACATAAAGAGAATATTTGCTGGCGAATAGGATTTTTATGTTTTTTCATCCTGTTATTATTTCGTTAAGTTGCCTTGGTTGCAAGCATTGAATTAGTCACACACAGAGATTGTTATGTAATGATGATTGTTATGTAACCATGCAAGACACGTGGCAGGCCTAGCTATTGGAGGTGTGCGATTTTTATTGCATTGACTCCCCCTCTACCTATTGTCCGGGTTACAACGCATGACCTTGGCTGCCAGGCAGTCATTCACTCTCGACATCTTCGCTGGTTTATAGCTTCTTTTGAACCCCACCCCCTCCCCTTGTCCCGTTCACGTGTCTTCTGTGTGGCCTAGATCTTCCTGTGTGGCGTTTGTCTGCCCTCACCTTTACTGGGCGGAAATTTTTTGCCATGATTCAAAGATTTTGTAATGATTACTTCATTTAAATTAATGATTAAACCGGCTTTGGGCCTTTGCCCTCGGCCATTTTTACTCCAGATCATTGGTTGTTTGCGATCATTAGCGCCCAGTGAACAAGCGCGGGAAATGCAGCCCAATTATGTATCAGCTCCCTGAGTGGGACAGGGGGGAAAAACATAAATAGCTTATGCTGTTCTTGCCATATGCGACTGTTCGAAATGTTGGTAAGTCAAATTTTGAATTTCTGAGAGAATACTAACTATTGATAACTACGAATAAGTCCGCAATATAGGGTGGTGCCAGATCATTTTTAACTTTTTACATTACGGTTGCGATGTTTTGCAATGTTTTGCTTATGTGACTTGAAAACGTTAGTTCATCGTCTAAGGTAACTTCCAAGAGCATTATCTCCGAATTCTGTTCGATAACAGTATCCTTTATCGCAAATCCTTAGGGCAATTCTTCGGGCCAAGACTCACCTGATATTTTGGAAAATTACCCTAGAAAAGAGAAAGATATATATTCCTCCCACTGACGAAGAAAATCAGGCAAATCCAGCAACAAATCCAGAAATTAATAAACATATTTGCCAACACAATAGGCGTAAGCAGACAATGTCACGAGAATTTTCGAATGTTTCCCCAAATCTCACCACATTACCTGAAAAGAAACTTTAGTTGCGTTGCCAAACACCCCCTGGCTTACAGCCTCGCTCAAGTGAGGAAACGCAACGCTAGTTTCACCTTCTTCTAAGTGCCAAAGACTCATATCAGCTGCCTCGTGCACTCCTAGGTAAACACTTTTATGGATCGTTTCCAGCACGCTATATTTCTCGCCCGACAGTTTGGTCGATAATTCAGCGTCAGATATGTGGTCATTTAGTTTGACAGCAACTCGCGATAAGTTTTTCATCTGCCAAAAATAAAAGTAAAATTTAAAACTAAAACTGGTGATGAACGTTCTGTGAGAGGACACCCTTGGGACCACATTCAAGTATTCGCGTATCAGAGGTATTAACGTAGGGGGTTTAAAAATGCAGTGTTTGTGCAACATATGTGCCTAGGACCATGACGCAGAATCCTCTTAGGATATGTGTCCACGTATGGAGGCTTAAACGTGCAGTGCTCGTTTGTGGCTGGGACCTCGACTGAGTGTCCGTTAATGGAAACGCGACTGTATTGCAACTAATGACAAATAGCAAGAGACCATCATCGTTACTTGTTGATAGGTATAATTGTCTTACTAGAAATATATGACCATTAGGCAGTATTGAAGGGAAATGGTGAAGGCCTAGAAAGAAAAGGATTTCGGATTTTCATGTTGTGGTGTGACGAACGAACATTCTACAGCATTTTTTTTCCCGAGCACTGCATAATATAAATGGAGGGTCCAGTTAACGACCGCTGCAGATTACCTTTGGTCGCTCAGTAACGTTAAGGGAGTCTGCATGTGTGGTTGCGTGAAGAATGTTCCCTGAACAGTGAAGCAGCATCTTCCATGAATCTCTTACAAGAGCAAGGTCCTTCACAGATTTACTCTTAACTCGTTGTTTTGCGACAAATGCCCATCTTTTAAGGGAATGTAATGCTGTTTCCTGAAATAAAGGAATTCGTAAGCAATTGGCGACAGTTTTCGTTCAAGCTTGTTTAAAATTAGACTAACTGTAAAATTTTGGCCTGTTGAGCACATGTCGTCCATCAGTAGATCAAAAATCATCAAGCCACGGGTAAAATGGAAAGGAAGGATGACGAAGGGATGGAAACGTCGCCTCCCACTGGGGACTAGTTTTAATTCACAGAGTTTAATTCATTTGTGAGCGGATGTAGCTGATGGTTGTATTCTTCGCTCTTTTTCTGGCCATAAAAAGCTGATCAAAAATACTTGGAACGATGTTCAATACTTAAACAAGAGGAAAGGCCTTGAGTATTTACCATGCTATCTGGAGAGACTAG
Source organism: Siderastrea siderea (assembly GCA_964030785.1). Lineage (NCBI taxonomy): Eukaryota > Metazoa > Cnidaria > Anthozoa > Scleractinia > Rhizangiidae > Siderastrea > Siderastrea siderea. The sequence continues at coordinate 28,606,268 of OZ034970.1, read as the reverse complement.
AACATCTGAAAATTTAGTGGCCTCCTTTAATACCGAAGAGACTTGAAGCACTGTCTGCACGTCTGCTACTTTAACTGTAGAAAGCTCTTCGATGACGCGTTCTTTCAGCTGTAAAAAAACAAAGAGAACAACAGCATTACTACAGATTCCCGTTCTGTATGGCTTTCGTGAAACTGTAGTAATTGTAATAATTGTTATTTAAAGGTGAATTCCCGTCAGAATTTTAGGACATAGTTCTTGTCTCAAGAAAAATTACAAGGCCTGAATTAGGCGACGAAAAAACAGGGGTTGAAATCCTTTCCTGGTTAGTATTATTTCAATACTACGTGAAAAATTGTGGGCTGCAAGCTGCCGCCCTTCTTGTGTCAAATTCTACACGGGTCAAAATGTCAAAATTATGCAAACCAACCGTAAAAACGGGGCAGAATTGAGGAAAAAGAGACAGATATAAAAGGAGAAAAAAGAAAACAATAAAAGTACAAAAAATGTCGCATTACAAAAGTGACCATATCCTACATATTTCACTTGATCTCTTGTCATCCAAGACATCCCAATGCCAAAGTCGATAGCCTGCATCATTGCATGTGCCATTTGCCAAGCTTCGTATGTTTTTCCTTCTTTCATATATTTGTCGAACAGAGCCTCGGTCTCTTCAAACACTGAATATCCGCCATCTCTATCGTTGAACCACGATGGCCGTGCAACCTGTTAAAAGTAGCAGAGTGGTTTGCAATTAGGTGTCACGAATGATCAGCGTTTCCTTGGGTTTTGCTTTACTGTGCCTATTTCAACGGCTCTTTGTCTCTCTCCATCTAGCAAAATGATGAAAGTTCGCGATAATTATCAAAAAAAAAATGCTTGTTATTTAAATTTGCCGACCTTACAATTGTACGTTGTACATTATTAGGTAACGTCATCGCGTCACAACATCAACAATCTTATCCCATTCAATGCATTTCTAGATATTATAATAAATACGTTGGGAGTAGATCTCATCGTTCGCTTTATACGTCTCAAAGGCATGGCAGTTGGGTACAGCCATACATTGATGCAGCAATACTTGAGAGCAACATTGTGCTTACAAAGAAAACGCATGCACCATACCCTAACTTGATACTTACACCAACTCTAAAGTAGCTTTCAACCCGCGATCCTAAAGAGTTTATAATGACTGCCTTAACTTCAACTTCACCAGCGGCAAATTCAGGAATCTGAACAACACTGAAGGGCATTAAGCCATGAGACAGCAAGTGAGACGATGTCCCATCCTCCAGGTTATGTACATGGTAGAACTCGAATATGAATGGCTTGTGCTCGTCTTTCCATCCCGTACATGAAATATTCAGAGAAATGCCTAACGTAGCTTTATCCAGTTGAGTAGCGTCACACGTTCCACCAGAGGGCGTGGCCACTGTTTCGAATTGGTAAGCGGTCCAACCACGTGTTCCATTGGGTAATTTAACTTCTAACGTTAACCGATAAGATGAGTTCTCGTGCAGTTTGTCTTCGTTGAAAACGATGTTCTTGGAGTTCATCTTGGTGGCGATCAGGGATCGCATGGTTTTGTTGCGGTACCACACTGTAGTGGATTCGTTGCTTTCGACTCCCTTTTTGTACAGATTCCAGTTGAACGTAACGTTACTTGGGGGACGAGGAAATGTGACGGCTTTTAAAACAAACCGATGGCTAGGTACGACCTTTTCCTTGCAGTTAAATATACACCTGCAGAACAGAATACAAGAAATTCAAACGATTGCTGGATCGCTGCGTGTACGATCCATAACGTCTTAGGGGCCAATTACATGAGCGGGCTGGCTCGGTTAGCCAGGGTGGCTCGGTCTTCCGTGATGACTGTTCAGCAAGGTATTACATGAGAGGAGCCAACCCGCCTGCAGCTAAATTTTGAAGCTGTCGTGTGAAAAAAGGTTACATCAAAGAGAGTGAATCGAATGATTTTGCTTTCGCTAATCCATTATTTTGGTGTGTTATTTTCAGTTTTATTTAGATTTTTGGTCTGACTGAACCCTTATGTGAGCCTTTTTGTTCTGACGCAAAATTTAGTGACGAGAGGGTGTTGACCCTACTAACTGGGCTGGCCTGGCAATCGCGATCTCATGGTAAATTTTCAGCCTGTCTAGCCGGGACACCTGGTGGCCGGGCTTAGATTTTTCCATGTGATCGCGAAGTTGATTTTTAGTGTGTTAAACAGACGTGCCGAGATCCCAAACACAGAAACTGTCTAGAATTCCACATATGGAAAAGCCTTTTCATTGACGAGCTTCTTCCATAGATCTGTTTACATACACTTAAGAAAACTCTGTTTTGCCTGACATTTGGTAACACTCCGTGAAACATACAATTCCACTGTTGTACACTCGAAACGCAACACTCGAAAATGTTTTCCATGTTCTCTTTGTAAAACTTGTATCAGACAGGCTTGTTTAAGGCCCTAAGTTTTACAATTTTCTGAACTCTGATATAGCTTGTAGGCATTCTGTCACTTCTGTTAAGCAAAAGGTTAGTTCTTTTATAGCGGAGCACCATTGGTAAGCAAATTTGGTAACCTATCGATGCGAGAAACTTTGGTTGTGACGTCAGTGTAGGTAAGTACGTTCGTCCGCCCGTACAGACTCTGGGGGAGAGGGAGGGGAGTCCCAAGGCAACCTGACCGTGGGAAGAAGAATGCCATCTTTTGAAAAAGAGGTTTCTTTAAAAGCTTAATATTGAGCAAAACATTTGTTCGGACAGTTTTAAACTTAAGAAAAAATAGCTAATATCTATCCTTTAAAAGTAGAACGCGAAAAGTTCAAGTTACGAACCGAAATTTGTTTTTGAGGACTTTCTCTTTTTTGAGTTCTGCTGCAAACTCGGTTGGTACATCGCTTGAGTTCGCAGCATTTGGCAGCGGTCCCTATGCCAAACAAAGCAGAGCTAGTGCCTTCTGTTTTCTTCTGTCCAAAACGATGGTTCTTGCGACGGTCCGAACACATTTTGCCAGGAAAACACCTGTGTTTATCACAACTCAGTAACTCGCGCAACTCACTTAACTCGCGTAACATCGAATCGAGTCAAAGTACATATCACGTGAATTCGCAGCATATGGAATCAGTCCCCTGACGTCAAACAAAGCAGAGTTAATGCCTTCCTGTCTCTTCTGTCCATAACCATGGCTTTTGCGGCGGTCCGAACACATTTTGCCAAGAAGACCCCCGTGTTCATCTCGATCAAGTCACTCTTGTCACGTGAAAAGATATAAATACAGTAATTAACCCAACACTTGCCGCCATTGTCAGATTAGCTCAGAGGGAACGTAATCGCTCGCTAAGCAGGTCACCCAAGATCGATTTCATGCCGAGGTGGCAAAATATTCTGTCTTCAGAAATTAATAAGTAGCAACGAAAGAAAAGTAGAGCTCCACTTTTAGACTTGGCTAATCAATATATTATATAGAAACCACCAGCACTTTAACATGCAGCCGTCGCTTTGTTCTTGTAATTTATTCTTGATGTACCTGTGCCCTTAAACCGAGTAAGCTTAATGATTCATAAGTACCATGGCCAACATCTTAATGAGTTCTTTTCTTTTGTATTTAATTTATGTGACATTACCGATTTTTTTTTCTCAAAGCAAGTCAGGAAAATAATTGTCGTCAAGAACTGCTAGGGAGAAAAAGCACTTTTTCCATACAAATGTCTTAAACTTGTCTTATCCATGACTTGTAATCCCTTTAAAACCAGTACAACAAAATATTCAAAGTTAGCATATTTTGTGATGCAATGTCTGAATGTTTGTGGTAAACCGAAACAAACGGTCAAAACCATGACAGGCATTTTTCACTCGGACGTCTTTAAAGGAGAAGGTCACTCCAGAAACGATGTATTTTTTTGAAATTGCCAATGAAAAGATAACACTAAGTTGGGTTACTGACCGTGGTTTTAGCTTCTAAGGTGTATCTTTAACCGATAACGTTCAAGCGCAGCCATCTCCTCGGAGATATAACTCCGAAAACACCCCCGGGCTGAACGGAATGACGTCACGGACAAGAGGCCAGGCTGCTAAGTACGATTCAAAATGGTGTCACCCGATGTTGAACTTTGGCCTTCTTTGAAGAGGAATTTCAGTGGGATCGGATGCACTTTAGAAGCTAAAACCACGGACAGTAGCTCAACTTAGTGTTAATTTTTTTATAGGCGATTTCAAAAAATACACCGTTTCTTGAGTGACCTTCTCCTTTAACTTTAGTGATTACGCTGATATTACTCCGTGTTTTATTTACCTGATGATGACGTTTAATACCTCATCCTTTGCAACATACACGCTTTGAAGAAACTCGGATTTACGCTGATCTTTTCGCACCACCAGTTTAATGTAGTAAATGGTTCCAGGTAAGGGATTGATTAAAGCAGCAGTACTGCCATTGCTCTTGAAACGATTATTCCTCGAGCATACATGTGCACGCTTCTTGGAATTTTCGGAGGGAACCACGACAGTTTTATTGCCACTGAGAATATTCTGAAACAGTCGCCCTCCATCGAGACAAGACCAAACAAATTCCATTCCAAAGTGCCGGTTTTCTTCAATGAAGGGGTCAAAAGAATCTGATCCACTGAAGACTATTGCATGCTCTGCGGAACGAAGCTTTTCTGAACCACCAGAAATCACTGCGGCAAGATTTGCTTCTTTCACTTCAATAAATCCAAAATTCCTTCTTGCTGTGGTTGCGTCAGAAAGCGTAACTTCGAATTCGATCAATTTGAGGCCAGTCGGCAATGATCCAGCTGGGGGACTCCAAGTCAAAGAATCTCTTTCAACAAGTTTCCGCTCCGCGGAAATTGCAAACGGCGATACCTCCACATCCCTTATAAACCAATTAAATGAAAGCTGCCCTGGGGAGTAGCTGTTTAATCCACTCTCTATGAATGCCTGAAACATCCTGTCCTCTTCCCGCTTGACGATGACATGATTGAGTGGCTGTTTGTTGACCTGATATATCTTTGCATCGGGCAGCTTGTGGGAATCATCGCCTTTGAGTTGATATGGAAAGAGCAATACAAAACGTGCTAAAATCAATAGTTGTAACGTTTGTCATGAGGCAAAAATGTGACGAAGTCAGGGCTAAAAAAATCCGACATCGTCCAACATAATCGAACATTGCTGGAAACAGTATTGTTGGAAGATGCTATACAAGGAGGCTAACCGATTCCGGTGTAGTGCTACTTGTTGGAGAAAACATATTGGAATCGTTTACCAACAATTTACAACAATGTACCTTATTATAGGAAATTAACGCTTGTGTTAATTAAGGTATTTGAAATTACCGTGACTTAAATTAACGCAAATTGAAGGGAAAATTACTCCCCAATAAGGGAAATTAATGCGAAAGATGAGGTAAAATTTTAAAATGAGGGAAATTTACGCGATTAACCAAAGACACACAGTTTGTGCTCACAGCTGGAACAAATTTCCCAGTATGACTGAATTTAAACATCCGAAAAAAAAAGGTCTGTAGGTGTGTGAGGCAATTTCTCTCGTTAAATTATGGCTACATGTAGAAAAGCTATTGTTTTCTAGGTGTCAAGAATATCTGGACTGGATCCAGAATTCGGGATTAAAATGATAGAAATTAAGGCCGCAGAAATTAACGTTCACAAATATTAACGCCACTTAAATTAACGCGAATTGTAATTTCGTGGAACGTTAATTTCCTATAATAAGGTATGTCACATAAGAATCCAACCAAACAAATTTAGTATAATGTGTCAATGTGGACCAATAATTTCAGGAGGTAGAATTGGAGCGAAATTCGTCGGAGAAATTCACTGCGGAATGGGCAATAAGCATGTGCTTGTTCCTTGGAGAGGACTGGGAAATCGTTTATTTGAAATTTGTAAACTACGACACACAACAAACAAAAAAAAACAAACAAACAAGCCAACAAACGATGTCAAGGTACTCACTCTGGCATTTATTGAATCCAGGAGAATCTTTGCTGACGTAAATACAATAACACTGGCACGTCCCATTTCCTAATTTTATGCAGTGAGCTGGCACAGAACATTCGTCTTGTTTATTGCCTCCTGGAGTGTTGGTGGGCAGTGCTACTATGGATAGAACAGAGACAAAATTTAAACTAAAAGGCTAGTATCATTGATGGATGAACTAAAGAGAGCGTGCTCTCGATAACTTTCCGGCTTATTCATGAGGAGTGTGCAGCTGTTTTAAGATTTTTTCTCTGGATCTGTCAATCAAAATACAGACGCAAACAAATCCATGAATCGACTGAAGCTAAGCGCGGAAAAACGTGCGCGGCAGAATTGCATTTAGTTTTGGTTTTATTGTACTTCCAACTTGCCAAAAAATTGCCACCCAGTTAAACCATACTTAAATATTCAGAAGGAAACAGCACATCGCCTCAAGGAATCGAATTACTTAATAAAAAGAAGAACACATGTTGAGGACGGTGGGTCCTAAAACAAGGGTATTTTTGCAAAAGTTATGACTATGGGGAAAAAGAAGATCTTAGCAAGGGTTGCTGGAATTCGAAAAGAAAAATGTGGGTAACTACGCATTTTTTAGAGATAATTAAGCAACCACAATTCTAAAAACCTTTAAAATACAAAGAATGTTTGGCATTTCCTTTCCAAATTTAAACTCAATTATCCCTGAAAAATGCACGGTTAACCCAATTTTCTTTTTGGACTCTGATACCCCTTGTTAACATCTGCTTTTTCCGGATAGTCCCAAGCCGCGCCAACATACCTTTGTGATAGTAGGCAGTTTCCTTAAGAAATCCGAATATCTCGGACCACACCCGAGATGTACAGAACGTATGGGTAGTAACAAAAGGAAGCACTGCCCTTAATTATATCTTGTTTTCTGAGTTGTTAATCTTTACGTTTGTGGGTAATGAGACTTGAGATTAATAGAAAAATGGACTACAGTTTTAACTGGACAATGAAACTATTCCTACCATTGTCTTTTGTCCGATAGCCTCTATGACTTTCCCACTGCGCCGGCGCAAATTTCCCTTTCGTATACCGTCGTTGCCATTTTTAAGACACTTAGAAAATGTTTGAACTGTAATGACATTCACGACTCAGAATCGAATCCGGTCCTTTCTTATGCTTATCTTTCTCCCTTACCACTCTACTACCATGCCAATCCGCCATAATTCCGAAAATTAAAGGCTATAATTAACTGATACGACAATAGAAGGCGACCCTAGCGCTTTCCTCAACTTTTAGCGCAAATTCAACTTAAATTTCGTTCTTTGTAAGACTATTCAAGAAATGTATTTGTTTCCTTATTGTAACATAATCCATAGCATATATTACATCTACCATGACTACAGGCTTGGTTACCAATGATGGCAATGATTGTCAAACATGGCAACGACCCGGTTTACGAAAGGGAAATAGGCCTCCCCCCCCCCCCCACAAAAAAGAAAGAAAAGAAAGATTTTATACTACTTTATTTTTCCCATCACAAACTTAAAAGTGTCACCAAACATGAGTATTTTCCTTTAAAAGTAGCGCACCTGGATTAGTAAGTGATGGAGTAATATTTCCTGGATAATAAATGTTACTGCCACTGGGTTGTACCGATCGTGTCGTTGAGGAATTTAGTTATTAACGCAACTGAAACGCCTGAAAACAAAAACTCAGGCTTGCCGGGATTCGAACCCTGACCTCTGCGATACCGGTGCAGCGCTCTAACCAGTTGAGCTAACAAGCCAACTGGGAGCTGGTCATTAAATTGGTTCGTAATATACCTGGGGAAGATGAAGATGACATTATGAATATATGAAATTCATATATTTGAACTGCGGAATGAAGTATTAAATGTAAAGAAGATTCTCGCAGTTATTAACGCAACTTATGCAGTTGCAAAAAGAAAGCCTGAAAAAAATCAGGCTTGCCGGGATTCGAACCCTGACCTCTGCGAGGTCAGGATTTAATCCCGGATGATTTAATTCTTCGAATTCTTCATTTAATTCTTCATTCCGCAGTTCAAATATAAGAATTTCATATATTCATAATGTCATCTTCATCTTCCCCGGGTATATTACGAACCAATTTAATGACCAGCTCCCAGTTGGCTTGTTAGCTCAATTGGTTAGAGCTTTGCACCGGTATCGCAGAGGTCAGGGTTCGAATCCCGGCAAGCCTGATTTTTTTCAGGCTTTCTTTTCGCAACTGCATAAGTTGCGTTAATAACTGCGAGGATCTTCTTTACATTTACTTCTTCATTCCGCAGTTCAAATATCAAATATATGAATTTCATATATTCATAATGTCATCTTCATCTTCCTCGGGTATATTACGAACCAATTTAATGACCAGCTCCCAGTTGGCTTGTTAGCTCAATTGGTTAGAGCGCTGCACCGGTATCGCAGAGGTCAGGGTTCGAATCCCGGCAAGCCTGATTTTTTTTTCAGGCTTTCTTTTCGCAACTGCATAAGTTGCATTAATAACTGCGAGGATCTTCTTTACATTTAATTCTTAATTCCACAGTTCAAATATATGAATTTCATATATTCATAATGTCATCTTCATCTTCCCCGGGTATATTACGAACCAATTTAACGACCAGCTCCCAGTTGGCTTGTTAGCTCAATTGGTTAGAGCTTTGCACCGGTATCGCAGAGGTCAGGGTTCGAATCCCGGCAAGCCTGATTTTTTTTCAGGCTTTCTTTTCGCAACTGCATAAGTTGCATTAATAACTGGGAGGATCTTCTTTACATTTAATTCTTCATTCCACAGTTCAAATATATGAATTTCATATATTCATAATGTCATCTTCATCTTCCCCGGGTATATTACGAACCAATTTAATGACCAGCTCCCAGTTGGCTTGTTAGCTCAATTGGTTAGAGCTTTGCACCGGTATCGCAGAGGTCAGGGTTCGAATCCCGGCAAGCCTGATTTTTTTCAGGCTTTCTTTTCGCAACTGCATAAGTTGTGTTAATAACTGCGAGGATATTCTTTACATTTACTTCTTCATTCCGCAGTTCAAATATATGAATTTCATATATTCATAATGTCATCTTCATCTTCCCCGGGTATATTACGAACCAATTTAATGACCAGCTCCCAGTTGGCTTGTTAGCTCAATTGGTTAGAGCGCTGCACCAGTATCGCAGAGGTCAGGGTTCGAATCCCGGCAAGCCTGATTTTTTTCAGGATTTCTTTTTACAACAGCATAAGTTGTGTTAATAACTGCGAGGATCTTCTTTACATTTAATTCTTCATTCCGCAGTTCAAATATATGAATTTCATATATTCATAATGTCATCTTAGATAAGTAGATTTGCGGAGTTATGTGTTGGAATCGCAGCAGAATGAATCAAAGGTTGCCTCGAGAGTCGTCGCAGGGTATTTTTATTTTCGGGCTCAAAATTCTTTGCTTTAAGAGAACGTTTCTTTAGGTCTACATTTCGTGATGCACTGTATATGTTTGTCCTTGAACATTCTTTTCTTTAATTAAGGAAACTCTCTTTAAATTACCGTTACGTAAGTGTTGTATGTTCGAAGTAAGGTCATAGAGCATTGGCTTTATGTGTGACATACCGGTTACTTGAGTATAACAGGTATTGGTTTTATTTGTAGGTTTGCAAAGTAGATCGGCTCCTATTCTACCTTTACCCAGTTGGATTTTTACGTCTAGGAAAGGAATTAGAAAGGAATTGAAGTTGTTGAGCGTTCAGCAATGAATTGCATAGAAGGACTAGTGGTTTTTCTGGTGGGCGATAAATGTATCTAGCTTTTCTTCCAAGTGCGTCTAAGCCATGGGTTTCCAGAATAACCTTCACAAGCTTCCCTTTCAAAACACCAATAAAAAACGTTTTCAAAAGCTGGTACCATCCTGTTTCTCGTTGCTGCGCCATGTGACAAGCAGTGTTACTCGGTTGCAGTCATTGAAGACTAACATAAATTTAACGCTGCTTCAATTGGGGCTCTGACATTCTTAGATATTTCTGAACTCTTTGCTCCAAACATTTTCAAACGTATCTATCTTTCTTTCTTTTAATGTTTATGAAAATTTCCTAATTGACTCAATTCTGCATTAATGCAAACAATGAGATTTTGCAACATTAAACCAAATTGCACTGACAGGGCGCTTATACACTTTTTCCTGGACCTAACTTCTCGTTGATAGAGCTAAGCGACTACTATAAATGCCTTATGGAAGGATTTTGCAAAGAACCATAAACACTATCAGAGCGTAATAGAACCAAAAAGGCGGGCAGTGAAGTGTTATTTACCAACCTGTACTAGCGGTGGCTGATGACGTCATTTGCAGACTAATAGTGGAGGGCTGTGAAGGCGTCATAGGTGCTACGGAAAAATAAAATGTGTGACATGACTTGATTAATCGCAATATTTTACCTTTAACCCTTTCGCTCCCATAGTCAGTTTATGGAGACAATTAAGGTAGTTCTACCTTTTTAGTTTGTGGATGAAATCTAATGGTGTGACCATTCAAATGAAACCTCTTCAGCAGTACTTTCACATGGTACCATTTGTTTTGTAGGATTTGAAAAAATTAAATTTACAATTTTTCTTGAATTTTTACTTTGGTCACTACTAGGAGTGAAAAGATTAATTATGGACAAAAATAACCTGTGCGTTAATGGGTTACTTTCGACTCATCCCAAAAAAGTACACTCACAAGTTCCCGAAATTGTGAAAGAAAGTAACTTAAACAATATCTGGCAATTTTACATTAATAAGTTTTTGCATTCATAATATAGTTTTGTTTTGTTTTTCCTTCCGATTTTCCAACGATAATGGGGAGGTTTTAATACTACCTGAACAATAGGCACCATCCCCAGTGAGTCCCGAGCTACACTGACATGATGACGATGTTTTAATCCCGTCAGGATCATATGTGTGACACGAAGCCAGTGAATGACAATTTACACAATGGTCAACTGTGAAAAAAATTCAGATAAAGATTAATCATAAAAACACGGACCAAACGGTAACCTCTTTATTATTGTAACTGGGTTTAAGTATATTTGAGATGTCAGGGACACTGGCAAAGCAGCCAAACATTGGCTGGAGGACTGTGATGAAGGACTGTGATGTATGTTGAGTGAGTAATCACTGATTAGTAGTTTTTTAATTCTAACTCTTAGTAGTTTCTTAGTTTTGACTCTATGCCAATTCGTTTTGTATTTTTAGATTGTATTTTAGAAAGTTAGGTGTCCTCTATTAGCAGTGGGGAATCCCCTCCGCTAGATTTTTGCTTGACACGTTAATAAAGTCATTATTATCATTATTATTATTATTATTATTATTATTATTATTATTATTACCACAGCTGACAACAAAAGAATGAGTTCAGAAGGCGAAGTGGTGTTTTCTAACCTGGACTAGAGGTAGCCGCGGACGTCATCTGCAGTTTGACAGTGGAGGACTGTGATGAAGGTGTTGAAGAAGCTAAAAAAGATATGGTCAGTGTCATATGACTTGACTAATCGCAATTATATTGAATCTTTAAGAGCCAGTGTCTGTAACTATCGAAAACCCGGCGCCAGTTGTGAAATTTTCAATTTCTTCATATTTTGCCTAAATAAACCCTTTAGTGAGTTATTTTCGAAAATACAATTAAAAGTTCCTAAAGCGCTTTAGTTTTTCAAAATCGAGGAAAGTCTGAAAATCGCCATTTTTGCCTCCCGCCGCCATCAAAAAAAGGGTAAAATAGTACATTTTCTTTTCGCTCGTACAGCTAAACGCGGTAATGTTTACCGATGTACTTTTAGCAAATCATAACACCATTCCTGCTCTTTCCAAAACTGTAGTTTATTTGGGAAAAGCTCTTAAATTTTATATCTTTCCAGCTGTTTTAACTACCCCGCGCTAAGCGCTTCAGCGGATAAGCAAATTTTAGCTAATTTCTAAACCATAGAAAGCCCACTGGTACATTGATTTTCAAGCCGAAACTACAATGTTCTTTAAGGTTATACTTCATATTATGCTGTGGGAAAATTTCTTCCGCGGCCCGACAAAAGTGTCCCGTTGAGAGATGGAAACGATGAGTCAATTTTGGCAACGCGACCAATTTGTACTACAAACAAACGTCACTATAAATAAACCCAACATCAATCAAAAATCAGCTCACAAAACCTTCTACAGTTCAATATCAGACATAATACACATTGTAACTTAAAATACTTTTTATTTTGATGAAAAAACATCCTACCTTTGGGTATTCGTCGTAAAATAGATGCTAAAAGAAGAAGCTTTGATTCTAGCTTTCGTTATCCGACACCAAATTAATTACATCTCAACCACAAGTCGAAAAGTCAGTGCAATCATCTGTTCGTCACACAAGGGTCGTATTTGAGTATTTCCCTCCTTGTACTACAAAATAACATGTTTTATAGCAAGGAAATTAACTTATTATCTTGAAAAGTTGACATTCCTGGTACTTTTAGCGTTCTTAAAAACAAACATCTGTTTCCACTCGCTTACATTTGCGTGTCAAGAATTCGCTTGCTGCTAAAGCGGCAAACTGTATCGAAAAGATAAAATGCAGTTTTCAATGGATTAAAACTGCTCATCGTAGGGAATATATTGCAGAATTTGCGTTGACTAGTTACTGGCAGCGAGGAGGACTTAAAAGTGCTAAAAATAAAACAGTGACAGACTAGTGAAAGCCAGTCATTTGAAATTAGTTTGCAGGCAGTCTGCCCAAAATACCCTTGTTCTGAGAAAACACAAGAAAGTCTAACATGGTAAAACTTACCAGGGTGGTTTAAGGATGATCAACTTGACTGTTAGTATTCTGGTCAAATAATAGTAATGTGTTTCTTGCCTAGCTAGTACTAACAGTTTTAAGACGGCCATGTCAAAGAGCCTGTCGTGACAAAATTTGTTTTAGCGTGATTGGGGATTGGGGCGAACGCCGGGGAGGGGGTGGGGCCAAGGAGAAGGTAACACTAAAGGCTACATTACTGAAATGATATGAATAAAGAAAGTTACAATGCCCATTGATATTTTTGTCTGTATTCCCGTTGTTATTTTTATAACAACGTTAATCGACAATGATCCCTTAACCAGTGATATAAACAAAATTTTATATTTTAAAAAATCTATTTGTATACATATAGTCTGCCAGACTAATTGTTTTACTGTAACCTGAATCGAAAGTAAGAAATAATTTGTATAAAATCATTACTCTTTCATAAAACCCTTCCTGTTGCGGTAATATTTGTTTTTCGGCCCACGGCATGAGCTTTACAAATCAATCTTGCAGTGTTATTGTGTGGTCTTTTTAAATTTACTCCACAGAGCAACTACAACAATCTACTAATTCTTAAAGGAGAGAAATGTAGGGTACATTCCTCCGAACTGGGGGGGGGGGGTTGGTGCTTGAAGTTCCAAGGCAACCCCACCTTTAGCTTTTATATTTCCTTGCTTTTAACTAAGGCACACACATCGTACTGATCGACAACAATAGGGTGGGTGATATGAGGGAAGGTGTCTCTGGCTGTAGAGAAGTTAACTTGCTCTTCTACCGCGAGCACATCTTGCTCCGTCACCTGCACCTCTTGCTGACAAGCTTTCGCTGCCAAACGAGAGAAGAAGGATGAAATTTGCTGGGCGGATAGAATTTCCGTTACGGCAAACAGCTTCTCACCATTTGGACCGTGAGCTCGACGCATTTCTTTGGCGCAACATTTGGTCTACTTTCTTCCCGGTGCCAGTTAAGACTTCTGCGCGTCCCTAAATCTTTCAGCCTGAGGCCCAGTCGTCCTTGTACCCTTGGTCGTTGTCGGCTGACACATACGAGGCTGGGACTTGTAACGAAGGCACAAGGCCTGTACCTTCCTGAAGGTGAGAGGCGTACTCCTGTTTTGCAAGGTCTAAGACGCAATACTTTTCAGGGGACAGCTAGCAGGCTTCCAGGGAAAGGTGCCGTTCAATAGTAGAGTCGTTGGAACACACGTACACAGCCCTCTTGTAGATACGAGAACAAATCTCCAGTACTGGGCAAAGCAGGAGTGCTACGAACTAGAGGAACATTGGTTGTTTCTGTGCTGGATTGCCTGGGCTGCCTGACCGTGGATATCGTTTTAAAATGACCGTTTGAAAACGGAGCGGAGAACCAACTTTAGTTTACATCTGAGATAAATAACAACTTTGGATTAAATTACTGTACCAATGGTAAAGAATAAGTGATTTAAATAACAGAGTGCGAAAAATTGAAATGTCATTGGAGTGCCATCCAAGGCCCCCTCCCTTGTACACCCTAGGGTAAAACGTTGCTTGACTTTAAATTTATAAAGACGTTTTTGTATGTAATTTCATCTCAAAGTTCGTGTTCTCGTAAATAAAACAGTTATAGAGCCCTTTAATACCTAGTCTCCTTCGCAGCCGTTTTTAGGGTCGTCAAGGGTCACGCAACGCTCCTCCCCATGTTGCATGACCCTTGACTACCCTAAAAACGGCTGCGAAGGAGACTATTTAATACCAACATACTACCTTTCTAAAATCATAAAATAACAAACGTAAAGCGACTGACCTGTAGTTTTGTCCACCACAAAACGCTTTCCTGAAACAATGCCATACGCTCGCCATACCACATTTAGTTCCCCATCGCCAAACTCGAAATTGTGCAACTGATTATTCCAAGGAATAATAAATTCAAAGTTAAGCAACGTTTTACCTACGTCTTACATAAAAGCCAAGTTTGACATCGGTCAAGGCACCGGGTAGAAACTAGACCCCGATGTTGTCGCCAAAGGCATGCGTCGAGCTAGAGGGCCCAAATGGTGAGAGGCTGTTTGCCCAGCAAATTTCATCCTTCTTCTGTCGTTTGGCAGCGAAAGCGTGTCAGCAAGAGGTGCAGGTGACGGAGCAAGATGTGCTCGCGGTGGAAGAGCAAGTTAACTTCTCTACAGCCAGAGACACCGTGCTTTCCTCCCCTCATACCACCCACCCTATTGTTGTCGATCAGTACAATCCGTGTGCCTTAGTTTAAAGCAGGAAATCAAGAGAAAATAAGGGAACAGAGAGGGACACTGTCAGTCCAGGCTTTGGGATATGTCAAGTTCGGTAAAGTTATTTTTAGATGGCCATTTGGAACGGAAGTCTGTTTTCCGGACGTCCGCATAAAGGCAACCTCGATCTGGCGTTTGAATATCCATTCAAAATTTTCCTTGTAATGGGGGACCAAGTGGTGGTACGTTTTGTCGATGAAAACGACTTCGAAAAACAAGGGAAATAGTATTTATGCGGACGTTTCGGAAAACAGACCCGTTGAAAAGCCAGTCTATAAATAACTTTTGTGGAATTGACATATCCCAACCAACGCCCTCAGTGTCCCTCTCTGTTTCCTTATTTTCTCTTGAGAAAATATAAAAGCTAAAGGTGGGGTTGCCTTGGAACTTCAAGCACCAACCCCGCCAGTACGGAGAAATGTACCCTACATTTCTCTTCTTTAAGAATTAGTAGATTGTTGTAGTTGCTCTGTGGAGTAAATTTAAAAAGACCACACAATAACACTGCAAGATTGATTTGTAAAGCTCATGCCGTGGGCCGAAAAACAAATATTACCGCAACAGGAAGGGTTTACGAAAGAAAAATGATTTTATACAAATTATTTCTTACTTTCGATTCAGGTTACAGTAAAACAATTAGTCTGGCAGACTATATGTATACAAATAGATTTTTTAAAATATAAATTTTGTTTATATCACTGGTTAAGGGATCATTGTCGATCAACGTTATTATAAAAATAACAACGGGAATACAGGAAAAAATATCAATGTGCATTGTAACTTTCTTTATTCATATCATTTCAGTAATGTAGCCTTTAGTGTTACCTTCTCCTTGGCCCCACCCCCTCCCCGGCGTTCGCCCCAATCCCCAATCACGCTAAAACAAATTTTGTCACGACAGGCTCTTTGACATGGCCGTCTTAGAACTGTTAGTACTACCTAGGTAAGAAACACATTACTATTATTTGACCAGAATACTAACAGTCAAGTTGATCATC